>JAPDKU010000001.1:0-600000 GCA_027569715.1 Hamigera avellanea
CCCCCCCCCCCCCCCCCCCCCCCCCCCCCCCCCCCCCCCCCCCCCCCCCCCCCCCCCCCCCCCCCCCCCCCCCCCCCCCCCCCCCCCCCCCCCCCTTTTAATTCCCCCCGCCCCCCCCGCTACAAAAACGGTGGGGCACACTTTTTCCCAACCCCCCCCTTTTCGCTTTAAATCATTTTTTTTTTTTTTTTTTTTTTTTTTTTTTTTTTTTTTTTTTTTTTGCCTGACACAGTTTTGAATTACAGCTACCCCATGCTGGCTGGCAACGTGGCTGCTCTACTCAGCCCCATCGTCTTCGTTCCGGTTCTCACCTACGTCTTCGGCCCACAGAACTACGACTACGAATCGATGCGTGCCATCCGCAAGGTCGACGACAGCGACGTTGCTGCCGCGGCCCACGTCGACATCGAGTTGATCCCCGGCGAGACGGACGCTCCCGCCACCGAAGCGGAGCACGAGGAGCGCAAGCTGAACAAGGCTGCCTTCTACTCCCGCACCCTGACCGTCCTCATGGTCCTCTGCTTCTTGATCCTCTGGCCCATTCCCATGTACGGGTCCTCCTACGTGTTCAGCAAGAAGTTCTTCACCGGCTGGGTCGTCGTCGGCATCGTCTGGCTATTCTTCACGGCGTTCGGTGTCGTCGTCTTCCCCGTCTGGGAAGGTCGTCGGAGCATCATCCGCGTGTGCCGCATGATGTACCAGGATCTCATGGGCAGGAAGCCCGCCCTGTACGGTCGCAGGGCCGGCAGGGAAGAAGAGCCTGCATCTGGCACTACCACGCCGACCGAAAAGGTGGAAGATGACAAGACCAAGGATGCCACCGAAGGTGCTTGAGTTCGACCGTTTTCAACAAGACATACTGTTCCTTTTTTTCACTTTCCCCCCCTTTTTTTCCTTTGAAGATGTTTTGGTTTAGAATCCAGACTTCGGGATGATTCATGTGGATGCTTTACGGGTTCCCGATGAATATCGTATGGACTAATGAGCATTGGTTATTGGCCGTTGTATTTATACCCTGTCGTTACAATTACCTATATATATAGGGATCGATATATAATTAATTGGTATTTATGATTCTTATTTTCCCTCCCTTGTAAGTCATCCCATTCTACTAGACATAAGTCTTTTAGCAAACATAAGACACTTTAGAAACTGCAAGTTGTCGATTTTTATTTTACCGCGAGAACCAGAAGTAAAAGAAGCCCATTGGGGAGTATTTCAATCGCAATTCCATTCATAAATTTAAAAAAAAAAGGCATCATATTGAGCAGCCCTGACTGCGATGCAAAAGAGCCAAACGAGAGAGAGAGAAAAAAAAAAAAAAAAAGCCTGTTTTTATTATTCAAGGTAAGTGCGATGATCACGATATGTTGAAAGTCCCCCAAGATCGACCACAGCGATATTTTCGATCGAGATCTATATAATCAAAGAGATTGCACTAATACAGTCCATTTCAGGCCCTCGCACTCTCGACATCCTCCGGCTTGGTACCTGCCTTGGATTGACGCAATTGCATCTGCTCAAGCGCCTGCTGTTGCCTTTCAGCTTGAGAGATAGGCTTGCTGATGTACTTGTATGAGTCGATGTTGCCCTGAATGTGTCGTTAGCATCGGAAAGAGATCAATTGGCGCAAGCAGAGACATACCTTCAACCGTGCATACAAATACGGCACGTAAATAACCTCACTATACCTGATATCCTCCTCAGGATCAGTCTGTTTTTCCGTATCAGTCCGGTCCCCCTTCTTCTCCGTCTTGATCCAGACATTCCCCAAGAACAATCCAGTTACAAGACTAATCCCCATAATTGGCATAATCGCGATGAATGCCCACATGATTGCATCCTTCCCCGCCATCCGCATCATCTCCTGCTGCGCGGGTGGTAAGTGCGCGACATATGAAAGTGAATCGGTGCTGTGGACATCGAAGCTACCGGCCTCAGATCCAGAAACGACGTCAGAAGCCGCCCCTGCGAGTTTGTTATTGAACACACTGCCCATGATGGTCAGGCAGAGGGTGCCGCCAAACGGCAACCAGAACCGCACGAGCGACATGGCAGAAGCAATTCTCTCGGGCCACACGCCTGCCATGTGTAGGGATGCAGGCATAAAGCGGGCACCGGTTCCGGCTCCAGCGAGGACCATCATGCCGTTGATAAGACTGGTCTTCTGAGTAGCTATCGCCCAGATGACCACCGCCAGGCCAATGGTTTCGGCGAATGTGCCGAGCGTTAGGGGAAAGAAGGTCTGGGCTGGGCGGACGTTGCACATGTACATGGCTATGTAGACGCCGGCTATTTGAAGAGATGATAATAAGCAAGTGGGATCAAAGATGGTGACGTAAAGACAAACCTCCAAGTCCGGGAATATAGTATAGTAGCTGGACACCTGCACGGGAGGCAGGGTATGCCTCTACCAAAGTAAAGTATATGCCGATGAAGTAGAACACGGAGTACATGGCTGCCAGATTCTGTAAGTGTTCATTCAGCGGATTCATGAAGATATCGAAGACTCACCTGCTCCGGCAGCAAATTCCAATATCGCAACCCACAACGTATCCTGCCTGGAGAACATGCTGTAAGGTAGCATCGGAACCTGCTTAGGAAATAGTCGAGCGAAAACCCTCCCTGGTTCGAGAAGATACTCATACACGAAGAAAAGAACAAAGCAAATTCCACCCACAATTAACGGGGCTAGAACTTGAGCAGAAGACCATGGATACGTTGATCCGCCCCATGCTGTGCCTAGGATGATGAGGCCTGCGCCGAACATGAAGAGTATAATCCCGAATATGTCTAGAGTCGCAAGAGCTGGGAGGAAAGACCGGAGCCGCGACCCCTTCTTGAAGTGGGTTCCCTCCATGAGGTCGTCCCGAAGGAGCACATATATCACGATATGCGAGATGAACGCGATCTGTCAATTCTAGTCAGTCTTCATTCTTGAAGGTAACAATCCAGAACGTTGGTAAGCCTACCGGTATCGATATAACAAAGCAGTATCTCCAATTGGCCTGCAATGCGTCAGGGCCTGCACCTACCACTTGTATGACCTTCGGCGAACTTACATCTGTCAAATACCTATACAACTCTTGTCAGCATCGACTAGATGAGATCCAATCCGATCGACAACTCACCCGCCAAGAACAGGGCCAATTGCATAGCCAATTCCTCCCACAAGCGCAAAAATAGAATTGTTCTTTGCATTTTCCTTGAGGGAGACCTTATCCGCCAAAATGATCAAGATGATATTCAGGATACCCGCAGAACTTGTCCCCTGAAGCGCCCTGCCCAGCAACAACATCCCCCATGTCTGAGCCGCGGCCGCCAGAGTGCTACCCACAAGCATCAAGAACGTAGCTAGTTGAAGCACGGCATGTCGCCCAAAGACGTCAGCTAATTGGCCAAAGGCGGGTATGAATGTCGTGGATGTCAGGGTAAACGCGGTGACGATCCAGTTGAGTTCATCGAATTTATCTGCCCGATGTTAGTCTTGCTCGGTATTGCTGCTTGGATTACCATTGAACTGGAAGAAACGTACTGAAGTGTGATGCAATGAAAGGCACTGCCGTTGCAACGATTGTCAGGTCTAGCGTCCCGAGTATATAAGGGAGAAATAACCCGGCGATGAGTTTCCACCGGTAGACTCGGGCGTCGTGCTTTTGTTTCTTGCAGACGGTGCAATGCTGGTCGACATTTTCTTTCTCTGCTATGATTTCAAGAGGACGCGATGAAAGCCGATCTGGCGCTGGAGCAATCCGCGTGATCTCTTGTGGACGAGATTCGGTTGACGATGATTCGGAAGAATTCGGCGTTTCTGCTCTGCTTCGTAATTGATGTCGACATGGCGATTTTGAGCTCTGGGGGTTCGAAGATGACCAAGGACCCCTGGCTTTCTTGTAGATATATTTTCCTGCGGTATACATCGAGGACCGCTTGCAATGTAGTGGACACGGAATAGTGATACAGGACAATGAAGCTGTTGGGACTCAAGAGAAAGCAAGCACAGTTGATCTTCGGGTCTCGAAATATATATATATCATCTGGGAGGCCAAGGCAGCAGCTGAAGGCAGCATGAAGATTGACGAAACAGTATACATTGCGAGGGGCAATGCAATTCCTTGATGGGAAATGTCCATTTGGAGATATTGTCGCGAGTCATCAAGGTCTTTGTTGGAAAAAGGAATTAGGTAGTAGGTACCTAGAAGGTAGGAGGTAGGAGGTACCTACCTATGTACCTACCTAGGTAGGTAGGTACACTGTCTGGAGTGACCAAGGAGGTAAGCTCGTATTTAGACGCGGAAGGTGCCCATGATTGGTTTCGCCCATACAAAGCCACGGCCGAATCGGGTAAGCACTGCGAGAATTGGAACCTTGCCCGGGAGGCGTAGCAAGCCGCCTGAGGGTAAGAATGGAAGGTGCTACGAGCACGTGGAACAAACATGTCGACGGCATGTCCCGATAAAAAGTAATATTTTCTCATGGAGATCTAGACTAACTGAGCAAAAGTGCCTCAAATGGCTCGATTCCCGTATTGTATACCGAACAACTGTTCCAAACAGACAGAGAAGTAGAAATATACATGTCCGGTCGGATCGCTTGAAGAGATAATAAAAAACCGCAAAGACCGGCGATTGCAAAGAATTTCCCCGAGCAAAAATTTCCCATGCTTGTGACAGAACGCTCGAACAAAAGACCAGAACCATCGGGTCACCGAAAGTAAATAGATCGTGTGCATCAGATAGATGTCATCTCTGCTCCAACCAGGGAGTATGTGTCTAAGGCAAACAACAAATCAAATTAATCATCGACAGCAGGCGAGATTGAGCCTTCGTCGCCCCCAGCGTTTGCAACGGCACTCTGCAGAGCGCTAGTAAGATCGATGTGGAAGAATGGCCGATTGACGCCTTGCACCAAAGCCACTTTGGTGCGGTACGCCTTGCTGTCCGTCAGATCCCGCTCCAACTTGTCCTCCCGGCTACCGCTGCTACTGTCCGAAGAGACCTCGATTCCGTGGGTCTCGCGCTCCGTTGCCTGCGGATCGTTCTTGAGACAACTCTCGATGTCGTCAGCGTGCTTATTCTCGCGCGCATTGTTGACCATCTCGGCGTGGGCCGCGGCCGAAGCGCTGCCTTCGATCTCCGCCACGCTAAAGATGGGCTTCCATCTCCTGAATCCGTCCTCGGAGACTGGAGTGGGATAGCCAAAACCGGCGGCAGCAAGGGCCCGCTTGGTCCAACGATTGTTGATATGAGCAAAGTGCCACTGGACCGCTTCGGGGGATGCGTATTGATCGAGCTGATTGCGCACATCGATGAGGTTCTGAATGGAAGTCACGTCGACATTGTTGACGGAGGCCATGTCGAGAATGATAGCTTTGAGGATCGGCAAGTGTGAGCGATCCTCTTCGGGCTTGCCCCGGCGTGGACCGGGGTTATTCCAGGGTCGATCACCAAGGGTGGAGTATGTGAAAGGATTCGTGCGGCGAGTGTGTTTGAAAATGGTTTCCACCAGGTAATCAGTGTAATGGTTGGCATTAGGATAGTTGAATCCCTCGGAGAAGCGGTAGATGAAGATTCCAGGGAAAGGCTGTTCCACCTCGATCTCGGGGTTGGAGCCGTCGGTATGGTTGATCGGAAGGAAGATTGTGCGGTGCTTGCGGTCCTCGTCATCGGGGGATGGCTCTTTGGTGGCCCCGAAAGAGCCATACTTCCCGTCATTGTCGAGAAGATGATCGCCAATGACAGAGTGGATTTTCACTCTTCCGAGGAACTGACCACGCGCTTTGGCGACGCGGAAAAGCAGAACAGCGAGCGACGTGCAGATCGTGCAGTAGATTCCAATCTCAATGGACGAGAAAATGGTGACAATGACACCGATGAAGAAGATGACGGCATCCAGGGGAGAGACGCGCCAGAATTGGTAGACCGTGTTGGGAGGAGTGATGAGATCGCCGACGGCGTGAATGATAACACCTGCAAGAGATGCTTTGGGAATGTAGAAGAACATCGCGGGCAGAGCATAGATGGCGAGGAGAACAACGATCGCTGTGATGACACCAGCTAGCGGGGTCCGGACCCCGGCTTTCGATTTGATGGCAGTTCGAGAGAACGAGCCCGTTGCTGGGTAGCCACCGAGGAACGGTCCAAGCAGGTTCGTGATTCCGATGGCGACAAATTCCTGAGACGGGTCGATAGTATAGTTGTTGACACGACCGAAAGACTTGGAAATAGCAATGTGTTCGATGAGAAGGACGATCACTGCGGCGGGAAGTTCGGACACGAATGTCAAGATGATCTCCTTGTTGATTTGCGGCACAGCGGCGTGTTGGAATCCTGAAATTCAATGTTAGGAGTTTCTGGTCCCTCAAATTGATCCGCGAAGCACTTACCTCGAGGAACCGTTCCGAGGAGCGAGAAGGCGGGGTCATCCCTTCGGTGTAAGTTCACTGCCGCGCTGATCATCGTGTAGAACAAGATCACAAAGACGGTACGCAACGTGGAAATGAAGAAGAATAGTTTCGCGCGGTGAGGCACCTTCTTTGCAGCGTAAGTGCAGGCGGAGCGAATCAAGTACAACATCGCACAGGCCGTGACACCCATAGCAGCGTCGAGCGTCGAGGTAGGGAGATACTTGAGTGTGTTGATGATGACCATATAAGTTGCATCTCTAGTGGAAAAGTCTGCAGTCTCTCCAAGCATCGTGGGAACCTGTCCAGCACAGATGTTGATGGCGGAACCAGTCATGAATGCAGAGATGGCCGGTAGGGAAATGAAGTCCACGATGAATCCAAGTCGCAGAAGACCAAGCACGGTGACAATTCCACCGCACAAAACGGCAAGGGCAGACGCGACGACATGAGCTTCGAGGTTGGGGTGCTGGTTCCGAATTTGGATAACGATGTCTCCAACTAATGTCGACATCACGGCAACGGGCTGGAAGAACCAAGGTCAACAGCTGCGAAAAGAGGGGTCGGAAAGCAGTCACATACCCCGATCGTGATGTCTTTCGACGTCGCGAAGAACCAATAGATTAAGACTCCCATGAAAGACGAGTACAAACCGAATTCAACGGGCAGCTCCGCCAGCTTGGCGTATGCCATACCCTGGGGGATGACAACGGCTCCAACGGTCACACCTGTGAAGTCTGTTAGAGGCGGCTTAAGCTCCTTCAGATGGGAGGATAAGGCTTACCAGCAACCAAATCCCCAATGAACCATCGCATGTTATACCTGGTAATCCAGCGCAGGAAGGGAAAGAGGTTGTAGAAATAGGTTGCAATTTCGCGTCCGGAAGGAGTATGTTCTTTGAACCAATCCATCGTAGTGGGTTCAGGTTCGTAGTAGGCGTAGGTGTCTGCGGTGCCTACCGAGAACATTGACTCCCCGCGAGTAACAGGGTCTGTATTGGCTCCAAGGGGATCGCGGTAGGCGACCTTGATCCCAAGGGCTTTGGCCAGGCCATGGCCGATTTTGGTTGCTGTCTCGCCAGGCATGGCTGGACGAATGTGTGAATGTGGTCGCGAGGGAACGGATTAGGGAGTTGCGAGCCTGAAGACTGCAATCAATCCGGGTTCACCAGGTTGACCCTGGAATAGAACCTTTTGATAAACCGAAAGAGGCCGTGATTGATCGAGACGTTGATCGAGGATTCACCTATTCAGTCCCAGTGAGACGGATGGTATATAGAACTCGAATGCCCGACCACAATGGTACGCCAGCAAAAAAGTCCCAGGGAGTGGTTCAATATAGGTATATAAAAAATATATGCAAAGATCAAATGCAAGGCATCAACAAAACTCCATGGCAGTATGATCGCAATTAAAAGGAGTTAAAAAAAAAAGTTGGCTTGGTAAGGCTCGGAGGAAGCGCCACGACGAGGCCAAGCTGAGAGCGATGTCGTGATTTGGGGCTTGCAGTGCGAAAGCAGAAGCCAAGGGCCCCGAACAACAACCAGATGGGAGATATATGATCCCAGATGATATCGATCGAAAAGAATTTCAGGCGAGAAGCGAAAAAGAAAAGAGGAAAGGCAAAATAATAATGTGGGGGAGACTCGTGTCGAACAGTGGACGGTCTCTCCGCCAGTGGCGTGTGATAGTCGATCAGATCAGTACTTCCACCAGCACAAGGTCTCAAAAAATCATTTGACCCTCCGAGGAGATACGAACTGAGACGGAGGGAAGGAAGAAGAAATAAAAAAATGCCAAATAGGAGCTTGCAATCTGGAAATAGAATCAATAGAATCCAGGTATCAAGAGGTTGGAAGGAACAATAGTAGAATGGCCAAGGTCTAAGAGATAGACTGGGCAAACGTGTCCCTACTTGAATAATTTCGATAAGCAAGAGCCGTTGCGCAAGACCCCAAGAACTGGCGGAACCAGGTAGACTTGGTCTTATGGGTTAAGGCCAACAAGTACGGAGTAAGTAATTGTGACAGGCAAAAAGGCACGGCAGGCACAGAACCGATCCACCAGAGATCGCCAAGTTAGGCCTCGCCGCTTACAACATCAGCCTCAAGCTTGTGAGCGAGCTGCGTAAGATGGTCTGGAAACAAACGATGACGACGGGCCGTGGAGCCAGCTTCCGTCCCAAATAGATTACCAAATACCAATACGATTGTTGATTTATCATTGCGTTTTCATCGACATCCATCCACCACGCTGCCGCATGATCGGACCTCGCGAGGACACACATGGCTGCAAGGACAACTGACAGCATCGTGAGCTTTGGAAATATTCTGATCCAAACTCAACAGCGAATCAATTCCGACGATGGCAAGGCCAATTCCGCCGGATAGAAAGATGCGATGCTATCTCCTGCAGGAGAGCGGACTCAGCGGAGAAGTTTTTTTTCCCAGCAAGACCCGCGCCAAGATCTCCTAAGCAAATGCAGCCAATCAGCATGGGAGCAGATACTCATCAGCATCATCTGCCCCGCAGCAGCAGATCCTCCACATCTGCCATCACCCAATCATGGTCCCGGCAGAACACGCCATCACCGTGGCCGATGGTGAAACCCGCAGATTCTTCCCCGTTGGTCTGAGAGCTGTTTGTGTCCCCGGGACATGGTCTTGGCAGAGCCCACGTGTGGACAAGGTTGGTCATCTACATCTTGCCTTGCTCTTTGAGGAATGTTCTTTCGAGAGATCTACTGTTTCGTTTCCTTTCTATAAACATAATTACATATGCCAGGAAACCAGATCGTCCATGAATATGCGGTCAACCATGTGGAAGTTAGAACCAGCAGAATCCAGACTCCAGACTGTTTCAGGTGAACGATAAACTGTTATTCGTAATGTGCGTCCACACGTGCGCAAGTACTCTTACTGTGTGTAGGTATATACAGCACATTGCGGTCATTGCCTCATCCTGTCTCGCCATCAAACGCGTACATGGGAACTTCGGAAGTGACGAATGCCGTGGCGTCGAACCTAAAATGTTCGTTTCATTTCGAAATTCAAATCCTAAAGAATCATGAATGCCACGGCGTTCTCGACCTTTTCGACGGAGTTACTGAGAGGAGCTTACGGCTAACCCCCGAGACCGGTTCGTCTTTCCGCTTAGAGTTGCCGATGCCGCAGATGGAGGCTTGGCTTGACGACCTAACTTAGTAGTAACGTCGACCAGCTAAACTGTACCTAATCCATCTATCTAATTATCTAACATCCATGAAAAGATTCCATCTATATGGCCACGCCCACGCAAAATGAACGCTGTCTACTGGTCTGTCGGTCCCCTGCGGATCTGGAACTGACGTGAGAGCCACTCTATCTGGTTATGCATAACGTCCCGTCCAAAATATCCCGAGAGTTACTTGCGTGCCGTTCTCCACTGTCGCCATCACTGCAGAAATCGCGTCATCGATCTTATCGCGCTCTAGGCGCTTGTTTACTCGACGGATGCTCTAGTAGTATTGCTCTAGTATCTACTTAGTACTATCTACCCTTGTCATCTTGCTCTCCCTATTACTACAATAATATACTAGCTTCTGGAGAGCTTCATGCGGCCAAGCCCCTTTCTCTCGGTGCTTGTCTTATCGTGACCACCAGAATCTCAAGAGGTATGTGTCAAATCATCCATACGGAGTAATTTCCCCCTTATTGCTTGTGTACCCAAGGTCCGCTTGGTTGCCTGACCTTATTTCCTGCTCGTATCGCCTGAAAAAAAAAAGCCATCAAAAAGAAATCACTACTGACCGCGCAAGGCTGGCGAAATGGACTTGTTCTAAACAACATCAATCCTTGACAAGCAGCCATCTGGTTATGAACACAACTACAAGAGATATTAAGCAAAGGACAAGAGTCATGTCCATCTTCTTACGTCTAAGAGAGCCATGGATAGTTGCTCTAGTTATATGCCTCCGCACATTCACCATTGCTGTTCTTCTACTTTCCAATGCAACCTTCAGCCATGTCAAACAACGAACAACCCTCGGAACAGCCGGAATTGGCTTCATCCGAACATGGTGAACATGACGCTGAAGACATAGAGGAGCCTTTTGACTCTCACATCTGCGCCAAATTATACAACCGCATCATTCGCATTGGTTTCTACGGCAGCAATCGAAACCAACATGGAGATTGTCTCCGTAAGAACTGGTTTGACGTCTGGCAAAGCCACCCTGATGTGTCGACATCTCTCCCTGGATGGCGCGACAGATTACCTCCGCCTATTATTGAATTCCTTGAGCAAATCGAGGTAGTGGTTGGCAGTGATGGCGTGCCACCCCTTCAGGACGTGCTTGCCTACCATCTGCAGTCAGTGCCACCGCCTCCAAAACTTGACTCGCCCGATCTCCAATTCTTGCATTATACGGGAATAGATGACTGCATCCTGCTATTTCCTAGCAATCTCTTCAGCATCCCTCATCGAACCGGGATGGTCATGGACTTGAGCGACATGCGGGTGTGCTACCTGGAAAGATATCAGGACTGGGAGCCAGACTATACGCAATGGTACTCCTTGAAAGACGTTCTGGAGAGGTTGAATGACATCATTGAACTCGGGAAATACCGACCGATTCCCGGAAGTAGCGATCTAAGTGACCCTGGGCACCCATTTATCCATTGCTGGGAAGTCATACCTTGGAATGACCACACTCTTGAGGAAACCGTTGCAGCTTACGAGGATCTGGTTAACGCCATTTCCGCTCGCCTGCCCGAGGACAATGCACGATCTGGTCATCCACGTAACCCCATAGCCACTGAGGGGACACTGCCATCAGAGATCAAGGGATTTCCGCGCGCGTTCATGCTTCGTGCTACAAGGCCCGCTTTCAGACACATCGCTCCTGGCCTGACCGTCTACGATGCGGCTTCACCACCTCCTCAGATCCAGATCTGTCAACCTTCCGAGCGTAGAGAGCCTGAATTCGTCGCGCCGCATCATCGGGAGCTGGATCGATACCCGGCACTGCATGGTGCTGTAATCCTGTTTCCTGCCGCGGACGAAGAGTTCAGGCGACAGCAAGCGGGGCTGTGGATTTTCCCTCAGCCCCAGTGGGCCGATACCATTTCTCTGGCGTTACCGTTTCGGTTGTCATCTTATCCTTGGTCATATGGAAGACAAATCCCATCACCGACATCCACCCGCTTGTTCCAGACGCGAGTATGTCCCTTTTATGTCCACCATTGGACGAGGTTGGTTAGTTTGCTGCGGCGTTGGAAAGTGCTCGTGGAGGAAGGCATTTGGACGGTCGGACTAGAGGGTGTTGAGGGAGGGATGGAGTTCTATCGCCAGGCGGAGGATCCAGAGAAGAACGAGTGGTTTACCATTGGCGAAGACTGCTTCGATATGCCGGTTATGGATTATCATATTGATGCAGAGGGGTAGGGTACACCACGCGACTCCGTATAACCTCGTGTGATCGAGGATGATCATAGGATGAACCTGGCCTTAATTGGCGACGGGTGTCGCTGAAGCCTCGTCCCGGTTTCGACTTTCTCTTGGTTGACTCTTATTGGTTCTATATATCGCTCCCACGAGGCGAACGAGGTTTCCTGCTCTAATATCCTGACCAGTGTGTGAAGGTACCTTGCATCCGTGACCTCAACCCTTGTTGCCGTCTAGTTAGCTCTTTGTGTCATCGAAACCCCCAAAATGGCCGACCCAGGAGAGTGGTAGCACTCCTTCAACACGGATGCTTGATCTCTTTGCATCTGCGAACCACTCCAGCCGCACGCCAACACCATCCAGCTGGTGGACGACCTGGAGGTCATACACACCTGGATTGTCGGTTCGCTTCTTCCTGCTGGGATGGGGAAGGCCCCCTAGTTTTCTAGGTCTTTGCCACATGGATGTCATCCTTGTTCCCATCCTGCTGGTCCGCTCACTTCCCAACTACCAAAAGCAAAGGGATTTCCCACCTTCACTGTGTAAAGGTAACGCATCCCCCCCCCAAGTGGCTGCCCATAAGCTGTGACAACTGGAGTGGCTAAATCAACCCGTATTCACGAGAAGGCTTGCCCGAAGCTTGTGATAGCAAAGAAATGGCCTGCCGTCTTTGCTCTGCAGCTTGCGAAGCACTTCCCACAGTCTCGGCAAATGCGAGGATGTAATAGGAGCTTCGTGGAGGGATGTGCTCAAATCCAAGAAAAATGCCGTGATGTGGCTGAGGGCTAGACCGGTTCGTAGCCTTCTCCAACTGGTAGTGATAGCGTAGCTGGGATCAGATCTTGATCCGAGGTTGACTTTGCCATTGGGGGGGGGGGGGGGCGGGTTCTTTTCTGATTTCGCTACACTTATGTCGCAGTATCTCGCGAAATCTATAGGAGGGTGACATCTGTATTTCATTGAGTAGCAGATAAATCCTGCTTTGAGTTCACGACGATAGGGGGAGCTTTGGCAATATATACATATATCTCTCCCATCATCGGCTGTAGATCAGCTTCCTCGGATTGGAACATAAACGGAAGGCTCGATCAAGACTGGAACATCACGAGACTCGCCTAAAAGAACCTTACAACGAGGGATTTCCCTGAAGAAGGTATCTGGTCCATAACTTACAGGGCCCCAGGCCTATTTCGTTCCTACAACCCTCACCGAGCCACCGTCACCAGAGTCATGCCTAGGATGGGAGGGATATTTGGGATGAGTTTACTAGTTATAACTAGAGAAAATGATCTGATCCAAACAAATTGTTTCACCTTCCTGAAGACATGGGCAGCCATCTCATCTCCTACAAGCCTGTATTCGCCGATACTATCTTATCTTGAGCGGGACAATCGATGAGTGAAATCCAGCGTGTAGTATTCAGCCGTCCTCTATCGAAATCATATCGAGCAGTAACGTCGAACGCCCTAGTATAGGTATAGGAAAAGAAAAAGAAAAAAGCACAGAGCTAGTTAAGTACACCGCAATGCATGAAGATGAAGCGACATCGAACATGGAAAGATTTTGAAAGAAACAGGAAAACCATCCCCAACTCTGCCCAACGCCCTCGAAAGGCGCAAAAGACAGAAAGAAGACAGGAGATTCGTACAAAACAAGATGCAGAGAAGCGGAATACCCCCGAATACCCAAGTCCGCGCGATGAGTCTAAAAAAAAGATGTTCGGTGTAGGTTTCGTGATGCGCGTGACAGATCCCACCATGATACAATACCACCCCGAGTTCAAGCAAAGGCTTCACCCTTTGTAAATGTCGAAAGGAAGTTAAGAAAAGAATCCAGCTCGTTCTTCGTCATGGCCTCATCCATCTCATCACGTCTCCGCATCGATGCCCATTCCCATAGGACGACCGAAGAAAAAAGTGGAATATATTATGCATGGGAATCATAGCGTCGGGCTGAAGCGGGAAAAAGCGAATAAAGAAGAGAATTCTTCATTTGGTTGTGTTTTTCCAAATCTTCAGAGCAAACGCCATCGTAGAGCATAGTAAAAGCAGGAGATTAAAAAGGAAAACCTCAGCACCGAGGCGGAAACCACCGCATGGTATCATAAGCGAATTCGATTAGTTTCCTCGACACATAGGCCGCATCAACCTCATGAAGCCACCCTCGTTTACTGAGAAGCGCACTGCACTCTCTCAGCTCCAGGTGGGACACCGTCCTCGTCATCATCATCCAAGCCGGCAGCACCGTGAGCCCGTTGTTGCGATCCCTCGCTGGGGTCGACATCCTCAACGTCGAAATCCTCGACCATTGCATCGGCTGGAGGCTGTGCTTGCTCAGTGCGAGGAGGAAGAACCTTCTCCAAAAGCTCAAGGTTCTGAAGCTGATCCTTCTCGGGGAACTTGACATCGAATTGGATGTAGAGGTTGCCGAAGTCGTGGTGGCGGTAAGAGGGCATACCCTGTCCCTTGACGACCTTGATAGTGCCTGAGCAACTGTTAGAGATTACTTCGCATTAAACGTATTTCAAGGACAGAAAGAACATACCAGGAGTGATAACTTCGCCGGGTGCGATCGTCACGGTGAGCCATCTGTCATCAAGATGCTCAATGTTGATGGTACCACCGGCGAGAGCAGTGAGCAGATCGATCTCGGCGTGGTAGAAGAGGTCGTCATCCCTGCGCTGGAAGCGGGGGTGGGGCTTCTGTTCAATCTCAAAGACAACATCTCCGGGCATAACACCAGGCATTTGGTCACCCTCGCCACGGAACTCAATCTTGTGGCCGTTCTTGACACCCTTGTCGACGTGGACGTGGAGCACCTTGCGCTCAACAATGGTCTTCTTACCATTGCAGCGCTTGCAGCGGTCGCGCTCACGGATAATCTCTCCTTCGCCATTGCAGTCGGGGCAAACGGTCTGGAAGCGCTGGATCATGGGACCCATCTGGCGCATCATGGTCTTCATACCAGTACCATTGCAGCCGCCACACTCCTTGACAGCACCCTCCTTACCACCTCGGCCGTCACAGCCAGGGCAAATGACGGACTTCTGCAGAGCCAACTTCGAAATCTTGCCGCGGTAGATGTCTTCGAGATTAACCTTGTGAACGTGATGAATGGTCCGCGCCTTTTTGGGACCCTGCTCTCTCATGCCGCCGCCGAACATGCCGCCGAAAGCGCCTCCACCGCCGAAGAACTGAGCGAACAGGTCCTCGGCGGCCATGCCGCCACCAGCACCTCCGTGCTCCAAACCTTCCTCACCATACTGATCGTAGACTTGACGCTTCTGGGGGTCTGACAGGATTTCGTAGGCCTGAGAAAGTTCCTTGAACTTCTCGGCGGCCTCTGGGTTGTTTGTGTTCTTGTCTGTAGACGCGAGCCAAAGCGAATTAGCAAAGGGTCCAGACTAGTGACCACAAGCGCAATCCAAGAGCATGACGTACCAGGATGATATTTGAGAGCACCCTTCTTGTAGGCAGTCTTCAGTTGAGCCTCGCTAGCAGTGGCAGGCACCTAACAATCCAAGGTATTAGTTTAACCACATGCATAACAGACGAGTCACAGAATTGCTGGATACTCACCCCGAGGATGTCGTAGTACTTGGTGTCTTTAACCATTGTGATCTGAAATTAGGCACTAAGGCTCGAACGGGAAGTGATAAAAAAAGGAATACGGAAGCGCAGGGCAGGGGGTGCGGAGGATAGCAGCAACAGGTGTAAGTGGAGACGAGATTTCAACCTGCTGCGACTTGATATAAGATATGTTGAGGAAGGGGAGAAGTGGTGTTTAAGATGGGGCGTGCAGAAAGTGAGAATAAGAGTGTTCCAAGGCGGAGGAGACTAAAGGTGGGACTTTGTTGTTGACGAGGGAAGAAAAAAGGATGTGAAATGACCCTGTTATCTGCGCTGGAGCGGCGACGGAAAAAAACCGTTTGGTTGGGTACCGTAATGCACCCGATTACCAGGCACAACTGGGCGATATAATACGCCAAAGATCCAAGTAAGACCCAGAGATACAGTGGCCTCAACACCGAGGTTCAATAGAGTAGATTTAGATGAGAGACAGTAGAAAAAATGGGAACACGACCGTTGTCTCTTCAAGGTCTCAATATCTAAAAGGCCAATGTAAAAATGAATTTGTCACCCAAAACGTAGCAGCTAAGACAGTACAAGGCTGAATTACAACATGAATCTTCTCGTTTCTCCCACAGGCCATGGATGTGAAATTCGGTGGTCCGAGCGTCTTCCATGCTCTCTTCCATCTAATTCTGTGACTTTCGAAGACCTTCGCAGCCTTTCTGCCGCTTACGATTTCTCGGTAATTACGCTCAGGCTGGTAATTCATCAGTGGCCTTTCTTGTTTGTATGTTGGTATAATACTGAAAATATCTTCTGAGAACAACGAACCATTCTATCTAGTTCTGTCGTCGAAACTCTTTTGTCTCATTCTCCCTGTTTCAGTCGGCCTCTCAATGCATCCTTGGGAACTTTCTGGAAACTCAGTTGTGCCGCTGACTGAGATCAAAAAAGCGCGAGGACAATGCTGCCTGCCGTTGTAATAACGATGTACTGTATAATTTCGTGAGACCCGAGGCCGAGCGTTGCCGGAGAAAAAGGCCTTTGGGGAAGTTTGGGATGTATTTTTTGCCTCAGGCAGAAGATATGTGGCGATGTGGCTAGTGCCGCATATCTCTCGTTATCAGCGATGTCTTATCGATAAGCAACGAAGTGTCCCGCTTTTCCGCGAAAACGGTAGGAAAGGTTCTTCACAGCCGATAGGAGGATCCACTGCCCACTTCAGTCCAGCTCAGAATGGGTCTTTGGTCTTGCTCACACACTGACTGCAACTGAACTGATCTCATTCTGTCTCTGCAACCGAACTAGTCTTGAGAATCTTTCCGCTGTAATCGAAGTGTATCGATCTCCTCTGATCAGTTTCGCCAGGAGCAACCATGGAACAAGACCCAGGTTTTATCGCAGCAGTGGAGGAGGCGAAGAAAGGTCTCGCTGAGGGCGGGGTTCCTATCGGAGCTTGTCTCGTCTCCAAGGATGGCAAGATCCTTGGCCGTGGTCACAATATGCGCGTCCAGAAGGGCAGCGCAACCTTGCATGTCAGTCAACCTCTTTCCTTGGTTCGGAAGATCTGAGGGGTATTGGATTCCAAAGTAGCTCACCCTTTCAATGATCTAGGCCGAGATGTCAGCCCTCGAGAACTCCGGCCGTCTCCCCGCCTCCGCCTACGAAGGCGCCACCATGTATACTACCTTGTCGCCTTGCGACATGTGCACTGGGGCCTGTGTACTCTACAAGGTGAAGCGGGTCGTCATCGGCGAGAACAAGAACTTCGTAGGCGGCGAGGAATATTTGAAGAACCGCGGCAAGGAGGTCGTGCTTTTGGATAACGAGGAGTGCAAGCAGATCATGGAAAAGTTCATCAAAGAGAAGCCAGAGTTGTGGTAAGTGAGCATTTTGAGTCATTTCAGAGCCTCATTACATTTGTTTTAAATTCCATTCCTTTTCATTCCACATCTGCCCCTAGATATCCGGAGCTGATAGTGACGCCTATAATGTAGGAACGAGGACATTTCGGTCTAGATAAGTAGCGATTTCGAAAGTCGTGATATGTTCAATGATGGAACCAACTTTTCCGTGGTTTGCAGCGAAAGATTTCAGTCATCACGTATATGCATATAAAACGGTTGCTTATCTGGCGATATTCTCAAAACGTTGTTTGCGTGTCCGATAGTCACTTCATGAGGTCGTCAACCGGTGGATTTCTTCAAAGTAGAATTTTAGATCTTCTGGATCGACGAAGGGTGTGACGCCTGGCAGAGTCAGTCAATTCTGATCGTGTAGCAGAGATTGGGAAATCGTCAAGTTACCATGGCCCAAGTTGGCAATCCATCCCTGCTTGCCTCCGTCGAATCCCTTAACCATGTACTCCACAGCCTCGGTTATGGCCGCTCTTCCTCCGTAGAGCACGCCGGGATCGGCGTTGCCTTGGATTGTCACCCGTCCGTTCGCAATCCGCCTGGCTTCTGCGGGATCATGCAGCCAGTCAAGACCAACAACGTTGTATCCCGACTCGCAGAGGTCCTCCAAAGCGTGCCACGCTCCCTTTGCGAACACAGTCATTGGAACTGGTTCCAGTCCCATTTCCTTCAATCTCCTTGGAAGATTAGCGGAGATGTGGCGCAGATAAGGAAGCGAGAACGATCCGAAGGTTGGTGGGGACAGCTCTCCTGCCCAAGAGTCGAACACTTGAACAAGCTGTGCACCCGCAGCAACCTGCAGGGCAAGGTACTCGACGCAGATCTCGGCGATTTTCTGCAGCAGTGCCTGCGACTCCTTCGGGTACTTGTAGATCCATTTCTTCGACTGTACGAAGAACTTGCTGCCACCGCCCTCAACCATGTAGCACAGCAGGGTCCACGGGGCGCCGCAGAAGCCGATCAGTGGCACGCGGCCCTTCAATTTGTATCGGGTGAGTGTGATAGCCTTGTAGACGTAGTCGAGCTCAGCCTTCACATCGACCTTCTTCTGCATCACTGTCTCGTATTGTCCATCATCCGGCGATTTGAGCGGCTCGGGGAAGTGAGGACCCTTCTTATCTACCATCTCAACATGCATTCCCATGGCCTGAGGGATAACGAGAATATCCGAGAAGATAATGGCGGCATCGATGAGTCCGGCATATCGGTCAATGGGTTGGATGGTCAGGGTGGATGCGATTTCCGGGGAGCGACAGCATTCGAAGAAATCGCGATTGCCTTTCGCCTCATGGTACTCGGGAAGGTAGCGACCAGCTTGAATAATTTGAAAGATTCTCAGTGGATCACTCAGGGGCAGGCAATGGATCGGGGCTCACCTTGTCGCATCACCCATATTGGCGGACGCTCGACTTTCTCGCCTGCAATTCCATCAATTATTTCTGCTCCTCAAGCACCAAATGCACAGAAAAAAAAATACCTCTCGCAGCTCTGAGAAGAAGATCGTTCTTTAGGGGTTCGAATTGCTCCTGCATTTTGACTGTGGAAAGGAAAATGTGCAAGAGAGGACCTTGTGAAGGAGGGGTTGATGTCTACTTTTGCGAAATCGGCTCGCCTCGGGCATCGGGCGGATCGCGCAAGTTGGCTCATGTCAAACCCTTACCTAGGTACCTACGACAGATTCTATCACGCACGCAGAAAAGACTTATTCTGAGTAAATATTCCACTGTTTATAAAGTTAGAGTCATTTTTCTTTTCTTTTTTTTGTCGCTATGTTCTATATGCCTTTCTTAGTGCACTGGCTCTATGAGTATTTTTATTACAACGGGCCTGTTCTCTTTTATTCGTCATCTCCCTGGGACCTCTTCCTCAGATTTCCCACGCTATATATGGCATCATTCAGTTCCTTCTGTTGTTTGGCATCTGGTGCCGATACCTCTGAGGTACCATCGGAATTGATTTTGGCAGTGATCGAGTCGCTGACAGGCTCCCATTCCAAGCTATCTTGCCCGACTTTAAGATGGAACGATTCAAGAAGGACCTGAGGAGAAGCAGGGCTGGCTCTCCATGTTTGAAATGACCCAGCTTCGCGAATACCATCCACGGAGACTAGTATGGTTCCATCTGTCTCCACACTCGTCACGTCCAACGCGTTTCCGGAGAGCTGGATGGAGCCCTGGGGCTTCAATGTACCATTTGGCTCTAGTGTGTAGCAGAGGAGCTTTGCAGATCTGGTTTCGACGTGTGAGATTCAATTTATACCATTATAGAAAGCAGCTTGCGAGCACGGCACTTACCCTTCAAGTGCGACAAAAAGTACATTCGCCTTCTCTGAACCATCTCCAGATCTCGACAACGATTCTGCCCAGATTCCTCGTACGGTAACCTCGGCGCCTTCTGAGGCTTGATCCACAAGCGAAACCTTTTGTAGGATGCGAGCCTCAGTCCATTTCCAGACCAGCAGATAGTTGTCACCTCCACCAGAAACAAGGATTTCGGGCGCCCACTGAGGAATGCATAGCTTGCTAATGAATGAGGTGTGACCCAGACAGTATTTCTCAATCACATGAGCTTGAGGAGGGCCGCGAGAGACACGGATGTGTTCATCTCGATCTGCGGTCAATATATAGCTGCGCGAGCCATTCGACGATGGCAGGGAGACGAATAGCAAGTCGGTCAGCAAAGATACATGGCCAAGTATCAACTTATGCTCAAAATCAGGACCGGACTTTTCTCCGGCGATAGTACTCTGGCGCAGCTGCTGTTCCAAGGATTTCAAGTTCCGCTTCGTATGTACAGTAAGAGGGGTGGCTGAGGGTTGGAATGCCCTTTTCTCAGCGGCAGCCTTTTTCACGGCAGCAATCTTAGTTTCAGTGGGAATCAGTGGCAGTGAGTATACATCTCCGAACTTATCACCGCATAGAATGGTGCTGCCATCGCTGGTGAAGTCAATGGCGCAAGGGCGCTTTGGCATTGACCTATGTACTTGAATGAGCATTTCGAAAAGTGTCCAAGAGCCACGCATCAACCTTACCTCACGCTTAACTGTTTAAGTGTTCCATTGTCCCCCACATTGAACACGCGGATGGATTTGTCTTCCGCAGTGAGAGCAACGACATGATCCCCATTGGGCGAAGCGACCAGTAATGGAATGTTGGACCAAGTAACTGAGCTCTTCTCGGCGTCCTCTTTCTTATCATCAGCCGAAGAAGAAATCTTTCTCTTTTTCTCTGGAGGTCCCTGGCCCTCAGACTCTGGCTTTGCATCGACGGTCTTAGTGCTTTCGTCGTTGCTCGGCTCAGAATTCTGTGGCCAAACGGAGAGTCGCTGACCGCTCTCAGCAGCGTAGGAATAAATCTTCGAGCCCGCAGTAGCAATCAGCAAGCCTCGGAAGCCTGCAGCTTTCCTCTCAATGTACTGAATGCATTGGAACGGGTGCTGGAAAATCGCTGTCATGATGAATCTGATTGGCTCGGTGCTGGTAGAAATCAAGAATAGCGCAAAATTTCCAGTCACAAAAAGGCTGCAAGGTATTAGGTCTATAATATACAGGAGACATGAAGAAACCCAATCAATAAAATCCAGGCTTAGCCATTCACAAATGACCCGATCTTATACTCGACGTTCCTATGCGACCTTGGTTTTTTTTTATGGCTTGTCCGAAGCCGCGGCGGGAGCTTGCGGGCGGTGAGTCACATGACGCGCTCGCTAGGCGAAGCCACAAGAGAATAATTTCCTAAAATTGCTGCGTGAACTTCTTCTTTCTGATATCCACGTCAGACTTCGTTCCGACAACAACAACCACAAATTATTACACCTCGCCCTTAAATATCCTATCTTCAGCCCAAAAGGAGACATGGGGGGCAGGTCCGCTAGCAAGGCAGCTTACTTCGAGAGGCTGAAGAGCCTTCTTGATGAGTACAAGACGATCTTCATTGTCGGTGTCGACAATGTCAGCTCTCAGCAGATGCACGAGATTCGTCTGAGTCTCCGTGGTGAGGGTGTTGTTCTTATGGGCAAGAACACCATGGTATGTTTTTTTTTGTCGCATTTTGATGTCCAGAAATCTTGCAATTGACTAACAACGCTCCAGGTTCGCCGTGCCATCAAGGGTTTCATCAACGACAACCCGGAGTACGAGCGTCTCATTCCCTTCATCAAGGGTGAGTTTTTGGCTTCCTGGCAGTTGTGCACGTCGCAACTGGACTTCCTGGACTCAATTGGCTAATATGTGATTTGACCTTCGCTACAGGTAACGTTGGTTTCATCTTCACCAACGGTGACCTCAAGGAGACCCGTACCAAGATTCTCTCCAACCGTGTCGCTGCCCCCGCCCGTGCTGGTGCCGTCGCCCCGGGCGATGTGTTCGTTCCCGCTGGTAACACCGGTATGGAACCTGGTAAGACCTCTTTCTTCCAGGCCCTCGGTATCCCCACCAAGATTGCTCGTGGTACCATCGAAATTGTCTCCGACTTGAAGCTCGTCGAGGCTGGCTCCAAGGTCGGTGCTTCCGAGGCCACCTTGCTGAACATGCTGAACATCTCTCCCTTCACCTACGGTATGTCCATCGCCCAGGTGTACCAGGAGGGTCAGACCTTCAGCCCCGAGGTTCTCGACATCGAGGAGTCCCAGCTCCTCGATGCCTTCAGCTCCGCTGTCAAGACCATCACCGCCATCTCTTTGGCCACTGGCTTCCCCACTCTGCCTTCCGTCATGCACTCTCTTGTCAACTCCTACAAGAAGGTCTTGGCTGTTGCTGTTGAGACTGAGTACAGCTGGCCCGAGATTGAGGAGCTCAAGGACCGCATCGCTAACCCCGATGCTTACGCCGCTGCTGCTCCTGCTGCTGGCGCTGCCGCCGGTGGTGCCGCCGAGGCCCCCCAGGCTGAGGAGAAGAAGGAGGAGGAAGCCGAGGAGTCCGACGAGGACATGGGCTTCGGTCTCTTCGACTAAACGGCTCGAAGCAGATGAAGATTTCTCGTTCCTTGACGGAACACGAATGCCATGTACTAGATCTTTCAACGACCCATTTCTATGGTTATGGGAAATGAAAAATGAACACATTGGTGAAAAAAATGGGAAATCGATTTTCTTCACATTCTCAAGTTAGATATGGACGTAGCTGCGCTCCATCATCTACCTTTGAAATGAAAAGGTGAGTTGACTCCTAGTCTGATTTTTCCTTCACATATCATTCCCCATACACATGCACATTTGGCGGATGATGAAAAGTTTTTAACCCTGAGCAATATGCTTTGAGGATCATAAAACGCAACAACAACACTCTAATTTTTTGCTGACGCCTTCACCTCAAACCCTTGTTTTATCTGCATACGTCACCCCTCTGGGATATTTCTATCGAGATTACTAACAGTCTCTTTGCAGGATTATCATCACAATAATACCACCTCTCCATTGCTCCGTTCTGTAGTCTACTACCATCAACATCAGTCAGCATTACCGCCCGCGACTCTTCTTTGAATCGTTCATGATACCCCATACCTCCCTCCCTAAATCGTAGGCCGATAGTGAGTGGACGTGTTGACTGGATCTGTAGTTGTGACGGCCGATTTGTTTGGTTCGGTGGAGATGGCTGCCTTTCCTCATATCATCTTGGTAGCAATGGCATACTCTTATCTCTGTCCTTTGGACCTTTATTACAGCTCAGTTTATCTTTGAAAAATTGCCACCTTTTATTCCACATTCTATATAGGGAGGATGTATTTGCATCGCTGCCATGATTAAACACGTAAAGAAGCCTGCACTACCTGCGCCATCACGATCCTGCGATGCATCGGGTAGCGAGGCATGAACCTCTCCAGACAAGATCCACATTGTGTATGTCCCGTTGAAAGAAAAAAAAAAGACTTGTCATGCCCCCATCGAGATATCTCATCTATCCGACCCGTCCTCAGCCCCTCTCCCAAACCTCCCTCCGAACCCACCCAAGTCCCTCCTGAAGAACTTGCCGATGTTCTTTAGATTCTCATTCAAATTCGCCGCGGCACTGCTCTCGCCTGTCTGGCCGAGGGCCTGCCCAAACGATCCCGGCGCGGGAGACGGCGTACCTGACGTCGCGACGGCGGCTCCTGGACCGTTCGAGGAACCGCCACCGCCGCCCGGATTGCCGAACCTGTCCACCCCATCCTTCGCGGCGGAGATCAGCGCCGACCCGAGCATGGAGGGATCGAAACGCGTCGGAAGGTTCGAGGCACCGATGGAGGCGGCGGCGGTGCCCAGCCCGCCGAGACCCTGCGACATGGAGCTCGGGGTGGACGCGGCGGGGTTCTGCAATGCGGCGAGGACGGGATTGCTCTGTTGGAGGTTCGGTGCGTAGCGGTCCGAGGCGCGGTGGATCTGGAAGAGCTCGACGAGGTGGTTCTGTTCCTGTCGGCTGCGGATGCCTTTGAGGTCGAGGATCTTTCGGAAGTTGGTGTTGCTGCGGTCTGCGATGTGAACGAGGTAGGCCTGGACGAGGGCTTCGGGAGGGGATGGGCGGACTTGGAGAGTTTTGAGGAGCACTTCGATCTTTGCGAAACTGGCGTTTACTCGCTTGACGAAACCGGCCGGTGCTGGGGCGGGGAGGAGGGACGAGAGGCCGGATTTCACGGTGTAAGAGTCCAGAAGCATCTGAAAAATAATGTGTTAGCGAGATGGCAAAGCGAGTGTTCGAATATCTGAATCTAGAGTGAAGTCGTCCTTACCTGCTCCGCTCCAGTCTCGGAAACAGGCTTGCAGCTGAAGATGTTGCTAATAAACAGATTCGAAATCAGTTCCACGAGGTTGTCGGCGAACGCACGAGCGTACTGCTGTTTGTGCAACAACTGCAAGATCTCCTCGGTGCTCGACTTTGTTTTCGAGAGCAACTCGGAGACGTATGCGCTTTGATCGCTGACGGCTTCGAGCTTGTTCCAAGGCGTATTTCGCATTTCACGCCAGCAAGGCTCCAGGTCAATTTCAACTTTCCGCACAAGACCGCGGACGGCGGCCGATGCAATGCCCATGAAAGAGTCCGCTTGACTCTGCAGGTCTACGCTCTGCTTGAGATTCTCATCAATCCTGCCTTTGATCTTCTCCTCGAGTTGGTTGCAAGTAGTGTAACAATAGTCCGCGGTGTTTAAAACAAGGATCAGGTCTTCCAAAGAGGGCACCTTCGATGGAGTATGCCCTGTAGGTCGTTCGCTGATATAGTAGAGTAGCACTTGCTGCGCATACTGGTCGAGGTACTTTGCAAATACCTTCGCCAATTCGGCGAGGCTCGCGCCTGTGGAGAGCTTTGCACATTGCTGTAAGGAAAGTCTGTAGAAAGTGAAAAGTTCCGTGGAAGACGAGATCACGATATGGGAGTTGAACTCCTCATCAGGAGGTTTCAGGGGCTGTTGCCGGTACTTGGGTACAAGCGTAGCCAGCTGCTTGTCCTGGGCCTCAACCCACACGCTCAGGTATGGCTCAAATGCCTCCGAAATGGCTTGGCTGAACACAGGAGCTTCGTTCGAGGCGAAGGTGTCAGTCGAAGGACGGGACGGACTCGCGAACCGCCGCTCGAGAGAATGCTCAAAATCAAGCGTCTCTTGCAGACACGATAGCAACAAGTTGACATCGAAGTTCTGCCCGCTTCGCACGGATCGCGCAAGGATACCTTTGAAATCTTCCCTGGTCCCTTCACAGAACACGTTCGCCAGAATCTCATTCACCCTCCAAGAAGCTGGGAAAATGCCAGCATACTCCTCGTCGTACGTCTTCAAGATCCGTCGGAACCACGAATATCTCCGAGAAATGTTGTCCAAGGAACCGGCCTCTTCGTTGCCCCTGAAAACCTGTCGGTACTCCCGCAGCTCGGCGTTGCAGTACCAAGTCACCAATCTTGACCTTGCGTGCTCGCCCAGTGCATCCATGACCAGACAGCCCTCCGCAAGGATTCCTCTCCTCTGAGCAACCTCGCCCTTGGCGAAAGCCAGTTCGAAATCATCACAGATTTGTTCCAGTAGTTCCCGCTGGATATCGGCCACGTTTCTGCTCAGGATCGCGATCTGGTCGATGGATCGATACGACTTGAAATGCGCCATCAGCTGAATGACCGCCTGAAGCAGCTGGGCGCAGTCCCGGTATTGTCTTGTTTTGCTGAGAGCACGAAGCTGCTCGTATGCCGTAGTCAGCATCTGCAGCCTTTTGAGAGCCGTCATCGACAGCGTGAGGTTCTTTTTCGCATTGTCCAGCTGTTTGATGTCCGCCGTCATCTCCGTGATCGCTTGCTCCGTCTTCAATGCGCGCTCGCGCACATCGTCGATCTTCTTGAACAGTTCGGTCAGATCCGCCTTGGCCGCTTGGATGCGCTCCACGCTCTCCGCGTTGGAGGTGACCTGGTCCTCCACCAGCGCACCAATGTCATTGTCTAGCTCGTCTTCGTAGACTCGGAGGGCTTGGGAGATCTGAGACACGGAGGAGAGAGTCGAGGGGTGTGAAAAGATGGCGTTTAGGTGGTCGATTGGGTCATAGTCAGCTTAATTGTCGGGTCAGTAAGCCATTGATGAATAAGTCGTCCCATAAGTCCTTCCATACCTGCGTCCAGGGAATCGAGGGTCGATTCTCCGTTCGGTGGCATATGGCCGGTGGTGGTGTGAGTGGTGGACATTCCATTAGCTCGCCATATGAGACGCAAGACACATGCTGTGATCTGAATTCCAGAGCATCCGTCGCTTCGACTTCGCAGAACGCAGCAGACGCTGAACCGCTTTCCAGAACAAACACAGTGTCCTTGAGAATTCCGAGAGTTCCAACCCAAAGGTTGCGCAATGAGCTTCGATAGCGACAACAGACCGACGTGGGACTGATTGGTGATTGGACTGCCAATTCCAAAGCAGCTTAGCGCACGCCAGCTTGGCGCCTTCCTTTGTATTCCCGTACTGTACTGTCATGGTCACGTCCATCACCTTGGATCAAGCGGGGTCGATTATTTCTAGTAGAAAAACTATTCGAATCATGATCGAATTCATTGTTTAAAATATTCTATGAGAAACCCTTGTTACATCAAGCACTTTCAGCAACACACATAATGCGTAGTAAAGGTAATAAAGATTGGGCTGCTTTCTGGTATAAATCTTCCATCTATATTAACATACAATCATATCTTCAAATGGTGCAAAAAAAAAGTGAGGTAATGAACAGAAGAAAGCAATATGCGGACGAATATCCAGCCCACCAATTGAGACACAAATCCAAAGACAGCCATTCGCCAAAGCCATGCAAAATTGAATCTCGTTGTGGGAGTCTTTTGTGACGCAAGTAGAAACAACACTCTGAGCCGCCACTAAATGTTTCGAAGATAAACAAGAAATCTGAAATTGATCACTTGAAAAGTTGAGAGTGTCTAGCCATGAGAGATTAAAAAGAAGTGCAGCGGGAATATTGACATCTCTACTAAACAGAGCCAGGAAGGAAGGCGTCTGGAGGTAAGGTGCCTTGCGTCTGTGATGATCCGTATTAGTAAACTGAGCCACATGGATCGATCCACCAGGGTAGTTAACTTACCTTCAATTCTTCAAAGTTCTTCAAAGCAGCTTCCATGTTCCAACCATTGCCCGACAGCGCCATTTCCGAGTATTGTAAAGTCATACTGGTCTTGGCACTCATCTGGAGGACCAACTGCTCTTGCTGCACTTGCGCCTCGGTCTTACCCGGAGCTGCCATGCCGTAGCCTGCGGGGGCTGGTGGTTGAGCCACCTGCTGAGGGGCTGGCTGAGGAGCTGGTTGAGGAAGCTGCTGGGGGACTGGGACTGGTGGTGGGATCGGTTGAGTTTCGAGAGTCCATGCCTCGTGTCCACCGTACGCCCGCAGGCACAGAACGTCGCTGAGAACCCGAAGTCCTCCAACGCCACCTCCGGGCCCGAGAATGAATGTCCTGTCGAAGCTGCGCGTTTCGACTTTGTTGTTCGTGCTGATCTCCTCGAATTTGCCATGTACCATGATCAGAAGACCGCCGACGCCTGTGCTGCTCTGCCCAGTAGGGTCAGGAAGTCCTGGCATAGGATGGCATTCGATGAGCCACTCTTCCGGATGCGCTAGCATATCAGGGTGCCTTGTTTGGGGGAGAGAGTTCCATATTTCGCGAATCTTCTCCACGCCCTGGTAGGCACGAGACATACGTGCCGGCAGGTGGCTAATCTTGAGAAGGTTTCTGCTCTTCTTGATGTACGGATCCCACCCGGCGGTCTCTGTTTGCTGGGCCCTTGGTGCCGAGGTATTGACGTTGAGGGAAAAGGTGGATTGATTGTCGTAGATACCGTTGAGAAGGTCGTTGCGGTCGTTATCGTATCCGACGAAGAAAGCCTTCACGAAGTTCTCCGCGATCTGCGATTCGTCGTGGAAGTGAGGAGGTTGAACGGGGATTGGCGTCTTCTTTTGTGCTGCTATTTCTTCCGCCGTCCGAACCTCGGTATTGTTCAATACTCTGAGCTTTGGGTACCACTTGAGCATCGTGTCTTTGAAAGTAGGGTCGGCGCTGAAAGGATTGCCGGTAAGGTCGAGAAATTCTAGGTTGCGAAACTTCCATCGCCATCCAAGCAAAGCCTGCGAATCCTTCAAGTTGTTGTGGGAAAGGTCAAGGTTCTTCAGATCCGGGACCGTTTGAGCCAGTGTGGTGACGACGGAGATGCTTGCAAGCTGGTTATGTGCCAGACTGACGCTCTCCACGGCCTCTCTCCTCTTCGCGGGGCTATCAAAGTTCATCTCCCAGACTTTCATCAAGGCCGGGAAGAACTTGGATTCGGTGGATGTGCTGTTGAAAATCCCCATCGCCAGCAGATCAGGATCATTTCCCAACTTCGAAAGATCGAGCAGTTTCGTCTGCTGATAATATCGTTTGCCCAGGATCGCGGTCATCTTGGCCTTCGTGTCGGCAGTAGATGGCGTCGCGCCGTTTTCCGTTGTTCCATCCAAGCCCATTTGCTTGTCAAGCATCCTGCTTGCAGATTCACCATACGCTTCGATAGTGAGTGCAGCACCTGCGAAGCTAAATCCATTCATCTTCAGCATTCTGTCCATCAGCTCCGGACGGATAGACACTATAACAGCGTCGCCTTCAACCCGCGACTAAGTAACGTTAGCAAGGCATAAGAGGACCTTGAAAACCGCAGTCACCCAAAGGAATAATCAATGCTGGGAAGCCTGGAAGAAATCGACCGTCGTTCTGCTGGAGTACCATCCCTGGAAACGAGAACACACCGGAGTAGACGACGTTGCGAATTCATGTCGGTGACCGCCAATTTTGGTGTTGCACATACCTTGGTTATCTTTGCGCGCGCGCCGCCAGCTTTCGAGTCGGACGAACTGAGTTTCTTTTCCAGAAAGGTAATGAGACTTTCGAGACCGCCATCCGGATTCGACGCTGCCTTGCTCTGTTTCCAGCCGCGGACGCTGAACTGCTCCAAGCCCCCTGCACCTCCTCGCGCCTGTCTGATGTTCGCTTGAGAATCCGCGTTGCTGGAGATGGCTTTCTGGATGGCATTCAGGTTCCGCTCGCGAGCTGAAGGCCAGCCTCCAGCTGGTGCAGAACGTCCCGATTCACCGCGCGCCCTCTTTCCACGGCCTCGACCAGCCGGGCCATCCATTTCTAGATCTCCATCCCTATCGATGCGCGTCGCAGCACCCCGCTTGCGAATTCCACCGCGATCGGAAACGTTCGACCGACCGCGTGTTGTCCGTGAGGTCCTCATATTGCTCATTGGTAGCTCAAACGAATGAAGAATAGTCGGAGGAAGAGAGAGGTAAGGGTGGAATGGGAATCGCGAGGAAAGAAATATCGAAAGGCGGACGGAGCGCAAAGCGCCTCAATTGGCGTTGACCGTTGTTTGCATGCACAATAGACAGGGAAAGCGGTAGGGAGTGAATGGGCGACTTGGATAGGTTGAGAACAATGAGGGACGGCTATAATAAGGCTTTGTGTAGAGCCGCCAAATATAGATCGAAGGGCGATGGAAGCAAAGGAAGAAGCAAATAAAGAGTGCAACACAAAGAGCAAAAGTGACGTGAGCAAGCATTTCCCGCGCAGGCTAAAGATCCATTCACGTGACTGTAGTGGGTATCAGGCAACATGAGCACGTGACTCATGCAGTGAGCTGCAGAAAATACCCGTACCTAAGTGGGCTCGAGCTGTTAGCCAATCAGGAGCTGTATTCTGTCCTCTAAGTATTGTCAGTCCGATACACATTCAAACCATCCATACACGAGTAATCAGACAGGGCTGAGTATTGGACAGCTTGCTCGAAATAGAGACTTGGAAGACTGCCTCAGGACGCGCAACTAGCTGCTGCTAATTCGCATTGTCCTGACGTCTCGCACGCAGGTGGGTTTTTTTTCCAATTCTATTCTATTCTTCTTAAGTTTCTTCTCTCAACTCGATTGACGTATGATCGGATCATTAATTGACCATCTCCTGGCGTTAGACGGCCCGGGCGCTATCTAGCTGGTTCATTGATAGAGCTAGATCTACTTCCTCCAGGTCCCCAAGTGACTGACGCCTATGATCGTCAGTCCATCGGAACAATGCCTGCAAAGTCGCGATTTACAAGGCTAGATGCTTTTGCGAAGACGGTCGAGGATGCTCGCATCCGCACCACCTCCGGTGGTATCATCACCATAGCCTCGCTCCTCGTCATCCTATGGCTGGTCTGGGGAGAATGGGTGGATTACAGACGAGTGGTGGTGCTCCCAGAGCTGGTGGTCGATAAGTCAAGAGGTACCGTACGATTGCCAGCGACTTACAATTGGTTTCAATGGCTAATCTTTAAATCCTTTCAATTGTGCAGGGGAGCGAATGGAGATCCACATGAACATCACCTTCCCACGATTGCCATGCGAACTTCTGACCCTCGACGTTATGGATGTCTCTGGCGAGCAACAAGTCGGAGTCGTCCATGGCGTGAACAAAGTGCGCTTGAGTTCCCAGGCAGATGGTGGCCGTGTGCTCGACATTCAGGCCTTGGAACTGTAAGCAACAACCATACCCCTCAAGTTGACATGCGCGCGACTTGAAATCGACATCAATACTGATGGTCTCGGTCACAATCAGCCACTCCCAGGAACAGGCTGCTAAGCATCTCGACCCCAACTACTGCGGCGACTGCGGGGGAGCTCCCAAGCCCGCGAGCGGCTGCTGCAACACCTGCGACGAAGTCCGGGAAGCGTACGCACGGAAACAATGGGCCTTTGGCAAGGGCGAGAACATCGAACAATGCATCCGCGAAGGCTATGCGGAGAGGATCGAGGCGCAGCGCAAGGAGGGCTGCCGGATCGAGGGCGTCGTCCGCGTGAACAAGGTGGTCGGGAACTTCCACATCGCTCCCGGCCGCAGCTTCACCAGCGGCAACGTCCACGCGCACGACCTGGAGAACTACTTCGAATCGAGCCTCGCCGACGCGGACAAACACACCATGACGCACGAGATACACCAGCTGCGTTTCGGACCCCAGCTGCCCGACGAGCTGTCGGATCGCTGGCAGTGGACGGACCACCACCACACGAACCCCCTCGACGGCACCAAGCAAGCAACCGACGAGCCGGCGTACAACTTCATGTACTTCGTCAAGGTGGTCTCGACCTCGTACCTCCCTCTGGGCTGGGATCCATTGTTCTCGTCGTCCGTCCACAGCGCATACGACAAGGCGCCGCTGGGCACCCACGGAATCGCCTACGGTGCCCAGGGCAGCATCGAGACGCACCAGTACTCGGTGACTTCGCACAAGCGATCCCTGATGGGCGGCAACGATGCCGCCGAGGGACACAAGGAACGTCTGCATGCCCAGGGCGGTATCCCCGGCGTTTTCTTCAACTACGACATCTCCCCGATGAAAGTCATCAACCGGGAAGCTCGTCCCAAGACCTTCACCGGTTTCCTCACCGGAGTGTGTGCCATCATCGGAGGTACCTTGACGGTAGCGGCTGCCATTGACCGCGGTTTTTACGAGGGTGCCCTCAGGGTGAAGAAGCTTCACTCTAGCTAAACCCTCTATACAAGATTGCGGAATACCACAAGCCATGCACGAGGCTGAAGACAACCCTAAATAAAGAGATCAAAAAAGTCAAAGTACCAAAGGAAAGAACAGACAATGTGGGAGCAAGCAGACTAGGCTGAAAAGGGAGTTCAAGATCTGGCATTGTAGGAAGTGGAAGAGGGGGAACTTTACATTTGGCGTTTTCGGTATCCATACAGCATACCTGTTCCTCATTTTTTGTGATTATATTTGTATCGATTCCATAGCGTTGGTCCTGCATTTCTCTGCAGTCTGAATCCTCATTCAAGGTAACGTGTCACTTGCTTATTTCTAGTTCGTGTGAGGACTTGGTAGCCATCTATGTCAGCTTTTCGGTAGGGCAGGCTGACAGGTAAGTCATTCAATTGTCCTGAAAGTTCTCCTGCATTCATCTATATGATGTCAAGACCATCATTCCAAGTTGGGCTCCCAGCCATTCGTTAATAGACGAAACCCTCTTTTACTTCAAATTGATAGATATTTTTGAACGATGCCAATGAAATATTTGATTCGAATTGAAGAGCAAAAAGATATCAAGTCATCCAAAGTTGTCAGAATGCCCGAAGATTGGTTCGCTTTGTACATCAAAACCTACATGCAGAACTTCGCAAGAGAGATAGATATGCTTCTTCCTTCCCGGTAGTGAGTGTTCAACAAATGAAAAGAAGATGCGGGAATTGGACGAAGAGCCAAGACGCCAAACCTATCTCCAACTCCGTATGAGTGCGTCGTATTGAACCAATTGCTGCAAGAAACAAGAAAAAAAAAAAAAAGAGCAAGATGATGACAAGGACTGTATCGAGGAAATGGGAATCTAGGTCTAGGTGCTCATAGGCCTCATAAGGGTCGAATATGAGCAAAATCGAATCAGGTAATGAGTGCACCAAGTCAAGAAATCAGCTGATGTAGGACAAATGAGACCGAGTAGAAAGAAATGGAAGGTAAACGGCGGCAATGTTCCACAGCGTCAGTGTCGATTTAGGAAGTGTGCATTGCGTTAGCATTGCCAAAGTAGCCAGGATGTTGTTGGTTTAGGAATTGATTTTGCGGGTAAACAGGGGGAGACGGTGGTGGTTGCGAGGCAAATTGGCCGTACCACGATTGACGTCGAGGTTCATCGACTCGATTCATCTGGCTGAGAGCATCCAAAGTCTGACTCGCGCCTGGCATGCTGTAGAAGCCGTTCTGATGTCCGTGCTGCGGAGCTCCATACATTGAGGGAGCCTGCTGGTATGTCGGTGCAAACTGTTGCTGTTGCTGGAAGTGTTGCTGGCGTTGAGCAATCGCGTGCTGGACCATTTGATTTGACATTCCTTCCTTGATTCCTTTTTTCTCACGTTCTCGGGCATCAATTGCTCCCACGAGGCCGACGGGGTTAACTTGGGCGGCTTGCTTACTATTCCCACTTGACAAGTTGAAGAACGAAGAGCCGGTCATGCGAGCCACATGTTCCTGTTCTCGAGCAGAAAGGTGAGAAGAAATGTCATTGAAACTCATCACGCTGCTGGCGCCACGAGAGTGAGGCCGCGGTTGAGAATCACGACTGGGACCAAAGTAGGAGTTGGAGCGCGAGTGAGCCAACCACTCGCCCGAAACAGGCCGTGCTGGTGGCGGAGTGATAGAGGAGGTTCGGTGATGGACATGAACTGGAGGAGTGACAACTGCTCGCTGTTGCACAAACTGTTCCGGTGTAAGGGAACCAGGGGTCGTGGGGCGTGCGGCTGCCATGCCGGGTTGCCACAGCACACTTCGTCGGTATTCGTCCCTGCTTGGAGATCTCGAGTGAGGGCGATCCGACGGACCCATGCCGATTGAATACCTTTTCTCTCTCTTTTCTGTGGCGTCGGAATCTCTCCTATGCTGGTCGAACTTCTTCAACGTGTCCGATGTACTGGGACGCCCAGTCGTGGGCATGTAAGACAGAGTTGGTCCGAAGTCTACAGTTGGGATATGTGCATTCTCAGCCTTGGGCTCATCGAGAGAGTAGTGGGCATCTCCAATGACCACATCCTTCTTAGGAGGTTCTCCGACCGTCTTCATGACCCCCATCCTGGGCTTGGGCACGGAGGCTGCAGAGCGTTTGCTGTAAACAGACTCGTGAGTGCTGGCGTAGTCTGGCGAGACTGTTGACTCGTCATCGTAGACACTTCCCTCATCCGGACGAACATCCTTATCCGGAGAAAATGATGATAGCTGACGTGTACCGACTCGGTTCAGCGCCTCTTCGTCCACAGTGTAGCGTAGGTCTTCCAAACTAGGCTCCCTCACAGGCGCTGGGGCTTCCTGTTCTGGAGGCAGCTGCTGGGGAAGAGGCTTTCTTTTCACGGCCTTGCTAATGTCGAGAGTGAGACGGCGATCATCGGTTGGCGGTAATGAGGTCCCGGTACTACTGATTGTGTTCCATCGATGTTCGGGTACGGGTGGGCCTTGTTCTTGAAGATCTCCGTTACCTTGAGCACCATTTGTCTCAGACCAGTTTGAGCCAACGAGCACCGTTTCCTGCCGATTTTGCTCTGTCGAATTTCTAGCCTGGTTGTTTTTCCATGCAGTAGCAGCACCAAGCGTGCTCAGATTCCCTGCGGAGGCAAGCTGCGAGAGAGTGCCATGCGACATCCGATTGTTGGCCATTCTCAACTCTGGTGAAGGTTGCGGACGCGTTGTAGGCACCTCTCCCGGACCATGCGCAAAAGCAGGCGGGATGGCTACGGGAGCGGGCGGGGAATTAGGCCGGAGATGATCTCCAAGCACTTCAGCCTGCTTAGTCTCCGGCTGTTTCCAGTCGCTGTCAGAGCTGTTACGCTCATTGACACCATTCACCACGAAACGTCCTTCACCGGGCTGAGCCAGATCGTGAATAGAAGAATCTGGCGAGCTTTCTGCGACGAGATTGTGCGACAGTTTCGAGGTGACGGAGAATCCCGCAGTATCAGACAGTCCTCGGAAATGAGAGGCAGAAGGCGCTGGGGCACCTGGTTCCTCCCCCTGCGCGTCATGGATGATGGCATCAGCGGACTGGTTGAATTCGTGCCTGTCGGTCGGGGAAGCACCACGACGCCGTGAAAGCCGGGAACGCGAATTTCCGTTGCGGGCAGGAAGGCTGGATCGGTAACGCGGGTTGCTACCGGCGATACTGCTCGTCTCGCTGCCAGAAGCAGCCATCCGACGCGCAGTCGCCTCTTTAAGTTGTTTCCTCCACTCTGCTTCAGACCATTCTTGGCTGCCCGTGGTATGGATCAGATTAGCGACATCTAGCGTATCCAAGTATCCATAGCGCCGTTTCTTGGGGAAGGCAAACATGATACTCTTCGTGTGGTTGGTATCAGCAATCAGTCGAGTGGGACGGCCGTATAGGCCGAAGGTATCGAAGGTTGGCAAGAGAAATTGAAGCATCATCTCAAACCCAGACACAGCAGGATGGACCTCAGGCATGACAAAAACAAACCCTTCAGTAGTGGACTCGGGTCGCGAATGGATCGTAATTTGCCCTTCGATCTTGATCAGCGTCGACTGATCAATGAGCGGTTTCGACTGAGGGTAGATCGCATAGGCCGAGTATGCATTGGTGATGGTTGCAATCGGTTGCACCTTTCTCGTTTTCTTGGTGTCGTAGAACTTGATGTTCCCTGTGACCATCGCAGGTGCTCGATCATATGCGGATTTCTTCTTCATCGACTTCCGCATCTTTTGCATCTCCTTTTCGTCGGGAGGTGTGATGACAAACCAGCATCGCCTCCAGGGTGTTCCCGCTCCGAACCTCACGCGCGCCCAGTCCTCGTGCTTAAATCTACAGCGCTCCATGATCATTTTGATGTTGTTCAGTGACTTGCCTTTTCCCGCAATGATGGAGCCGGTGTAAGCTTCGTATAACGACGCATGTTCAAACATAGACAGGCGGATACCAGCCGTCCATTGAATTAGCGAGTGAAAAGAATTGAAATGCAGTAGATAACGATTTTTACCCGCCGAAGAAATGCTGAGCACATTCTTTAGCGGCTGCATGCCCTCATTCCTGGTGGGGAGGGTTTCGATCTGCGGGCGCGAGTTAACGAAAGTCCCTTAACAGTAGCAGAAAGCCCTTGACTTACCATCTTAATCGAGGCATCTGCCAAGTTGATAAATGTAGGAGGGACTTCACCGTCCTGTTCCGCTGCGTCCAGCGCAGCAGCATCCCATAGCGAAAGGACGGTGCCCACGAGCTGCGCGTAGCATTCCACCCACTGTCGATCAGGACAAGGCCGCCCATCTGCAGCCGAGTCAGTCTCCATCTCTCTGGTCTCGATTTCCGAAGCGGGTCACCTACGTGTATCCAAATCGTTCAGTTTCAAAAAATAACCTTCCTGGTACAATTTGTTGCCATGACTGCTGAGAAAGGTAAAAATAGGCTGTAGCTCCGGTAGTGTATCCTCTGCAACATCCATCAACGGAGGGTTGTAGGTAAAGGCCATTGACCCCGGACGGGAGCCATATCGTTCTGTCCTTCCCGACCTGGTCGGACTATCTGTCACCGGTGCGGTTGATGCGCGAAGTGGCGGCGACGGTGTCTCTGGCGAAGGAGTCTCAATCCTCGCGAGGGCAGTATGCGAGACGGATTTCGAAGCTGGTCCATTCTGCTGTCCCGAACCTTGATTGCGGGAAGGGCCACCGAAGGCCGAGATGAAGGAGAGCACTGCGGGAGCCAAACGCAAGGGGCAAGATAGTCAGATATTTGACAACTTAACCTTAAACTCAATGAGACCATTCGTTTCCACTTACCACGCGAGCGAACCATGACGTCTAAACTGATCTACAACAGACAGCCTGGACAAAGAACGAGCTGATAGTAATAAGTACTCCCTGTCGTAGAGGTCAACTGACGGCACGATGCCGTACAGCGCAAGAATGGATAGTGATCAAACGAAGGACAATAAAGGGTTAGGAGCCTTGGCTAAACGAGCGAGAGAGAGAGAGAGAGGAGGGGGAAAGATAATGAAGAATAGAGAAGATCGGGGAGCAGGGTATTTTGAATCCGCCCTCCTCCGCACGGAGACAGAGAAGTGTCTTAGAGCCTGCCAAGACAAACGACTGGACTATTCTTCCATGGGCCCCGAGAGGAAGGTAACGGGAAGGTTCACGATGGAGAAGACAAATGATTGACAGAAAATGGGGACAGGTATTGAGGAAGACCTGCCAAGCGAGCGTGATGCAGCGGTACAGGCAGCGGATGACGTCGCGGGAAGGGCCAGATTGAGGCGGGTGACCGATTGGGTTGCAGTCACTAGGACCGAGCCTGGAAGAGTTGAAATAATACGAAACTTGAAAAGGATAACGAGAGGGACGAGTTTCGATAAGAAAAACCAGGAAAAGATAATAAAAAGAAAATCAACGGGATGAGGGAGAAAAAGGGAATAATAGAAACACAACGTGGGTCTGCAGTGTGAGAGGGAAAAACTGTTACAAAGGGACCGAAGCATAAGTAACCTTGATACAGTAGTTTGGTGGGCTAGGTTACTACTACTGCGCTTACTCTAACTGCGCGTATTATTACCTGACGGGAATCCTGATGCCCCGGAATACCAGTAGAAGCTGCTGCTAGCGGCTTCTAGGCGGATTTGGGCTTAACTCCAGAGGAGCTGGCGTCATCACCGGCCCAGTGTCTTTCTTCCTGTCTTTTCAACATTCACACCCCCCTCTTGACCTGCCTAAGTAGCCTAGTAGGTACTTTACATCGTAGCCAGTGAGCCACACGTTGCATCTGGTTGCTACACAAGGCTACCGGCTGTGCCTCTTCCACCCTGGTTTGAAGCTTCTGCGGTGAGAGCCCCTCTAGAACTCATCCGGGCTTCCCATTTTTAGCAACTCAAGAAGATGCATGTCTTACTCCGGAGTCCATACTGCCGCTCAGTTTCAGCGAAACGGGCACACCGCCAAGCACAGGCGACCATCGCTGATCCTAAGTAGCCGTAGTACTGTAGTAACCGTACAGAGCCGAGTGGCCATTGGCAGTGGCTGGCGTGCCACTATGAATGCTCCAGACCCTCTGCTTATTGGATTCGGCTTTTCTTCTACGGAGTCAGGTAGCAAATTATCTGCTAGACTGCTACTCTCCAGGCGTTCTCCCCTAAACTGTTCGCGAGATCTTGGTACACTACTGTACATCCAGGGACCAAGAGAGTCGAAACCAATTGAGCTGCCTAAACTCAGGACTCAGGAGACGAACCATTATTTATTTTCCAGGGTCTTCCAAAAAAAAAAAAAAAAAAAAAAAAAAAAACAACAAAAGCGCCCCAGCACACGGCCCTAGCCAAGCCCGACGGACAAAAACAATGGACTTCCGGATCCGAAATGGGCGAAGAAGCGCATTGGGATGTGGCTGTCTCACTGTCTTGTCGGCGTTTAGAAATTTTGCAACAATGACTTTGCCACCAGAAAAAGGCAACCGTGGTCGCTTGACGAGTCTCACCAACAATGTGGAGTGCAAGAAAAAAAATATATATTTATCTCAGCGAATCATATCCATTGTTCAGAATTTTTTTTAGAGCTTTGCCGATGATTCTTAATCCCAGCGGCACTGGCATCTCCATCTTCATCTCCATCTGGCGTCGATCTCCCAGCATGTGCGTGTGGGCGATCCACCTGGCTGGAAACTGCGGAGCTCCGAGTTGGAACAAACATCTTCCCCGGTTTCTCTCGCCTGCCGACGGTGACACACACATATTGATTCTCACCGATCGTTGCTCTAAACGAAACTGCTGATCCGTTACAGCTCAGATGAAGAGTACCTCAGCGGTGGGTATTCAGCCGCGGAACCGACTGATCCTTCGGACTCGGAAGTCTTTAATATGGAGCTTCTTGCAGCTCTTTTTTATTCAGTACGGAGTCCATGTCCACGTATGCTCATGCTGAAGACTCCGCAGATCGATTACATATTACCCTGCATGTGCCGCGTGCTGCCCTCTGAAAGCTAATCATACGGTCCACCGTCCGTGATTTCAAGCATTGACAGAAGTAAACTCTATCCCGGTTGATGTCAGTCCCAATCCTGCGACCTGCATTTCAATGCATCGCAGTCGTCGTAATACTCATGTCGACGCCGTGACATGCCCGTACGTTCGATATTATCGACGAATCGGTGTTCGTTGATTGACATGTCGAACGTCAGCAAGACAACGCAACGGGAAAACTTCGAAGTTGTCGCCGATCTCTTCATTGGGTATCTTGTTTACTTCAAGGGTCCCCTTCTAAGAGAGAGTATTTTTTTTTCTCTTGAAGACGTCATAGCGATGATCCAAAGTTTGATTTTCCTATTCATCCCGCACCCTTCTACTAGATTCTACTTCCTAGTAGATCGAATCGAAATATATAGAGTAGCACCCTTGGCAAAAGCAGTCGCCCTGGAGAGAATAATGCCTCATCACTTGCATGAAGTCCATATTACGATCTTTACTCTTCTCATTCAGAATATGTACACTTCGTACGGGCGGGGCGCAGCTACCCTCTGTGCCTCGAATTGCCCGGTTCAATGTCTAACTCCAAGAGCGATTAAAAAAAAGGGACATTTAATTGTCCTGTAGAACCCCTAACCTAGTCCGACATCACTTATACTTCTACTTCTAAATACTACAGTTATATCACAATTACCAGATTCAATCTATTCTGGCTATTTTACTCTGGTCACTAAATGTTTGCTACGGATACTTGAATGCCAGCCGCACTCCGATCCATATTACCCTCAATGGATAATAAGGTAGGTTAGGTAAGAACAGTTTCTGATTACTTAGAATAGTGCGAATCTTGATACTGGGATTAATATGGCGATACTCCACTTCGTTATATAGGTAGCAGGTCGATATATCTTGCCGAACCGGGTCTAATAGTTTATCGACTCTAGTACCAATAGAGATTCACGGAATATCTCTGACTAGACTCTTTTTTAAATAGGAGGTATTCTAGATAATAGTGTACTCTGAAATCATTTTTTAGCGTAATGATGTTTGATGATAGACCTATACAGGTCGATCGATTTCCATCAACAGCTTTCGATCTTTGTTTTCGTCCTTTATCTATAATCTATATTGATTGAGCCTACCATCTTAGACCTTTTTAATCGAAATCTGTCTGTCATGATTCTACAGTACAACACACGGGGTAACAGCATTTCTGGCCCATAGATACAAGTATAGGGAGCTACGAGAGAAACAGGTCCGACTATCATCCTTCTAATAATTTACATCCCTATATAATTCTCTATTACAAATCTGAAAAAATATATCCACCAGCCATCGATATTCCTCTGCTGATTGTGCAAAACCGGCGAAGCTTTCGGCGATGCTAAGGCTCTTATAGAACTGCGGATGAGAGATGAGTCTACAAACACAAAGATAATATCTGGAAAGAGTCAGCCTCGGTCCGCTTCACTGCATACTAAGCAAGAGGGATCTTTGCACCGGATCATAAAGTGTGATTTCAAGGCCCATCGTAATTTCATTTGACCATTTGCTATTTTTTCACTATATTTCTTCCCGTGATTTCCATCGACTAGGGCCGGAATTGTGACGAAACTCACATATAAACACCAGCAAAAGCCAAAATCAGATATCTCGCCTATGTATAAGTGGTGCTATCAAAGCTCAAGCACGACCGGTTGCAGGCCATGTCTTGTGTGAGGCCATATGGAAAGTAGATCCAGATCCAGATACCATATATCTAGTTCGGTTTTCACAAAGCAACCTCACAAGAAGCTCAAGGATACCAAAGGGAAGTCCTCACTACCTAGGTAGCGTTGTGTTGTATTAGAAGACGACTAAACATCTCGCCGAGAAGCTTAATAGTACTGTAGCGAGGTTGCGACAGTGCTAGAGGGTGAGCGCAGTGAAGACTTGTGTTGACCGTTGTCCTGCCCTGGCGATGTGACTATACTTAATTCACGATCTCACATCTCAGCAACCCTCTTGTCCATCAACAACACCCTCTTGTCTGATTTTGAATCTTTGCTGTTTCCTGCAAGCAACCACAGCGATCCTTTGCACCGAGTCCTTGTTAAACTATTTGTCTGATCTCTTTCCATCCAGTCTTGGGTGAGCAATCATTCGTTCCATCTCTTACCCTCCGGTCCCCGGTTGAGGGATTCCTTGCGTACTCTTTTCGTCCAACAACTGGACCTGTTTCCTTTCTATCTGTACCCAGTACTCGAAGATGGCGCCATCCATCATGCCTCCAGAAACCGAACCGAGTTGCGAAGAACCCATGATGGAGAACCCATTCGACGATGATGACTACGAGCCTCCCGTCATCGAAAACAGCCCGGAGGTCAATCCTGCAATCACCAAGCTCGAGGATTTGATGAACAAGGTTGGCCGAGTGATCCTTCCAAAGTATCTAAACAAGGACATGATCGCTGCCATCCTCCGAATGTTCGCCCAGAAACGCTCCGCCCTGGTCCCCGGCTCTTACGAGCATCTGGTCATAATCCTTTTTGAAACCCATGAGAAGCTGGGTGCCGCCCAAGTCGCCATGGAGAAGTGGTTGCATAACCGGCACCCGAAAAAGGACTTCGCAGGTTTGCTGACCAACTCCACCTTTGAGAAATCTATGGCAGAGCAGGGTTATTTCAATTCGGAAGTCGCAATGCTGAGGAAGCTCCTTGTCCCTATGCGTCCGAACGTGTGGAGGTACACGATCCAATGGCTGCACGAAAGGGAACACGAGCATCACGAGCATCGGCATGACCAGCTCCAAGCCTCAATCGCAGTCATTAAACGCAACCTCATACCCGGGGACGTCGACGACGGACGCAAGCGTAAGTTCCTTTCCAGGATATGTCAGCGCGAAATAAGATCTGATGGACGGCAGAGAGACTTTACGACCAGCATATCGTTTCGTCGAAGACCGGGGAAGCCCTGACCATCTTCAGCCTCGTTCAGCAGCGCCTGAATGCCTGCCAGGACACGCTGAACGGCGGCAGCGGCTACCTTCAGGACGATGGAAGACGTAGCTTCAGGTCATATCATGAGTACCTGAAGAACCTCCGGTCCCGGGGGTTGACGCTTTCTGGTTCGTTCAAACTGCCGGAATCCGGGACTGCCGACTGCGATACTGGCTTTCTCTCAAAAGCTTTCCCCGGTGGGCCTCATGACGGGATGCTTGGCCTGGTTGTCAAGATGGCTCTCTGGCTGTCGCTGACTCGGGGTCTCGCGGCCGTCCAACTCTTTGTCCACATCGCCAAGCTGTTTGGTCGTTATGACCAGAACGCCATGAGTAACGAAGACCTCGCGGTCTTGTACTACCTCACCCAGATCAGGGACAACGAGCCAGTGGAGTCTTCACCCGAGGTCAGCGACCCGAGAAGTCGATTCTTGAGAAAGGGGAAACGCAAGGACATTCGAAAGTTCAATCGTCGCCCTGTAAGTCCGCTTCGCAAGACTGTGGCTCTGAAAGCGAGACGCCTCCATAGCGCGAGCTTCAACCTGGAAGAATGGTGCATGACTGACTGTGAGGTGATGCGGCACAGGCTTCTGAGGATTTCGACAGCTGGGGTGAGGCGCATGAGGAGGTAAGTTGACACGGATGAATGATATCTGATATTTTATTGATGTCAGCTAACATTTCACTCACTTCACAGGGCCACTCGTTCCTCCACAACAACAAGAGCGGAGCAGAGAACGCTGCTGGTAGCGTCGGCGATGGCAGCAGCGACACATTCGACCTCATCGTTGAGAACTTGGAGAAGACGATCGGCTACAATGCCTTGCAGTTTGAAATGTGAGGAAGGCCAGTCCCTGGTGACAGGCAGCACCTTCCCCCTGTTTTGTTACCGGCTGGCCGGTAACGCCGAGAAGAATACGATGACGATGATGATGATGACGTGTCCACGGTATTTGTTTGCACAGTTTCATTTCTGTACGGATGAAGTTCTGAAGTTCCGATGTTCTGAGAACAGATGACTGCTGATATGCAGATAGAAAGCTAACTGTTTCGTTAGTTTAAGAAAGATGATCTTTTCTTTCTGGTATCTTTGAATTATTCTTCCTGCTGACTGATCCCTGTAAAGATTCATTCGTCTTATAGCAACCAGGAGGACTTCAGACTCCTTTCATCAGTTTGAATTTCTCGAACGAGTCAGTTTCAGCCTTCAAGGCACGGCAACTGCTAAGACACAAGAGCCAAGCAGGCATACATCCTTATCAGGGTAGATATCTCTCTATCCGATGACATCGCCGAGTCCCTTCCATCATATGACACAATCAATCAATCGAAGGATTTCGCCTATGAATGATGTAACTTACGATGACTCTCACTCATACTACTCCCGCAGCAAGGTGTAGAGCTCCATGATGCATTCGCAGGTCAGCCATCAAAACCACGACTTGCCTTGGTGTCTCCAACTCTACACACTGCTCGCATAGCTCAGAGGTATCGAAAGAGCAGATCCCATTTCTGATATATCTTGGAATAAGAAGGAACAACTCATCTTCAAGTGAATCGACACCATGGAATTGGGGTTGATAGTCGAGGGAAACAACAAAACTCGCTCAAAAGCCCGAAATTCTTATCCCAAAAAAACATATGTACACGTTCCACCTAACCGTCCATCATATTATAAGCCAGCAAGGGATCAATTAACGCCATGTCATCACTGGGTATCATAGAACTGACGTCTCCTTGTCCAACCGAATAGCTATCCTGCATTATGGAATCATGACCTCGGTCTGCTCTTTCATGCAAGTCCGAGGCATCAAAACCTTTGTTGAAAGCATAGCCGTCCGCGGAAGTAGGGTCTGTCTTCCGATTCGACGCAGCATCGCCGGTGACAAAAGGCTCATACGGCTGGTCCTCGGTATCGAATTCAAGGCCGTAGATGCCGAGGAAGTTGCTGTTAGAGTCTTCATCCGCCAATAGCGCACGCTGCATGAACAGGTTCTGGATCTCGTCTTCGCTGCAGCCATGCTTGCCGCTCATGTGGACCCAGAGGTCATAGTCGCGATGGAAACGGTGCTCGCAGGACTGGATGAAGCAAGCGATATGGCGACCCGTCTCTTCAGCGTAACCTTCACCAGTGAGAGCTGCCAAGGTTGAAGGGGCAAATGGCTTTGCCTTGCTTTGTGCTTTGCCTTTAGCCTGACCAAGACGTTGCCTGCGCTCCGCTTTGGCATTCAGAAGGCCCAGGTGCGCAGTGCGGATATGCTCTTCCAGAGCAAGCTTGCTGCCGTACTGTTTCCCACAGCCTTCCCCATCCCAACCTTGGACTTTCTGCGACGACGACAGGTCGGTCTCGCCACAGACATACCGTTTCTCTCCATCATGCACCGTCCGAATATGTACAGTGAGATTGCCCTTCTTAGTGAAGCTTCGACCACACCCCGGAACCGTGCAATCGAACACCCTCCTCTCCTCGAGGCTCACGTCTCCGTGGGCGACTTCAAGATGACGGCGGAGCTCCCGAGACGACGAACAGATCATCGAACAATTAGGACATCGCGGGGGGTGAGCGGATTTGATATGGGCTTGTAGCAGCGCATAGGTAGGAAACGTGACTGAGGAATTCGCCGTAGTAGACGACGTACCCTGCGCTTGCTGAGAACATTCTGTACAGCTGAACCGCTTCTCCGTGTGGACCCTCCCCTCGTGGGCTCGAAGATGACCCGCCGTATCGAAAGCCATTGAGCATTTCTCACCAGTGGTTGGATCAATATGGGAGCACGGGAACGGCTTCTGGTTCAGATGGACAGACATGATATGTTTCTGAAGGGTGCCATGCTTTCGGAAAGTTTCGTTGCAAGGAGGGTACTCTGTGCAGCGATACTTGTCCCTGCCATCGTGTGCGGCTAGATGTCGACGCAATCGCGATCCTGTCACAAAGCTCTTGCCGCAGTCCGGCCGGTCACATACATAATCTCGAACCCCTGTGTGGGCGCTTTTAACATGGTGGTTCAGATGGGAGGCCCGTAGGAAGGTCTTGTCGCACCCAGCATATCTGCAATCAAAAATTCTTTCGTTGTTGTGCGATCGTAGATGCTCCTGCAACCTTGCAGGTCGATTAAATGCTTTTGTGCAACCCTCGAAAGGGCAACGGTGGGTTTTCAGCTCCGACGGATACTTCGCTGAAGATGGTGAGAATGGTGTCGCTGGTGTATCGTTCTGAGCATCACTGGTGACGCTAATTTCATCCGAGTATGTAAAATCTGCATCGGAATAGGTCTCCTCATATATAGGATCATCCTCTAGAGCGAGAGGAAAGTTAGACATGTATCTTTAATTTTTCTGGCCGAGTTTTGGAGCTCCTACCGGAGTTGTCAACCGCACCTCGCTTGCGAAGTCGTTTTGATTCCGGAAAGCCTTCAGACGAGGTTTTTCGTTTCTGAGTCATGGCCCAAGTAAGCCCAGCGGCCAATTGGGCCTACGGCTAAAAAGTCATGGAAAGAGATAGAGAAAATAGATAAAAGGGTAAAAAACATCAATGCAAAAAAGTCGATGATGATGGTGCACAAGAGCAGAGGAAAATATTCTGCCCGTGCGAATCTTGGAGCGGTGAATAAGAGATTCCCGATACGGTTTAGCGCGAGATTAGGATAAGGAACTTTTTCCGCCGCCTTTTTAGGCGACAATCTCGATTCTGCGTCCCCGTTCAAGCACGTCGCCCTCCGTCGTCACGCTCCCCGGTGCTCTGTTCTCAGAATCTTTCGCTTCGTTGACTCTTGATATCTACACTCATTTCATCAACCACTGGCACCCTCATTTACAGCCACAATGTCGGACTACGGTGATCACGACAATGAGGAGTAAGGACACCAGCTCCCCCCGGCGATGGAATCACCAGCTCCTTGCGAAGACCAGAAGCCTGTCATCTCTGTCTTTCTCTTTGGCCATTACTTCTGGCGCGATGGTCAAGGAATGATGTTCTGACTCGAGATCTCGCCTTCTAGGTACGAGTACGACAACGCGGAGCCGGATTTCGATGAAAACGAGCCCGAAGACTTCCTTAATCCCGAAGATGTCGAAGCTGTCGAGGGAGGAGCTGATGGCTATGGCGAGGATTCTTACGCGCCGGCCGTGAATGGTGACCGCGTTGTCGTCTCTGGCGATCCCAATGCTGGATATGCGGGCGGAAAAGTCATGGAGCAGGCTCGTGAAAAGAAAGTGCCCAACGATCAACGCACGACAACTCCCTACATGACCAAGTATGAGAGAGCGCGAGTGCTCGGTACCAGAGCTCTGCAGATCAGGTTCGTTTTGTGTTGAGGCAAAAAGGATCCGGAAACGCGATTCGTAGCTGACAGGTTGTCGATTCATCCAGCATGAACGCTCCAGTGCTGGTTGACCTTGAAGGCGAGACTGATCCGCTGCAAATTGCGATCAAGGAACTCAACCAGAAGAAGATCCCTCTGATCGTGAGAAGATACCTGCCAGATGGATGGTAAGAAGCTCCCGCGCTTGAGGGAACTCAAATCACAGACGCCCAAACCTAACACGTGTCGACAGGTACGAAGACTGGACTTGCGAAGAGTTGCTGTAGATTGAAGCTGTCGAGTCGGCCTTCTGACGTTTTGAATTTTCTTTTTCTCCCTCTTGTGTATCTGATAATGTCCTTATTCCACCCCCTTTCAGCATAGCGTTTGGTGTTTGGGAGTATGAAAAACAAACGACCGGTAATGGGAAAAAGCGAAAAAAGAAACCAAAACTGTACTACCAAAACATAGAAATGGGATCAATAATTGCTGTGCCTTCAGTTTTGCAGCTCCTTTCGTCAAGGCCCCAACATCCAAATGCCATATACCATCTCCCTTTGCAACACTTTCTCTGGTCGTATTTGTTTCAGCCGTACGCTGGAAAGCAACACGACAATACCCGTGTGAAATCAACATAGCAAGTACGTACAATCTCGCAAAAAAAAAAAGCCCTTACGAAAACAAGCTTCCTTTAGGAGCAGCGCCAAGGAACGTAACCCTAACCTGCGGCCTACCAAGCATGGAATCTGAATGCCTGATACAAGACAAGACCACAGTAAAAGCCAGCAGTACCTACAATATAGTGAGAAAAGTGGAATCAAATAAGATATACTATAAGATATACTATGTCATCCTACAAGTATCAATCTACTCCAATGTGTGATAGTGTATACATACGCCAAAATCACGTGATATCATTCTGCCCAAATGGGGGGATATCCTCCAACGTCGGGTCGTATATGACACAAGCCCAGGGTGACCGAGTGGTCTAATTCAACTGCATGCAGTTGCACATGATATTTGGAAAGTCCTGGGTACGGAACGGGGTCTCCTCGTCTTCCGTCTGTAAAAATCCTGATTTCTCTTCGAAGCCCACCCGGGGGACATGAAGGGAGTTTTCGTAGCCCCAAGCCCACTATTCTCCTATAGGGTGAAGCGGGCCGTGTGAGCCTTTTTTCTTCTGAGAAGTACATTTGGTGATACTTGCTACTTACTACTGTATGGATAGGTGACAGATTAACAGGTTGGGGACGCTGAATATGATGCTGCGGCCGTATAGTTCGCCAAAAAGCAATATCCCAGCTGACCGAACAGGGACCTTTCTCAAAAGCTAGCCCAGTCTTTCTCTTGAGATTGGGATGACCCTGTTCAGTAACGACTATCGTCGATTCTATAGGTTGCGTATGCACTTTTTCTTGATGGTTATTTCCTGGGAGGGTAGTGCTTAACAAAGACCTCGGGAGTAGGAAGCCTTAGGCAAACGGAGCAAGACATCACCAGGTATGGAATATGGCATAAACAACCTTTCGGTAATTTCACAGATACTTAAGTCAAGATCAGATAAAAAATGATCCCAGTCGCAGAGATTATTCGAGATTGGTTAGTCTACAAGTGAGAATCATCGGAGGTCTCCTCCGTTCGGAATGAAAACGGAAAGGAAGTCCCGAAAGTCAAAAATCTCCTCAACTTTCCAAATCTCAGCGTCCGGCAAAACATCCATTTCCATCGCCCCATGACCTTTGATCAGACTTTATTGGCAGCGGCATTGATAATTTTCGCAGAATTTGTCTCTCCGATTTCTGAGATACAGAATCTGATTTGTCCAGGGCAAAAGATCTCGATCGCTCGCCCTGCAACCTGCAAACTGCGCAGTGGTAAACTGACCTTGGATTTAGCATCCAACAAGGCCCCACGAGGTCCAAGATCTGCAATCAAACATCATCGGAGTTAACCGCGGCTTCTTCCGCCCTTCGAACCAATGAACCCATCGTTCAAGCTCCGGAAACTCGGTCCACTGCCACACTCTCCATGGACCCATGTCTTCTCTGGGTATTCGGCACCGCGCCAAGAATGGTCAAAGAGGATAAGACTGATTCCTCCGCAATTTGTTGATGGAGGTCAGCGAGACTAGTTCCAGCTGGAGCCTCGACGTCTTCGTCATTTGCAGGCAGCGTCTGCTGCAATGAGAACAGCCAGTATTACATCCGACGGAGACCTCATCCGCTTCAATATACCCTGGTATAATCGGGTTGAAGTGCCGATATGTTGAACCGACTCACACCGTTATACGGAGTAGAACATGGAGGCAGCCCTATGTGGGCCTTTGCTCCGTACTTCTGGGGCCTCGACTGGGGGTTCTGTCCACTCGAAACTTTGGCGCACAGCTTAGCCCTTTAGGCTGCCCCTCATGGTCCTCTGATTCAGAATGGTTTATAAATCAAGGTTGGCTCTCTATCGCGCCGCAGGTCTTGTTATTTATTTATTTTGTGACTTGGGACGCGGGTTAATCTTGCTTATTTTCTTACCATTCCAGTCCACGGCCTGTCAAGTGGTGCTGTTTCGTATCTTTGTCACCCCGTCTGTCTTCCTACTTTCTTCGTAGGAGGTCCTTGGGAAACAGCCTCTTGCGCCGCAAACGAAAGTGGGCCTATAACTCGGCATGGGTATGGATTCGGATCTCGAGGAGAAGGTTGTCGCGATCCCTCCGTCCACCAATGATACAGAGGATGTTGAAGGCGCATCTTCCAATGCATCGGATCGTACTACGGCAGAGAAAGAACCTGAGCCTAAATTCGATACTGGACTTAGGACATGGCTGCAAGTAGTGGGATCGTTCTTCTTATTTTTTAATTCATGGTATGTACATCACCACTACGCTGCAGTTGAGCGTATCATTGTTTCTCGCGCAACTTTCAGAGCATCTGATAAATCGATTGACTAACCACGCGGACAATCCAGGGGTGTTATCAATACATGGGGTGCTTTCCAAACATACTACGAGCAAAATATGCTCTCGGACATGTCGTCTTCATCCATCGCTTGGATCGGGTCCCTGCAGTCATTTCTTCTTATGCTTTTCGGTGTCATCACCGGGCCGTTGTTCGATGCGGGCCATTTCCACGCTCTGATCAGCTTTGGTTCCTTTACGCTTCCGTTCGGCTTGATGATGACCAGTATTTCCACGCAATTTTGGCACCTGATTCTCGCGCAAGGAATATGCATTGGCCTGGCCGCCGGATGCCTTTTCGTCCCATCGGTTGCCATCCTGCCGCAATACTTCAAACAGCGGAGAGGACTTGCTAACGGCCTTGCTGCCAGCGGAAGCAGCGTTGGTGGAGTGATATACCCCATCATGTTCGACCAACTCGAGAAGAAGGTCGGATTTCCGTGGGCGACTCGAGTGTTAGGGTTTCTGGCGTTGGGGACATGCGGCATCTCCCTTTCCCTCATGCGAATGCGTTTCAAGCCGAAAGAGAAGCGCAAGCTGGTCCAGCTCGCCGCCTTCAAGGAGCCCGCCTATGTGTTGTTCTGTCTCGGCATGTTCCTGGGTTTTATGGGCTTCTACAACTTTCTAGTGTACGTTCAATCCTACGCGATTGAAAAGGGCATTGTCGACCCGAATCTCGGATTCTATCTACTTTCTATGCTGAACGCCGCTTCCACAATCGGCCGAATCGCCCCCAATTTCTTCGCAGATACTACCGGCCCTTTGAACATGCTCGCGCCTGCGGCTACTGCCACCGCTACTTTGGCCTTTGTTTGGATTGGTGTCCACACTGTTGGTGGAATCATCGTTCTGGCGATCCTGTATGGTCTATTCTCCGGCGGCTACGTGTCGCTTCCACCCGTTGTGATGGCTTCCATGACCAAAGACATGCGCGATTTGGGAACTCGACTGGGTATGGTGTTCGCCATTACTTCCTTTGGACTGTTGATCGGTACTCCGATCGGTGGCGCACTCATGAGCAGTACGCACCAATTCCTCGGGGTCCAGCTGTTCACGGCCTGCTGTCTTGGTGCATCCGCGGCAATATTGACGACCTTGAGATTCATGCGCACAGGACCTAAACTGATGATCCGAGCATGAGCCCAAAGTACATTTTTCCTCACTGCCCAAGAAGGAGCAGCATGAAGTATACCATTTCGCACGATACGACGAGCGCGTCTCGAGTTCAGACCCTTGAGATCGAGGTTTTTCTGAACCGCTTCTGGGCCCTCCAGACATATTCGAACTCGAGTCATTTGCAAAACCATCAGGTTTTGCATTCGTCCAGGCTGCCTCATTCTTTCCGCCAGCCAGGATCTCCTCTCGCGTCTTTGGCAGTATCTCAAGGCCAAATGACACAAGTCACTACAACTAATACTTTAATCATATAAGAACAGCCAACCCATGGCTCAATCACGGCTTGTCCGCTCAGCGATTTACATGTCAACACGATAACAATGAGTTTTGGATGTACATGAAAGCATATGTCAGCATGCATCGGGACTGACAAGGGATTGCATATTATATAGAAGGAAAACGACCTGCAGTCGATTTTCTCGCATTACTGATGGGCGTACTTGTGATTATGAAGGAATGTTATATATCAAATAATGTGAAAAGCTGGGGTTTTTGTTTCAAGAAGGTCATCAATATCATGTGCATAGACATCAAACATATATGTCAAAATTTCGAAGCCGCTGCTCAAAAATGCTTTTGTATAAGATGCCAATATCAGTAGGCAAATAATTCATGTTCCACATGAGGAATATGCAGCAAGAAAGATGGGAACAAATCCAACAGTTCTATTGAGAGCGCCCTGGAACTCCAGTCTCCCAGTGCTGTACAATCCCAGGCATGACGTCCTTTTGTAGGTGGTTTGGTAAATGTGCAACTTCCCACGTCAAACCCAGAACCTCGAAACCTTTCGCCACAAACTGATAGATGTCCGTGTAGTATACATTATATATTTCAAGGGATATTTCACCTCTAGTCTTTCCAATCTACCGTCTCCCACTCAAGGGAAAAAAAAGTTAAGAAACATCCTCCGGATTCACTAGGAAATCCTCGCCGTTCTCTCGCACATGCTGTAGATTCTTATCGCGACTGCACGGTTTGCGCATGTCGAACGCATCCTCGCCCGATTCCGAAAATCCCGTTGGATCGTCGCTGTAGTAATTCACCACGCGCCGGAAGACAGAGTACCTATTCAATGAACCGGATTAGCCATTTCGCCAACTTTCCCAACAGGATATAGAATTGCCGCCAAAGGGGGAAAATAATGAGAGAATTGTTATACGCACCCCATCCCCTTGTACATCCCCACCGCGACCTTATTCCCGGCCCGTACATACAGATCCACGAACCACGCATCGTTGATATCCGAACCCCGCTCTAACCGTTCCGTCAGGCGGCGGGCGTGTCCGAGCCTTCGCCATGCCGGCGCGACGGTCAGGACTGTGATGTGGCCGTGCCAGGGGGTGTAGTGTTCGGAATGGCGCATGGAGGGGTGTTGTTCTTCGAGTTTGCCCATGACTGTAGATTAAGAAAAAAGAACTTCCCCGCGGGGGGGAAAAGTTCGGAGATGGTTAGTAAGCTGGCAATCATGGGAAAAATAAGGGGATGCGAAGTTCCAGTAGGGAATTCCCGTGGATTGATAGACGTGAAGCGAACGTACTGTATCCGACAATCCCCTCGCTGCGGTCTTGGACGGCGCTGAATAGCGAGGGCCATCGCATCAGGTAGTTGAGGTAGAAGCCCAGGTCATAGTTTTCGGTTAACGGGTCGAGGTTTGTGAGGTTGAGGCTGAAGAGGTCCGTAGGAGTCATGCGCCGTATGAAACTCATTGTGAAAGGGTGGCCAGCTGGGCTGTTTGTGTTGTGCGGCGTCGTGTTGGATTATGGTCTGCGTTCGGGATGGAGATCGAATCCGCACATGTGTATCAATTTCCGGAAGCGGTAACACTTAGGGGTGAAGGGGGGGGCCCAGCGGGTGAAAGCAGGAAGAAATTTTATATATAATATAGAGAAGAGTCGTCCACCAAGAGTTGAAGCTATATTTATCTGCAGACGGTTCTATCCTTAAGCTTGTCGATATGTCATACGAATACGGCTTGTGGGGTACTTCCGAATTGGGGTTTGGGCGGTCACGGGAAGTACACCGAATGGATTGTTACGGTACAGAGTAATCGAATAACAAATCACGAGTTCAGTTGGAGAGAACCAACACCGTTTTCTGCAACATTCTTTTGATATTTTTGTTTTCTGTCCTCAACGGCTCGAATTCAATCTTCGACCGTTCAGCGCATTCAGTCGAGATATTTATTTTACTTTCCTTTTAAAGAAAAGCTGCCAGAGCATCCTGGAGATGCGGTCGGCGGACCTCCGTTGATATCAAAAGCCCACTCACTCCCTTCCCCTTGTTGTCCAACGCATTCATTCCCCTTACCATCGTGTCTCCCTGAAGGACACCCCTCCACCTCCCAAGACAGAACCAAGACAAACGATCAATCAACTGACGAGCTCGGACACTCCTTTGCGAAAATAAATATATTTCTTCAAGCCGCCCTGGGAGCCTGCGCTTCTCTGTGGGAGCCAGCGGTTGTTCACCTGACTAGCATCATGCCGGCCATCCCCCCATCTCCCCTGAGACACTCTCACCGCCATACGCTGTCCACGTCCAGCGTCGACTCTGCACTGGTCTCCCCCGGCACGTATGCCTCCAATGGTTACTCCCACAGTCCGCCACGATCGCCTCGCAGTCCTCGGTCGTCCGTCCCTCCCTCTCCGGGGACTCCCCGCCAACACAATGCGCAAATTATGAACGGGTTCAACAATAGGATATCCGGCGATTTCTCCGCAACGCCCGATGCCGGAGGTGGGCTGGGAAATCTTGCCGATGAACTGGCAGATGCTTGGGAAGAGGAAGAAGGCTACGAATATGTTTCCGGGCTAGAGAACGAATTGGCGGATTCGCAACACCTGGATCGGAGTGATGCAGAGGACGGCTACCCGGACTCGGGACACGACCTAGGCACCGATACCCCAGGAAGTGTCTCCCCTGAACGACTAGCGTTGCAGCCTCCGAAGCAGAGGACCCGGAATGGCCACGGTCACAATCACAATCGGCACCGGCGACAGGAGTCCCAGTACGATGGCTCGGACTACGGGAATGACTCGGATCTCGACGAAGCGGCCGACATTTCGCCCAGCCTTGAGGGCCAAATGGCGGAGATTGAGAGCCTGGCACGGCGCGGCATCGAGAACAATGGCAGTGAGAATGATTACGTTATTCAGCGGGCAATTGAGGCCCTCCGAGATCTTGGTGGACAGAGTGGAATCGAAAACAACGCTATGAGGTTCGTACCTTGCATGAAGTGGATTGCAATCTGCCAATTCAAATGAAAATCCTATGCTGACCCGGTCTGCCAGACTCATCACAGCGCACACGTCGATCGCTTCTCATCTGACCCACCAAACTCGCCTTCTCCAAACGCTCACTCACCCTCTCCTCTTCTCTCCGTTCCCATTGCTTTCTGCCGACGCCATCGATGCTCTTGTGCCACTTATCGACGAGGGTCTCCTGCCAAACCTTCCCTACTCTTTCCCGGGCCCTCAACGTCACTCCTCACGACCAGCCACTCCCTCTCAGTCCGCTGCTTTAAACCCCCTCGTCTCCATCCAGACCCTCGTCTCCCAGACCTCCGAGCTCACTCATAATCTACGAGGCTTAAGTGACACCCTCTATGAATCGCGCCAGCTGACGGCAACTGCCTCGCGAAGATTGCGCTCGGCGCGGGAACTCGTTGCCGAGCTGCGCCGCGAAGAGGAAGGACGGGAAGAAGGCACCCGCTGGATCGAACGGGGCGACTGGGATCGCCGTCTGCGCGACCGGGAAGCCGGTAAAGTCTGCGGAGACGTGGTCAGCGGCTTCGAGGCCGTCTGCGGGGAATGGAGGGAGAAGCTTTTCGGAGCCGCTGCCGGTGCAGAAGTGGCTGCGGCTTGAGAATCCGGATGGTTCACGACTACTACTGTTGTTTTTATTTCCCCCTTTCTCTTTGATTGTCAATTTCTCCAATTACCGGCGTACATTATTTTTTCATCCTTTTACGAAGAAGCTGTAAGAGTTCTGTTTGTTTTTCGGATCTTTGCGCTTCTCATGACACACAGACAGGCACATACACTTTTCTTTTTTTTTTTATGTTCCCTTGAACCCCCTCCACCTATCCTTACTTTTTGTCTGTCTGAGATTGGGGGGTTCCGTGATACACTCATACCCAAGTACATAGATTTCCATGTTCTGCTGCTCGTTTTCTGTCGTTCCTTGGTTTCCAATCCATTTGATACTGGCGCATGAATATGGAATGAGATGCAAATACCACATACACTGAAACATTACCTGGGATCTTTCAAGTGAATGAGTCCGATTCAATGAATCTCGTTGTCCTACATTTGTAGTTCGGACTGGAACGTGATGCTAGAGCTGGCTTGTTCCAGGTTTTGTATCATGAGAGAAACTCAAGAGGCCCATGCCATTATGTGGCCTCACTCAATGCGTACTACATACAGGGTGAGAAGATCGACGTGTGGGTTTCTCCTACCGAGATCGCTCGGAAGTGGTCATGTCATATCAAGTTCTTCAAATTTCTCCAATGGTCTTCACTCATGAATACAAACGAGCGGTCCTTTTTTTTTTTTCCGACTGCAAGAGAGACGGAAGGAAATATAGTGACATAATACCGATTAAATACCTTTCATAAGCAGAAGGAAAGAAAAAGTTTTGACATTGAAACACTAAGGTCCGTGATATGGTCATCAAGAGGTGTCAAGATGAGGTCGCAGAGAAAAAAGGGATATGGCGGGGGGACGAAAAGAAAAAGCCCTGGGCTATCCTGCACATTGAATACAGCTTCTTTGAATGGGGAAAGCGACTTCATTTATTGGGACATATGCAGTTAGGAAACAGAAAAATGTCCAAATATTGGAACACCGTAAGCCTCCTTGGTCTGTGGATCGTAATGAAAAAAAAGACGACCAATGAAAGAAACCGTAGAGAAGATGCAAAGTTGAAACAAAAGAAAACACGCCAAACGAGGAAGGGGCCCTGAACTTTTTTTTTTCGTTAGCGGCTACCTACAACGTCAACTCAACCCTTTAGCTCTGCTGCTGCTGCTTCCATCTGGGAACCCATTTTCCGCCTGCTGGCTTGGATTCCTCGGGCTTGTCGGAGGCAGGAGTTTGGGTGCGGGAGGGTGGCTGGACCGGGCTCTGTTCACGCAAGGCACGGGGAACGTAGCGCTCAGGGGCAGGGGCAGCGCCGTTGGAAGGAGGAGCTTCGCCACGAGGAGCAGCACCGGCACCAGCGCGAAGGTGAGGAGGCACGTATCCGCCGGTCTTGCGGACAGAAGCAGCTTCCTCCTTGGGAGCGGGAGCGGGAGCGGGAGCGGGAGTCTCAGTTGCGCCAGCTGCGCCGGCAGCCTCCTTGGCGGCTTGACGTTCTCTCCAGCTTGGGCCACCCCCAGTGCGAGAAGCGAGGCTAAGGCGGGGAGGAGCAATACGCTCCGCTGGAGGCTCACGGATGGGAAGGTCACCACCGGCCTTTCTAGCGGCACGGCGAGCCTCTGCCTCTTCTTCACGTGCCTTCTGCTTGGCGGCAATTTCGTCGAGTTTCCTGTATGATACATTAGCACATTGGACGGAAAAGGTCTTTGTGGACCGGGCAAAACTAACTGTCTCTCCTCCTCGCGCTTGGCCTTCTCCTCGGCGAGTTGGCGTCTGCGCTCTTCTTCTCTGGCAATTCTCTCTTCCTCCTCGCGGCGAGCACGCTCCTCTTCCTCCTTGCGGCGTCTCTCCTCGGCCTCACGCTCTGCCTTCTCACGACGTCTGCGCTCCTGGACTTCCTTAATGCGTTGCTTCTTCTTGGCCTCGAAGTCTCTCTCAGCAGCCTTGCGGCGCTTCTCAAATTCCTCGTGACGCTTCTCAGAGAGATCCTGGCGGAAGCTGTTGAAGTGGGGTACAAGGCGGCTGAGACGGTGCTTGAGAGCGACGGCCTCTGCGTGCTTCTCCTCGGCCTCCTTAAGGGTCTCGGCCTTGACGGCCTCGTAGATCTCGAAATCGTGCTTCTTCTGTTTCTCGTAGTCTTCGGCAATGTGCTTGAGTTCTTCACGACGGAAGGCTCTCTCCAAGTGGTCGATGCGCTTAGCGGTGGTACGGATACGGTCGCTGAGTTCGTTCTTCTCCTTCTCGAGCTGGGCAAGCTTCATGGCACGGAGACGGTTGGCATCGAGCTCCTCCAAGTCGATCTCGCTGATATCGATGCCCTTGACTCCGCTCTTCAGCTCCTCAAGCTGCTTCTTCAACTCCTGCTGACGAATGCGGTCCTGCTCATCCTTGATGCGCTTCTTCTCACGCTCTCTTTGTTCGTCGAGCAATCTCTGCTTCTCGGCCTCCTGGAGTTGCTGGGTACGAATGCGCTTGCGAGTCTCCTCTTCTCTCTGCTTCTTCTGAAGGGCGTCGGTGGCAGCCTCCTTCTTCTTCTCAATGATGACACGGCGAGCCAAAGTCTCCTCGTGTTCCTTGGCAGCACCGGCCAACGCGCGAGCGTGGGCGGCCTGCTTGGCCTGAAGGCGGGCCTCGTTGTAAGATGGGTCAACATACATGCAAGAGATGTGAAGAGTCTTGGCCAAACGAGTAAGCTGCAGGCGGGCGATTTCGGCGGGGGTGTTCTGCAAGCGCTGTACAGAGCCGATCTCGTTCTCAGCGGATCCCGCAGCACTTCCGGGGTGCAGAGCCTTGGCGGAAGAGAAGACATCGGTGTCGAAGGTAAGAACGCCGGAGGTGTGGTTAACACGGATAGCAAGGTCACCCTTCTTGCAGCCGTTCATAATGAACTTCTCGATCATAGCTGGGGTGATCTGGAAGGGATCCGGGAACTGAGCAAGCTCGTAGACGAACTTCAGCTCAACGGACTCGTAGACCTGAGACAACTGCTGGAACAGGCGGGTGAGGATGACCTGCTGCAGAGGCACAACGTACTTCTCCATCTCAGGATCGGCACCGATCTGCTTCAAAATAGGAGTGATCTTCTTGCAAATCGACAGAGGGTGGAAGTCGACTTCCAAGATGTTGTAAAGGTCACGGATCTCAGGGCGAGCGCGCTTGAGCAAGCCCTTGTTCAATGCATCCCTGAAGAGAACAGCACGGGAAGGGGCCTGATTCATGCCCAACAAGTTAGTGAGGCGAGTGTTCTTGTTCTTGCGAACCTCATCCACATCGACCAAGGCACCACGCGAGCGGGAAGTGCTAATGACGGGGATCGACAAAGCGGACAAGAGCACGAAAGAAGCAGCCTTGACCATGTCAGCCTCCGAGGCAGCAGGGTTATCCTTCTTCGAGCCTTGTCCAGCGGCGAGAGTGGCCGCGGACTGGCGGAGGAGGTTGTAGTAACGGTTCCAGGCCGCAGCGTGGAAGAGATAGTTCTCGCTGACAAGGAAAATGCGCGCCAACTTCTCGTAGTAGTTGGCCATCATAACGTTCTTGGCGGGGCGCTTGCTGAGGTTGAGAAGGGTGTGGATGTCCTCAATGCTGCGGAAAGCCTCCTGCCAGAGCTCAAGTTCGACGGCAACGTTCAGCTGCTGGAAACGGGTGTCCAAATGGCGCTGAAGAGTATCTGGGTCGCTCAGGTTGATGGCGTGCATCTGGGCGGAGTACTTGGCGGCATTCTGGACATGGTTACGGAGAAGCTCGCACAGTCTGCGGAACTCGGTCTTGCGAGTGTACTTGAGGCAGAACTGGAAAGCCTGCAGAGCCGTGGTCTGGTACATAATCTCGAGGCGCGCATTGTTCTTCAAGATCTCGAGAACGGTCCGGTAGGTTTCCCACAGAAACTTGAGCCACGGAGTGACGACGGCGCGGTCGGTACGGTCGCGAGACTGCTCGCCAGAAACGGTAGCAAGGAGAATGGTCTCGGGAGTCTCGATAGCCTCCAAATCCTCGACATTCGACGAAGGAGCGGCGGACTCCAAAGAAGACTGAATCTCGTCGGCCTTGGCCTGGGCCTCGGTGACCTTCTGTTCGGCGAGCTCGATGAACCTCTTGAGAACCATCTATATCCACAATCACACTCATCAGCTTCTGCCAGCTAGTAAAAGTTCCGTTCTTCCCTCGTCGTAGCGCCTACCTCAATCGTTCCCACGTTGGTGTTCTGAGCGATATTCTTGTACTGATAGAGCCCATCCTTGGCAGCCTTTCCCTTGCGGAGATCAACACAAAGCTCGACAAAAAGCAGCATCACCGGCTCGAGGGAGGCGATCGGACTGCTACGCGTCCTCTTGGAGGTGACATGTTCGTGGAGGACGTTGAGGGCGGCGGGGGCCTGGCCCACGGCGATGAGTTCCTGAGCCCTCTGTGAAGAACCCACAGTCAGCCATCACGATGATTCTTGGCATAAAATTTCAGTATATGTATCCAGGACCAGTATCACTTACCTTCAGGACATTTTCAGGCTTAATATGGGGTGGAGGCGGCATGCTGGGCAACCCACCCCTTGGGACGACGGATTAGATTGAGAAAAAAAAACGACACACGGCCTGTGGGATGTCGATGGTGAATCTCGACAGCAAAATTCGCACAACGACGGGCCGGCAGCAGAAGTCGATGGCGAAGGTCCCTTGATAATGCTGCCACGCGAAGGGCAGTGATGACCCGAGGCGTAATTTGGAGATTGGGGGGGGCGCTGAGTCGCTGACGGAGTTGCGTCGTTGTGCGAGAATCACGAAAAACCTAGAGGCGGCTCGGGCTGTTCCCACTTGGGCGCATAAGCGACCATCCTGCGCGTTGAGGTCACGTGATATGCATCCTACAACAAAGAAAATATTCACTGCCAAGTAAATACGGCGTATTGAAGTCTTGATATCATTTCATCATTTTAGATTAACTTTTACAATCGAGTCCCAATAATATCCACCGAATAGTTCTCTTCATTCGTTTTTCGCTTGGTGACCTCGCCTCTCAGCAAGTCCACAGTGAATATGGTTCCAGAGCTTCAGTACAGGTCAAACAATTTTTCGAATTGACACACAGTAATCACTTATGCTTGAAATTAAGCATTATTTGAGGTTATAGAGTACTGAGCGTGCTTCTAAATATATGCCAATTCCCAAGTCGCAGCATATTGCTGATCACCGTTGGCTTTGATATTGGTCTGTGAAGCGGGGTTTTTCTAGACTCGGGAGTCGGGAGTCTTGGGATAGATCACGTGAGCATTCTGCAACCCCTTTTCTCTGAGCCGAAACAAAATTACAAGCCGGTGTATCAATACTCACACGTGATCGGTAATTCGGGCTGTTCCGTGGACTCGTGGAGTAACCCTTCTCGAAGAAATTAGCAGGATGAACCTTTGAAATTCCTCGTAATCTGTGTGTAACCGCATTTTGATGTAACGAGCAATAAGCCATGAACATTCGATGCTCGAGTCAATACTCCGTAGTGTGTGGAAGACAGGGATCATAACAATCTATGTAGCAGACTGCCAGACTGTGTTGCAGACACTGAGCTTGTGTTGGTTAGTTAGCTTATCATTTCGATCATATGGCAAAGCAACGGCACCGAGACAACGGTTGAAAATTAATCTTGCAAGAGTTCACCAGGGGCAGAACGAAACAGACGCTACGCCGCTACGGGGGCGTTTAAAGTTGGCCTTAGGATTCCGCTGCGCAATAATTTCTCACTTGCGCCCGCCCGGACCACTCTTGGTGTACGGAGAACTTCCAGGACCAGTTGGACTTGGACCCCCTCTGGCGACGGAGTATTACCAGTATTTCTCTCCCACACCAGACCCGTTCCACTCTCCGTCCGGCGTCCTCCCTTCTCAACTCACAGACCACCCCGTACCAGAGAAAGCAAAACTGCTTCTTTCTTCCCCCCGTCGCTCTCTTCTTTTCCATCGACTCTCTTTGTCCCACCCACTCTCTCTTTCTCTCCCTCTCTTCCATTCTACGAGGCCCGCCGTCTCGCGCCCACTGCCGTTCTAGACTCTCTCCTCAGCGCGAGATTCCTCGTTCGCTTCTCGCGTATTGTCAGCAGCCAGTCCGACCGGTCCCCAAGACACCCGCCATCATGCCCGCTTACGAACTTCGCTCGGGGGGAGATGTCAAGAACAAGAAGCAGAGCGTGGCTGATCTGAAGTACCGTCGATTGACGGAGCTCAATGCTCGTCTGAAGGAGGATTTGGATCGTCCACGGGTCAAGGTGTCGGAAGCTGCTCTCTCGTGAGTCGACTCCCTATTGTGTTGGCCAACAATCCACAGTCTCCTTGGCTGGATTGGCCATTACTCTGTGCTGAGCCACCAGCACCCCTCATCGAACACCTCACGTTGATATTCAATTGATGGAAAACTCACCAAAATGGCTTCCGAACAGACTTATTAATTACTGTAACAACACCCGGGACTTCATGGTTCCGTCCGTATGGGGTCAAGTATGCGACTCACTCTCCCCACCCCCTATCACGCCTATCAGAAAATGCGAGCATTGAGACCAAGCGAAGGACTTTGACACTAACTTTGGACTCAGGTCGACAAGCGCGAGGATCCTTACGCCCCTCAGCAGCAAGGAGGTTGCTGTACCGTCATGTAATGGTCCCATGACGTTGAACGCCCTCTGCGAGTGCGATGGAGTTGGACTAGACTCGCCCCTTCGGCTCATTTATTTCGCCTGACTTATCATCATATATTCCCCTATCGCCATGACGTCCACCCTTATTCTAATTCTCCGGCATGCCTGCATCGCTTCTCTCTCATGACCATCAACCCACATACCGACCACGAGTAAATAGGATTGTGACAGCTGATTTACGGGCGACTGGGAAGGCTATGTCAGCCAATCGAAGGAGCGCGCGCTGGACTTGCACGAACCTCAAGATGCCTACAAGCGGAAGACTACAACACCTAGCCCATTCGAACCGTGGTCATCCTACATCTTTACCATTACCCTTATTCGATGCACTCGGGATGCGCCAACTTTTACTCTTCTTCTCCTACCTTTTATTCGTTTTTTTACTCTTTCCTGGTACTTTTTTTTCACTTCGATATTGGGTCTTTTGCCATTCTTGGTTTCGACGACGGCCGTTCGAAATCTTTTTTTATTCCCCCTTTTTTCAAGAATATTTCCTATGTTTGCAGCGATATGGATTTTCGTTTTCCGAGGGTTTCCAAAAAAAAATCGTCGAGCAATTTGCGGGGACTGTGTGATATCGACATTTGACATTGTTTCGAGAAGCACCTGGATTTCTTGTAAATTAGATTCATCGTTGGGAGTCTCGCACACATGATCAATACTAGCTACTATCTAATTCGAGACAATCGAATCTTTCCACAGTACCGTTGGCAGTTTTCCCTTGTTGGCTACAGTTGAGGCTTCCCGTGCAATGTTCTTTGCTTGGAAGGCTGCATCCGTGTCTCTGTGCCGAAGTTTTGGAGATGGAAGAAATGCAAATCAGAGGGGGTTTGTTGGCGGGCGTAAATGACGAGGCAGAGAGCGAAGGAACAGCACGCGAGTTACAGCGAAAGGATAACAGAATATAGAAGTGTTGAAAGAGGTTTCAGAGTACTATCGCTTCCCCTGCTTCTAACTTATACTGTGTTCTAATCGGCTACTAATCTAACCTACTCCTTCCATCTCTCTCTCTCTCTCTCTCTCTCTCTCTCCCCCCATATGCATCCAGGAAGCTGTGTAGTTGGCCGCGTGCTCCTCGTCGTACACTGCTTTCCATTCTTACCATATCAGACACCAGTGAATTCGAGCTTTCCCAATGAGAAGGAATAGATAATAAGTTCGTACAATCCTCTACTGACATATAACGTAAAAGATTTCTGTTCAAGTGATTGGCGATGTCAAGTACCTTAGTTATTTAAACCACAGTACCAAACTGTTGTGGACCAGCAGACTAGTTCAAGGCGCTGACATCATCCTTGGAACCCGCCTGACACCGTCGAACTCAGCGCCAATCCACATGCTGACTGATTTGTGCTTATTTACACCTTCGCCGTGCAAAACAGTCATCTCTTTGACTTGAAGTCTGCTTCAATGTCCCATCGCACTTTGATTAGGTAACAGGTGAACGTCTTAGATAGAGAAAAAGATCACAATGACCGAACCGATGCCGCCCATCGAACAGCGCACTCCGACGGAGCAACAGCAGAAGGTGGCTGCGGAGCTGGTCCAGGACGACATCACGACCGCCCAGGTGTATCTGCCGCGGATTACGATTAAGTTTTGTACGCAGTGCAAGTGGATGTTGAGGGCTGCATACGTATGTATTGGACCTATTCTTAGGGAAATTCTATTTTTCTTCATTACCTAGTCGTCCGCCATGTTTATTGAGCTGCGGGGCTCAACCTCGTTCCATCTGTATCAGAGCCAACTGACTTGAGTGACAATCGCAGTTCGCCCAAGAATTACTCTCCACATTCGGCACCTCCCTCGGAGAAGTAGCCTTGATACCTACCACGGGAGGCGTCTTCACCGTGACGATATACCATTCTTCCCCGAATAACCTCACCACGCAAGAAACCCGGTTATGGGATCGAAAGGAGAACGGAGGGTTTCCCGGTATGTGATTCGCGTAACCACGCTCGGTACCCAGCCAGCACGCTACTTCTTTTCTCAGTTCGATGGCGCAGCATGTGAATTGGGAATGAATGCCATTAACAACCCCGCCATGCAGAAGTCAAAGTCCTCAAATCCCTCGTCCGGAATGTAATCGACCCGTCCCGGGATCTGGGACATACGGATCGTGCCTTGAACAAGGTGACGAAGGGTAACGAGACGGTCCCTGCCACGGCTGCTACTGTTTCGGGCCCGGCATCGGTCTCGACCGGCGTGAATACCAGCAACGTGCGACCAACTGCGTCGGGCAGAGATGCAGGGACGCAGGCAGGGACGGCAGCGGAGAATAAGACGGAGGGGGAAGTTTGCGAGGATTGCCAGTGAACGCGCGGCTTGGCATCGACAAGGCAATTTTCAATTCGACATGAGCAGCTTCGTTGGATATGTGTTTTTTTTCCAGCGTGTGGAGTCACATGAATGTTCATCTATTTCGTTGCAAGTATGGGCAACTCGGTATGTTTCGAATTGAGGTCAATAATATATACATCTTTCAATGACCGATTGATATTGACCCAGGTTGATTCTTTTGTTTTCTCTTCTATACCTGCACCATCCATTGCGCCATGATCGATCTCGACGAAGGGTTAACGACAGATCAAGTGCCTTCTCGAGCGGACGAGATGCTGTGCCAAGACCAGTGGAAGCTTCAGCTTGTCTGCGCGTGCTGACGAGCTGACAGTGTCACTCGAGAGGCCGTGATAGTATCGAAATGGATGTCGGTGACGGTATCGGGAGCTATGTATGTACAGTACACACAATGTCAGTCTTCTGTGTGCGGAGAGTTCTTTCTCATCACCGTCGAATACTAACCAGGAACACAATAATCCATGGCATGTCTGCGTCTCGCGGCTCGCCACAACTGAGACCACGATGCTACGTTCGACATATCATCTGTTCTCCAGAGGGGTAAGAGTGGATGTGGATGGACTTCTAGACGACGGTCATCTGCGTTGCGGTCAATCGATGATTGGAATAGATGGAATGGACACCAAGGTAATTCGATGAATAAGGATAACCCCTACTTGACGGCACAAGACCTCGCCGCCGCCGACATATCAATCTCCAAACCAAGTACAGAGACGGAGGACACCCGACGGCCAATGTGACGATGGCAATGACCGATTCGGTGGACAGTGCCATTCCTTGTGTTGGAAAGACAAACAAGAACAAACAAAAAGCTTCTTCGATGTATAGTTATACTATAGACTTGAATCGACAACAAACAATGATAAGAGAAACAATCTGGTAGACCCCAAAAAAAAAGGAAAGGAAGAAATTGGAATGTTTTCACCGCAAGGAGCCAGCCTGGTTTATATACAAAAGGAACAGGTGCTGCCAATTCTTGACGTAGATTAGGGGAAATCTGCTATGTATTTAGCATGTAGGTGTGAAAGAAAAGCAGTCAACAATTTTGATAGGATGGAGCTGTTTGAGAGCAGATGGAAAAGGAAAAAAGCAATTGGAAAAGGAAACAGAAAAGTGGGTCTTGATCACGGGTAGTGAGCTCGAGTTCTTCCATCAGTCGAACTGTCGACCTCAGATTCTTGGCATTTTACACAGCCCCCCACGTATTGGATCTTTTGGTGTCCCAATACTGCATGTACTTAGTCTTACTATGAGAGCACCGGCGTAATGAAGTGGTCTACTGTATGTTTGGCGGTATGTCCGTACCATACGCGGGTAATCTCCGTAACTGACGTCTCGTTGTGACAATCAATCTGGCAACTGCTTCACAACTTCCCTTAGGGTCACCAATCACGTTATTAGTTACTATGGACGTTACCCACAGATTACAGCAGGCAGTGGGTCTGGGTACATGGTAGCCTTAATGTTCGATTTTGGCGATTGGCTCTGCATGTGTGGTTACAGGTCCATGTGTGGTTAGTACGGAGAAAGTCACCCGGGCAAGGCGTGAAAATGGATGACGGCAGGGCCGCCACTTGTCAATGTGATGGTGCTCAAGCTAGAAATTGTCGCGTGGCGCATACAAGTGGCTGTTGGAACAGATAGAGTGAAGTACTAAATAGGAAAGCGGTGAAGATTAGCATGTCTTGGCTTAAAGTGGATGAATACCCACTGAAGATCATCTCCATTGATCTAATCCAGGTAGCGTACACGAGAATAACAAGCATGGGGGAAGGAAGGAAAGAATTGTGGGAGCTGTACGGAGTCGTACTCCCGGGGAGTCATTTTGCAAGATGGGGCCCATTAATAAGCAAAATAACCCAATCATATTATTAAGAAATACACGTTTATCCAATAAAATTTTTTAAAAATTTTTAGGGGAGTCTTGGCATGTCAGCAGGGTAGGTAGACATTTTGACATGGATCCATTACGGATTGGTTAGTGATGTCAAAATTGCCCATGTCTGCAGAATCCGCGGGTGAGGTGATTAGTCATGGATCTAGCAGATCTACGGAGTAGCACCAGCTCCGCTCGCTGAAATGGCGGAGCGCGCCAGACTAGGACAAAGCCGGAGATGGTGCGGGTTGGAAAGAAGGGAGATGGAGAGGAAGATGGACACTGCGCTGCAGAGAGCGACCGGCGCAGGCGCTCGCTCCGCAAATAATCGAGGCTTATTAGCCTTGAGAAAACAAAGGTCGTAGCCGAAGAAAGAACAAGGATACGAATAGGTAGGTAGGATTCTTCGAAAAACGACAAGCTTCGAAATTATCTCTCTTGCTCGGCCAACTGAATGTTTCTTTCCCAATAACTATCAAGGCCGGACACCGAAGGACGTTGAAGGCGATGGTCTACGAGGCAAGAACAGCCAAGTCAACGAAGAAGTTAAAGATTCTAATTCGAATGCAAGACAATGCACACGTGGATGTACATCATGGGGACTCTGACCCGAGTCCCGAACCCAACTTAGGGTATAATGATAAGAAATGGAATCCCATAAAGACACAAAAAGAACACACCTGTCGAGGCAACCGAGAAAAAAAACAACAAAAACAACCGGAACAGAAAGCCCGGATCTTGTTAGAAGCGCCATACGCGAGCGCTAAGAACGGAAATGAACAAACAAGATCTCCGTATGCTGCGGTGAAAACACGGCAAGACAAGTGCCTCGAGTCACCATCAATTGCGAGTAACAACAGCCTGAACAAGGCCTTGCAAGCATCAATCACGTGAGATGGGAGACGAACTAATGAAAAGAAACAAAGCCAAACAAAAGAGACCCCAAGGGAAGGCGTTAATATATACAAGTCCAGGCATTACCGGGGATACCCCAACCTTTAAGAACGCCGCACACCCGATTTCTAGGTAGATGTTCCCCGAATGTTTGAATCCGATCTCGATCATATCGTCGCACAAGTAAAATGACCCAAATGCCAAGAATATAGAAAAATAGAAAAAGAAAAAGGAACGAAGAATGTCGATAGTCGAAGAAAGGGGTTTTCCCTTGCATCGGCGTCCCGTCTCATACTGAGACCCAGGCAGCAAATATTGACGAGATGAGTCGAGCCACAAGAAACGAAACATCATTTTCTCGTCGTGTCCCAGATTCGTTCGGCCAATGCTGAAAAGCAAGCGCCGTGAGCATGGGAGGCCAGCGCAAGGTACACGGGTACCGGCACATGAGCTCCATGAAGCCCTTCCCAAAGAAGCGAAGAAAAAGTTCAAGCCTGAAAAATGAACCTTGCCAATCCCTCAATATCATCCAGAGTTCAGTCATCAAATCATGCAAGTCCGTCGTGAATTCCCATCATCGTCACCAAATGCACCAATCATGAGCCCGTTATTTTATCTAGCACATCCTCAACACCAGCCGGGAAACCTTTTTCTGTAGGAATCAGGAAAATATGCTGGAAGATGGAGTTCGTTTCATGTCTCGCCGCTGACCTCCTGCTGGTGAGAGTGATGGCCTTTGCGTTTCCAGAAAGCCAAACGAAGTCGACTGCGACGTTTGAGCAACTTTCTGGGGCCATGTTCACCGCCTAGATGATCGTCTGCATGATGATTGTCGTTCTTCACACTTCCGGACGTAATAGTCGAGTGCGCAGGACTGCTTCCTCCGTTAATCGTGGCCATCATATGGCGTTTGTCGAGATCATCGGCGTGGTGAGAAGCTTGACTATGGCTGGAACTGTGACTACCGTCCTGGTGGTTCTCAACAAAATCGTATGCGTCAGAAGAGCTCGGCCGCGTGCTGCTGGCGTCTCGTTCTTCATGCACGCCCTTCCCAATGCCATCCCTTTCGTCCCCGCTATCGACGGTAAGAAAGCTGGTCGCGTTGGTGGCAGGGGAAATCGGAGTCATCGCTGTATTGCTGTATGTGCTGACACTGTGAGTACGGGTACAGCTGTGGTGATTGGAACCCGAGGCGCGCTTGGAGCTGGTGGTGGTAGAATTGCGGTGATGACAGCGCTGGGAGCTGCTCGGCCTTTCGTTACCCGAAGAATGATCTGCGGAATCCCTGCCATTCGTAGGTGGATTTGCGAAGAGAACCGCAGCAAGGATACTCGAGTCGCCCGAAGCACGGTTTGCATTGAGTGGTGGACAACCGTCAGCGGAGTGATATTGTGTCTGAACCGATCCGTTCCGTTCTCGCGGTGCACCGTTGAATGGAATTACAGTAACGCCAGGGATGGCGCTGGATGATTTTCGGGATGGCGTCTCACTGGGCATGGGACTGCCGGTGATCTCGATTGACGGGCCAGGAGTATCGGGAGACACAACAGGGCTAATAGTATTCTCGTTGAAGGCACCTCGTGAGACCGAATCTAATGACGAATGCGATGATTCATAGTACTCGCCAGTCGCATCGTGATCACTGGTGGCATCATCCTGTTCGACGGAGGACAACTCTGCGGAATCGAAATAGCCTTCCACCGGCGCTGGCTTGCTGTCTTCGGCCTCGCGATTCGGGCTACAAGTGCGAGGTGAGATCGACTCGGTAAAGTTCTCGACCTGAAGCCCTTTTTTCCTCACCTCACGATCAGCCAGATCCCGCCATACCGCCTGATTCGATCGAATTTGCTCCACGGTGAATGCCATTTGGGGTAGGATGTCGGCAATTCCTTCGAACAATGGCAACGCAAAGATGGACATGAAGCCAATCTGACCCGTTGCTAGCTTGAAGATGTTTCCAAGTTCCGGAGGACCACCAAACAAAGCCGTTTCCATTCCCACTTCTCTCTCCATTTCTCCTTGGTTGGCAAACTCTTCCTGCAGAATCTTGGTCCACCGTTCCGCGACATCCCACGGGCGCGCCACGTTACTGATATCGGCACATTTGATCAGCAAGCCACAAAGTAACGTCTTGAATTGATCCAGGTCTTGTGGCTTCCAGCCATCCAGAGATTCGTTGTTCTCGTGGTATTTTTCCTGCAGGTTTCCAAGTCGCTCCATGAACTTCTGATGAACGCCCATGTCGGTGGCCAGGATTGAGCTGATGAGTAATTTCCGAAGCTGGTTGTCCTTGAAAGCGACTGGCCAGTGACGACGAAGGATCTGTGAAAAGGCGGCGCAGTGAAACGCTTCTAAAACAGAGTTATCATTGTAGAGCTGCGCCAATGGCGCATTGAGCTTGACCAAAAAGAAATTGTTAACTCCAGGGTGACCGACATCGTGGCCAATTGCGGATATCAAGAGTGTCAGCGCGTCAAATGGAGAGAGGAGCGACGCAATGGGGGATTTGTCAACGGGAGCCTGGACAGCTCCATAAGGAGGCAAGGCACCGATGTGAAGGAGAAAACAGAAGAGTGACTGCAACACGTCAATTGCATGTCGAAAGTTATGGTAGAGGACGAAGGAATTATACGCAGCGCGACAAGCGAGAAGGAATGTGCGTAGTTCTCCTGGCGTCAACCGCCAGCGGTCAACCTCTGGCATGTCGAGTGCATGCTGCAGCATTTCGCAGGCACCAAATACCAGTTCATCTTCGGAGAACTGCTGAGCAGTGAAATTCCAACTTCCGATTTGCTCTCTGACGAAAGCTTGGCGCTCTTCACCCACATCCAGTTCGCGATCCTGGAACTCTTCGATAACTTCTTCAGGGTTGCAGATTCCTTTCATAAGTTTCGACACCATTGCTTCTCTCAGATACGCATATGGTTGCTCATCGTGAACACCCACCCACGACTGCTTACGGAGCTTTCTTCTGGCTAAGAACCTTGACAGCTCCTTTTGGGCAATCTTGCGAGTCCGATAAGCGTGGACCAAAAGCCCATGAGTTCTGCCTTTATCCAGTGGCGATGTGAGAACGTCAACAGCACCGGCATCTAGGCATTTTGAGACGTGTCGGGGCTCTGCAGCCAAGAGATTACGATGTCGTTGTTCCACGGAAACGCCTGTAGATTCGGCGTTCTCCTCAACCGTCTGGCTAGCAATGCCAGAACCCGCGCCCCGCAGAATTGCGATGGGAATGATCAAGTTCGGTCCTTCTCGAACCTGGACATCGGCAGACACCCCCGAGAGCAGTCGCAGGCCATATGTTTCCTCTGATTGGGAGGAAAATGTGAATCCGCGACGTAGAGAGGATGGTGAGGGAGGGGCCATTTCGAGCTCTGGCCACGATGTGCGGCTGACCTTGCGACGAGACGAGAACGACTCATCGGCGAAATCTATGTCGAAAAAGGCGAAGATAGGCGTGCAATCATTGCCGGCATTGTCCGTGAGCTCCGCTAGCTTCGTAGCGAACGAGGTTCCTGCGTGGCAGAGATATACTAGAATGCTTAAGTGATTAGCGAAGCGCAAGCGCACAGGTATAGGTAAAACGTACTTTGCTTGCACACATCGAGAAGACGTTCGACATTGGAATGAAGCGTCTCGGGCTCATCCGCCAGTATGAAAGAACTTGCGGATGAATCGGCAGATGCATCGGCTGAGTTCTTCCGTACCCATCTTTCGGACTTGACACGCTCGTCAATATACACGGCGGAACATTCAATGCGGTCCATGGCGTCAGCTTGATAGGGAATCCCCATGGATCAGGCTTCTCGGTTCGCAAGTCAGATTGGAGGTAAAAGGACCAAGAAGGAATGGAGAAAATGAGAAAGAACTCTACCCGAACTGCTCTGCGCTCATATGGCTTCAACGGTCGCGATGAAGGTGGTCAGGCAGGTGGGAAGGGTTAATGGGAATGGAAAGAAACGAGTGGCTGGCCCCAAAATTCACGAGATCTTAGGAACACTTTTATAGAGAAAGGAAAGACTGGGGTTTTGGCGATGAATGAGTTCGTGACGGTCACTGGTATGCGAGGCGACAGGAAATACTGTCGCAGCCTGCGATGAGGAGAGTGAAGACGGACCGGTTGGATGTGCGTTGGATGTGTTATTTCAGCCGCTCGTCGATAAGAGGTTATGCGACTTCGAACAGTGCGTTTGTTCCCTCGAGTCGCTCGACAGATGGGGTTTGGGATGCGTGCTTCTGCGGGACGACGCAGTCTGCAAGAGGCCCTTGTTCCGAGACAATCCAATAATTGGTACCACACGGATTTCGCACGTACGTCAAGAAGGCGTGCTCGAAGAATCAGTTGATTCAGACGGTCGCTATATACGATCAAAGCGGACTCTAGGCAACGACTCAATCGAGGAGGGATAACGAGGGATAATCGATCGAAGGTTGTGCGGTTTCGTCTGGCGTTGGCCCAATTGGTACTCCGACAATCAACGGTCTCTGACAGTTGTCCGGCTTGCCTGCAGTATCCACAGAATATAATTTAACAGCGTCGCAAAACATTCAAGCCCGTCAACGGTATACAGTTGCGAATTAAACAAGGACAATGTTGGTCCTGGGCGGAGGCTCAGAGTGCCATGGTGGGCCGCTGCGAGGGCCGCTTTTTCGGGGAACGGTGGCAGGCGAAGATTGGCACGAGAATCGGAGCAAAGTTCGGTCGGTCGTCAGTCGCTCTGCAGGGCTCGGCTGGTAGGAGGACTAGAGGAGAATCCGCGAAATGAAAAAGAAATCGAGGAAGAGGGAAGACGGGAAAAAAAGAAAGAAAAGAGGAAAAGATAAAGTGTATGTATGTAAAGTTACGAAGGCGAATTCTAGTTTTTCGGTCGGTTCAGGAGAGGAAAAAGGAGGATGTGACTATGGACCGGGGTCTGGGATGGCAAGAGAAGAAGAGAAGAGAGAGAGAGCGAGGGACAGAGGAATGATATTGGATGGAATGGAAGGGTTGGCGGGAAAGAAAGAGAGTAAGAGAGTGGACGAGGGTCAGTCAAGGGCCAGTGGGATCAAGGCTTAGCAGAACACTTGGGGGGGGGAAGAAGTCGAGGGATGGTTTTCTGCCAGCCTTCCAGAAGGTCGATGGGCTGCGGGCGCCGGTTGGTGGTGGATGCGGCGGATGGCGTCGTCGGCGATGGGGCCGATACGGGGAATGATGCGATGGAAACTCGCACAACCACCATACAAAATGCTCACAAAAATACATAATATTACCAAGCCTTCCTCTGCCCCCTTGCACCATCCCAGGATCATAATGATTACAAAGTTCCCTTTGCAACTAAATCAGGGACCAGGATGTGCTGAGTATGAGGTGACGAGAAGTAACCCCTGTCCCCGGTATTTTCCTGTTTCTTTACCACCACCCTCAAGGGGACATTGATTACGGGCTTTGGAGATAAAAATACCAGTGGACAGTGAACGCTGAACGGAGGGTCAGGTTCGACTCACAAGGGGGCCGTTCTCAGAAGAGTGAGATAAAGTGAGCGGAGAGAGTGGAGCGAGACGACGCTTAAGCAGAACCTTGGCTCTTCCACATTGGTTTTCTAGAATTTTTCTTTTTTTTTTCTTTTTCCTGTGTTGTTATTTGTTGCTGGCTCGCGACAACACGGCCGATCCGAATTCAGCAAATATCGGAAGAAGTGGGCCAGAGAATGAAAATCCCAAACAAGGAAAACTTTTCTGTCATAGAAACGTCGATACAAAGTGCTAAAGAAGAGGCCGAGAATGAATAAGATTATTAGGTATGACGATAAAGATGTTTTAGTTGCGATCTTAGGGAGGAGGGGAAAAAAGCAGAAGAGAGATCGGCTGCAGCAGTGATTAGTAATTGCCACTTCTTTCGAATGTGATGAATAACATGTCGAAGGTGTTCTAGAAGCCCTTTGTTAAGTAATTCATTGCTTTTTTAGCGGCTGCATCAAATAGTCCACCATCCTCGAGGCTTTTAGTGCAAAAGATTCCAGGGGCGCATCGAGTGGCGTCCAGTCAGCGTTGATCCAAGACAAACCCCAGGCCGATAAGAATACTCGCGTCGCGATACAGGTAACAGTACAGTAACTACTCCGGAGGACGAGTACCTGTCCACTGGTTGCAACAACTAACGAGCCAGTGTGAACTAGCAGCAGCCGCATCAGCATCAGCATCACCTCGCTATCAGCACGATGAGGAAGGAGTCGGGACGGCATAGCAGGGCTAATTGAAACAAGTAATTGTTCTGGGTTGGTCTTCGGGAGATGCTACAATATTCCGTACTGGGGCTATGACGTGCATGGCTCCCGCTATGATATAAGTATCTCTCTTTGTCGTCCCTTCTCACATCTCTCGGTCGGATATGAAGTTATACTGCACATCGGCTTCCATTGGATCTGTATCGAATCCAAGAAGTCACAAGCAATAAATACTCGCCATGGCGTACCGAGAGTACAAAGACGAAAAGACTGGAAGGTGCCCAGTCCAATCTTCCCTTACAGCCCGACCGTGAGCGATCCCGGGCAGCGCCAATCCCGTGCGGATTAGGTCGTTGTCGCGGCACAATCGCCCAACCACGGTCGCAGCACGGTCCAGCCCAATCAGACCAGTTTATCTAGGCCTCTAGGAGTCTAGGGAGGTATCTGTGAGTGTGAGGCACCCACAGAGCCCATATTCCTTACCTGTACTGGGTAATCATGGCACGAAAAGGAGAAATAATAATAATAATAATAAAAAGGGAGTCAGCTGCAAGTACTTATATCAATCCGATATATGAAGTTTTGAAGGATAAACAATTACTGTCACCGTACCTCGTATCTTCTAGATCTGAGATCTTGGTTGCGTTCTGCAACCCGAGACCCTCGGTCTGTGACGCGAGAAATGGCCGAGGGGACCAATGCAGCTAGCCTCGCCTGATCCGCTTCTCTTGTCGACGTCCAACGACTCCACCAGGCCAGAATCGCTTCTTTAGGGCATCCATCCAATTCCAGCCCGGGGGGGTCAACTATTTTAGTACTATTAGCATGCAATCCACGGGAAGAAAAGCCAGTCTAATTCCCCGCTGGAGCAATACGGAGTAAGAGGACACGGTGCACTCAGCACTGCGACGGAGGTCTCTCCGTATTGACCGGCTCCCTTCAAAAAAGTATGTAATACATGGTTGAGTAGTAACCTGAGGAGATACGCGAACATATAGGTAGCTACGAGTCCAGACGGGTGGAGGAAGATCTCGATTCGCCCAAAAGGAGATCAGCGGTTAGTTAAGTTAAGTTAACTAGTCAGGACAGCTTACCTAAGGTAAACCCAAAGACGGGATACTCGCGTACGCCGTTCCAGAGCTACTCGTGCGTCGTGAGTTGAAAGAACCTACGGGGTAGAGGACGCGATGATTTGCATTTTCCAAATTATCAATTAATATTATTTCTTCGGGAATTACTTGCAAGGTTTTCCAACCTTGTCGCTGTCGATCCTCCTGCGACGTGCCAAGTTCAACATCCCCACCCACAGTAGCACACTGCCACACAGACGTCTTGGTGCCGACACGGTACCTCAGGAGGTAACAGGCTGCTCCTCCAGTTCTTGACTTACGTGACGATTATCATCGTGCTTCTGCAAGTCAAGGAGTTGCTTAAACGGCTGGAGATTGAAGAATATTCTGTAGTCGCCGATTTGAATGTCTTTCGTGATGCCTGTGATGTCGGTGTCGAGCTAACCAGAATGATCGACGGATTGACTAGTTGACGGTCGGAAATATGATGACATCAACCGCAATTTATATACATCATCTATCATCACACCATTTTTTTTATGTCGCTTCGTTGTTTGGTTCCATGAAATAAACCCCTCTTTCTTGCGCCACATAAGGAATCACCCACTGAATTACTAAAGATCTTGTTGGACGCTCACTTATTCCCCACCCCCCGGCATGGACAAGGAAGTTGATGGCTCGAGTCACACCTATAATATTCCAGAACCGCAAAGGAAAGAAAAATTCAAAAGTTCGAATCGAATAATCAATCATTCTCAACCAGACCGAATACTAATCATCCAAGTACCTACCTAGGTTAGGAAACATGTCTTGGGCCTAAGCAACAAACAAAGCCCGCATGGAAAAGAACTGCCCACGAATGCGGGGAAAAGAACGCCACCGTCGACCATGCTTGTTTCAAAAGTTCTGCACCTTTCCGGACTCGGGCCTTGGCCTGTCTTTTCCTGCATGTGCAATGTGTATCCATGGATGATAGGTAATTGTTCATCCCGACCAGTCGGAGACTGAGCTACGAGGTAGAGTACTATCAATTGTCGCCACTGTGCACCAAGGATACAAAAAAACTCGTGAACGTACCAAGTATGGAATGCCCCGATCAGTCGTTCGATCCGATCTACTTTCTACGTATGGACGGCTCGATCTCCGCGACTCGAACAAAGAAGTGGCAGGAACAACGGGGGAATCCTGCATGTTCTCTCCTGATCCGGATTGTCTGGCCCACTCGGTCGGGACGACAACAAGCGAACCTTAGATTCGAGCTCTTTCAAGGCGGTCTTTGTCAAAGAAAGCGATTGGAACTGAAAGGTTGAAGGTTGATGTGTTATTATCGTCATTGATGCCTGAAGATAATCTAGCTTCAAGTGCCATGCATGTGACTTTCTAGAAAACAAAGCTGATATTCGTGCAGATATGCCCGTTTCCTCAGCCCGCACAGTCGAATCTCCTCACTGCCCATTGAACAAGAATGACGAGTCAGAAGCTGCAGTCCTCTTGGTGATCTAGACCTCGGAAATACAAACGAGACCCCATGGTACTTCAGGCTGCAGCGCGAATGCCCACTGACACCTGATGTATGAGACGCAAAGAAGAAATTGAAAAAAAAAAAAAAAAAGTATAGTAAAAAAAAAAACCCTTAACCCTGGCAATGACATGTCCCAAACCCCAGTTTCAATGCCAATAAATGTAAAGAACAGTAGTTGGTATCGTACAAAGTTTTCCTGCCGCTCCATGCTTTCAGATATCAGATCGCTTTCAACGATGAATGACACGATTATCATCACGAGAGCAAATTCTTCAACGAGGGACTCGCACTAGCTCCAGAACCGCCGCTAGTTCCATTGATGTTGGCATGCCTGCCACTGCTTGGGGGCCGTGCGGCAGCGATGACTGGTGTTTCATCTAGCTTCCCGGGAGTGTTCGGTCCTTGTGGTTCAACGTGCGCCTGGGCAATTGAAGGCGAGCGAGCCGGTGCACTTAGCACACGTTCGACCGAATAGACGCGCGGTGGAGGACCTCCGTTTAGCGCAGCCAACGAATGCTGAGGAGAGTGACGGACCATCGTTGAATGCACATCGGGAGGTGACGCCGATGCCGCGTACGGACGTGGACCCGCAGCGTGAGGAATATGAGGCGATGGTACCGAAACTGGGCCATACGGGCTCTGATGTGCTATGTACGCCTGAGGAGGTGGTGGGGGAGGAGCCCCGTTCGCATACGGGGGCGGGGGAGCGTGGTGTGGCGGTTGGTAACCATTGACATGCGGTGGCGGCGGGGCCCCATGGTAGCCAGGAGCTGCCATGCCATTGCGAATGTTGGCATCCGTATAGTCAGCAGAACGCTGCTCATAGCTTGGAGACCAACCAGGACCGCCGTGAGAAGGAGTAGGACCCATCGGCCGTGGAAGGACCGCAGGGGGTGTCGGATGTGCGTGTGGCCCATAGGGGTGCGCATTATGATATTCAGGAAGGCGAGGGGCTGGCAAAACTGGTCGCTGAGCTGCATATGGCGATGGACGAGGCTCCGGGGATGGCTGCACGGCTGGAGCTTTCAGGTGACATTTGTGGCATTCATAGGCCCGCGACCCTTCCGCTTCGCGTGCTGCCACAAATTCCCCGCTAGGCTTCGAGAATGAATGCTGCGAGGGGTTCTGGGCGTGGAACGGTGGGCTCGCTGAGGCTGCGTGCGGTCCGACCCCGTTGAGCAATGGAGTACCGTTGCTGACGCGTGCGGCGTCGACAGGCCACCACCGGGGACTGAAAGTCGTTGAGCAACGAGCGCATCTCTTACTTTGATCCACATCGGCCCCAACGGCAGGGCGAGAGACTGGATGGTTCTCCGAGTCGATGACCATCTCGTTCGGAGCATCATCGGGGGAAGTCCTCGTGGTCCTGTGACTCTCCTTGGCCTGGCTGGCAACGACGCCATTAACAGTTGATGCTCGTCGGTTGGCTGATAATAGTCCATTCTGTTGGGAGGCACTGACAGACTGTTGCACATACGCTGCCCTTCGAACTGTTCCGGGCAGTGAGAGATCGGCCTGCTTGTAAGTTTGCGCAAACAACTGCAAAGCGTTCAGGCCATCCTGTCCCGTTGGTTCGCTGAGCTCATGAACACTAGCCTGGATCGTGTGCTCAGGACACCAGATGGCTGCCGAAGCCGCCCCGGCCTCTTCCCCGAGTTTAATGGTACTGACGGAATCCCGCCGGGAGCTTTTGACCGGAGTTATATCGAATCCAAACCTGTACTGCGCTTGGAAGGCACAGCCCACGTGAAAGTGGGCGTTGCAACCGGCGAGATGGCAAGGGACACAGGCACCCTTGTTGGTCTTGCAAATTTTGCATACTTCTCGATATCTGTCGTGAGGAATGAGAGCAAAACCCTCCGCCGGCTCGAGCTCCTGGGCGTTGGCGAACTTGATTTCAGGATTGAAGAGGGCACACAGAACATGCACCCAGTTGTTACCCGCTGTACGCTTCAATGGCTCTCGTGGGCCAACAGGTTTACCCACGGCTTCCTGTCTATGACGATAGAGCTTGATGGCCTCCGTGACCATCTCCTTCTCAAGCCTTTCCTTCTCTCGCTCTCTGTCCGTTTTCTTCTTGTGCGTTGTCTTGGGTGGTTCCATCAGCTCATGCTCTGTCCACGTGACAGGACACAGGACACATTCGTACGTGGTTGATATCACTGGATTCCGGTCGTTGGAACACATATCGCAGAACCATTTCGTACAGTTTCGAGTAGGACCGACCCCATAACAGCTTCGATGGACCGTTAGACGGCAATCACGGCAAGACAGATGTTGACTACCCATGGGCTCCATTTGGGTGCAGATCGCGCATGGCAGCGTTTTGGCCTTGGGAGGATCCGGCAATAGTGGTGGGGGCTCTGGAACTTTCTCAACGACAGCCTTCTTCCTAGGAGCCGGTTCAACCGATGTGGCGGTTGACGTTGCCGCGCTGTCCTTATCGGTGGGCTTTCCTTTCTTCTTGCCCGAATCTTGCTGCAATTGCGGGTTCGCGTTCGGTGTCGTGCCGATTGATGCCGCTGTAGCCGCCGGAGTATTATTGATACTAACCGGGGTCTCCGCAGAGACTAGGATCTGGGCGAGCAATTCCTCGTCGAGACGCCGGCGTGAGGCCTTGCTGCCGCTTTGCGCGGCCTTCTTGGCGATGTCGTCGATGCTGTCCCACCGAATTCCGTATTTCCGCCACAGCAATGCGCAACGCAAGCAGAGCGCCAGTATGAACTGCGAGCCCTTTTCCTTCTTGATCAATGTTTCTGGGGGATCCCCTGGGTTATTAGTGGGCGCACGTCGCCACTGCCGTGAAGTCCGCGTAGAGCAGAACTTGCACTGGAAACAACGCTTCTTCTGTGCAGCCTTCTCGTTATCGAACGCAGAGTCGTCGTGATCGTCGGCCACATCATTCGCTATCCGCTTGGCTTTGCCACGTCTCCCCTCGTAGTTACCCCAGATCTGGCGACCATTTTGAGTTTTCTTCCACATGTAATAGAACCGAACAATTTGAGCATGCGGGACACTACCGACATGCTGCGTCACGCGGCGTAGTTCAGATCCGTAAATCGCAACTCCTTCCTCGAACAATTCCACCTCTTTCGGCCTCAGACGGGGCTCCTTCAGGTCTACAAACTTGTCCACTTTCTCCAGTTTCGCAAGAGCAGATTCCACGTTGTAACTCTCGGCAAAGAGCAGCTGCAAAGCTTTGTCGAGAAAGTTCGTCGAATATTCCTTAAGACCTTTTTCGGGTGCAATCTTCTTGGCTCGGGCCATGTAATCATCAATGAGTCGCTCTCTCTCTGCGGGGCTGAGTTCGGCAGCGGGAGCATCCTCTTCGCCTCGAGATGAAAACTCGGATGCGGTCGGCATCCTGAAGAGTAGTTCAGCAGTACGAACCGTCTCCCCGTTCACCATGACAGGCTCGTCCTCCCCACGCGGCACGAATCCGGTCGGCTCATCCATGACCCATTTCGGCTGCTTGGCTCTCTCTTGCTTCGCCGCCTCGATTGCGGCAAGAGCTTCCTTTGACAACTTTCCGTCTTTCCTTCCGGACTTCCCATGTTTTTTCTTGATATCAATGGGCTTGACGTACTTGACGGGATGCCCAAACCATGCCGGAACATTGGCTTGATGACGCGGCCCCAACCGTGAACTTGCCCGCGGATAGATTCGGTCATCGTAATCAAGCGCATCTTCTACGCGACAATGAATCCCGAGGTAACGATACGGCCACATTCTGGCTTGCCGTCTCTGCTCCTCTGTAGCGGGTCGGGGGATCAATTCTTCTTCCGTGGGTGCAGGCGTACTGCCCGTCGTACCGTTCACGGCACCATTCGGTTCCTCCTCTTCTTCCTCCTCCTCGACGATCTCCTCCACTTCGGGCTGCGACTCCCCTAAGACCGGAGTGTTCCGTTTCTCCATCGCTTTTTCCTGCTTTAGACTACAGGCCGCACAAGCCCATGCAAAACCACGAGCCGGTTTCTTAGTCAAAGGCGGTCGTACACAGTACATGTGGTATACATCGTGGCAGACCGCACACTCCACGGAGTCGGCGCTAGAAAGCTGCATTAGTCAAAAGGGAAGATTTCACGTTGGAGAATGCGTAAGTACCTAGCAGCATACTGCCCACAACGCTTGCATGTCTTGACCTCGCTGGTCAACTCCTTCCGACGGCCGACTTCCACAAGGACGAATTTCCAGCGTTCGTCAAGAACTCTTTTCACGTTTGCGGGTACATTGATCACCTTACTCGTGGGGATCACATCGTAATAACGATGAATGTATCGATCAAACAACTGGGCGTACCAGAAGGAATCTCTAGTCTTCCTGTATTCATCCAGGTCATCAATCTCTGAGCTATGCGAGACCCGGCATTTCCCTCGTAGCGACGTAATAGGACATGTGTCCGAGTGCATGGTCGCAAACACCAGTCGGGTGTCCGTTAGGTTGCGTCCTATGTCACGCGGCCGGTAATACCAATTGACTCGTATGGCCTCGATTGGCCCCGACGGCTTCTCCTTGGATGGTAGAAACTCCATAATGCGCGCCAAGTAATAAGGGTCACCGGGCGGCTCACAAATCAAATAAACGTGATCTACCCAGATTTTGGTCAATGTCGACGCCGAGATAAATCCATCAGACACATTGGGAAACTTACCATTTACTCCAAGAACGGTGCCATCGTCTGCTGTGAGTTTGCCGCCCTTCAAACAAGCTCCTGTGCTCTCGAATGTCATCATGTTCGATTCAAACTGTCCTCCTGCACTGGTGCCAGGAGCGCTTGTGAAGACCTTTTTGGCGGCGCTGCCCCCTGCGTTGGTTGAATTTGTAGTGCTGGGGGGCTGTTTACGCTTTTTCGACGAGCTCGATGTGCTGTTGTTTTCCTCTGGTTTTGCAGAGAAAGTCGAAGTGCCTGGAATGGCCTCCTTGGGAGTCGGCGCCGAGTTTGTTCCGTTCGCGGAAGTCAAACTCCTGCGCGAATTAGCCGATGGCGTCTTCTCCCCATCAGATTTGGAGCCGTTGACAATGTTGTTAAGAGCTGTCTTGTCTTTTTTCGTTGGCTTGGACGCGGGAGCGGCGACCTCCAAGTCCATGTCAATGTCGCGGTCCTCCGCGTAATTCGGTCGAGGCGCCGCATTGCGACCCCTCGATCGAGTCCCATAGGGGGCCGGGGTGGCGGAGGAACTAGCTGGGTCAGCGCCCGCGACCTCCGACGACGGCGTGGTTGAGCTCATTGTCGTTGATTGTAGTTCATTTACACCAGTAAGCTCTCGAAAAGTCGAAGACTCCGTAATCTCTGCTCCTGAATTGCTTGACGTGGGCGCTGGACGTTGGCCCGCAGCCCCTCCACAAGACGGAGAAGAATCGGGCTTCACGTTGGTTTGCTGGAACTTCTTCTCAGCCGGCGACGGGTCCTTGGACATAACAAAGCCTTCAAGTGAAAACGAGTAGGGAGAATCGATGGGAAGTTGAAGCCTGCACTCCTGAGATTGCGTCGGCGGTCACAGCGGGTTGCAGGTACACAAACCAGACGCGGAGATACAAGCTGGAGAACGGGATCGATCGTCAAGAGTAGACGATCATTCAGAAAAGACAGCTAGTTGGACGACAGCATGGAACAGTGATGCTGGGTATCAGAGAAGGAATTCAAGAAAAGGAAGAAGAAAAAGAAAAAGGCGGCGGGTGGCCCCCCGGAAAGATGTGTTGTAGAATGACAGAACTTCACTTCTCTGTGCAAGGGTGAAGGCGCGTGCGGGAACGCAAAGACGCTGATATAGCGGATATCAAGGTCAACCTTCGGATAGTGAGAGAGACAATTTACTCCCAGACGGGGAACAAGCCTCTAGCGCCAGTAGTGGCAAAAGACTAGTGGGAAAACGAAAAGAAATGGAAGAGTCGGAACCCCTCCCCCAGGAAAACCTCGCAATGTGATATACTGGAGGAGGACGATCTTGAGAGAAGGAGGGAACAAAAGAAGGAAGAAAATCGGGAGACGGAGAAGACGAGACGATGGAGAGGGAAAAGCAGGGCCGAGAAAAATAGTGGAACGAGGGAGCGAGAGGGATGAATGGATTGGAGGAAGGAAGACAGAAGGAAAGGGCAAAGCGTCAGGAAGTAATTAGTAGCGGCGGCGGTGGAAAGCAAAACAAGCGCAGAGCCACTGATCCGTCCCGGCTCGTGGGTTGAAGGTGGACTCCAGGTAGGTACTAGGTAGACTACAAGAAAGGAAGACGAAAGGCCTCGGGTAAGAGGACCTTCCAGGAATCGGGAACACGATAGACAGATGAGATATCGCGAGGAAGAGAGGGAGTGAGAGAGAGAGAGAAGAAAAAAGAAAGAAGATCAGGAATTCCGTCTGGGATCCCGACCAGTCCACGTCCTCGCCCCTAGTCCCGATGTGTTAATATGACGGATCCTCCAGCCAGTCCACCATGAACCAAAAAAGAAAAGAGAAAAAAAAAACCCAAAGAAAAAAAAACTATTTCGCAGTCGTCCCAGCACTTTGGCTGGGCTTCTGCCGCGGCCGTTTGTCCCCTTGCTCTCGAGGCGGTAGTTTGATCCCCGATGGATGATCTACGCACGGGTTACGGGATATTGTATTTACCCAAGACTGACCAGAGGACTCCCGCTGTCAACGCTCCGTAATCACAGTCTTAGTGGACAGATTCAATCGAACGGTTTACAAAGCAACGGAATGATGATATCGGGGAGGAAGGGAGAGAGAGGCGGGGGATGCCATCTATCAGTTGGGCAGTACACCGCAGGAGGGAGATGAGAAAGTATGGATGCACAATATGGAGACTTGCGGCAGGAATGTAGTCACGTAGGGCAGCGCATGCGCGTTGGATCTGAAGGTCGGCGCCAAGACCTTCGAGGAGCAAGTCAAGGATCGCAAACATTTATGAGTCTTACTGCGGTATCAAGGTACTAGAACCTTACTATGTAGGCATCATATTATTAATAATCTCCATCCTCGGATGAGATTAGCTTTGACTTACGGAGGACAGAAAGAAGTCAATAGGGAAAAAAAAAAAAAAAAAAAAGGAAAAAGGAAAAAGGAAAAAGGAAAATAAGAATCCCACCACATCGTGCGTTCCCCGGCACGATCCCCTTGGCTTCCCCCCCTCTCCTCTGTCTGTGTTTCTTTCCTGATTTTCGGGTCTCTGGTCACTCTCCGACTCTCTCACACCCCGATCATTCTCCCGCCGAAAGCACGTTGGCATTCAACTCTAACGGTCGTACCCTCTCCTATGTAGTCACGAATCATCCTATCAGGTGACGACCCAAAGGTCTGAATAATGGTGACGATGGCTAGAACGATCACATCTTCCAGTGTAGTCTAGGAATGATAAGGGACGGCAGTGCCCGTTTCGTAAGTCGTAAGTTCGTAACAAGCGATTGGAACCACGACCCGCAATTGTGTGTGTGGATGGGGGAATGATGGGGCTTTGGAGCGATTTTCGTTTTGTACAACCAAGCGACAGGAAATGGGCAAGGCCATCGTCAATGGTAATCGGATCGTCAGATGTCAATATTCACCACGGCTTGCGAAAGAGATCCAATAGACTCTGAATTGGCAGAACAACCTATTGATTGCAGGGAGGAACAATGAACTTCTTAATCGGCATGACGATGATGAATGAAGTGACATTCACCCCTCTGTACGGAGTATGTCATGGATAATATCCTCCTAGGAGTCTGGGACCCCTCGATTCTGACGAAGAGCTGTCTTTAACTCGATTTTGTTTTTCCGTGTTGTGAAATGACTTATCTTGGCCCCTTTAGGCCATCCGCTAGGCATCTTAGTTATGATTATTATTGTCGAACGACATGAAGGTTGTCCACTCGTAGAGAGGCGGTTGGATCAGAGCGCCAGCCATCATCACGATGCCATGTACCAGGCGCCATTCAGTCGACCTTACCAGTGTAGGTAATATACCACTTGGTCTGACCCAATGATAGTCCACGGCGCAAGGAGAATTCCTCCACCGGCGAGGCGCTGATTTGTTGCGCGAGGCGGCTGTCCTGACTGTTGCCACATTAGTTAGCCAGGGCTGCCACACCACCTGCACCCACCTGGGCAGGCCAAATGCGCCCCCCCAGTCAAACTCGGCTAGGACCCAAGCAGAAAACAGGCCAATCCACTTAAGCTGGATGCTTTTGGGAACGACATGCATTGATTGCACTTTCACCACGGGAGCCGACGCTTTTTGACGGAAACTTTGTTATCGTCGTATGTTCTCCGTCCTTGTGTAGGAGACATCGTTCAGAAACTCGAAAGCCGAATGAATGCCTGTTGTGTTCGATTACTTACAGTGCCATAGATGGCATTTCCAGAACATGTTTCCAGAAGCTCCTGATTTGGACGAGGACTAGGTATCTTTTTTTGCCTCACCTTCCAGAAACTAGCCGCGTATCCGAAAAAATCTACCCACTGCGCCCCCCGTGATCGGAAGGCGTTTGCAAACTCTCTAAGATCAGGCTGGGAGAAAGCGGAAATCCCACGTGGGTTGAACCTTGCCATCTCCCGTTGACTGTATAAAAAGGATACCTTTTTTCTAGAGTAAGAAGGCATTATCGTCAAGTCAAGAATTCTTCTTCGAGAGCAACTCCAAGTCGAGAATTCCGGAGAGAATGTCCAAATTGGGAAGACTGTTAATTATGTGATGGGGATGGCGGTTGTTGAGTGGCGGTGATCGCATCAAGGTGGATCACCCGTTTCCTCAGAAAGGGAGATGACGCCTCCACAAGCATGTTATTATTATTGAATCCCTGGTACTGTCCGGAGTTCTCGGGGTGCGTATAGCCCTATGACTACATCTTGACAACCACCATGTAATCTCATTAGTTTCTGATCGAGAATCTCGAGGGAAACAAGATACTGAAAAGGGGGGGGGGGACTTCGGACAGTACGTACTACGGAGTAGCCAAGGGGACGCTGATACTTGGTGTGGGCTAAACTCCTCCCTAGCAGTCCCGACTGCAGCGTTATGCTTATACCCTCGTCAGGTGATCACCCAGAGTGCTGGGGGAACCCTTTCAACGGCCCGATGCGACCGAGTAAGGTAATTGTTGGCAGATGCCAGATGGCCAACGGTCATATATTCCGTGACGATATTTTCTGTCCAAATTTCAGATAGAGAGTACGGAGTAAGTAATTAGTCGCAGATTTGGGAGAACAAGAGTAGGAAAAAGGGGGGTAGGGATGGAGACATCTGGCATCTGCAAATCATGATGATTGTTCTTCAGTTCGAGTGGAAAGTGCGCACGGGAAAGAGCGCGTGGCGGATGAAGTCTGTGCTTTTTTCTTCGACTGCAGTCCGACTCGCCGGATCGAATGGAGGTTCTTCTGCCGATCAGCAGCCCTCCGGTTGGTCCATCTCCAGCGAGGGACGATCCAGGAACGTTCCGCCGCCAGCAGAAAGGCTGACATCATCCATCTCCATGAGGCTGGTGCTTTGTGGCTGTACCTAGTTCCCCGAGCCAGTGCGTACCATCACGCTCTTTGATTGGGCTCCTCTGCTGCTGCCTGTCAAAGAAAAATTGGAAATAATAATAAACAAGAGCTCTCGAGGGAAATCCAAAACCAAGGAAGGTGACTCTGGTACCGGTCTTGAAACTATCACTAGGTCTAGGTATAGAGGCAAGAGGGCAGAATTCGGAAAGAGGACAGCATCACTATCTCACCTGATAACGTTCCTTTCCATACTGGGATCGTCACTGATGGGTACAACGAGGCATGTCGACGTCCGGACAGCCATACCAGCTTAATGGCTTCCAGACGTCCATTGATGTCGCCCGCAGGCAAACCTATAGTATAGCCCAATTGGCAGGACAGAAACGCCTCTCGGATCGCATTCATGATGGGGACGATTCCCCAACCTCAGGGACCACCGATATTCCCTCACAATCTCATGGCCCCAATAGCAAGCACAGTACCATTCTCCAGAAGTCTCCTGTTGATTTTGTTCGTGCCTCTGTTCCTTTGACCAAAAGTCGCTTGGTTGCGAGCGCGATCCGTCCTGGTGCGGGGAGTGTTGCCGCGGGGCTTAGGTCGCAGCCAGACCCCCAGCAACAGAAAGGCGTTCCTTCGTCGACCCCCAGTCGGAATCCCCTTCTCTCTTTGAAGGATCCGCGATATGGCTTACCTCCAGACCTAGTCGCCAATTTCGCCTCTTTGGGCGTCGACAGCATCTATCCATGGCAGGCTTCGTGCTTGCTGAGTCGCGGTCTCCTCACGGGCGAGAAACATCTTATTTATACAGCCCCGACCGGCGGAGGAAAGTCACTGGTAGCTGACGTGCTGATGCTGAAAAAGATTATCCAAAATCCCTCTCGAAAAGCGATCTTAGTTCTACCCTACGTTGCATTGGTGCAAGAGAAGCTCAAGTGGCTCAGACGGATCGTGCAAAATGTCGAAAAACAAGTACCAGATGACGACGATCAAGTTGATGCGCGACCGCGGTGGAAAAAGCCGCAGAAGTCGATTCGTGTCACAGGCTTCTTTGGGGGCAGCAGAACCAGCGCCACGTGGGCCGATATGGACATTGCCGTCTGTACGATAGAAAAGGTCCGCCGCCCGTGTAACGTCGCTGTGATTATTGTCTGCATTTCGATTCTGATACACCATCTAGGCCAACTCATTAATCAACACCGCTATAGAGGAGTGCAGGGTCGGAGATTTGGGGGTTGTCGTACTCGACGAATTGCATATGCTTGACGACGAGCATCGCGGGTACCTCTTGGAACTGATGGTCACCAAATTGCTGGTGCTCCAGCAGGATGTGCAGATCATCGGCATGAGTGCAACTCTTTCAGTATGCTTGTCGCACCGCGCGGTTCCACAGACTTGAGCCTGACAGAATCATAGAATACAGAATTACTGGCACAGTGGATTGATGCAAAGTATTTCATTTCCACTTACCGACCCATTCCGATCGAGGAGTATCTCGTCTACGAAAATGCCATCTATCCCGCTGCAACCGCAAGGCAGCTATTCCAGACTGCTTCCAGCTTAACCACCATGCCCCATCTTGAATCACTGCCTCCCCATCGGATAATCGATTCCTCTACATTTCGCGAGCTTGGTAATCCCGTGACCAATGCAATGGTAGCATTGGCGGTCGAGACCGCCATTGCAGGATACGGCGCACTAGTCTTCTGCGGTAGTCGTCACGCTTGTCAGATCAATGCTGGTCTTATAAGTGAGGTAATACCCGCGATATCGTCACCAGATGCAGATGACTTGAATAAGAGATTAGACCTCCTTGCCGAGTTGAGGAGTCTGGCTTGCGGTCTTGATCCTGTCCTTGAAACTACCATCGTCAAAGGAGTTGGCTTCCATCGTAAGTTCTCAGGAGCCGTGAGCAGGTGTGCACAAACTCACTCAGACCATAGATGCCGGGATGACCACCGAAGAACGGGAGTTGATCGCTCAAGCTTACGACCAGGGCACGTTGAAGGTGCTGGTGGCTACATGCAGTCTTGCCGCTGGTGTGAATCTTCCTGCGAGAAGAGTCATAATGAACGGTGCTCGGATGGGTCGTGATTTAGTTGGTCCAGCAATGCTGTAGGAATCTTCATAGACGGTGGGCGTGACACTCATGCTGACGAATGCAGGCGACAGATGTGTGGTCGAGCTGGACGCAAGGGAAAGGATGAAGCAGGAGAGACATATCTTATATGTGGAAAGGGTGATCTGGAGGCCGTTTGTGACTTGCTGGAGGCCGAAATGCCAGCCATCGAAAGCTGTCTAGCACCAGAAAAGAGAGGCCTCAAGAGGTAAGTATTGCTGGTCATCGTTGTGGATGTGAGGCTCACACCTTCCAGAGCGCTTTTGGAAGGCATAGCGGTCGGGCTGGTTTCAGGGTCCGAGGCGATCAAAGAATACGTCAAATGCACCCTGCTTTACCGGACTACGGAGAAGAAAATAGCCTATAGCATTATGAATTGTGCTCTACAGGAGTTGGTAAACGAAGAACTCCTGCGCCTGAAAGATGATGAGTCGTACGAGGCGACGTCACTTGGGCAGGCTGTCGTTGCCTCCGCGTTCTCGCCCGAAGATGGTCTCTTTGTCTACGATGAACTCAAACGAGCGCTGCAGGCTTTTGTGATGGATGGCGACATGCACATTTTCTACATGTTTACTCCTCTGCAGGTTGCAGTCACAACGCAAATCGATTGGCCGACCTTCCGCGATTCGCTCGACAATTTGGACGACAGTGGACTACGGGCACTGCAGTTTGTGGGCGTCCAACCTGGATTCGTGAACTCGATGTACGCAGAGGCTCTTGTTTGTTTGAAACCGAATAACGACCATTCTGATCATGTCGCAGGGTTCAGAGCGGAGCATCGCTAAAGGAGACTACGCCTGCTCAAATTAAACAGGCTCGCATCTATCGCCGTGCATACACCGCGTTCCAACTTCGTGACCTGAGCAATGAAATTCCACTATCAACCATCGCCAATCGCTACCGTATCCTCCGCGGAGCAGTGCAGACTCTTGCCCAACAATGTCACGGATTTGCGGCGGGTATTGTCAAGTTCTGCCAGCGCATGGGTTGGGGGATGCTCGCGGCGGTGTTGGACCACATGCGGGACCGACTGGAGGCGGGGGCCCGGGCTGATCTCTTGGAATTGGCGCAAGTCACATTTGTGAAAAGCTGGACCGCAAGGCTGCTTCGGGAGAATGGCTTCCGAAATCTGAGGGCGTTGGCTGAAGCCGATCCAAAGGATTTGGTCCCTGTCTTGATGATGGTAGGTTGCGGCTCTAGGATGAATATGCGCTACCTACTGCTGCGGAAAGCTGCTTGCTAACTGATGGGGCTAGGTGAATCCTCGCAAAGCACAGAAGAAGAGCCAGATGCATCCCACGGAAGCCGAGCGGTATGCCGCTAAATTGCTCGCAAAAGCCGAGATCATTGTTGCGTCGGCGAACAAGATTTGGGGTATGTCATCCCAACCGAGCAGTTATCTGCTTCCTCTTTGAAATGAAACCAATTCTAATGGATGATTGCAACCATATGCAGAGCGTGAAATGCAGGTCGAACTGGAAGAATAGCGGAGTGACAGAAGAGTTACTTTCGTTGAAGATGGTCTATGCTCGGCAATGTCGACCGAGGCCGGGCATTGGCTCCTCTGGCAATATTGCATCTGTCTGCAATGACTGACAGTTTTCACTTTACTTTGGTTGATTTACATCGTCGAGTTGGGACAATGCGAGCGCTTGTACTGGGTCAGCTTTGATGGCAAATCGAGGATGCTATTTTGGAACTCCTGATCTTTTTGGCTGTACAGAATTACAGTCTTGCCAGGCAACGCGGTGACGGCATCACACCTTACACAATTAATTCTTCATGACATCCGCATCAGTTATCATCGTTTCATACACGCCTGTTTGATAACAATCATCTTCTATATAGAGTGTTGATATATAGACCATAACTAACACGACTTGAATGAAATCTAGAATACCATAAATATTTAAAAAAAAAAAAAAAGATCAAAAGACCATAAGCCACCGAGAGCAGAGATCTAAACCCTATTCAGATTATTCTGTGCCTGGATGACGCTTCCCTGATCCGCAAAATCCACCAGCACGACATTTGGAACGCGATTATATATGGACTTGCACAGATCGCTTTGGGCGCCGATACTTCCCTTCCCTGCGGCCGCATTGGTCTTGGGCGCGTTCACACGATCCGGGATCAAGACGCCCAGGATGTCCACATCCAGGAAATGGTTCACGATGTACATCCGGCCGTCGGCTTTGGCACCTGGGGGCCGGTTGATGCTGCAGTCCGGGAAAGTGGGATCGGTCACGCCGTAGGGGGTTTCGAAGAAGTATTGGAATTCGTCGAGGATGTAGGGGGCCATGGACGGGTTGGCGCCGTAGTCTATACCTACTTGTTAGCTGTGCGTGAAATGGATGTGTATGGACACATGAATGGTCCGATGAGCAAATCTGACGATGGGAATGGCGCATCAAGGCCAAGAGAGACGAGCGCATCACGATAGATAGGGAAAGAATGCAACACTGGTACACAAGACAGAGAGACAACGAACGTACCCAAAAACACGACCAACCTCGTTCCCGCGTCGATCAGCTCCCCCAGCGTCGGCCAGTCCTCCATCCCCAATGGAGTCTTCCCGGGCACAAACGCATACTCCTTGATCCCACTGTTCGTAAACGCCTCGTCGAACGTGCTCACGCTCCGACTATCCCCATTCGTGAGCAGCAGCGTGACCACCTCGTTTGGATGCCCGTCCAGCCATGTCTTCACCGTCCCCAGGAACGATTGCAACGTCCCCGCATCTTCGAGCAGGCAGGAAGTGTGGCAGAGTTGCAACGCGCCGGTTTCGGGGGACGTGTGCGTTTGGCCCTGCAGAAAGCGGATTCCGAAGTCGAGTTGCTCGGGGACTTCGAGGTTTTGGTTCTGCGAGGGGAGGGGGCCGACAAAGGGGGAGTCGTGGGCGCCTAGGAACGTGATGTTGGAGTAGGAGCGTGTGCAGAATTCGGAGTGGCCGTTACATGATGTTGCTCTGGTGGTTGTTGTTGGTCGTGCCGATGTGTAGATTGGGAGGGTGGTGGTGGAAGAGAGGAGGAGGAGGGAGGATATTAATGGGAGATATGAGAGGGGCATTGTTTTGATTGTGATTCCGGTTGGTTGATAGTGAGGGATGTGATATATAGTTCCAAGAGCGATGTTATCCCTTGATTGGGAATGTAAATTTCTCAGATGAAGAAGATTCCCTCAGTAGAGAAAATACCTTGAACGACTCAAGCTGGAGGGGGATATGATGTCCATTATATATGGTTTACTTCCATTGTATGTTGTATGGATAATTCCCTACGAAGGAAGTGACAACTGACTGGATCATGCATGATCTGGTCCTGCTGGATTGTTCCAATGTTCGAGGTCAGGTTTGTTGTTTCCCCTTTTGTCAGGGGTGACCCTATCTGGAGATACACCAATGGCATCGTTGGAACCGACACCCCTGTGACTTTGTGCAGATGGTGGAGATGAAATGCTACCCTGCAGGAGGTCTGAAAAGAAACCACCTTGGACTTGTCGAGAGTAGTTGAGTAGTTCTTGGCTTCTGCATCCTTTTCGAACTAGTTACATGATGAAGGGACATTAGGGGAATTGGAGTGCATTATGCAAGCACCCGTCATCTTGTTAATATCTCCGCTCGAGGGCGGGTGTCACATGCTGATGTTTCCTTTCTATATAAAATACACTGTGGTGCAAGGATGTCCCCAGTCATTGCGGAGGCTCGATTGGAGGCTTGATTGACATCTGAATGGTGACTGGAGCCCTCCAGCCTCCTGGGCTGTAGAAACGTCTTTCCTTATGATTACTTGGCGTAAAGTATGGATCCATCTGTCTAGGTAGGTAGACCGTAGAGGTAACTAGGGTACCTAAGGTACCTAAGAAATAGCAGGTAGTCTACACGTGACAGTAGCTTTTCAGCAGTCAATTAGAGCGGCCCCTGAATAGCGTTGAGTAACCAATCAGCGACATTTTGCGTTTTCAAGAATTTCTCTTTATATATTGGGGTCATTAAGATAAAGCTAAAGAATGAATGCCACATTCTAGGTGGCAGGTATATCCAAGGACAGGGCTATGGGTTCCATGTTTCGTCAATACCTAGCTAATTGGCAAAGCGTACCTAAATCGGATGAGCTTCTAAATCTCATTGGTCTACTTAAAACCGTATGCCAAGGGTTGCCTGAGAACGGCCTGGGCGCATGTTAAAAGACAAGCTCTGCAAGAGGGGCTGCAACTGTCCTGTAGACTAAAGCATGAATAATACAACTTCACATACAGAATACCCGATAAGAGATGCCTTGAATCTCCAACTGGATTATATATAGTCACATGAACAAAAGTATTGTTGCGCACACTCATTCAGGGAATGCATGGACGTATCATGAGATAATCGATTTCTCTCATCTGGATTACTTGAGCGTGACCTTGAGTACTTCGTCTTTCATTCTCAATTATAGGTAGTTCAAGAGTAGAGCCAGTGAGCCACTCGTCACTCGTGGCTTGTGGGGCAGGCGAGAGCACCAACTCAACCAGGGAAAGTCCAGTATTGCTGCCGCCGCTTGGAGCGTCAGATCATCCATCATCCCCATCAACAATCAACCTCCAGAGCTTGACCTCCTCCCCAAGGCTTTGTCTGCGGACATTTTTTTCTCTCTCTGGACTGGACTATCTCGCTGGCTGCAGCAAACACGCAGCCACAGTCCACCTGAGCAGCTCCTCTTCACCGCAATCCACTCCGCCATCCTCCAACGCCTCGGATCTTCGCGCGGTCGCTTCAGATCAATTCGGCGCCGGCTTTCAAGAACGCAGTCGTGCTTTGGAGGGGTTGGGAGCGATGTGCATTCGAAGACGTTGCTGATGAGCTCCATGATCGAGGGCAGTGATGATGGGGCACGAGAGGATGAGCTCGATTTGGGTCCGGACGATGAAGAGCAGCTGCAGCGGGCAAGCAATGGGATTCACAACAAAACGTCGCCGGAGGAAGGGGCGGACGATTCACTGGCTGTGATCGAGGAGGACTTGCCCGCCACCAACGGCCAGGATCAGCCTGCGGAGAAGACTGTTGATTCGATCGATGGCGAGGAGAAAGATGCTCCGTTGTCGCAACGTGAGCAGAACAATGGCACTCCAGGCAGCATAGACGAAACAGCTTCTACACCGGACGATACGCCATCGCTACATGTATGTGACGTTCTCAATCTTCTAATCCCTCTCATCTAGTTCGATGGCTCACAGCTACAGGGCTCCGTGCTTTCGTCGCAGAGCAGTAGTGCGTTGGCGCTTCGAGGATCTCCGAGAGTCAGCCCGAGCCCGTCCCACCGCCCCTTCGACCTTCGGTTCCAATCTAGGCTATCGACTTCATCTCCAAGCAATCTCCGACCGTCTTCGCCGTACCCGTTTCATCTCCACTCCCGCCAGTCTTCCATCGCCAGTCAACTTTCTCCAGGCACTCCGGATTCCGAAGCTGACACGCCTCAGGGCCCTTGGGATGTAATACGATGGACGAGGCTGAGGAGGATGACTGGCCAAGCATTTTCGGAAATAGGGAAGCGCAACTTTGGACGTCCGACCTGCATGGCGGTCTCTACAACTATAGTGCTCGGGACGTCGAAAGGGATCATACTGGTGTTCGATTATCAGCAGAATCTCAAAACGATAATAGGACCGGGCACAAAAGGTACATTACATTGTCAATGGGTCTAAATGCTCTTACTGACTTCTTTTGGCAGCCGTCGAGTGCGGTGCGATCACGTCTTTGGCGCTCTCCGCAGACCACACAACAATTGCCGGAGGTCATGCTTCGGGCGATATTTTCACCTGGGAAATATCAAGGTCTGCGAAGCCATTTCTCTACATACCGCCTATTCCTTCCAACCAAGTGGAAAGTCGAACCTCGGATGGACACGTATCGGGAGTATCTGTCGTGCATGTAGGCTTCTTGGGAACCAGGCGCACGGCGCTCGTTTCGGCCGATGAGCGAGGAATGGCCTTTTCGCATCTCGCAACAAGGGGTATGGGAGCAGTAGGGCGCACGGTTAAGACGACAAGAATATTGGGTCGATACCCTCAGGTATTTGCGGCGGGTGCGCGGCCGCGAAAACCAAGCTCAGTGTTGGCATTTTCGCCTCTTCCACTTGGTAATGTCGAGCAGTCGACTGACAGTCTTGGCTTGGTTGCTATGCTCACCCCGTATCTCCTTGTCATCGTGTCGACTACACCCGTCGCTCAGACTCAGCACAAGGCGCCACGCCCTAAAGAAGTGGCTGCTCATGGTGCTATGACGGGGGCGTTGGCATGGTTTCCCGCGATCAAACTCAAAGGAACAGACTCTCGTCTTTCCCAGACGAAGTTAGTTTATTGTTGGTCAAATGTGCTAACCGTGCTCGATGTATCTGAAGTAGACACGGATGAGCCAGCAGGCAGAGATAAACCTCCCAACCTGTTGTTCAAGGCACGCAGCAGATGGAAGGCTGATGAAGCTATTGTTGCGGTGCAATGGCTGAGCCGTTCTGTTCTGGCAGTTCTCACCATTACCCAGCAACTGATCATTCTGGAGGATAACTCGATGCGCGTAACCGAATCAATCGATCTTATCAACAGGCATATATATCATGTCGACCTGTTCTCTGCGCAGCTCCATTCCTTGGTTGAACATTTCGATGAGGAAGACACTTCGATGCATGGCGTGGTTGCGGACGCCTTTTACATGAGTTTTCGTTCGTATAAGGGGCGTTTGTTTTTGCTTGGTTACAATGAAGTGTCGGTCGGGAGTCTGTCGAATTGGGCAGATCGACTGCTTGCCCTTATGGAGGCGGGAGACTTCATTGGGGCTATTCGACTGGCAACGACTTACTACAGAGGTGACGCGGAGAAGCTCACGGTGGGCCTTCCGGAGGAAGACGGGCTTAGACAGCCCATCGTTCGAGAGAAGCTGCTGGAAATGATATCAGCATCGATCAAATATGCTTTTGGTCGAAATCTCGAGGCCAACAATGAGCGGCTCGAGAACCAACAGCTTGAAGAATTAGCCGAGTCATCTATCTCCGCTTGTGTCTGCATGGCAGAGAATGACTTTCTGTGGGACGAAGTTTTCGATTGGTACGATGAGCACGAGTCCGCGGGCATTTTTCTCGATGCCCTTGAGCCGTATATTGTGGATGGAACCGTACGATCTCTCCCGCCTACTGCTGTCAAAGCCCTTATCAACCATTTCTCTACGAACCATACAGCGGGCCATTTGGAAGAGATCATTTGCTTACTCGACACCACGACCATGGATATCGACCAAGTAACAACTCTTTGCAAGCACTATAACCTCTATGACGCCTACATATATGTTTGGAACCGCAGCCTGGGCGACTACGTGAGCCCTCTGCAGGAGCTTCTCGGCCAGATCCCGCCTCGAACCGAGCCGTTGGTCAATGGCGACTCATTCGACGAAATGAAACAGCAGGCTAATGCTATGAAGATGTTTCCTTACCTCTCTTTTGTCCTCACTGGTCGTGTCTATCCCACAGGCGATGACATGGATGATGTTGAGTCCACAAGGGCCAAGGCAACCTTGTATAATTATATCTTTTCGGGAAATTTATCCGGTACAGAAGTCAAAACGATTTCCCAAGAGAACGGATCATTCTCTGACCTTCGGACGATGCTGAAATTTGATACGCCTAGTTTCATGAGCATGCTCAACGAGGCGTTCGAGGACAGTTTCTTGAATGAACAAGAATCCGAGGAAGCACCTTACCAGGGTGTATCGATTAACCGACAGTACTTAATAAGCATCTTACTCCAAGTCATGAGTTCTCCTTCCTTCACCCCTTCGGATACCATTTACTTAGACATGTTTGTCGCTCGCAATCTTCCCAAATACCCACAGTACATTCTTCTTTCTGGCACGACTCTTCACCAGGTGCTTGTGCGCCTGTGCGATTATCCAGGCGAGGAGATGGCAGAGGATTGCGAATTGAGTGCGGAGTATCTGCTGTCCATCTATCATCCACCGGACATTCAGAGTCTGATCCCACTTTTCAAGGAAGCCCGTTTCTTCCGGATCTTGAAGTCGACCTATCGGTCGGAGAAGCAATTTCCTCAGTTGGTACTCACCTACCTCGAGGATCCAAACGAGCAGCAGGCGGTCTTCACTTGCCTGCAGGATTGCCTTCGTCCAGGCTCCGTGCTGCGCAAGAAGCAAAGGCGGGACGTGATCGACGTCATCAAGAGCCATGCTGGTCAATTGGCTAGCATTGACGTGACGAAAGCCGCCCAGACCATGCAAGATCTAGCCCCAGAGACACATGAGACTTTCCTACAGGCTCTCGAAATTGATACCTACAAGCAATTTCAGTATCTGGCAGTTCTCATTGAGGCACCGGCTCAGGTCACTGCCGAGGCCAAGCTTTCCAAGGGAATCGAGAATTGGATGATTGAACGTTACGTGCAGCTCTTGTGCAAGTATAACCCGTCCCATGTCGCAGATTTTGTGGATGATCTGCGGGTGGGTGACGTCCGACTCGAAGAATTGCTACCCTGGATTGAAGAAAGTGGTGTGGTGGATGCGGCCGTCATCTTGCTGGCTAGGCAAGGCCAGGTTCGGGCTGCAATGGACCGTCTAATTTCGCACATCGGCACGCTGAAATCGGGCCTCGTGGGTATCCTGCAGAGTGTGGATGGAAGCCCTGACTCTGCTGGTACCGAAGAGGCCATCGCCGATCTGGTTGAGTCCTTGAATAAGTATGTGCGTGTTGGGACCTGGCTTTGCCAGGGTCAGACCAAGACGGCGAAGAAGTCGCGAGCTGTAGGGAAGAGCGGAAAGTACGGCGTCTCTGCTCTTGATCAACCTCTGTCGTTCGACGAAAGCCTTTGGCTTGACCTGATCGAGGCTGTTGTGCGCATCGCAAGCAATGTTTTTGGCCACTTGCAAGTGAACGAAATGGACGCGCCATCACTGCAGACAACCGAATCAACATTGGATCTTGGCGGCAATGCAACTCAATTGGCATCGGCCTTCCGTACCTTGGTCCAGCAAGTCTTCACAGCTCTTCTTTCTAGCACTGTAAAGGGAGGAGGTCCCACGTCCTCCGAACGGACCGACATCTCCTTCCTCCGCATTTTGCGCGTGTTCCTCACTCGGGCCGCCAGCTGGTCCCCTTCCTTGTTCGAACTGCGCGCCGTTTTGGCATCGATATTCTCCGCATACATATATGAAAAGTCGCTTCTGTCGCTGGCCAACGGCATGTTAGACAGGGATCTGTTTGTGCATGTGGATGAGGTGACAAGGCTGCGCCAGAGGGGTTGGCGGCCACGGGGACAGGTCTGCGAGATCTGTCGACGTCGCATTTGGGGGCCCGGTGTCGGGGCTCCTGTGTGGGTAGCCTGGGAGAAGCAGCAAGATGAAGAACGTCGTCGACGCGTAGCTAAGCGGCTCGAGTGCAGCCTCGATCATGCGGCACCGCGGGGCAAAGGCAAGGCCGTGGCCGTGCCTGAAGCCGGCCATCATCATCTTCATCAACCTCACCTCGAAGCGCAAGCAAGCCATGACCACCATCACGATTCCATGGGCGGTGGCACGTTCGAGCCCAACCAACCCGACCGGCCTATCGGACCCGTGGTGGTTTTCTCCTGTCGCCATCTGTATCATCGTCAGTGTTTGTTGGATGCCGAACATTCCCGCCAGTCAACTGAAACGCCGGCCAGGCGCGAACGTGGCCATTTCCTGCCTGATCGCTCTCGCCTGGAATTGAGTTGTCCGGCTTGTACATAGCATCGAGCCTTTTTTTCCTTATCTTTCTGTTCGTCCTCTCTGGATGATTGCATCTGGGTGGCACTGATGACCTTATTCGATGACCCTGTGATGTAGCACCCCCGCATTTCTCTTTACTAATTGGAATCTGTGGCTTTTTTTATCGTCTGCTTTAATATACTGGTAATATGCCTTTGCTATGTCACATGCAAGTACGGAATTCCAAGCCGACGACGCTTACGACCTGCGAAGAGAGTGACTCTGAAGCGGTGCAAGCTACTGTACACACTGAGAAAGAAACCTCGATTATCGAACGCCAATTGGTCTTGAAAGCAAAAATTAACCCTGTCAGTTCTGCAGCCAATTAGGGATGAAAGAAGGCAACCGATAAGAAGCACTTGACACTTGAAGCCTCCGTTAGGTATAAATGCCGATGGTCCGCGCGGACAGAGAACAATGTCCGAACCTGTCACAGTCACATTTGTTTGCGACTCGGGACCAAGACAAGACACGATAGCGGAGATTAATGTTCCCAAGTTCATTCTATCTGACTGCGCATCACCGTATCAACTCACTACCGTCCGGAGTAACGGAACAGGGGACGGAGATGACAGTTGCTGGCGACTCTTAACGTGCAAGAGAAGTGAGTGAGGGAGTGTATGCTACCGTAACTCATGAAACTGTAGCAGATGCAGAGGGTGTCATTCTGATCCTGCACGGGAAAGGATCACTCGCCGATCAGTTGCCTTGACGGGGATCGTGTCTGTCTTTTCTCAAGTTCTTCAGGACATTTACGGCGATGGACACCTTCATGGATCGATTGAGATTCGGCCTGCTTTGCAGGCACTATGCAGGGACACAGTCCAGATTCCCCTTGGAAGTGAAACACCGGCCCACTCGAGACTGTAAGAAGTTAGAATCTTTGGAAAAACAGCAGATACTCGAAAGCTTATCTTGATATTTCCTTGGAAACCCCCTTTTAACTACCCCTGCATCGCCGATTTTCCGCGATTAGGCTTGAGTGGGGTTGGCGGTCGGCACCAATGGCTCTTTCCGCGTGTCCCTCTCACCTGACCTTGGAATAGTCTAACACATCACTCCCTCTGTCTTATTCGAAACGCTTCACATCCGGACAGATGGGATACGTCTGTGCCTGGAGATCTGACGGGCGATTCCCTTTTGGCACACCGGTTTCGTGATTCTCGATTTCACCCCCCCGCTCCCCCCCCCCCCAAATTCTCAAGTCATCGAATCCCAGTCGAGTCAGCAGAATGAATCTTACGGGATGCTTCACCCCAGACACCTGGAGGATTAGATGTTACAAGAACTGGTGAGAACCTGAGCAAGGATGGTTCTGCATGGTTCGGACTTTCATCCTGGAGTATTTCCATGATGCGAACTCAGGCACCGTCTCGTTACAATCTTTTGCCGACTGCTGATGCTCTTGCTCGATGAGTGGATGCTACCACTTCGCACACCGAACTCGACATCTCCGTTCAGTCTCATAGTTTGGGGTATACATTCCATGTGCCAATGTGATGGTCCCAAGGCTTGGTCGGGTGGGCAGGCGCTCATGGCACACGCCACACATCTATAGTCGCAAACCAGTCGGTCGAGATCGCTATCTATAAATTCTTGGCCGACTCCCCTGGAAAATGAACCGACACAAAACAAATCCCCGGTGTTCCGTTTCTGGTATCATTTGATACCTTTCTTTCCTTTCTGCAACTGCTTTGCTTCTGGGTTTGCGCCCGTCGCTCCTTTGATCTTCGCCTTTGGAAATACACATTCCTCTGGGTCTCTCGATAGGACAAATCTCCAGAGACCATGCGTTCCTCAACTACACTCCTTCCCCTCGTGGCCCTCGTGGCCAAGCTCAGCACAGCTAGATATGTGCTGCAGGATGATTATGGAAACTCGAATTCGTTTTTCGACAGGTTCTCATTCTGGACAGTACGTGTACCTGTGTAAAGAAGATCTGGAATACAGTCTATGGAATGCTGATCTCTTCGCTCTCAGACCGGCGATCCAACCCATGGTTTTGTCCAATATGTCGACCGCAACACCGCGCAGAATGCAGGTCTGATATCTGCATCGAATGGCGCTGTCTACATGGGCGTCGACCACACCAACGTTGCCAACGCCGGCCGGCAGAGTGTTCGCATCACCAGCAACAACAGCTACAGACATGGCCTGTTCATCGTGGACCTTGCGCATATGCCGGGAAGCATCTGTGGCGCCTGGCCGGCCTTCTGGATGGTCGGAGCCGACTGGCCCAACAACGGCGAGATTGACATCATCGAAGGCGTCAACCGGCAGACCAACAACGCCATGGCCCTTCACACCAGCGACGGCTGCACCATCAATAACTCGGGATTCACGGGCACTCTCCAGACCAGCAACTGCTACATTTACGCCCCCGGCCAATCCACCAACGCGGGCTGCGGCATCTCTTCGACCTCCTCTCAGTCGTATGGCGACGGCTTCAACGGCATCGGCGGTGGTGTTTATGCTACTGAATGGAGCAGCCAAGCCATCAGCGTGTGGTTCTTTCCTCGTGGAAGTATCCCTTCGGACATCTCCAGCGGCAATCCCGATCCGACTACCTGGGGAACACCAACCGCTCGCTTCGCCGGGAACTGCAACATCGATGCGAAATTCGGCCCACAACAAATTGTCTTCGATACCACCTTCTGTGGAGACTGGGCCGGCAATGTCTGGGGCTCCAGTGGCTGCTCCTCGCTCGCCAACACCTGTCAGGACTACGTTGCTAACAACCCTGGGGCGTTTTCCGAGGCGTACTGGAGGGTCAACTCCCTCAAGGTCTACCAGAACACCAATGCTCAACTCTTCGACGTGTCCGCCAATGTGACTGCCTCCGTTACCGCTCGTATCCCGTCCTCGCGCAGACATCGCATGGCCAGACATGGCCATGACATGTAACATGGATAATGACCAGATCAAGTCGGTCACGCCCACACTCTCCTTGACGGCAGGAACCTGTCCCTCAAAGCGGAGTGGTCCCTGACTTGCCTTTTGCCGTCTCTTCGAGTGTGTCATTTTCTTCTATTCAAGTCCTTTCCCCGTATATAGTTTTTTTGTTCGCTTCTTGTGGCTACTTAACACACTTGTTCACTTCGTTGGGAATCATTTCGATTCCTCCCTTCTTGAATACCCTCTTTTCTGCTGCTATTGAACCAGGCTTGGTACATTCTGCCGGAGGTATATATGCTGTGCTTAACATACTCGCAGTTGAACGAAATGTATCCTGGCAGAATCACTCATGGGCTATGCGAGATGCCTCTTTAACGAGAGTAGTATGTATATACATAAGAGGGCGTGCAGAATATCAATTCTCCATGCGATATTGAGAACCTGATGTATTATCCGAATGAGTCGGTCGCTGGCGAACGTAGCCTCGAATGACTGCAGCCGCAGGGGACGGTCTGATCGTGGTCTCTTGGTGTCTGCAGGTGCTCGGTATTGTCCGTAAGCACGGTCATGATGCGCGGCATGAACTGACTGTATGTGAACATTCCCTTGGAAGCGAAGCAAGAAGTGAAGCCCAAATAGTTGCATAGAACGAGCAATTATTTCTATACATTACCAATACCGTCGCTTCCAATGTGGCCAAATGTAGAAGTATGTACATAAAAAAAAAAGGGAGATCATAAGGGGTGAAAAAATGTCTAGTGAAATATAACCAACACGAAGGGAAGAATGACAAAAGGACTTTTATAATGCATCCCATCCACCAGATCATAAGGGGAGCGGGGGGAAGGTAAAAGAAAGTCATCATTGTAATTTGAAACCGAGCATGTCTCTTCGATCGTCAGTCAGCCGTCCCCATTCGAGGAGCAGGCGGAAGAAATAGATCTCCATATCCTCTTTCCGGAGAGCCTGCTCGGCCCATTTGCGCCCTTCCTCGGCGATCCATTTCCCCTCCCTATCGCGCCTTGGCATCAACACCCTCGACTGGCCATGTTCGGTCACGTTGGCGCCGGCAAAGTAAGCCAGCGTACTCCACACGCCGTGAAGGCGAAGGTCGACAGGGACGAAATGGAGCCAGCCGGTGATGCGGGTGTCGAACCATTGGCGGAAGAGAGCGGTCTTGAAGGGGACACTGTGGCTTTGCATGAAGGGTAAAAATCTCCCGCTGAAGCCGGCGCCATCGAGATCAAAGAGATAGCGATAGGACCAGTGCTTCTGGAAGTTGACCCAGGATGCAGTTGCAAGCTCCTGCTTTTGGAGTTCGCAGTCATCACATCGTACCGGAGGATCGGACAAATGCACGGAAGCGTTTAGTCCAAGCCGTTCGGAAGGGGCCCTGCCATCCATGATCTGATAGGAATATGCCTCGGAGCCATTGTGGGTAGGCAACAGCACGGATACCTTGTTCAAGGTATTGTTGTTGATGAGATGCGTGAAACGCTGACGAACCATCCCTTGCCACGCTCCATGGTGACTGACACCTTCCGAGGTACTACCAATCCAGAAAAGGGTGTTCTCCTTGTCGACGAACTCCGAATCCGGATATTCCCCCGACGGGTCGTATTTGACTTTATCCATGTAGTTCCAGGGACTCGGATAAAGGATGTCGCTGAAACCTGGGACCGTGCTCTGGCTGAAAACTGGCACTAACTCCTGGGTGACCTTGAACGCAGCGGGGGAGATCATGAAGCCGTGAAGCGACGCAAGGTCGGGTTGGTGACAGATGTCGGATGCCAGACGCCAGTCGGAAGGAAACTGGCCCATCGAGTGGGGGCGAATGCAGCTCAGGCACACTTTGCGGCGGTCCCAGATCCGCTGGGAACGCGCGTCCGAAGAAGGTGGACATGTCTGACTTGCGTAGCGATAGAAATTAGGCTTCCGAGAGTGATCAACGAACACCGTCTCGGTTGTCTGATCAGCGGGCTCGAGGGGTGCCCATCCCTGCCCCCTATCCATCGACCACCCATTCAATATACCATCATGTGATGGAAGCGGCTGAGCCTTCGCGGCATCTTTGAGCGGTGTTGTCTTCTCCCATGGAACTGCGAGTCGTGGCTCATCGTTCAAGTTGAAGGCTATGTCCATGTCTGGAAGATGCTCGGAGAACTTTTCGATCATTTTCGCAGCACCGGATACCATCCAGGCATGTGTTGGCTTGATGCCTTCTTGCAACCTCGGCGCTCCATCGCGAATACTGATTGCGCCAATGTCATTATAAGGATTAGTGGCTAATTGATGGGTTAATTCTCTCAAACGCTCCGGCGACAAACTTCGGAACGGAAGGAGATCGAGATATATTTGATCGAAGTCGTCGATTACCACAGATGATCTGCTGGTAGCAAAATCGAACCATTTGTCAAAGCCGCTTCTCTGCAGTCAGTACGGTATGTAAAACCAGGTGAAGACGAAGTTCTACTTACGGTGGTGGGTGCTGATTGTACCGTCGTTGATATTCCGCAACGGCTTCTTCGAGGCTGTTGCTGGCTCTAGCCTGAGTGAACCAGGTATCATGTGAAATCCTTGCATTATAGATGAGCAAATCCATCGGATGTAGATTTGCTACACTGGGTTGATAAGCGGTGAAAACTGACACAATGAAGAGCAGAAATAGAAGTGATAGCCGCAAGAGTATGTTGATCTTGAGTAAAGGCTGTGGCTCTTCTTCAGAAGCTGCTCTAGCAAAAAGAAAAAGGGCCAGTCCTGCAAGCGTGGCGACGGAGGAGATAAAGGCATGAGAGGGGGTTATCAAAGGAAAAGGCTGTTGGCCATTGGCCAGTGCTGCTGTCGATGAAAAGAAGACACCAATGAAACCAGCCAGCATGGATAGACCTACAATACCGTAATGTGAGATCTAGACCAGTTAGTATTTCGCCAGATAGTGGACAAGGGCAGATACTCACAATTTGTGAGGCTGAGGTCAGAAGCAACGTTACCAACAAGCTCTGCCCTAGAGCACTGCGGAAATATTGTGAATCGGAGGAAAAGGCACTATCTCCAGGAGCAGAGTTTCGACGGGTTAAAACGATCCCAACTAGAGTCCAAAAGATGGACACTCCCTATAACGAGCAGACAATTAGAATGCATCCAACCCATTCCACATCTCGCGCTACCGATGATGTACATACAAGAAGGCCATAGCCCCACAGAACTGGTGTCTGCTTTCTGCTCCCTTCTGGTGATCGGACGGTGCTGCGAGATAGCTCGGCGGCACCAATCAGTATCGACGTATCGATAATAGCGCTGAGAAGCCTGAACGCTCGTAATCGTGGAGCTTGGCCTGTTATCAGTGGGCAGATGTAGGTCGAATGTCGGCCATCATGAAATGAAGAAGCCAGAAGACCACCGCCCAGCAGAAGGGCGGTTGCACAGATATATTTCCGACGACTCTGCATAAGGTAAAAACGAATCCGCCTGAGTAGAGTGACTATTGAGCGACAACTCGCATTCGGTAGATCATTTGACTGCACATCTTTGCCAGCGAGCCCCGGTAGTTGATTGCGCCAGTAGTCGTAAAGGGAGATAATGAATGGAATCGCATACTATGCCGAGGTAAATTGCATATTAATGTCTGTTGCAATTTGTTGAAATCGTTTGTTAGATGGTCACTTACTTCATATGGGGCCGGGGCGCATTCAACATTGATGGTGAATTGGCGATACAACTCCACCCTAATGCAACAGATTAATGCAACCACAGCAACCCTGATCCGAGTCAGATTTCGTGTTTTGGCGCCATGGCTTCCGTTGACTGCTGGACTTGGCTCCCTGTTCGGAAGTTCAAAAAGCTCGGTGAGGGGTATAGCGGAATATTTATGCGCATGCGAGTTGGACACCGGGACACGATGTGTGAATTTCCCCAGGGCCAAGAGCGTTGATCCCGCGAGGAAAGATGTCAGTACTGCCGAATTAATAGGGCGATCTGTTCAAGATGATTTTGTCAGTCACATGGAGATGGTTGGTATGGAAGCATCTTCCTCTCTCCTATTTCTGGTATCACTCCGCTGGGACTTCTGCTGTCTCTAAGCAAAACTCACCAAAGACGAAAGTAGAACGATAAGATATTGTGAGCAGCGAACAGCTGAGAATGAACACTCTGCGCGTGATCAAGAAGTCAGCTTTCGGAAATCGAGGAAATTGATAGTCAAGACTCAAAGTAAGGGGAAATAGGCTTCTTTACCCCACGGAGGTCCTGGCCACGTTATCGGCGGGAAGACGAATCATTTTGTAGAATCAATCATGCATTGGAGGAGATGTCGGCCATTGCGTCGCTTATCTATTCAACTCATGACTTTTGCGCTGGAAGATTAACGGTCGCGCGATTGCTGTTGACAACAGGCAGAGAGATAGAAAATACGGGGACCAAACGAACGGCGCGATTGCAGATTTCTTAAATTGTCTTAGGAGTGGAGACGTCAGGGGAATGATAAACTCCAGAGAGCGCTGCAAATCGAACAGCAATGCAATTCAGAAAGACGGAGAAGCATCGTGGGAATTGCGTCAACAAGTACTCCGTAGTCTGGACCGCGGGCAGGAGAACGGCCGTGCTGAGAGCTCTGGCCGCTTTGTTATTCGTTGATGTCTTTTGACCATCTTACGGTGGGAAATAAAAACAGGGACGCAACCGGGGATCAAGGCCCAGCCACTTGTCCAACCGGACCCGCTCTAGGTAAAGATAACAGCAGATCGTAACGGGTAATCTAATCCAATCCCATTTCCCCTTCCGCAATGAGGTCCCTAAGGCCTCCAAACTTCAAAGACGTCCACGGCGCGTCTTCCACTTACTCTTTCCTCTTCCTCCTCTTTTCGTCTCGACTCATTACCTGTCATGACACCATGGAGTATCGACTGTTCCATTGCAATATTTCTATCCACAGGCGGTCGCCGTGACGGAACTTTTCTCGCCGAATCTGAGTGACGCCAGGACGCGACCGAGCTTGCGACGCCCCCCGCCACGCCATCATGTCTCGTTCACGTTCGCGGAACGTGAACTTTTTCGATGGTTCGACAGGTGACCACCTCGGCGGTGTCCGACAAAACGGGTCGATCACCAATATCAACTTCTTTCATATGCTCATGGACACATTACTCGTCGTCGAAGCAACAATTACCATCAAGTCGAGAGCCACTGGGCAGCCACTACTATTGACCACCGAACCCTTGAAAGTAGGAGACTACGATATCTTTTGTCCTCAAGGTAAGTTCTATAAGAATCGTAACAAAAGCCACAACGAATCTGGCTAACTTTATTAGGCAACATCAAACTCACCGATGATGTGTGCGTGAAACGGATAATTTCCCATGTGGAAAGTGCTCGAGAGAACCCTTTCCGGGATGGCGTGCGGGCGCGAGACGGAAAATGTGTCTTGACTGGAGTGGTAAACCATGGTGCTAGTCTTGACGACTGGACTGGATTTGAAGCAGCCCATATCTTTCCTATGGAGAAGGAAATGCTCTGGAACGAGTACAATTTCAGCCGCTGGATTACGAACACCACGGGATGCCGTAGCGCGGCTATCAACTCGACTCAGAATGGCATGTTGATCAGTAGAACGATGCATAGCACGTTTGATAACTATCTAGTTTCTGTGAACCCCGATGTGAGTTATTTCACTAAGTCCTTGGCAAGCTATTGATCTCTTACTAGTCTACCTTTAGGATGGCTACAAAATCACCTACTTCGGTATCGATAACTGGGGTATTGATGGCAGAGTGTTAGATCCTGTATGCCGAGACCAGAGTGATCCCCACCGCGTTGCAGATGAATTGCTCCGTTGGCACTTCCGCCAGTCTGTGCTAGCCAACATGAAGGGGGCTGGCGAACCCATCTTCGAACACGACTTCCCCCCAGGCACGGATATGATCAAAGAGATCCTCCAGGGGCCGTATCCGGCAGAGCGCATGGAACTGGAGCTCTGCTCCCGGCTTCGGGGTTTCGAGGGGGTTCAGCAAGAGGACGGGAGGTTCGTAGTATGACTTTTGAACAAAAAAAAAATTAAACCCATGATACGCAAACGAGTTATATTCTTACATATCATGTAATTGCTATAGAAGTAATAAAAATATTCATTTTTACCTCCCTTCAAGGTAAAAGAAACATCACAGATCATGAAAGAAATAGACATTGAGATTGTGAAAGAAACGAGATCATAAAGAAATAAGCATCAAGGCCCGCATCGTCTCAAACGCACTTAGGCCAGCATCGTGCGGTGGGTGGGTCCGTTGACCACGGGTAATGACTGGATCTGATTGATCATTTGCACGTGTTTGATGCAGATCAAGCAGCATTTGCGCTATCCCTCTCTAGGGAAGGCGTACCACCTGACTCGATGCTAAAGGCGGTGATGGTTATAGAAGGCGGTGTACAGCGGCAGCTCAGCGGAAGGTCCGATCCTCTCGACTTTTTCGATGCAAAACCGAAAAAAAAAGTCGACGGCAGCCTTTAATTTTCGTTCAGTCGCAGCCAGCCACCACTTGAGATCTTTTTTTTTCTATTTCATATTTTGCCGCATTCCCAGGATTTAGTACTGTCTGTGTTGTCCATCTCTGCTTTGGACCGTCAGTCACCTGTCAGGTGGCAGGCCCAGGCTCGACAAATTTTCGCTTTCCCGCGTTATTGAGATAATCTTCCACCGGCCCTCTTTGCCCTTCGATATCTTCCAGTTCGTCGCGGCCATTCCCGCGCGCAGGACTCGGCAATCAAAATGCCGCGCAAAGCGATTGACTCTCGGATTCCGGCGCTCATCCGAAATGGCGTGCAAGAGAAGAAGCGGAGCTTCTTCGTCGTTGTGGGTGACCGGGCCAAAGATGTGATCGTCCACTTGCACTACATTATGTCCAGTGTCGATGTCAAGCAGAATAAGTCCGTATTGTGGGCATATAAGAAGGATCTTTTGGGTTTCACCAGTCACCGGAAGAAGCGCGAGGCCAAGATCAAGAAGGAAGTCAAGAGAGGAATCAGAGAGCCGAACCAGGAGGATCCGTTCGAGTTATTCATCACGCTCAACCAGATTCGTTATGTTTACTACAAGGAGACAGAAAAGATTCTCGGAAACACATACGGAATGTGCATTCTCCAGGATTTCGAGGCAATGACCCCCAACCTGCTCGCGCGCACCGTTGAAACTGTTGAGGGAGGTGGCCTGGTGATTCTGCTTTTGAAGGGCATGAAAAGTTTGAAGCAGCTCTACACTTTATCCATGGACATCCACTCCAGATATAGGACCGAGGCACACGACGATGTAGTCGCACGTTTCAACGAAAGATTCATCTTGTCCCTGGGCAGCTGTGATTCGTGTCTCGTGGTTGACGACGAGCTGAATGTCTTGCCCATATCCGGAGGAAAGAACGTCAAGCCGCTTCCCCCGCCAGAGTCTACAGATGAGTCGAAGTTAGCGACCAAGAAGGAGTTGCAGGAGATTAAGGATAGCTTGGCCGAGTCTCAGCCTGTTGGCCCTCTGATTAACCTGGCTCGCACCACTGACCAGGCGAAAGCGCTCCTCACATTTGTGGACGCCATTGCTGAGAAGACACTCCGAAACACTGTTACCCTAACGGCCGGCAGAGGTCGCGGTAAATCAGCTGCTCTTGGTGTGGCTATTGCAGCCGCCGTTGCCCACGGTTACAGCAACATCTTCATCACCTCGCCTAGCCCGGAGAACTTGAAGACCCTCTTCGAATTCGTGTTCAAGGGTTTTGATGCCCTTGGATATCTTGACCACGTCGACTACACCATCCTTCAGTCGACCAATCCAGACTTCAACAAAGCGATCGTTAGGGTCAACATCCACCGCCAGCATCGCCAAACAATTCAGTATATCCAGCCACAAGATGCTCATGTCTTGGGACAGGCAGAACTTTTGGTTATCGATGAGGCTGCGGCCATTCCCCTGCCGTTGGTGCGGAAATTGATGGGCCCGTACCTTGTGTTCATGGCCTCTACTATCAACGGTTACGAAGGAACTGGTAGATCCCTCTCCCTGAAGCTGATTCAGCAGCTCCGTGAACAGTCCAGAGGAGGCTTGAAGGCGAATGGAGAGGACACAGATGTTGCCGACCGAGCAACCGGAAAGTCTGCGAAGAGTACAGAGAAGGGACTTGGAGGACGATCCCTGAGGGAAGTCACTTTGTCGGAGCCTATCAGATACGCGCCTGGCGACTCTGTAGAGAAGTGGCTTAACAAGGTTCTGTGCTTGGATGCCACTCTGCCCAAGTCCAAGAGGAACACTCAGGGTTGCCCGCACCCTTCACAGTGCCAGCTCCTTCAAGTCAACCGAGACACCCTGTTCTCATTCCACCCTGTCTCCGAGAAATTCCTCCAGCAGATGATGGCTCTTTACGTTGCCAGTCATTACAAGAATACCCCAAATGACCTTCAGCTTATGAGTGACGCTCCCGCACACCAGCTCTTCGTTCTCGTACCGCCAATTGACGAGGACGCAACTAAGTTGCCGGAACCTCTTTGTGTTATCCAAGTTGCTCTTGAGGGTCGCATCAGCAGACAAAGTGTTCTGAACAGCTTGAGCCGAGGTCAGCGAGCCGGTGGTGACCTGATCCCATGGCTAGTCAGTCAACAGTTCCAGGATGAAGATTTCGCAAGTCTTTCGGGCGCTCGGGTTGTTCGCATCGCAACTAACCCCGAATACCTGAGCATGGGCTATGGGTCTCGTGCCCTGGAACTTCTAATTGACTTCTACGAGGGCAAGTTCACCAATCTGTCCGAGGACGCCAGCAATCCTCAAGAAGAGCTGGTCAGAGTTACGGATGAAGAACTTGCCAACTCCAACCTCCTCGACGATAACGTCCACGTGAGAGACATTCGCACCATGCCACCGCTTTTCGGCAAGCTGTCAGAGCGTCGCCCAGATGCTCTTGACTACCTAGGTGTCAGCTACGGCCTGACGCCATCGCTACACAAGTTCTGGAAACGATCCTCTTTCGTTCCCGTCTATCTTCGCCAGACCGCTAACGACCTGACTGGCGAGCATACTTGCGTCATGTTGCGCACTCTCTCCAGCGGCTCGAACGACGTCAGCTGGCTGGGAGCCTTTGCAAAGGATTTCCATAGACGTTTCCTCGCCTTGCTGTCCTACCAGTTCCGAGAATTTCCTTCCGTCCTCTCTCTCAGCATTTGCGAGTCTGCTAACGCAGGCGCAAAATCCGATCCCTCTTTCGCCCCAGTTCCGTTGAAGAAGGCCGATCTCGATACTACCTTCTCTCCCTTCGACCTCAAGCGCATCGACAGCTACGCCAACAACCTGCTCGATTACCACGTCATCCTCGACATGGTTCCCACAATTGCCGAGTGCTACTTCTCCGGCCGTCTCAGCGGCAAGGTTAGCCTGTCGGGCGTGCAGCAGTCGATTTTGCTCGCCATCGGTCTCCAGCGCAAGAACCTGGATGACCTAGAGAAAGAGCTGAGCCTCCCCTCCTCCCAGCTTCTGGCAATGTTCCTGAAGATCGTCCGCAAGGTGTCAACGCACTTCCGCTCCCTCGTCGAAGGCGCCGTTGCCGAGACTCTTCCTGCGGATCAAGTCCCGGTGACTGCAGCTTCTGCCGGTGCACACGACGAGGTTGTCGACGAGCGTTTCAAGCCATTGGAGACCGGTCTCGAGGATGAGCTTCGGGAAGGAGGCCAGCAAGTGGATGCGGAGCTAAGAGAGAAGCAGAGGGCTTTGATCGATGCGCTCCCTCTTGACAAGTGAGTGGATCCGCGGCAATGCATTTTTCTTTTTGTTGTCAATCGGATGAACAATAACTGATTTATAGCCTTCAGATACGAAATTGATAACGGTTCCGCCGCCTGGGAAGACGCTGAAAAGCAGGTCCGAGGTGGAGGCGCGTCCACCGTGAGCATCAAGTCCTCGAAGCCTTCGAAGCGCAAGAAGGGCGAATCGGCCCGCGAGATCTACGACGCGGAGATCGAATCCAAGAGGCAGAAGATCATCAAGAAGGGCACTGAGGGAAGGAAGAAATGAGGCTGCGACTCATTGCCGACCGACGTTGCATTGTAATACGGTGTTTATTTGGCAGTATCGGATGTTTGAAGCCAGCGGAAGTTTCCTCTGGTCTTTGATGTATGAACGGGCAATTTCTTTTCCTCTTTTGAATATGTCTTGTACCTGTATATATCCTTGAGCATACCGGCGGCATACGGTAGTCAAAAAGTTTCAATAGGTATATTATTAGATTGTTCATTTCTCTACACTCTTCATCGCCTTCCCATGTCCGAGCGCTCCGACCCAGGTACGTGGTATACTATGTGTGAATTGGAATACAGACTTTTATTGCGTGGCTATCGAATCATGTAACCATCAACCGTCAAGATCGTGCCGGAGACTATCTATCTTACAGCTCGTCATGCTCCGCTTCCTTCTTGTCTTCCTCGGCCACGGCGATGATACCCTCGGGCAACTTTTCCTTGGACCCCTCTCCCAGCCTGATGGCATCAACCCAAGCCTCGACAGCCGCCACTCCATACTCATCCTGGTCCGAAGGGTCATACCGTCTCCACCAACCCCTCCGTCCATTCAAAGCAACAATCTCCACCGACTGTCCGCCATCCTGCGATAATCCAAGCCCATCGCGCAGAATCTTTGCTCCAGGGTTAATCGCCGGAACGCTATAGAAGGGGAACAGCTTGCTCTGGCGCAGAGAATGCTTGTGCGCGATCTCCGCCAGGCTGACCAGTGCTTCCTTGGCAGGACCAGAGAGCTCCGCATCCCCTTCCGTGGGTTCGGGAAGGAGCGCCAAAACACATGTTCCGGATCTGGGAGTGAGGCAGGTGGATTCTAGGGCTTCAGAGGTGGGAAGTGTGTCGATTGGGGGAGCGTGAATGGGGACGTGGGCGGGCTTGGACTCCTTGGCGTCGTCGGGAACGACGCGTGGGTTGGGGGATTCGGTGGGCTTGAGGTCCTCCGCGTCGGTTTCCAGAGTAGCGGATGCGGCGGGAGGTTTCGAGGAAGAAGACTTGGACTTGGAAGAAGAAGCCTTCTTCGACTTGGCCGTTGCAGGAGCAGGGTCCGGGTTCGGCGCGGCGACCTGGGCCAGGAACTCGATGATGGGTTTCTTCTTCAGTTCTCCGCTGTAGACGACATGTTCCTTTTCGTCGCCGGGGAGCAGGATGAGGGTCGGGAACTCCTCGATGCCGAACTTCTTTACGGTATCGGATTCCTTGCTGCGAACCTGGGCGAACTTGATCTGGCCCAGAAAATCGATCGCGAGAGCCCGGATGAGGGCGCTCGTGGTTCCCTTCTCGGTGAACAGGATAGCCTTGGGGGCCTGCTTGTCTTCCGAGAGCCAGTTGTCCACGTCCTTGTCTGTGAGCCTCTTGACGTGGTTGGGGATCTTGTCCACCACTGCGTCGACGATGGCTTTGGCACTCCGCGGTCCTTGGTAATCTTCCACACGGGGCTTGCCTGGTTTCTTGCCGGGAACGACGATCTTCAATGTTGGGAAACCCTGGACGCCCATGCGGCCGCAGAAGGGCTTGTTCGCGTCATCGTCGCAATTGACAGCAGCGACCTTGGCCAGTCCGTCGAGATTCTTCGCGGCCTTTTCGTAGGCGGGTTTCAGGTTCTGGCAATGGCCACACCAGGGAGCATAGAATCTTGACCGAGAGAAAAGTGAATGAGAAGGCGACCGTGACGACGGAGGGACATGAGGGAAGGACTTACTCTACGATCTATGCAGAGGTTAGCGAAGAGATTCAGCAAGCTATCTTTTAAACCGACTTACCGAAGTATAATTGGAATTGGCAATTAGCTGGTCATAGTTCTTGGAGTCAACTTGCAAAACAGTAGATTTCTTAGTATACAGCCCATCGGCATTGACCGGGAGAGCCGCAAGAAGCGACGCGACAAGCAAAAACGCAGAGCTTTGCTGCAGCATCATTTTGGGGTTGAGACTGGGAATCAAGTACAGAGGAGCTACAGAAAGAACAAACACATGCTTCGGGCCACGCCTGGCGGCGAGACTGTCGGTTTGTTGGTAAGACGCAAGGTGTCCTGAAGCTCTCGCTTGGCATGTGACTACCCCAGAATTACACAGTCGGAGCTTGCCTGATTTAGAAGCGTCCAACTGCTAGGTCTTCCCCACTTTGCCGACACATCCATTGCTCCTTCCCTTTGATCGCAACAAAGGATACAATATTATAATCTGCTCCTCCGCAGTATTCGCAATGTCCGCGGAAACAGCTGACGTGTCGACCAGTTCCAATGTCCCTGAGACTTCAAATTTAACTTATTTACCACGAGATATCTTTTGGATGTTATTGAGTTATCTCGAACCGAAAAATATTATTTGTTGCCGCCGTGTGTCAAAATCATGGAACGAAGCATTCGGGGACCCAACCAATCTGATTCCCTTACTAAAGAAATTATACCCTCTGGCACAAGAACTCAGAGGACTAGATACAGATGGAGCTTTCGTCTCAAGTGATAGCGACTCTTTGCGCAGAATGTTCGATCGGGTCGCCTGTCGATACCATCATCTTGCGCGCGGAAAACCAAGGTCGATCAAGAAATACAGATTGTGCGACGATTTTGGCCTCTCTGGGGAGAGAGAATGGTTTCCAGTGCAGCCTTGGGAGAACCATGCTAGTCACTTGATGCAACGGGTTGATTGTCCCTTTCCCGAGGTATTTTGGACTTATGAAGATGGCCTGGTAGTCTACCCGAGCTCTTTCCATCAATGTCTCGTTCTGATGGACCTAGAGACCGACCAGAAAGTGATGGTGCCATTTTTAATACCAGGCAAAGTGGTACGAAGAGTGCGACTACAGCACAGAGTCCTGGTTGTGGAGTGGGCAGAACCTAAGGCTTTCCACTGGCTGAACGACAGCGATGGAGTGCATCGTCATTTCGCTTCATCGTTCGACGTGAACAAAGGATCCAAAGGGTGGGAGGTTACGTTCCGAAACGAGTGGAAGATCATGTTCCTGGGCCATCCCTTGAGCGAGAGAGATCGTTTCTTTTCTTCCCATACCAAAACACACTATATCATTTACATCTGGCAGCCGAACCGCAGCTTATATACCGCCGACGAGGATGCGCCTATCGAATCATTATTCGTATGGGATATTTCCGAGCCGTCATCCTATAGACCTTCCCTGGATCCAACAGGCCGTCTAAGAGAGGATAATAAGGACCACGGACCTTCCATTGTCTCGCGCTTCGGTTTTCGCGAATTGGGCTTTTTCTCGGTTCGACAGAGAGGGCTTCCAGGCGTACAACGGCTAGATGTCACAACAGACGGACAGTCGGTAGAAATTACCGAAAATCTGTGTACAGGGCCAATAGATCGATTGGTCGGACCAGCCGAATGGACATCCGAAGCTCATACCACCAGCATCCCGCTACTTGGAGACGGACCTTGTTGGCGACGAAATGTTGCATCAATCTTTCCTCCATATCGCGGAAATGGTAGCTTGCAGACGGCGCCTCTTGCCTCGACCCCTTCGGATATTTCGTGGTACACCGTGGTGTCGGAAGCGACTGACGAGGAGGCTCAGGTACGCTTTTGCCTTCGTCTCTGCCATTCGAACTGGCCGTTCGATCTTAGAATTTTTTTGGATGTCGAAACCCCTTGTTCACTCGTCACTGTGAAACCGGAAGATGTTTTCGACCTCACGGGCAAGGGAAAGATTTTTGGCACCGAAAGATACCTGGTTGGGGAGAATCAGAATCGTGAGCTTGTTGTCTATAGGTTTGACAGATAGGCAATTGACGTTCCTGTCAGCATGTCAGCTTGTGACGGTTAACAGAGAACGTCGCTGTAACCGCTTCGACCAGAAAAAGCGTATAGGTGCGCAGGTAGCGTGCTCATCGGGATAGGTCTTTACTGGTTCAATCCCGTATATAAGAGCCTTTGCTGATAGGATACTTGATGTTGGGTTGGGAGTTCTTGTTCGTCCTATCTATAGGCTAAAAGCCGACACCCCAGCGATGCTGGAAGGCGCCATCAGAAGTCGAGCCATGGAAACATAAAGGCTTGATCTATCCAAGTGAAAGCCACCGAAAGCCATGTCTCACACAGGAAACTCAATGCCGACCGAGCCAATCTTTCGGAGAAATTGGTAAGCAGAGGATCTTGATACGAACGTCTAAGCCTAGTGATACCCAGGAATAACAAACGCAGTCTCTTCAAGGCAACACACACCAAGCCATGCCATGTTTGATAAGCAGATTCTGAGGGTCGGATGTTCTTTGGGAACGTAGCGTCAACCAAGACAGCCTTGGAGCAGGTCATCCGGTATAGAATATTTTTGAACGAATAGGTAATTCCGGAACCTTCGACTGTGTTGCCAGCACATCCTTGCTGTTTTGCGTCAAGTCAAGAAGTGTAGGTAGGTAGGTCGATCTAGAAGCCGATGGCTTGGACGAGGGCGATTTAGCCTCGAAACCCACGAATAAGCTTACTGCCAAGCACGAGAGTGGCTTCCACTGACTGCGCCTTCTCTTTTTACCCGCAGTTACAGCCGCTTCCCGTCATACAGTATAGCCGGACGATTGTCTTGCAACCAGCGTTGGAACCTTTTCCCTTACTCCCTAATCATATGATAGCTTTCTGAATTACTGGATTTGGAATCTTCCCCGCGGTTTCCGCTTCTCAGCATGAAGTCGAGTTACATCCTCGCTCGAACTACCAACCAAAGCATGATGACTCCCCGGAAAAAAGCCCCAGACATGAAATGCGGGGGTTCATACAGGGGTGAGCTCTTCGGGAGAATTCAAGAGCCGTGTTACGGTGTTAGTATTGACAGGTCGATGGATGCGATTGAAAAGAAAATTATCTATAATCCCCCTGTCGCACCCGGAGCTCTCTTGAGAATGTTGTCTCTAACATTTACCGATATACAAGTTTTCATCTCTATCAGCACCAGATCTTCCTTACAGTGAACAGCTTCAGTTCCAATCCCATCACAATGGGTGGTGCAGACACCTCGGCGGCCATGAGCGCCGCAGCAGAAGTGCGCAAGGTGACCCTCAAGGGCTCGTCGGGCCTGCATGGATTGATTCGGAATCGAAAGGTGTTTGGAGTTGCGCTCTTTGCTTGCCTTGGAGGGTACAGTTTGGTCTATTTTCCCGGTTCTCCATTCTGTAGATGCTGACCGACTTGACAGTCTACTCTACGGGTACAACCAGGTGGGCCAGGCGATCTGAAGAAGTTCGGCAGATGCAAGAAACAGATATAGCTAACATAATGCTTGATGTACGGCAGGGAGTGTTTTCTGGTGTTCGTAAGTATTTTAGACATTACGATTGATGAGGGGCTTTCTTCCACTAACTTCCAATATTCAGTGGCTATGCATTCATTCGAGGAACATGTAAGGGATCCTCCGCCACCATTTCCTTCTTCTTCATCGAATTACATCTCACCAACAGGCTTATAGATGGGTGATGCGGTCTCAAATCAAACGAAGAAAGGGTGGTTGACTGCCATCCTTGAGCTTGGAGCTTGGTTCGGTTGTTTGTACTCGGGAATCCTGAGCGAACGATATTCCCGAAAGTATACCATCCTTCTGAACGTGGTGATTTTCTGCATCGGCGTTGTGGTTCAGACAACGGCGGCGGCCGGTAATGGAAGCTCTTCCAATATACTGGGTGGTCGATTTGTGACCGGTATGGGTGTGGGAAGGTATGCAGAGTCTACCTTGAGGATTTATAATATGCGATACTAACCATTCCCAGTCTTTCCATGTGTGTTCCTATGTACAACGCTGAGGTAAGTCGTGCAATGTGTTAATGGAGTTCAACCCTTCTAAGGATCCACAAAGATAGCACCCCCGGAAGTACGAGGATCTCTGGTTGCCTTGCAACAGCTGGCGATTACGTTCGGAATTATGGTATGTTTGTTCCTTTAGGTTCTTTCCTTCACGAGCCGTCCTCTAATGTATCATGGATATGACTAGGTCTCTTTCTGGTAAGTTCCCTCTGTCCATCGGTTCTGAAAACAATAAGGTCGCTGATTAGCGCTTCCATTAGGATCGACTACGGAACAAATTACATCGGAGGCACAGGCCAGACCCAAAAAGACGCGGCCTGGATCGTCCCCCTTGCTCTACAGCTCGCACCAGCCATCCTCCTGGGCGTCGGAATGATCTTCATGCCATTCTCCCCGCGATGGCTCGTCCACCACGACCGCGAGGAAGAAGCGAGGCAAGTCCTCGTCAGTCTCCGTGGTCTATCGGCAGATGATCCACTCCTCGAGCTTGAGTTCCTGGAGATCAAGGCTCAGAGTCTGTTTGAGAAGCGTACCGAGAAAGAAAAGTTTCCTCACCTGGAGAGGACCAACACCTGGAGCTATATCAAGTTGGAGGCTGCGGGGTTCGCGAGTCTGTTCCAGTCTTGGTCGATGTTTAGACGGGTCATGGTCGCTACTGGTAGGTACATACTTTAAGCACCTATCGTATCCTTGAGATAGAAGACTACGCTAATGTTCTTGCTAGTTACCATGACGTTCCAGGTAAGAACGAGACCTTATCATCGACAAATTCGATATGTGTACATACTTACATGACATTTCAGCAATGGACCGGCATAAACGCCATTCTATACTATGCCCCCTCCATCTTCCAACAACTCGGGATGAGTAGTAACACCACCTCGTTGTTGGCTACAGGTGTTGTCGGTATAGCAATGTTCATCGCAACGGTAAATTCCCCTTCCGGCCCACCGTGCATCTGTCCATCTTTCCTGTGCATTTTCCCCAGCTTCTCACATCAAGTAGATCCCCGCAGTGATCTGGATCGACAAGCTCGGCCGAAAGCCCGTCCTCTTCGTCGGTGCCATGGGTATGGCCGCCTGCCACTTCATCATCGCTGCTATCGCCGGCCAGAACGAAGACCAATGGGAGTCGCATAAAGCGGCTGGTTGGGCCGCGGTTGTGATGGTGTGGTTGTTCGTTGTTCATTTCGGATATTCGTGGGGTGAGTCGACGACAACTTAGACATGAGAGAAACTGTTTCTCATACAGTGCTGCATAGGACCTTGCGCCTGGATTGTCATCGCAGAGATCTGGCCGTTGAGTGTTCGCGCCAAGGGAATTGCGCTGGGTGCCTCGTCCAGTGAGTCTGTTCTTTGTTCTTGCATATGATCTTCTCTCGCTTCCTGGTTGAGACAGTGTGAAGCTTGGGCACTAATAGCGTTTGTAATTACTACCAGATTGGATGAACAATTTTATCGTCGGCCAAGTGACACCCGATATGCTCGAGGGCATCAGATACGGAACGTACATCTTCTTCGGGCTGATTACGTCTCTCGGGGCACTTTTCGTTGCTTTCCTTGTTCCGGAAACAAAGCAGTTGTCTCTCGGTGAGTAGAGAACTGTTCATTCTTCCCGTTCTGTTATTTGCGTCGTTCCTCGGAACAGCGATCGATATCCTTTTACGGATATTTGTTCACCCCTCTACATGGCATGTCTTGGGTCATCGCTAACTGTCTGTTCCCTACAGAGGAGATGGATATTATCTTCGGTTCTAAGGGCACTGCAACCACCGATCGCGAGCGTCAAGCCGAGATCTCACGGGAGGTTGGTCTTGATGATGCACTGGCACGGTTGACTAACGCTTCTCCCGCGGAGGTTCACATGGTGGAGAAAGCTTGATGGGATAATTGCCCGGAGGTGTTCACGAACATACATTAAATGAATGGCCTTTCCCACCGCGGTCTCTACATGTGAATAGGAAGAACAACAGAAGATTCTTCTCGAACAGGTGAATTGGAAGACTATGATTTAGCTAATTGAACTGTTGGTACTACACATACAAAGCAACCTTGCATTCAAATGCCATCGATCAGAAAAACTAGTGAGATTAGCTCAAACACCAAGTGTTCCAGGAGTAGACGGGAAGGGACCAAAGGGAGTCACTAAACAGAGAGCAGAGGCAGACAATGATCAAAGTACCAATAGCCGATCCAGTGCTCGTTCCATTCAAGAGTCCCCGGCAAATTTGCAGACTACACAAGCTCTCGTACCGCAACCCGGGCAGCTGAGCATGTAAATCGGCCTCCACCGACGACAAACCTCGCATTCACGACATCCGAACTCTTTGGCCCAGAGTCCCAGATGAGGACATGTTGCGGGATCATTTCCAAGGGTGAGGGGCTCCGCAGTCGAGAATGACGTACGAACAGACTCGAGCCAGCCACAGAAGGTCTCCATCACGATACCCTTGAGCTCAGCTTGAAGGTCTTCATGAGTGTATCGCCCACTGGGGTGGCTGAGCTTTGCACGAAAGTAAGGGATGAAAGGATCCAGAGTGCAATTTTCGTGAGACTCGCCACCCTCCTCATGGCCTTTGTCTTGACAGAGGGTCCCATTGCTAGCATCTTGGTGGTTATCATCATCATGAACACCAGCAAGGGTCTCGTCGTCGCCATCCAATGATGGGTTGACTTCTCTGCTGGAGAAATAGGCCGTGTTGTCCCCATCATCTTCATCTTCGGCTTCATCTTTGCTTTCTTCCTCGAATTCACTTTCCTCTGCTTCACTATCGTCATCCTCGTCTTCATTTCCATCCAAGCTGCCATGATCATGACGGGCGTTATCACTGTCCAGATCGTCTTCAGCATTCGGTTCAGCAACAGAGCCGCCATCTTCGCTTTCGAGCTCAGCTGTATAATCCTCCAGGAACTCTTCGTCAGAGAAGGTTGGAAGGTTTTCGCGAAGTGAATCGACCGAAAGATGCTCCCTCCAATCGTCTAAGGGGTTGTAGCTGTCATAACCTTCCTCTTCGTCGTCATCACCATAATAATCGTAGTTGTTGGGACCCTCGCCTTGCTCGTAGTTGTCCCAGTCGTAGTCGTTGTGGTACCTCACGTGGCCGTTGTCATCGCCTTCCTCTTCATGTTGGCCATGGTCGTAAGCAACTCCACCTTCGGTTTCTTCGCCACCATATTCGCTATGATCGTCATCATCGTCGCATTCGTCGCTCATACTGTGATGCCCATGCTCATGCTCCTGGGCTCCTCGGTTTTCTTGTCTCTTCATCTCTTCCTCATCTCGAAAAACGCGCGCACGCATCGCCTCTCTCCGCCTCGCCTCCCGTTGACGCTCCAAAGTTTCTTCACCTCCTTCCCTCGACTCCTTCAAGTTGGGATCCTCGTGGGCGCTGTACCCGTAGGTGTACATGTACCGATGATGTGGGTTGCGCAGATCGTACGTTTTGCCATGATAAGGAGTCCAGCCTGTGTATCCCGGGGGGAAGATGCCATCATCCGACCGAATATAGCGATCGATGGTTTTTCCTAGCTTTTCGTCGTGCTGCTGGCGGCGAATCGGGTCACGAAGGATTTCAATCGCCTGTTGGATCTGTGGAATGGGGCGGGCCACCGTTAGCACAGAGAATGATCAACATATCCAAGAAGGGAAGGCAAGGATTCGAATGAGGGAATAACAGAGAACGCATTACCTTGCGAAACTCATTGGCAAAATCGTTTCCGTCACCCGCTTTATCAGGATGATACTTGAGAGCAAGCTTTTTGTAGGCACTATTGATGTTCTTTAGAGATGCTTCGTGAGCAACACCTAAGACCGCATAGCAGTCTATAAAATCATTTCCCTCCATGATGCTTTGAGAGAAGGGAGAAGATGTCTTTGAAGGTTTTCTATGTGTAGACGAGGTCAGATTCCCCAAAACGTTAGCTGGAATAGTGTTGAATTGTTGTGTGCTTTAGACCTGGTCATTCCACAGGGACGGCGAGAGGAGAGGGGAGAAGGGATGTCTTAGAAGGTAAAGGTATGTTCTTATGATTAGACTGGCTTCGGGGTGAGTCTTATTTCTTCAATCGCTTCTCTGAGAATTCACCATGGTGAGCAGTAACGTCGAAGGCAGCGTTGTAGGTGATGATGGCAAGAAAATGGGGAGAACGAGGAAGAAGCGCAGGAAGGGAAGCGATGAAGGAAAGAGAGCAGTACTGGCAACAGTGAAGGGGAAGACAAGTGAGTTGACAGCGTATTCAACAAACAGGAAGCTGCAGGGAAGCGTCGCAGTGACTGTCAGATGACTTAGTCGAGGACGAAGATGGAGGGTACTCTGTTTGTCCTGTCCTATCTTCTTTCCCTGTCTGCATGAGATACAGATGGTAAATGCAGTAGAGGTTTGCAGCTCAACAACAGACAGACCGAATTGGGACCTACACATATAATAAAATGAGGCAGAGGTGCTGGAGCCTTTCTTGGCCGCGAGGATTCAGAACCCGCACCTAAATCAATGTCTTAGGTCGAATGAAACAATATGGAGACAGGACAAAGGAAATCGTAGATAAGATTGACACTGATTTTACAAGCTGACGATAAATCTAGGTACCTATGAACAAGTCTACACGCAGGCTGACTTCTTCCTGCAGAAGCTTCATAATGACAGCTTCTACATATCCTCAGAGGCGGTGGCACCGGTAATAATTTCAACCAGTTCACCGGTAATGGCGGCCTGACGCTGACGGTTGTACAAAATCTGGAACCTAGAAGTGTGTCAGAAAATGATGTTGCGTGAAGAAAGCCCGTAGACAGTTAAACGTACTTGTTGATCATTTCACCGGCGTTCTTGGAGGCGTTCTGAAAAGAGGTGTAGAGGTCAGTAAGCTGTATACGGGTTCCGACTGTGAGTAAAACTTGCCTCCATAGCATTACGACGAGCCTGTGCTCGAGTTAGCGATATTGATCCTTAATATCATATTATGGGCAATAATCCTTACCGAAATCTCGCAAGCGTGTCCTTCAGCCAAAGCCCAGTACAAGTTGTTGGCAAGGGCATATTCACGGAGGTTGGCCAGAACCTCGTCACCAACCTCGAAAGCAGAGAGGTTGGCTAGAAAAGATGATCAGCGCCGGACATATGGAGCGACAGTTTACAGCAAAAACTCACGGGACTGGGTGATGGCCTCCTCGGAGAAAGCCTCAACGGTGACGGCCTCGTAGCTCTGGGCGTTGACGAACTTGTTGTAGACGATCTTGACGCTGGCGTACTCAGTGGGGAGAAGGGCAATCTGGTCCGCAATAGCCTGAGCATCAGCGAAAGTGGGGATGTCCTTGCAGACGTTGCCGAAGCTCGCGACGATGTGGTTGGAGTGTGAACGAGCCAGCTGGGCCTTAGCCTTCTCACCCAAAACGACGATGTCGGCGTTGGGAGTGGCCTCAAAGAGTCTGCGGGTGGCCTTGCTCAAACCGGTGTGGATACCACCGCAGAGACCCTTGTCGGAGCTGGCAACGACGAAGAGAGTCTTCTTGTCCTCAAGGGGCTTGGTCTCAGCGTTCTCGAAGACAGCGTTGGAGGTCTGACCGTAGACACGAGAGTCGTCCATGGCCTTCTGGGCGCGGGTGAGACGGGTCGAAGCAACGATCTTCATGGTGTTGGTGATCTTCTCGATGTTCTTGATGGACTTGAGACGGCCCTCGATTTCACGCAGAGTGGCGAAGTTGGCGGCATTGGTAGGGGCAGTCCTTGTACAAATCAGCAATTGGTTCTTCCTTTGACCCAAAAGGCTCCCGGCGATGCAGGTAGAGGCTCGCGAGGTACGGCATGGACGGGTGGAGGTTTTGAAGAAAGAACTAACCGGGTGACGGCAGCACTGCCGGCCTTGAGAGCCGGGCGCACGGCGCGAGAGAACATCGTGGGAGGGATATAAAGGTATGAGGAGGCTGTAAACCCAAGAAGGAGGCTGCGGAGGGGAGAGCAGCGGAGGCAATTTGATGTCGATTCCTCTTACGAAGAGAAGACGTTCAATTCAACTCCTGTATCCGAGAGCCGGCAGACGGGAAGGCTCGAGCCGCACTAGACCCGAACAGGTAGCTTATAAGGGGAGGTGTTAAGTACCAACCATGCAACTTTGGTCAAGCGCACAAACCGCGCGACAGAATTCCGGCGGGCCACGCGCCCTACTTGTGTTATTAATCACAAGGCATCCAGGCTCCGCGGCAAACTTGTGAGATCGTCGCCTCAGGCCTCCCAGAAGGACTTGGTTGTTTTCCACTTCCCTTCCAACTCTTCCCATCTCTCTCTCTTCCTTCACGCCTCTCAGCCTCAACCTCTTGTGTATTATTTGCTGCTACCTTTGCCTCGTATTCATCTCAAAGTTTCATCGGATTTTTTGTCTTTTTCTTTTCATTTTTTTTTCTTGCTATCACTCTTGTACTATAACCACATTTTAACTACTCTCCATTGGTCAAGATTACTTTTACTTCACCCTTCTACCTTCAAGCCCGGGCTGTTTTCTCCAGGCTTCCGAGACAACCGCGCCTCTTCTTTCTCCCACGTTCCTCATACCCTCGATCTCCTCTTCCGATACGGCCTCTTTCGGCCTACCGCGTCGCAATCATGAGTTCATCTGATGATGATACCCCGCTTGTGAAGTCGAATGGCCGGCCTACTGGTAGGTTCTCCATGGTGTTATCCGCCGTTGGCCTTCTGGTTACGCTGCCGTAACTTCCACCTTTCCTCGAGTCACCACGATGCACCTTGACAGTTTTCGTCCCGTTCTTTCTTACTTCCACTTGCTTTCCATATAGCTTCTCACACAAGTTATCGGATGCTTTAGTTACCGCTCCCTCTGAGAAAATGGACGACGCCACCGAGACGAACGGCAATGTCGACCCCGGTGTTTCCATTCGCTTCGGCCCTGTAAAGAGTGAAGATGTGGCAATGGAAGATGCTGAGGCTGAGGTCAATGGTCGCGCCAGCAAGCGCAAATCACGCACAAGCGTAGGCCAGAGGAAGTCGTATGCGGAGCCGGAAAGCAGCGAGGAGGATGAGCCTTTGGTACGCCACGCCCTTTTACGCCGATTCCCTCGTTTCCCTCATTGCGACGCTTTTGTTGTCGCTGTTGGTTTCAGCGGCTGACCCTTCGACAGAGCAAGCGTCGGCGCACCTCCGTGAAGCATGAGGATCCAGAAACGGACGATGACGTACCTCTAGCGGTCAACGGAAGAAAGCTTCCGAAAGCCTCTGAGACTGCTATAGGCGAAGAGTCCGATTCAGACGTTCCCATCGAAAGGAAGCTTTCGGCTGAGAAGACGAGGATTGAGCAACGTGCAGCCAAAGAAGCTCAAGCCATCCGCAAAGAGGAGGCTAAGTCTTCAGCGAAAAAGGCGGCTGTTAAGGACACGAAGACGACCAAAACCGCAGCGACCACCAAGAAGAAGCAGACCAATGGCATCAAAAAAGAAGAGCCCGACGAGACGCCAAAGAAAGGCGCAGTCAAGAAGGCCCCAAAGCAGATCAAGGCGGAGCCTGCAACGCCCGCAAAGAAAGGTAAAGGAAAGGCAACTCCAGTGAAGGAGGAGAGCGAAGAGGTTGATGGTGAAGAAGAAGAGGAGGAAGAATACCGGTGGTGGGAAGATCCAACCAAGGGTGATGGAACCATTAAGTGGACAACTCTTGAACACAACGGTGTCGTTTTCCCCCCGCCCTACGAGCCCCTGCCGAAGGACGTCAAGATGAAGTATGACGGTATTCCAGTCACTCTCGAGCCCGAAGCCGAGGAAGTTGCCGGCTTCTTTGGTAGCATGTTGAACGCGACTCAGCATGTTGAGAACCCAACATTCCAAAAGAACTTCTTCATGGACTTCAAGGATATTATCAAAAAGACAGGAGGCGCCAAGGATCCTAAGGGCAACAAGCTTGACATCAAGGACTTTTCCAAATGCGACTTCCGTCCGATCTTTGAATACTACGACATGAAGCGCCAGGAGAAAAAGGCCCTCCCCCCAGCGGAAAAGAAAAGATTGAAGGCGGAGAAGGATGCGGTTGAAGCTCCCTATATGTACTGCTTGTGGGATGGCCGCAAGCAAAAGGTCGGCAACTTTCGCGTTGAACCACCACAATTGTTCCGTGGACGTGGCGAGCATCCTAAAACTGGCCGAGTGAAAACACGAGTCCAGCCAGAGCAGATTACCATCAACATCGGCAAAGACGCGCCAGTCCCACCTCCACCTGAAGGTCACCAGTGGAAAGAGGTGAAGCATGACCAGGAAGGTACTTGGCTTGCTATGTGGCAGGAGAACATCAATGGCAACTACAAGTATGTCATGCTTGCCGCCAATTCTGATGTCAAGGGCCAAAGTGACTACAAGAAGTTTGAAAAGGCCCGCGAGCTCAAGAAACACATTGATCGGATTCGCAAAGACTACCAGAAAAGCCTGAAGCACGAATTGATGGCAGAGCGACAAAAGGCCACGGCTGTCTATCTGATTGACCGCTTTGCCCTTCGTGCCGGTAACGAGAAGGGTGAAGATGAGGCTGAAACAGTTGGCTGTTGTTCGTTGAAATATGAGAACGTCACGCTCAAGCCACCAAATACTGTTGTCTTCGACTTCTTGGGTAAGGACAGTATTCGTTTCTATGACGAAGTCGAGGTTGATCCTCAAGTGTTCAAAAACCTGAAAATCTTCAAGAAGCCTCCAAAGAAGGAAGGCGATGAGATTTTCGATCGGTTGACTGTAAGTTCTTATATGAGCCATTTTCGCTTCAATTACTGACTAGATCAGACATCTGCTCTCAACAAGCACCTTTCGAACTACATGCCAGGACTTACTGCTAAGGTGTTCCGTACTTACAACGCTTCCTATACGATGGCTACCCTTTTGAAGGATATGAAGGCGGCAGGCACCATCCCTGAGAAGGTCAAGGCCTACAATGACGCCAATCGCAAGGTTGCCATCCTTTGCAACCACAAACGCACTGTTGCTGCAAGCCACGCTGGTCAGATGGAGAAGATGAGCGAGCGCGTAAGTCTGTTGACTGAAAATTTACCTTTACTTCTTGCTAACCTCGTTTCTACAGATCAAAGGTCTGCGTTACCAGAAGTGGAGACTGAAGCAAATGATGCTCGATCTCGAACCTACCCTCAAGAAGAAGAAGGGAGCTGCATTCTTCCAGTTGGATGAGGATATGGATCAAGAATGGATCAAGGAACACCAAGCCTTCCTGATTGAGGAGCAACGGGAAAAGATCCAGAAGAAGTTCGAAAAGGACAACGAAAAGCTCGCCGCTGAGGGAGAGAAGGAGATGAAGGCCAGTGAGCTTGAGGAGCGCTTGCAAGTTGTCAAAGAAATGGAAAAGAAATTCGCGAAGGAGAACAAGACCGGAAAGGTCGCAGCCGAGGGCAAGGGCCCAACTGTTGAGAAGCTCGAGAACAACATCGCCAAATTGGATCAGCGCATTGAAACCATGTCGCTCCAGGCTCAAGACAAGGAAGAGAATAAGGAAGTCGCACTTGGGACATCTAAGATCGTGAGCAACATTCTTCTGTGCTATGAAATGTGACGAATGCTAATCGTCCGTCAGAATTACATTGATCCCCGCCTCACCGTGGTCTTCTCAAAGAAGTTCAACGTCCCCATTGAGAAGTTCTTCTCCAAGGCTCTGCGTGAAAAGTTCGAATGGGCCATCAAGTCCGTGGAGGAGGACTGGGAATTCTAAAGACCACTAACTTTAGGCCCCTGTATTCTTTACACAGTGCATTCCTATTGAGTTTATTAATCAGCGCGGTGGTTGAGTTTTCGAACTTTTTATTCTTTTTTTTTTCTCAGCCTTCAGTCGAGTGCGACTGCTCCAAAGTCATTAGCTATCTACAACAGCCTGGATAGGCGCTCTTGCATTTGTGATCTTGCATTTTCTTGTTCTTTCTTTTAGTCGCTTATTCGTTAATTCGTCTAGAAACACGCGTTGGCAGTGTTGTTGACTCGTCACGTCGACATCGATCTATCGGCTCTTTTTTTTAGATCAGAGAAAGGTTATCGCCTTCGCTGCGTCGTTCTCTGTCCTGGTCACCTGCTGAAGCAAGATGAGATTAGACAGGAAAGAAAAACAGCCATCGCAATCGCGGATCATTTGCATAGCCAGGGCATTTGGGATTGCATTCAAATTGTTAGCTAGAATCCTATTGAGCCTTTCGATAGAGCTTAGCTACGGCCACTACGAAAAAGAACCCAACCCATTTTGAATAGTTCAATCCTAAGTATAATTTTTCTTTTCTTCAATATATTCACAATATCAAGAAAATCACTGTCAGGTCGATTGCGGGACTTCTGCCGTACCTCGCCGCGAGTGAATGATTGGATCAGAATACAAACGAAAATGGAAACGCATCTAATACCCAGCGCAGAGTTGTATTTCTAATAAAGGGAAAGTTGCATAGAGATTCATTCCCAATACAGGCGGTTTACATCCAAGTCTAAAACGAGCAGAGCATGACCAAATTGGTATAAGAAAATAAAGATAAAATAAACGTATAATAACAAGATGAAGAAATATCAAGGCTAGATGAGAAAGAGAGATAAGCGCTGGCCGAGTGAAGAACCAGACAGGAATTATAGATTACAGAAAGGGCCGGTCATGATATGACAAAATTCATGGCTGGTGGAGGTGTGTTGAACTCAAGATGACGGGACCGCGATGGACGCTTCAAGGACGAGAATGATTACTCGAAAAGTCCCGAATCAACTCGGCCCGGTGATGCGAAGAATCGAATAATAGGGCAAATCGATCAATTTCGATGCGGGATATCGTGATCGTACGTGGTGGGGGTTGGGTTCATTACAATGTCGTGATGGCTACCATACTCTTTTTGTTTCCGATTCACTTCAAAGAGAAAATTCGAAGCAGAAGGGGTTGTCGTGATTTATGGCCACCATCCCATCCGCTTGTAACTTTCGACCATTTCTCTGACGCCGTCCGCATCAAAACGTTCCCGAGTGGGTTTCCAGCCGGTGGTTGTCTCGAAAAGCGTGCCGTCGATGGACATATCCTGATCCTTGAGAACATCCCTTTCGAGGAATGGGCTGATGGGTCCAGGGCGTTCAATCTTGCTCTTCTCAAGCAAATCCGCCCAGCCCTGCAAGCTCACCTCGTTCAAGTCGTCGACCACTTCGTCCAAGTTCAGCTTTGCGAACTGCGAGACTAGAGAACCGAGGAAGCTGCATTTGAGATCAAACACGGTGGAAAGCGCCTCGGCAATGTGTTCCTGACGGGTGTCTCCGTGGTCGACCACGTTGAATGCAATAGGCACGGACTCATCTCCCGGGGGAACGGTGCCCTTGCTAGCCCGCCACTCCGCCGCAGTCCATAAAGCACTGGCGGCATCCTTGACGTAAACGGTGTGAACCTTCAGGTCCTTCGTATACAACAGCTCCAGGTGTTTATCTAATTCCAAGTGCACCCGGGCGAGGCAGATTCCCATGGCGTAGAAACCCGAGTCATATTGGCCATACACGTGAGGAAACCGCAACAGAACGTAGTTGAGTCCTTCGATCTTGCGCAGTTCGTCACCCGCTTTTAGCTTCCACTTGGCCAGTTTGTGCCACGGTTGCAACTTGTCATCCTCCTTGCGTGGGGTGGAGCCGGATTTGTAAACGTGGGCGGTCGAGCACTCAACGAAAACGGGGATATTTCGACGGGCGACCTCGCGGGCTAGAGCAACGGTCAGGGCGTAACTACGAACTTCGTAGACATCGTCGGGTTGGGAAAGTCTAGTCTCTCCGCCACAGTTGATCACGTAGTCGAACTGCTGCCCGTTGGCCCGATCGAATATCCGAGGAAAGTGCTCTGGATCGCAACGAAAACGAATCGTTAATTGGATACAAATTCAGCTGTTCCGAAAGAGAAAACAAATGAACCCTTACGTTCACGGCTAGCGTCTGCTTGGACAAATTTGTCTTTGGAGCACGCTTCCTCGAATTCCGGAGCCAACCAAGCCAGCTGAGGGAGGACCTTGTCCACCAATCGAACTTCCGATGCTAGGTTATTCTCGTGAATATAGAGAGCGAGGTGGCGGCCAATGAATCCTATGAAGAGGAAAGAGAATAAGTTGGCATTTCTTCTTATTCAGTAGACTAATCGTGAGATTTAACTGGAGGGTCGATTGAAGGGAACGCAAAGAGCAGGTGTGGCTTTACCTAGTCCTCCGATAATGAGCACGGCTGGCTTTTTGCTGTCGTCGCCGGCCATATTGCAATCTTTCAAATAATCCTAGGGATGATAACGCTGGATTCTTTTCAGGGATGAGGTCCGTGACACAAAACAAAAGCTGGACCGAAACCTGTACAATGTTGCACCCCGCACAGTCACGGACGAGATGACGCGGGGAGGAAGAAGGAAAAGACCGGCGCCTTTAGGAGGGAAGGGGTTGAAGGAAGAGGGGGGGAATGGGAGACGAAGGCGCCGATGATAGTAATGAGGGTAACTCGCACAATTGAGAAAAAAGGACAGTGGTAAGCTTTTGGCAGAGGACTGAGGCCAACCTGTGCAGACTAAAATACGCTTGTTTCGCGGATGAAGCGCTTTGATGTACCGGTGCGTATCAGGCTGGTCAATCAATCCTCGAACTAAAAGGCCCGGACGGAGGTATGAAACACTCCTTGAATTCGAGTCATCGCCACTGGGGCAGAGGGAAAAGGATTTGAGATTTATAAGGAGTGAATTTAGTATTTCTCTTGGGCAGGAGAATTGAAAGCAGATCGTAAATCAAGGAAATCGGACCGGTGGTTTCCCTTGTTATCAGTGATCACAGCCAGAGGGGAAATGGCAGATGACGGGCAGCAGGGGTCTTTCCGCATTGGGATTGAATCTTCAGTTGATTACCCTTGTCCCTTCTTTTTCTTTTCTTGCTTTGTTTCCATCGTCATAGACACTCTCCTTTTGATGATTTCTTCAACTGTACACTTTTCTGGGCATTTTCCCTCGAATCAGCATCAGCATCATCAGCATCATCAGAAAAAGCGAGGAGCTGATTCAGGAGTTGAGGCCCGCTTCTCACCCTGGCTCGGTTCTCGTGGCGACTAGTCATGCGTCTAGAAATTTCGCCGGCGGCCACCAGGTGGCAGAAGGCTCTTGGTTCGCCTTGCGATCCCCATAACCCAGCGCCAAGTCTACGCTGTGGGACAATCCAGGCACGCCGTCAGATCATAGTTCCCTCTCCAAGTGGGTTGCGGCAACCTTTTGGGTCAGCTGGTGGTGGGGAAGCGAATTCAATTCGAAATCCGTATTATTACATATAGAATGTACTCCGTACCTTTTGGCGTCGGCCCCGGGATTCGGGAACCTCGCCAAAGCGGGTAATTCTGGCGTGCTGCTTTAAATCGGCGATAGTACGGCGTCGGGACGCGTAACGGCCTTACGGTTTTTTTACCATTAGCCAGGCAGCTCCACCTCACCCACCATCCCTCGCTGATCGTTCGTTCCCTCCATACATGCATGATGCAACGGTTGGCTGGTATCGCGATTGTCATTATTATCAAAGGTGTGGCATAATAACCTGTGCAATGTGCATTACAATTTCTAGGTTGCTGGCTCCAACATACTAACTACCTACATAGGCTTGGCTGGCCCTTCTTCCACTGGCCAAAGAACCGCCCATTATCAAGACTTGGAAGTCGTCTGGACTTTGTCAGGAGCTAACGACAACAGCCAGTGTGTCCATATCCTTACAGCCCTTTTTTCTTTCTTCTTCTTCGAAAAACGTAATTCAACCGCTAAAGTCGCTAATCTAATATTCCCTACTGTGACTCCAATCATCACTCAACCTGAGAGGGCCAGAAACATCACGGGCCCATCAACCAGGTTTGCAACTGACAGTTTATGGCAGAACATGGAGCGTCACATGCAACCGAAATCCGTCCGCCATGAAGTTGGCATCATCACTCTGTTCCTTGATGTTCCAAGACTTGTACAACTCCTGCATGACAAACTCCCAGTCCTGTTCGTGTCCGGGTCTGACGCGGATCCAGAATTGCGACCATTCAAACTTGATCGAAGCAACCACCGAGTTGGAAGGGGCCGACGATGAAGAGCTGAGGGTCTGAGATATTTCCTCGTTCAACTGCACGCTCGGACTCCAGCGCAGAAGACCGGTCTCGGCTACCATGAGCTCAATGAAAAAGGACGACGAGCCAAAGTCCCGATACGGGACGTGAATGGGCGCTATTCCCTGTTGACCGAATAGGGCGACGAGAAACTTGGTTTCGCTGCCGTACTTCCTCGCGAGGTATTTGTTCGAAGGATCTGTGGAATTGCCCAAGGTGCGAGTCTTTGGTTTGATGTTGACAACGGGACTCGTGTTAAACTGGACGGGCGTCTCTAGCATCGAGTTCAAGGTACGTCGAGTCTGTCTCGTAGTCGGAGTAGAGTCATCGTTCAGCTTCTGGGTAGAGCGACCGGTGTGATCTGTGATGGAGCTGAATGGACGAATCTTGTTGGCCGAAGAGATGGCTCTCTGTCCGTTGGATCTCTCTACCTTGGCAGAGGTTGCTTCAGTCGGGTTTGACTGAAGACCATGGCTTTCGGAGGCACGTCTTTTGCCCTTGCGGTCGGTTTTCTGATGACTGTCCGAGGGTGTTCCATCAGAATATGAAGATGAGTCATTGAACTGAGTAGTTTTACGCTTGGATGTTGCTTTGACATGAGGAGTCAACCCCGGGGTTGCCTGCTTGGTTCTGGGGTTCAGCGCTCGATCATGCGATGTAAGCCAGGAGATGACTAACTCACCATGAAACTTTTCTCTTGTGTCTTGGCCTCTGCCTTCTTTTGGAGGAGAATCATGAGCGTCGTAGTGATTCTATTGCCGATCAGCTGGCTGACCAGGCGTGGTGGTCTTCGATAGATTTGGAGATCACTTACTCTTTCTTTCTCTCGGGCCAAATGCACAGGTTTTCGGGGTCATTGAAGCTCTCTGGGAGGTAATATTTGCGCCTGTTCTCTTCTGTTCCCCAGTAATGTTTACCCCAGACTTTGAGGAAGCTCGAAACACATTGTTCTCGCAGAGACTCGTCCCTGTAAAGGTCCTCCCACGAATAGGCATCCTGAACGTTTTTCCACAAGCAGTTCACGAATTCGTTATGGAATTCCTTCTTCAGATCAAGAAAGTTTGTGAAGTCTCGATACCTGCTTTTGGTGGTCAGGGCCCCATTCTCGAGATCGCGCTTCATCCCATTCGGGTCTTCCATGGCGACATCTTCCGATGTATCTTCTGGTTCTAGGAACTGTTGGGACCGCGTGTTGGCCATTTTTAGAAGGATTGCAGAACTGTCAAAGACGAGTAAGTGAAGGGAAAGGAGAGAAGGTAAGGTGACAAAGGGAAAAAGGGGAAAGTTGTAGAGTATCAGGAGCCGGACAGGTTTCTGAGGGTAGTTGAGAAGGGGATAAGCCAAAAAGATGTCAGAGGTGCACGAGAGTAAAGATCATAACAAGAAGGTAGAAGTAAGTAATGGGCAGGTTCAAAGCACCAGTTAAGGTACAGAAGAAGAGTACAGAAGACAGGCCTGTAGAGCCTCGAGGTAGATGTCTTGGACTTGCGGTTTGTTTATGAGTTCTTGAAGGAATTGCGGGGAAGCTGAGTATTCATGATATTAAAGGGAGGCGCCCAGAATGCAGGTTACCATCTGTAGGTACCTAAGTGATAGAAAGCTGAAGAACCCCAGCTCTCAACCCTCTGCTAGATGAATAATCAAACACCCTTCACTTTTGGAAGTGAATTATCGTGTGGAGAGTCCAAATTTCAGAATCGAAAACTGTGTGCTGTAAGCCAACAGCAAAAGCAGAAGATGTTGTTATGAACTGGAAGTTGAAGAAGCTAAAAGGACAGCACAAAAATAGCCCGCACTTAAAAGGATCCTAAGGTCTGATATTCCGAACCAAACTAAACAAATGATACCCAAGTGAGAAGGGATAAGATTGGTGCTTAAAACAGAACCCAGACTCGTGCTTAATATACCAGGTAGACACTGGTAAGAAGATACAGCAGGAAAACCTCTAGGTAGGCAAGTACTGTAGCGTAAGTATGTCCACATCATCAAGAGGCCACTGAGCCTGAGAAACAAATTTGCTTATATGTAGAGCTGGGGAGAATTGTCATCATGTAAAGCAAAGTAACTGAATGGGTTCTGACATTGGCTGAGCGGTGAAAAGCAAAGAAATAATGAACGATTAGAAAAAATACGCAGGTGTTCCAAATACCACGACATTTCGCTTTTGGCGCCCATGGACAGAATCGAATAGCAGAAGAGATCAGATGTACAAGAAGGATCACTGGTTTCCCATATGAGTTTACTCCGCCCCCAAGTATTTCAAAGATTCTCTAAGTTCTTTGACTGCCGTATTTACGTCATCGAACGTCAGAGCAGAAACGGCCCAGCGAGCATGCTTCTGAGCGAGAGCGATAGACTGGTCGTCCACTGTCGGCATTCTCGAATTCAAGGGCTGCGATGCCGTAGTAGCAGTAGGGAGTGGTGCTCGTGCAGGCGGCGGCATTTGGTTTGACCTTCCAGGTCCCGGTACCGTTTCCGGGGGTGGCTGTGCGAGCGTAGAAAATCCTACGTCACCACCGGGCTTGTAGAATGAACTTGCATCCTGAGAGCTGCCCAGGGGACTGGGTGGGGGTAACGAAGATGGTGGAGGAAATGACTGAAAGGCTTCCGAGTGCATTGATGACCGAGGAGCGCCCAGATTCGCTGGGGTATCAGGGAGATTTGGCACTGAGGAGGAAGATGCAAATGTTTCGGGTGCAGAAGGGAGATCCAACGATGCTGTCTGCTGAGAATCAAGGTCCATGCCTTGCGGAGGAGCAGCCGGCGCGTTGTTTGGAGCGGAGGGAAGATTGACCCGACTTGTCGGGGGCTGGGGTGGGATTGAAGATGATCGTGAAGGATGTAACGATTCGTCAAGGTTGGACTGGTGAGCCAACTGTCGCGCAATGCGATCAGACTCATCTGGTATCTCCTCCACAGACGGTTGTCCTGGCCTCGTCGCCTGTTGCGCAATTGATTCACCCAGGGCCTGAGCATCTGGGTCGCTTGGATCTAGTTCTGCTTCTGGGTCCTCTTCTTTTGGAACAGGGTTCGTAGCGTTGGGGTCCTCTCCGGCTTTGATCGCTTTCACAATCCTCAATGCGTGATACTTGGCGAACTTGATCTTGGCGGCCACCTCGGGATCAGGAGGGCCCCAAATCTGACAAAGTTCGAGAAATGTTGCTGCTGCTTGAAACGTGTCGGCAGTTTGCCTGGTTCCCAATCAGCCAGTATTCTAAGTGTAGGCCTTATGGTAGCAGACTTAGTAACTTTGTTGGCTCTCATGGTTGTATCGGCCCGGTTGAAGACCTCCAAACCGAATTGTTCAACGTAGGCATTTGCAGCAACACTGTCTGTGATCGTGTCATTGTCGGGGTTTTCGCTTTTGAACTTTCACAAGGTAGACAAAGGTCAGCTTCCTAAGATCAAGGCCGGGCGCAAAAAATAAAGGTGCCTTATGGACATACTTGCTCTAACTTGTCAACAAGGTTCGTTGTGTACAGCTTGATCTCATCGTCGGAATTGTGAAGACCTCTTTCGATAATTTGATTGACGATATGGAAGTTACCTGCAGGAAACGAGTCGTCGTCAGTCAGAAAACCTCTAATCAATTGTTCAAACATGTCGAGCACAATACTCACACCAGTAAGCGACAACCGGCTTGACCTTCTCGATCTGGGCAGCCCTGAGGGCAAAGCGCCCAATATCCGCAGTCTTCAGACCAGCTGGTATGTTGTTCGCCATGACTTCGACTGGGTTGCAAAGCTCTGTCTTCCAGCGAGCTGCGAATGTTTGTGGTGGGGGATGTTCTTTCAAAGCGGGATGACGTTTGAAGCTCTGACCGTTTCGTTTGGATCGCAGCGTCCGTGCATGGTAAGGAGCTAGGTATTGATGCGGGAAACATGGGTAATTACAAGAGTCGTCCGATGAGCGAGCCTTCCGTCATGCAACAACAACAAAGAGAAGAAAGAAAGAGAAGATTCAGTCTAGGTAACTGCAACTGCAGGCCCTGAATTATTGTCTTTTGCATTCGAATTTATAAATACTTCACGAATACACTCCTAAGTTTCTGAAGAACATCTCATGTTAATATAAACTGGCTGTTTCACCCTGGCATATCTTCTATCTCGCAAAACTCGTGTATTTGTACATGATGAGGGAGCAGACCAAATTATGCTACTACTGAGAAACCACAGAGGGATCATTCATCCTCAAGCCTCCACTCTCCTATTTCCACCCGTTCTTCAGCCAGGGCCTCTACTTCGACGTGGTCTTCGACCTGTCCTCCAGGGCCTCCGACTCTTTCGATGACGATCCAGACTCCACCCCTTTGCTCAAGTGCAGGCTGCAAGTCAAAATCGTCCATTCGAATTCCAAATGCGGTATCACTGTGAACTCCATCTTCTGATGATGCTAGAACTTCTTTGTACGGGCCTTGTCCGAGCTCCACTGTCATCAGCATAGGTGATGGGGCCACAGTGCGACTGCCTATCATGGAGAGTCTGCTTCTAGCGATAAGCTTTAATCGTGTCAATCGTGGCACGCGTAATGGAGCCAGAATTCGATCTCTGCCCGGAGGTAGAATGCCAATGTCCGAGACCACAACTCGCCGCCCAGCGGACTCTGCTGCGAGTGGCTTTATCACACACTGACTCGTTGTAGAGACGCGAAGAGAGAAAGTGCCCAACTGTCCCGGAGCGAATGTGGAGCATACTATGGTGTATGAGCCCTTTCCGAGGCTCTTCGTCTCTGCAAGAGCGCAACCTCGACGATAGTCGCCACTGTCAGCGATGATATCGCGGCTTCGCACTCGTGCTATACGCTTGCCATTCGACCAAAAGAGCTTTACATTCACATGAATGGCAAGATCCGCTTCTTCTGTTTCCAATAGTATGGAAAGGTCTGTCGTTTCAGATATCTCAAGGCTGAACTGCGGGTTGGTGGAATATCTCGCCGATTCTGCATTGCCACCCGCTGTCGAAAGAGTCCAAGCTCCGTGCGCCTTAGTCACGAAGGCGTATCTATCCCGAGCATGGGCAATCTTCACAGGAGAGCGAGAGAAGGCTGAAAGCGTAAAGTTCTGGCTCACGGCAGGCAGCGATTGCTCGGAAACAACTGCAGTGTAGGTCGTGTTGGGGGGCATTTCAAATCTCACGAGTGTATTTGGTGAGTCAACGTATGGTCCGCGATGGAGGAACCCATCGCTAAGACACACCCGTTGTCCGCCTGCTTTGAAGACATAGATGCTGATGAATCCGTATTCTTCGGTCTCTGATAAGCCAACATTGGAAGACTGATGCCGACGGGTAGTTCGGAAATGTTTTCCAAGAACTAGCCACACGTGCCCTCCAGCTTCAGTGGTTATGGAAAATTGCGGGTTCTTCGCAAAGCATCCAGCGATTCCCCGCCCACTGACGAGGTCCCAAGTGAAATGTATGTCCTCCCGGTATTTGAAAAGTCCCGGATTCCAGTTCAGATAGAGGTTTTCGAAATGCTGCAGGACGTTCTCGCAATCCATCCAGAAGGAACCAGGAGAGAGAGGCGCCCAATTATGCTGTGTGTCTGGTGATTTGGAGCCAAGACTTTCCTGTCCTGATTTGTCTCCAGCCCAAGGATTTTTCACAAGCATTTGGCGGCGCCCATTGGATTCTTTCATATCCAGGATTGCGTAGTCATGTTCACTGACTAGTCCCAATGCTTTCTGCTCGGTCTCAGTCAGTTCTCCCGTGCCGACGGTCAACAGCACATCTCCATAGTGGAAAGCTTTGAAAAGGCGCCTCCACAGTTGGTCGGCAGTAATATCTTCGTTGTGTAAAAAGACTTGCTCAGGTATCCAACCGGTCAAGACCCAGAGATCTGTACCGGAGTTGCTTCCTGGAAAGTCATAGCCTCCACGAACTTTTAGGTATGCCTTTTCTACCAAAGCTGGCCACAAGAAATTTGGATTGTTCCTGTCAATCATATGAAGAGATCGAGAAGTCTTGGACGATGGCAGACGGTCATCTATGACCACTTTGCGGAAACAACCGTTGAAATAAAAGCAGAAAATGTACTTCCCAGAAGGCGACAGCAGTGGTTTGTCACCTTCTTCATCGCAAGGATGCACTTGCGGAAGGAAATACTACACAATGTCAGTTGCAAACATATGAATCGACCAAGCCGATCTTCGTACCTTGACGGATCCGCGTTCTGATTTCGCAGTAGTGGCGCAGAGACTAGCAACAACGGAGCAATCTGTCAAGACATCTTGCACGAGATCTGTTTTTCCAGGAACGAACATGACTGGGTCGGATATAGGCTCTTTACTGCCTCTAACGCTTGTGGAGAGCAGTTCACGAGGCCGTTTCCATCCAGCGAAGATTTCCCTCTGCAGATTGGAGAGATGGAGATCAGGCTCATCTCTGACTTCGTCAGAAACACAAATACCGACTATAAAATCATCGTTCTCCTCAAAGCTGGAAGTATTCTACCTACGTAAATGGCTCCCTCCGAACCTCTTGCTGGAATTCTTCACTGCCAGGCGGGCCTACCCAGGGCGGGAAAATAAAGCCATTCAGCTTTGCCCCCTCGAGAAGGATAATTTCCTCGCGAGTTGTCAGCTTTCGTGTTGACGAGGGTGTTCGCAGGCCAGTCGCAGTGTTGCCTCCAGGACGTGCTGCTGATCGCCAGTCCTTGGCTGCTTTAATATTCTCTGCTTTTGTAAGCCATTCTTTGCATTTGATGTCCAATTTCTGCTTGTTATTAGCGTCGGTAGTGATTGTCAGTGCCTTCATGTAATTCTCAACTGCACTGATGGCTGCAGAGAGCGCCTGCTTCTGGGAGGTAGCAGCTGATACATCTCGTTCCGCTTCCTAGCCACGAGTCAGTCGGATAAACATGACGAGGATAATCGAGATGTGCTAGGGAAACAACCAGAGCTAAGGCAATGTAGGACTCTTGAGCAGACGTATTTGGCCGCGACATTCTGGGCGTGACTGCAATAAGAAGCCGAGCGACACCCCCGGAGTATCCCCGCAATCATGAATGGTCGCATAGATTCAGACGTGGGGGAGGGCGAGGAACCTATCGGGTAGAGAAAAGAGTGGTCCAGACAGCCACAGTCAGGTGCACTCTCCGAAACGTTACCGTGATTAGCCCAAGCCTGATATCCAAGGCCGGTAATAGTGACAATGTGATAGACAGAGATACTAGGTAGGTTAGCGAAGTTTGCACCAGTAGAGAGCCCGGGCTCAAGTTTGGAGCTTGCAGTCTAATCAGATGGGGATTAGCTTGATGGCGGGGAGAAACGGACGGGACTTTAGGCAGCCGCCCGGTTTGAGGACCGCGGACTGACGAAACCGATACCTCGGCTCATTTCATCATGCGGATGATGCGGTTGTTGATCTTCCACCCCGAGGTGCCTCCCTAGCACCTACGCCGATTGCACTCGTCCCTTTCAGCTGCAAAAGTGCAGCCAATTTTATTCTCTCCTTTTGTAAATTATTTATCGACTGGTTTGGTCGATGTCATTGATGCGCACCCTGTCTTCGCCCTGAGTCGCGTTATACTAGTCTACTTTGGAGCCCCGCCCGGAGCTCACCTACTTTGCAGTTTTCACCCCATAATCCGCCGAATTGCACGGAATTTAGAAAGCTCCTTTCCTTCCCTCTCTGTCACATCAATTTGAGGCAGGCTGCCCTCTTATATAACGATGACCGGTCAATCGAAACCGATGCGTCTTTCCCCTTGGGGTAGCGCAGTCGCAGGTGCGACAGGTGCAGCCCTTGCGAATGCCATTGTATATCCACTCGATATGTATGTGGAATCTAATCTCCCAGCAAAGCAATTGCGTACACTGACGCTTGAATTGTATTTTCTTAGTGTCAAGACCAAGCTTCAAGTTCAGGTGAAAAACCAGAAAGGTACAAAGAGCGATGATGATACGGTCCACTATGAATCGACCTTGGATGCCATCAATAAGATCGTCGAGAGCGAAGGCGTTGCGGGCCTATACTCCGGAATGACTGGTGCCTTAATAGGCGTTGCGTCGACCAACTTTGCATACTTCTATTGGTACAGCGTCGTAAGGAGCATCTACATGGCCTCCAATCGAGTGCCCAAGCCCCCAGGAACCGCCGTTGAGCTCAGCCTGGGAGCTGTTGCAGGCGCTGTTGCTCAGATCTTCACCATTCCTGTTTCTGTCATTACGACAAGGCAACAAACGCAGCCAAAGGGCGAAAAGAAGGGCTTGATCGACACAGGCAGAGAGGTTGTCAACAGTGAAGATGGCTGGAGCGGTTTGTGGAGAGGCCTCAAGGCCAGTCTCATCCTCGTCGTCAACCCAGCCATCACATACGGAGCCTACCAAAGACTGAGGGATATCATTTTCCCTGGAAAGACAAATCTTAAACCCTGGGAAGCTTTCCGTAAGTGCATTTTAACATGGCCTTATATCTATTAGAACAGGCAATTGATTCCTGTCGCAGTCCTCGGTGCCATGTCCAAGGCTCTGGCTACGATCGCTACTCAGCCTTTGATCGTTGCCAAGGTTGGTCTTCAGTCTCGGCCACCACCGGGCCGAGAGGGCAAGCCGTTCAAGAGCTTTAGTGAGGTGATGCGCTACATTATCGAGAATGAGGGAGCGCTCTCGCTCTTCAAAGGCATTGGGCCACAGATCCTGAAGGGCCTCCTGGTACAAGGCCTTCTCATGATGACGAAGGAAAGGTGTGTCCAATTGAACAAGGCTGGCTGCTGTTGCATATGCTAATGACTCGCAGGATGGAGCTTCTTTTTATCGTTCTTTTCGCATACATTCGGAAGCTCAGACAGGAGAAGTTACAAAAGGCAGTCGATACTGCCGCATCGAAGGCTAAGACCAGTCTTCCGGTGACCTTGAAGTGAATAGTTTGTCTATATGTGTACTTTTCGTGGTATTGTTTCATTGGTGTGGCATTTCTTCTGATGCTTCTCGCTACAGCGAGAGCGCTGTCAATTTTCTTTCCTTTGCATAGTTGTCTGTTTATATTTAGGTCCTGCTCGCAAGTTTATGGGGAAAAGAGATGGTCATGTGTATAGACCTATATACTATGTCTCACGATAGAGCTACGCAATTTGGAATACACTACAGAGCTTATCGGATAGATGTAAATACAACATAATACCGAACTTCATGTATGCAGTCACAATAAATAGTTTATCATCATTTAGCCATTCAGTGTGAAGCCGACGACAAGCGGTCAATTGCCCGCATTGTTTACCTAACCGTTGAACGACCGTGCGGAGACTAAGTTTGCCCGCGCCCGCCCAAATTATTGTTCCGGATCACCACCTATCTCCGACAACAACACAACCACCGATCTCGTTCAACATCCCGTACAAGGGTATGGGCCGTCATGCGATGGCCGCCATGGGCTTCCGACTTGAAAGCCAATCGCACCGCGAATACCGAGGAGAATGATGAGCGACAGTCCGATTCGGCGTTGAAGAAGAGCTGGAACTCCCTCGCCAAGGCAACAGATTGGGCTGCATTCATTGAACTGAGAACCGTTGTTCCGACTCTGATATTAACGAGCGCCATATTACTTGCGTTACGCATTCGTCGCCGGTACCTACGTCGGATCCCAGACGCCCTCAGCATCTCACGGTCATACCTTGGCCGCAGGAGTATCTTCGGTCAAGTCACTAGTGTTGGCGACGGCGATAATTTCCGGATATACCACACTCCTGGTGGAAGATTAACAGGCTGGGGGTGGCTACCATGGAGGAAGGTCCCGACTTCGAAAAAGGAACTGAAGGATAAGACGGTACGTCTAGCTGCACAACTCCTATGCTTCCTAGCAACCGCTTGGGTGGGAGGAACCTTGAACCTTACCCCACGTCTCCTTATGGAATCCGTTATACATACTGATTTGCACACTTTTCCATAGATTCATGTTCGTCTCGCTGGAGTGGATGCTCCGGAGCTCTCACACTTTGGTCGCCCCGAGCAGCCATTCGCCCGCGAAGCTCACGAATGGCTGACGTCCTATCTGCTCAATCGCCGCGTGCGCGTTTATGTGCATCGTCAAGACCAATATCAACGGGTTGTTGCTAGTGTATATGTACGACGGGGCTTTGAGTTCCCCATCCCTTTCTGGCGGCGGGACGTGTCGTATGAAATGCTAAAGCGGGGTTTGGCTACTGTTTATGAAGCGAAATGGGGCGCTGAATTTGGCGGCCAGGAAATGGAGGCCAAATATAGGAAGGCAGAAGCGTGGTCAAAGAAGCGGGGGAAAGGGCTGTGGAAGGATTTCCGCAAAGGAGGGAAGGAGTGGGAAAGTCCCAGACAGTACAAGACTCGAATGGGGTTGGCAGAATTGGGGCAGGATCAGGGAGACAAGAAGGGATGATCGAGGTCGTTCGTCACTCATTCGAAAGTACAGTATTACTTTGGTTTGTACAGCTATTTGACAGTGTATGTTTGATGTTATGGAGTATTCCCCCTGATGAGGCAACGTGCTATGAATGTATGACCTTGAGTTATGTCGACAATGCTTCGCGCTACTGCAATGTCAAGGGCCATTACTGCTATGTATCGTGTGTCCTAGGGCGAGAGCTATAGACTGCAGCAAAACTCAGTAGATCGCAGGTATTGTCTTGCCAATTGTCGAACTAATCATACGAATGTTTTGATCAAAACAAAAACGCGTACCAGAGCATAGTCTAGGTCCCAGTCATCCCTCTTCATTATTAGACATGGTAGGTAGAGATGCAAAAGTATAACGCCAATGGAAGAAATAATACAGGCAGAGGAATAACAGCGGGTATGCCGCAGCAATATAGTACAGTATAGACAACGCTAAGCTTTTTGCTCAGCAAAACTTCCGCTCGATTTCAGCGAAGAGCTGCGGGGAAATCTCGTCACTGGAATTGCCCTCGACACGCCACAAGCAGCCCTTGCGCTCGTAGTGCTCAAGGAGCGCCTTGCTGGTTTCATCGAACTTTCGGAGCCGTTGCTTCCACGTATCAATTGAATCGTCGTGTCTCTGGGTCAATGGCTCGCCAGTTATGTCATCCTTGCCTGGGACTTTCGGGGCGTTGAATTCGGTATTGTACACCCTTCCAGATGGTTCGTGCACCCAGCGCGATGCTATCCGTGATAGGATGATAGACGGAGGAGTGAGAAGATGGACGACGAAGTTTACAGGAACGATGGCGTCTAAACTTGAAGCTTGGGCAGTTGTGCGAGGGAAGCCGTCAAGGATGAATGAGGCGGTAGGTGATATCGATGCGGATGTGTCAGAGATATGAGAGGAATATGCCGTTGAGAGCCAGCCTCTCGATTTGAGTTCGGAAGATATAAGTTCGAGTATCATGGAGTCGGGGACTAGATTGCCAGACTGGATCGCGGCCTCGGCTTTGAGGCCTGAGTGAACTTGTCAGATACATTATCTCGCAAATACGATATAGAAAACAGGCGAAGCTGGACAAGAGCAAAAGAGATCATTCCATACCCAATGGAGTCTTCTTGCGCACATTTTCTCGCAAGAGGTCTCCGGAGCTGATTGAAGCTAACTCCGGAAATCTGGCAAGGAGCCTTTCTGTCTGAGTTCCCTTTCCTACACCAGGAGCACCGATGAGAATGATACGAGCAGCTTTCTTGAGCTGCCTTGTCACTGATGTCATAACTCTGCTTCCGTCAGGGAGACGTAGACTGAGATCTTAAGTGATGCTGGGAATCGGGGTCGTTGTATGATCGATATACTACCCCAGAAATGCAGAGTCCTGGCCGACAGAACAAAAATAATGGCTCGAGCTGTTATCTAATCTCCATCCTAGATCGCAAACTCGGGTGATGTTGGCGAACTGATTGGATTTCAGGAAATCGAACGGTTGAGAAGATTGCACTATGCGAATCTAGGGCCGTCAATGGCTCAGCTGAAGCTTGCGCATTGGCACGTTGAGAGAGATTGGGGAAGAGGCGTGCTGCGGGGGTCGGAGTTAACAGTTGCACTGTCTTTCTTCGGACTCCGGTGAGCGGAGCATCGGCAATTCGTTGCCAACGCCAATGCAGGAAAGATCAGCGATTCAACACCAGCTTATTTTCCTTGCAGCCGATTCAAAGGGCGGGTCAGTTGTATATTATCGAGTCTCCAAGTCCAGGATAACAACAATAACAGTCAAAAGAAATGGTCATTCATGATCATCATTTGTGCCAGAAAAGAAAAGCGAAATATTGATGTTTATATACCGACTACCGACTATCACAAGTTGCTGCATTAACTGTCTTTCACATGCAATGCAAGAGTAGAAGCTTCTGGTGGAGATAGATATCACAATTGCTGGTGCTCCCCGAGTCCCTACCTTAATACCTAGTTGCTTGCCCGAGGCAGATGTGTATGTCACGTGACCGTACTGCTTCGCGTCCCGGCGCGTGTCGCGTTGGGTTCGTGAAAGCGGATAATCTAACATTGACGGTCGACATGCATTTCAAAGACGCAGACTAGCAACGCGGTGGGATCAAAGGCATTCAGTTTTTATAATATCAAAATGATTCGACAAGATGCTCATCGAATTGATCCAAAGAGAAGAGCGACTCTTGATCACAAGAAGAAGCAATTTGCAGCCCCGACGTACAAGCAACAAGAGTACCCGCACCGCTTGAACTTCTATGAGACCCCACCTACTGCAGAGATCACACTCGAACAATTTGAACAATGGGCTATCGATAGACTCAAGAGTAAGTACTGGGCGACTTGCATGGCAGCCTCAATTTGACAATGAGATAGTTCTGGCTGAGATCGAGGCCTGTTCTTATCGCAACAAGTCGGCCGCCGAGACAGAGGCGCATATCACTCCTCTACTTTCCAAATTCCTTCCGCTCTCCTCCAATACCTCGTCATCTTCAGGTGCTGCAGACCAACGATTGAAAAATGAGCGCCAGAAAGACCACTATTCGCACTTTATTCTTCGTCTGGCTTTCTCGGCCACCGAAGACCTTCGCAGAAGATTCGCACGAGCAGAGACAATGCTGTTCAGATTTCGGTTCCAGAAGGATGATTCCAGGGAGAGACGCGCTTTTATAGAAAGCTTAAACCTTGACTGGGAGCAAGTCAGTGACGAAGAAAAGCGTGGTTTAGCAGAGAGTCTGATGAACGGCACGCCCGGTTTGCGCCGCCTTGATGAAGAGACATGGTACAAGGTGGACTGGGAGAGAGTCCCGGAACTGGTCGAGCGACGAGCCGTGTTTCTATCGAAAGGCAAAGCCTACGTTCCTGGAAGAGAGCAATTGAGTATGATCATTGCGGAGTTCACGGCTCGCTTGGAGCGCGCACTGGAGGTATGGGTGGTAACTTCTACCGACCTGAGAGGTCTCGCTAATCGCTTTCCAGCTCACAAGCCGGGCACTACCGCGTTTGGATGAGGATGACCGTCTAACTCCGATCTTGAACCATCTCTCCAAGAACTTTGGAAGCGCAGAATCAGTCTACTCGGAAAAAGAAGGTTTCGTCGACGGCGCACCAATCACTGCCGCCTCCATCGATCACCTTTCTCAACATTTCCCGCTTTGTATGCGCAGTCTCCATATGAATCTACGCAAGAACAACCATCTGAAACACTTCGGCCGACTTCAATATACACTTTTCTTGAAGGGAATCGGACTATCTCTGGAGGAATGCATTCTCTTCTGGCGTCAATCATTCAAAGGCTTTACAGACGACGAATTCAACTCGAGATACAAGTACAATATCCGTCACGCATACGGTGATGTAGGCGGTGACGTCAACCGCAGAGGCCGTGGATACCCTCCATACTCATGCCAAAAGATCCTCGGCGACTGCAACCCTGGCGCTGGCCAGACCCATGGCTGTCCGTATCGCCATTTCTCAGTCGACAATTTAATTGGACTTCTTCAGTCTACCGGCGTCCATGACAGAGAGGTTCTTCGCGGCGTGCGAGAGGATGTTGAGAAAACACGATACCACATTGCTTGTAACCGCGTTTTTGAGTGGACACACAAAGCAGATATCAAGAGGGTCAAGGAAGATGGATCTTGGAGCCAAACGGATCTTGACACGATTGTCCATCCAAACACCTACTTCAAGCGCAGTTATCTTCTCAAGCAGATGGGCAAGCCTCCCAGGGACGCTTGAAAGCTATGATCAACTGATCCTAGGCTTGATCGTGTTGTTTTCATCATGAGGCGTTCGGTGTTGAACGGGGATACTTTTAGCGTTCAAGATCTTAGGACTACTTTTGATATCAAATCTAGTTTCACATGCTCCGGAATCTCCATGTGGTGTAAATGGTAGTTTAAAAGAGAAAATTTCATTTTCCAAGTACTTCGTACGTCTTCAAAACTACAGAGTACTGCCATGATGGCAAGGCTTGTGACCACTGCTGATTCCCAATTTATCGGAAAGGATCGGAACGACCTTTCAAAGCCAGGTGCCCAGCCACGGGTCATATCAGTCTACGCACGACGCGAAAACAACTTCATCATCGGAATTGACAGAAGTTGTCGACAGTAATGTGATTTTTTTGTCGGCGTTGTTGATGAAGAAAAAAAAAAAGAAAGAAGAAAAAGGTCCAGTGGAGGATGAGGCGAGAATTTAAAGCACCGCGGCGCGCTAGTGGCTGGTGCGGGATGCCATAACGACCAGTAATGCTGCAACCTGGCCTTATGCCACATCCAGGTTCACACAACATACTCCCTGATCTACGCCTAGTCTCTGGACAACAGTGGTCGGGGCTGTTCATCGTGAGATCGGGTTCTCTACGGGCAGCTCTCTTCAATATCTCTTATCTGGAGTAAAAGCGCGTCCCGACTCCGCCCACTTCATTCCCCTGCCATCCCCCTCCTTATCACGCAGATACCGAGACCCTCCTCATCAGCCGCCAACATGGATTACGAAGCATTAAAGGATCAATGGAGCGATGTTGAAGATCGCGACGGCATCAGACTCAGCTGGAACACATTCCCCAGCTCTCGCATGGTTCGTTATCGAGAATCTGGGTATTGAAACCCCATACTGAGTGCTGTGCAGGAAGCTTCCCGACTGGTTGTTCCCATTGCAGCTGCTTATACTCCTCTCAAGGAGAAGCCCGACTCGCCATTGCTACAATATGAGCCGGTAACTTGCAAACAGCCTTGCAGAGCCGTCCTAAACCCTTACGCGTACGTATAGCTTCCTTTTACAAAAATGTCACAAGTTGGGTTGACAGCTAGCAGCAATGTTGACGTCCGAGCCCGCATCTGGATCTGCCCCTTCTGTCTTTCACGCAATCCGCTCCCTCCTCACTACAAGGACATCACCGAAAATGCTATACCCCCCGAGCTTCACCCTCAGAGCACCACGATTGAGTATCAACTGGCACGTCCTGCGCCAGCACCACCGATTTTTGTATACGTCGTCGATACGTGCCAAGATGACGACAGCCTCAAGGCCCTGAAAGACTCCCTGATCATGAGCTTGTCCCTGCTGCCGCCGCACGCCTTGGTTGGATTGATTACCTACGGTACAATGGTATGAATGGCATATTTGTCCCTGATGATTCGATTGTTGCAGGCTGTTAATCTCGTATGCAGGCCCAAGTTCACGAGCTCGGCTACGCCGAATGTGCCAAATCATACGTATTCAGAGGCAGCAAAGAATACGCCGCGAAACAAGTTCAGGAAATGCTCGGTCTTCTTGCTCCTGGACTGCGTCCCAATGCTCCTCAGCAGCCCGCTCGTCCGCCTCTTGGCCCTGCTGCACGATTCCTCCTGCCTGTTCAGCAAGCCGAATTCCAGATCACGAATGTTCTCGAGCAGCTGCAACGCGATCCTTGGCCTGTTGCGAATGACAAGCGACCCCTACGCTGTACAGGCGTCGCTTTGAGCGTTGCCGTTGGCTTGCTTGAGACCTCTTTTCAGAATGCTGGTGGTCGCATCATGGTCTTCACCAGTGGCCCTGCTACCGAAGGCCCTGGCCATGTCGTCGGGCCAGAGCTGAAGGAGCCTATCCGTTCCCACCACGACATTGATCGCGACAACATCAAGTACTACAAGAAGGCGGTCAAGGTAAGGGTTTTCCTCCTATCCCGAGACGTCGTCAATCTAATGAATCTAGTTCTACGACAGTCTCGCCAAACGGGCAGCGAACAACGGACATGTCGTCGACATCTTCGCCGGTTGCCTTGACCAGGTCGGCATGTTGGAAATGAAGAACCTTTCGAACTACACCGGTGGTCACATGCTTCTCACCGACAGCTTCACTTCATCTCAATTCAAGCAGTCTTTTGTTAGAGTCTTCGACAAGGACGCTAATGACAACCTCCTGATGGGCTTCAACGCGTCTCTCGAAGTCCTCACTACCAAGGAGCTGAAAGTCACAGGTCTCATTGGCCATGCCATCTCTTTGAATAAGAAATCGAGCTCGGTCGGGGAGACTGAATGCGGTATTGGCAACACTTGCGCATGGAAGATGTGTGGGATTGATCCTTCATCTAGCTATGGCATCTACTTTGAAATCGCCAACCAAGGCGGCCCTGCAGCCGTGCAACAAGGTCCTCAAAGAGGAATGATGCAGTTTTTGACATATTACCAGCATTCATCCGGACACTATCATCTCAGAGTCACGACCGTCGCACGGAATTTGAGTGGTCCTGCTGGTGACCCGACACTTGCCCAGTCGTTCGATCAGGAAGCTGCCGCCGTTTTGATGGCCCGCATCGCCGTTTTTAAGGCGGAAGTTGACGACGGTCCTGATGTGCTCAGGTGGGTTGACCGCATGCTCATCAGGCTTTGCTCGCGCTTTGCAGACTATCGCAAGGACGACCCGACATCATTCCGTTTGGAGAAGAATTTCACACTTTATCCTCAGTTTATGTTCCATCTCCGCCGAAGCCAGTTCCTGCAAGTTTTCAATAATTCTCCCGACGAGACAGCCTTCTACAGACATGTTCTTAACCACGAAGATGTCGGCGATTCACTTGTCATGATTCAGCCCACACTTGACTCTTATTCCTTAGAGCATGAAGGAAGCCAGCCGGTTCTTCTGGACTCTGCTTCCATTCAGCCTACTCACATTCTCCTCCTCGACACGTTCTTCCACATCCTCATTTTCCACGGAGAGACTATAGCCGAATGGAGAAAGGCTGGTTACCAGGACCAGGAGGGCTATGAGAATTTGAAGGCTCTTCTCGAGCAACCCAAGGAAGACGCAAGGGTTCGTTTACCCTATCCCCTACCCTGAATCAAATTCCCTTTATTTTTTTCTAAACCATCTAACAGGAACTCATTGCGGATCGTTTCCCATTGCCCCGCTTCATTGTCTGTGATGCCGGTGGCTCTCAAGCACGTTTCCTTCTGTCCAAGTTGAACCCGTCTACTACCCACACAACAGGAGGTTATGGCGGCGGCGTGACATCGCAGACCATCTTCACTGATGATGTTTCACTGCAGACCTTCATGGACCACTTGATGAAGTAAGTAAAATATCCGGTCTCCCATGTTATCTGAACCCTGCTAACGTGACAACCTAGGCTTGCTGTATCGGGAACTAGCTAGACATGACGAGATAATGGCCATAACGAAAGTTAGGGGTGGGTTGTCGTCGAATGCTCGGGTCGTCTGTAGCTTTAGCGGTGATTTTGAGTCATTTTATTACACAATATAGTAGAATCGATGAACTGATACCAGAGATGTTGGACCCTGTGAATTGTTTCCCATCAGTTGTCCTAGATATCACGTGACCATATGAGTTGGGTTGAGCCCTACTCCGTAGACCTTTCCGTGTTAGGGGAGCTCGCTTAGCGCAGGGTGTGGGCCCATCTAAATATCCCCCAAACTTCCGACAATTGACGGATTTTTTCTTCTCTTCCCATCCACCTCAAGTCAACACTCCAAGGACGATTGACGACCTTTCGCACTCGCCATGCGTAAGTATCATCTCCTTGGCTTTAAATATGGCGGCTAACAGCTTTTTGGGTAGCTCCCAAGTTCGATCCCAATGAGGTGAAGATCATGTATGTCTGAAATCTCACGCCTGCCTTTGCGCAACTTGAGGAACATGCCACTGACAATCTTTCTAGCCACCTGAGAACCACTGGTGGTGAGGTCGGAGCTCAGTCCGCTCTGGCCCCAAAGGTCGGTCCTCTCGGTTTGTCTCCCAAGAAGATTGGTGAAGACATTGCCAAGGCCACCGGTGACTGGGTAAGAAACCTGCGACCGAACTGTACCTGTCAACGAGACGAATGGCTAATACATTTGATCGCGCGTATACAGAAAGGTCTTCGTGTCACCGTCAGACTCACCATCCAGAACCGTCAGGCTCAGGTCTCCGTTGTGCCCTCTGCCTCTTCCCTTGTCATCAAGGCCCTCAAGGAGCCCCCTCGTGACCGCAAGAAGGAGAAGAACATCAAGCACAACAAGTCCATTCCCCTTGACGAGATCATTGAGATCGCTCGCACCATGCGCTCCAGATCTCTGGCCAAGGAGCTGAGGGGAACCGTCCTTGAGATCCTGGGTACCGCTTTCTCCGTTGGCTGCCAGGTCGATGGCCGCAGCCCCAAGGATGTCAGCGATGATGTCAAGGCTGGCGAGATTGACAGTACGTTGACCCTCTACCACTTTCATTCTCGATTATACTAAGATTCGCGCAGTTCCTGAGGAGTAAATGCCTCAATCCATTGGCTATTAGCTATCTTTTGTAACGACATGCATGTCAGCTGTTCGCGGTGCTAGTTACAGGGAATATGATCAATACCCGCCAAAAATGCTTACGAGTCACGACCTTTTTTCTTTCTACTGTAATGTTCTTCGGGTGTTCAATGGAATAATCACAAGGATTTGCCAAGAACCTTGCCCTTACCCTTGCCTCATGCCTATATTTTTCTCTTCCTCTTGAGGTTCTCTCACTACCCTATAGGGAGCAGGGTCTCAAATAGGACAGTCTCAGATTACCCTTCTATGGATTCCCATCCATAGCCCTTTGCAACACTCTGGCCCGTACCGTTCTTTCCCACCCTCACGGGCCTGGACTGAACAACTACACATCCGTGGTATAGGCTTATTTTACGCAAAGAAGATCGGTTTATCAGACCCTCTACTCACCACGGTATACTTGAAGGGAAGCTACTTTCCTTTGTGGATACAGGGGTCCATTTCATGGGTCGAAATCACAAATCTTAAGAACGGGTCGATAATCGCCCACGTCGTAGCGAAGTCTAGCTATCCTAGTCGCAATACAAATCATTACTGTTTCTTGCAGAACTTATTTCTTCATCAGAATTCTCAAAGCGCCACGGTCGCCTTGTATCATTTGCAGTTGAGTGCATCACTCGCTGTTTCTTGATTATGCTTGATTGCAGACACTTGACATTAGAAATCGGCAATTACACTCCTCCGGTATCAATCTACTGTGAATATGATTCTATCGTCTTCCCAATGGGTGATGAGCGCGTAAACATCCAACTGATCATTATCGGGGTGCGATTTTCATTCCCTATGCGCGGTTCGCAGTCCTTCGACGATATCAGGGACCCTCCGATGATAGGCAGACGGAGATGCGCGGAAAGGATTTCATGGATTACGATGCAATGTTGATTCTGGCTCCTTACAGGAAAGGCACTGCACATATATATATTTGGCCATCCAGTTGAAAATTACCACTCCACTCCACTCCAGCACAGAGCTGCTACTGTATGGAATAACCTCCTACTACTTTGATATTAGATAGCTCCTTTTCAACCGAGATAGCGGCGAATTCCAAGGATACTTGGAAGCGAAAAAAAAAGATCCTGAGAACTCCGTGCGCCAGAGATATGAAGAAGTCAAAAGTCATCATTCCCAAGAATATCATGATTTTCATTCATACCCACCGCCAAGTGGGTAACGGCAACAGGAAGTGAAGGCCCATCCCTCTCATCCAATCATCACAAAGTCCCCGGATTCGTAGGAAGAACCGGTAAATGTCACGTGTGAGATGAACATGCTCTGTCTCGCGACGATGGGTCTGGTCAGGATCCTGATACGCTGTCTTGCACCTGCATAATAATGGATAGCCCCCTTTTTTTAGAGCGATCGACATGACTTGTCTGGCGTGGATCACATCACAGGATTCTCAACCGTCGAAGCGGGATCTCTTTTGACCATCATGACAGTCGATCATCTCCACGTAACTTGTGCAGGGTGGCTGCTCTCGATTCTTGACTTGACCGCAAGATGGTGATGGTACTATGGTAGTCGGTGACCATGGCATGTTTCCGTGTCTCTCTACATGGAGTACTCCGTACGGTGTTCATACTCTTGTATCAATCCTCGAAGGGGTGTGTGGGGTGAAGAGCTTGGCTTTCAAGCCCACAGAGGTATATTGAACTATATTTTGTGAACATTTGTACGAAGTACCGCAGCTCCCAAGTTGCTACCGTGTTATCATTCCGATCGAAACTGACCATTGCTCAAATATTAAGATATCGAAGCTGATGTCATTCTCTTACCATGATAGGTGGATGTCCTCTTTCCTGCGAATACCTCATCTCTCTGGACCTTGCGGTAAAGTGAGCATTTCCATATCAGATGAATGACCCACTCTGGGTGTACTACAGCATATACTGTAGTAATGTACTGTACATGCAATTGATGCAACTTGCATCGCACAGCAGCGAATATTAGTATGCATTCCAAATTGGCACAGGAACGTCGTGCAGGCCAAGACCAGGAACCAAAGATGCGACAAGTCTCGTGGAGTATGTAGCTTTGAACTGCCGATCCTCATCCCCCAGGGAAGAGATGCTCGTGACATACAGAGTACGACGTACGTACGCAGTAAATAGGCGATCGCTGCCAGCGGCCCCATTCGGGACACTGGTCTAGGCTGATGAACGAAATCCAAAGACTCATCAGAGCTCATTGCCCAAACACATATATTGAATAGCAGGACTTGGGGACTCCACCCGAGCAAATTTTGAGTTGGCCGAGCTGAGACTTTGCTTTTGGGGTGAACGGCTCAGCTGTTTTTACTTTTTAGTTGACGGTCTGGTCACCTAGTGACCACATAGAATAAATTGTTAGGTCCAGAGGCACGTACCTAAAATCCTAAGCCCCGCGGGATGGATCATGGCTTGATCCATCGAACAAGCCAGCGACTAAGCGAGACTGGGAGAGAGGAGGGGTGGGGGGGGGGAGACTGGAGCAGAAACCAATAAAGAGTCCCATTGCAGAAATACTGTACACAAGGAATAAATCATATCAGCACACATTGCCAGTCCAGTCGGTCAGCAAGCAAGCAAGCAGGGGCATTGTGAAGCCACCCTTTTTCGGGCAATGAGGCGCTTCAAGGGGGCGTTGGAGGCGTTCCTCTGGACAGCCTGGAGGGCCCAGTGGGAGGGGAGCCATAACAGTTGATCCATTGATTCAAATAGGCTAGGATCCACAGCCCATCCACCACAATTCAGAGAAATCCACAGAAGGTGCCAGATCGCCTTCCGCGCGCCTTTCAAGGGCCAGCCCGCCCGATTGCGGGCGCCACTCCAGTCGCTCCATCGCCCACTGACGTTGAACGGTAGTCGTAGCGTAGCGTCTATTATCCTGGCCGTTGGATCGGGTGGTTGGATCCAGTCTTTCTCCTGTGCGACAAAAGAAACTCTTGTTTGGAGTGGTGTCTGTCACTTCGACATATTCGCAATTTCGCACAAATCATCAAAAATAGTTGAAATTGAAATCATCGAAAAAAGTAACAATAATTAGCAACGAGCAGGGAGATGAGACGACACAGTCAATAATAATAGTAGCCGCCTGAGTGTGATTTAGCTAGGATCAGTCATACGGGCTGCATCTGTCTTCGTAAGGCTTGCTGGTGCAAGCCACACAGAAGAGCAGCCAACCTTGGAGCGCAACTAAAGGTTCCACTCCTGTCGCCCCATCCTGTCCAGTGTCCACCGTCTACACTATCCTACAAGTCTCCGCCCTCTTCTGGGCCCGTGATCCCGCTGGTTAATCGTTCTTTTTTTTCTCTCTCTTTCTTATTTTTTTATCTGTTATGTTATTGTTGTTGTTTGTGGAGGATAGGGGCTGAATAAAAGCGAGTCTGTCACTTTTCTCCCCCCCACTGCTCTCGATATCTTGATCCTGCGAGTTTTGAAGCCGTTCTGCGATTCCCTGCCTCGCGACGCTCCGCCCGAGCTCTCGCATTTGAGTCCTCCACCCGAACCTAACCAGTAGCTGCGTCAACGCTCCATCCTCCATCCTCTGCGCATATCCCACTCTGTGTCGATTGCCGTCGTTCTTCCTTACGGGTACAGCATTTCTGCCAAGCCTGCGCATCGTTTCGACGTTGTCCTCAACTATTTATGTTGATTCCCTTTGGTTGTGCTGCAGCTGTTGTTATTGGCGGATGCTGTCTTGCGGACACCTGCGTCAGTGTGGGTGCTCTCTGAAAGCTGACTAGGGCTGTGACTCTCGATCCCTTTCCTCCCTTGCATCACGTCTGCTCCTCCCCCCAGGAAAATAAGTCGGCTTGCCAGAACAAATTATCCTTTTTACTTTCTGGAAAAAAACCGTTTCCTTCGGTCTGTTCCTGGGCAGTCTCTCCGAACCGAAGAACCACATACCCACTCCCGCTCCGAACTCCAGCTTTTGCCTTACCTGATGCGCATAGAGAACTTCTAAACAGTGCTGGGGGACAGATTTGGTCAACGGTCAACCGAACCCGCGCATATCCCATGATGAGGTGTCGGAAACGCTTCAAGAAGGATGCTTGTCGTTGAAACTACAGCAAGAGCTAACTTGTCTGTGTCGACTTCTTGACCGTTCTCCGACGCCCTGGTTGTGACCCGGCGATCTTCCCTCGCCGTTTTCTTGAAAACGGGTGAAAGGGATTCATTTGGACAGACAGCAAAGATGCTGCCTACTGTGGCTCAATTCCCGCAGGTTCAGCCCCATCACCACCTTGACCATCAACATCTCCACGATGCCTTCAACTCTCCCTACGGCTTGAATAACATGAGCTTTTCGGCGTCGCTCCCTCGAAATGAATATGATAAAAGCTCGTTTTCATCAGTACCTCGATCCCGCTTACAGTTCCCGCACCCTGTCCACCGCCTCGAACTTAACGATACGGTCGGTTCGAATTCGAGGCCGAAGAGCAGCGGGGAACATGCACTGCGGAGGAAAACGCCAAATGGAACACTAGCAGCTGGTTATGATGGAACACCGGGCGACACTGCCATCCAACCTCCCGCGACGAAGCATATCTTGGTCTCTTCCCTCGAGTCCGGGCAATTCCTCACCCCCCAGACCGGGCTTCAACCGGAAAGCTGGCAGCAACCCATCCCCGACCAGTCGTCTGCCCTCAAACCCTTAAATTTCCCACCCGTATTCAAGAACGATGCAAACCGAACAAATGTATTACCTACTGATGTGATCCAAGATGCGAATGGAACAAGCTGGGTTCGTTCGCTGAACTACCCCCCTGGGATCGACTCCATGCTCCATCAGACGCTGCCCGTGCAACCGGCTCAACGATATCTCCTGCAAAACGGCGCGTATATCCCAACAGTATTACCAGCAGCGCTTCAGACATGCGTTGGCCCAACAGCACCTGCTGGTACCGGGCCATATGGGCCATATTGGCCCGATGGTGCTTACATACCGTATCGTCCAGCAGCGCTACGTGATTCACGGTTCAACTCGCCGACCTTCGTAAAGCAGCATGGACAGGCTGCACCGCAAATCGTCGATATGGGACAGGCACCGTTGCATCATGTTTCTGTTCCTGGCAGTCACTCCGGTGCTGGCTTTCTCTGGAGTCAAACTCAACTCGGAATGCCCGACCAGGACACTTCGGTGAAAAGCAACTTTCCTCCCCGACATGCTGGCCAGAAATCGCTCGACACCTCGATCAATCAGCACGTTCTTCCATATCATACACGCCAGAATAAACCGGCTCCCGGCTACTCGGCCCATCCATGCGGTAACGAGGCGCTTGCGTGGTCTGGTTTGTCGGGTGGGCAAAGCTTCCAGAACCAAACCCCAGCTGTCAATTCGCGCGCAGCGAATGTGGAATTCAAGGAAAAAGTATTGTCTTGGGCGCATGGTGTTTATGTCGACCTCCTGGCGACCATCCATCAGGCTCGACGGAATAGTGCGTCTAATGCCACTGCCGATGGCCAGAGTCAGCGGTTTCTGAAACCCAGCATCTATCCTAAACCTCCCCGCCAGCCGGGATTAGATTTCTCTCAAAGCAATACTACAGAAATACCGCGCCACAACAGCTATCCTTCCAGCCAATATGACTTCCCCCACAGAGCAACCGGCATGGCAGGTGCCACGCAAAATGATTCTATCCATTCCACGCCCACCTTACAACCCAGTCGCCGGAGCGATCGTCCTCACTTGAGTCACCTGCACCAACATCGAGCGTCCGATACACATATGACCGAAAGGTTGCGTAATTTTGGAAGGTTCCCTGCTTCTGCGTCGGCTTCGCGCTTTGGCGCTACCGCCTTCAGTGAGAATTCTCCCAGTGCAAATGCTGCATCCGCTCTAGAAATGCTCTCTCATCTCTGCAATGAAAGCGGCTGGGAATGGATCGATGGGATGCTTCTTGGAGGCTGTCTTGCGTATGGCCTAGGTGATTATCATAAAGCTATGAGGTGGTATTCAAGGATACTTGCCAGAGACACAACGTAAGTGTGTGCAGTCTTCCAAAGCGGTCAGAATACTAACGTGCATAGGCATGTCGAGGCTATATCTAATCTTGCAGCGACTCTGTTGGCGCTCGATCGCAAAGAAGAGGCGTTGCAGCACTGGCTTCGTGCCGTAAAGCTTCGACCCAGCTTTTTCGAGGCTGTGGAGCATCTCATTGGCCTCCTCTGTAGCACTCACCGTGGCAAGGAAGCGGTTAACATTATTGAGTTTATACAGACTTCCCTGCGCTTCCCAAAGAATGGAGATTGTTTCACCGCCGATGAGCACGCAAGCGAACCGGAGAGTGATGCCGAGAGCAGAGCATCGAGCGTGTCAGACCTTGGTTCTCACGAGAAAGCTGCATTCGACTACGAAGATGATTTGAGGCGCTCCTTTCCATTAAATTACGGCTCGACCGAGGCAACTCCAGCTGGGTTTGGTTCCAGCGGTTATGCAATACCAGGATCAGACAACGGAAGAATGCTTGCTCTTGTTCACGCGAAAGGAAACATGCTTTACGCTCTGGGCGACAACTCGGGGGCAGCAGCGGCCTTTGAAGATGCAGTTCTCATCGCTGCCGGGAGAAGGAGGCACGGCGTTCAAAGCCTCATCAAACAGATCTTTGTCGCGTTTTCTCATGGATCGCGCAAAGAGTACTGTTCTTCGGAGCAGCATGATTCGCGCGAGACCATCCTTCTGTATCCAGACAAAGCTCTTCAGACTTCGAAGCTTGTCTTCCCTACCTGTGGAACGCCGCCGGGGCTCAAATATGTCGCGGAAGGCCTTTCCCGGAAAGCCGCTATATCAACCACAAGCAACTCCTTGCTTTCCTTGGCGAAGATTTACCAGGATGGCATGTCGAGCATTTCAACTTCCGGAGTGTCGCGGCCTGCTCCTGGCGTGCGAGACATTTTGGCGCTCTATTACCTCTCTTTATCACTCCAGCCAAGCCCGTCCACAGCTAACAATGTGGGCATCTTACTCGCCAGCATCCAACATCATGCATCTGTGAAGGGACTTCCTCGTCTTACTGCGGAAAATCAGCATCCCGACATCCCGGGGGTTGTCCCAGGTAGTGGAATTTCCCTGGCTTTGGCCTACTATAACTATGGGCTGCATCTGGATTCGAGACACGCTCATCTCTACACCAACCTCGGCAGCCTGCTCAAAGACATTGGCCAGCTTCAAGCAGCCATCAAAATGTACGAGCAGGCTGTCCAGTGCGATGGCAATTTCGACATTGCGTTGGCCAATCTGGCAAACGCGGTCAAGGACGTTGGCCGCATCAACGATGCTATATCTTATTACAAGAGAGCCGTCAAGGTGAACCCGGACTTTGCAGAGGCAGTGTGCGGAATGGCGAATGCGCTGAACTCTGTTTGCAACTGGCTTGGGCGTGGCGGAATAGCCAACGGGCACGGTTTTCAGGATCGGTGGCATGTCAACGATCAAGGCATGCTTCAAGATTCTTACGGCACAGATACAGGTACTGGATGGATCAAGCGTGTCGTTGACATTGTTGACCGACAGCTCAAAGAAGGCGAATCTTGGGGCCGTGGCTTGTTGACCCCAAACATGGTGGACCAACTTTGCGCGCAGCTTTCTCCCGCGCTGGAAAACAGCAGGTATGCGTCTAGTCAGAGAGGCTCACTAGCTACAGTACTTCAGTCATGGGCAGGGCGCAAGTGGGAAGGGTCAAGGATCGTGAAATTGGTGGAGCGAGCCACCAGATCAATTACCTGGCAGTGGTACCAAGACCGTTATATCTACGGCAAGGAATATCCTCTCTCGAAATACCGTCGACCACAGCTTCCGCCGGGGCTCACTCCGCCGAATGCGCCAACAGTCTTGCCTTTCCATACATTTACTTGCCCGCTTTCCGCCAAACAGATTCGTCATATCTCACAGCGCAACGGACTACGCATTTCGTGTTCAACCCTGCGTTCGTCATGGCTTCCAAGCACGGTCTACAAACCCCCGTCGCCTCCGAATCCTTATCTCAAGGTTGGGTATGTGTCGTCAGACTTCAACAATCACCCTCTCGCCCATCTGATGCAGTCTGTTTTCGGACTGCACAACCCATCCAGAGTTAGAGCATACTGCTATGCTACAACGGCTAGCGACAAATCGGTCCACCGTCGTCAAATAGAGAAGGAAGCCCCAGTTTTCCATGACGCCAGTGGTTGGTCGGTTGACCGACTTGTCGGACAGATCGTTGAGGATGGGATCCATATCCTTGTCAACTTGAACGGCTATACCCGAGGAGCCCGCAATGAAGTCTTTGCAGCGCGACCTGCACCGATCCACATGTCGTTCATGGGATTTGCCGGTACACTTGGCGCTGAATGGTGTGATTATATTCTCGCCGACCAGATATCCATTCCACCCGAGACCCTTAGCCCTGGACGGCGCAATGCTCGGATTGGAGATCGAGTTCTCGAAGAGGACCATGGCGAAGACTTGGAAGATTGGGTGTACGGAGAGAAAATCGTGTATACCCGCGACACTTTCTTCTGCTGTGACCATCGGCAGAGTGCACCAGACTCTCAGGATGTTCGTTTGGGCTGGGAACAGGAACAGGAGAGGCGATGGCGCATGCGAAAAGAGCTGTTTCCGAATCTTAGTGATGATACGATTATACTTGGCAACTTCAACCAGCTCTACAAGGTATTTCTCCTTCACGACTCGTCTCATCTTTTTCTCCCTGCTAAACAGTATTCTCACAGATTGAACCAACGACTTTTCGTACCTGGTTGCGTATCCTTGCTCGGATCCCCAACGCAGTTCTTTGGTTGCTCCGCTTCCCGGAAACCGGTGAACAGAACCTGAGGGAAACCGCCATTGCTTGGGCTGGCGAGGAGACTGCTTCGCGGGTCATCTTCACGGATGTCGCCCCGAAGAATGCGCATATTGCACGGGCAAAGATCTTGGACCTGTTCCTTGATACACCCGAGTGTAATGCTCACACAACTGCTACCGATGTCCTGTGGAGTGGGACGCCTCTACTCACTTACCCACGCTACAAGTACAAAATGTGCTCTCGCATGGCAAGCAGCATTCTCAGCAGCTCCCTTCCAGACAGCGTCGCGGGCCAGCAGGCTAGAGCGGATCTGATAGCGAACTCCGACGAAGATTATGAGAACAAGGCCGTTCGCCTATGCCTCAATTTGCGATATGAGCCTGGTGGCGAGGGCCGAGCAACGGGGAGGTTGGCTGACCTCCGCAGGATGCTCTTCCTCGAGAGATGGGGAAGCAAGCTTTTTGATACTAAACGTTGGGTCAACGATTTAGAAGATGCCTATGAGCAAGTCTGGGAAAGATGGGTAAATGGAGAAGAAGGAGATATATGGTTATGATATGCGCGTCCGAAATATACCCCTTGAGCAATCGGTTTTCTTTTTCTTTTTCTTTTTTTTTCTTTTTTTTTTTTTTTTTTCCTTCTGTTCCATTCACCTGTTCTTTTTACACCGTTTGAAAGTCTTTCTTGGGAGATTTTTCTTGACCATCTCGCCTATCGATGTTATTGTCATTGTTCGATTTAGGTGGCTTTTATCCCCCTGATTCATCTAAGTCCATGTCCACGGAAGCATGTAAGGGTATCTGTGCTGGGTATTATGATTTCTAGTTGCAAACGTTGGCGTTGGAGGAAGCATTCAAGGTATTGGAATGAGACTCAGCAAGTGCTGCATGATGTCTGAACCAGGAAGTTCGGGTCACGATACACTTTACGACTTTCGAATCCGATTATTCATCTCATTTTCCCTTCGATGGGCCAGGAGCTACGCCTGGGCGATCTGGCGTTGCTCATTAGTTCCCATATCGAAGGAGTTTGACGAACATTTTATTATATTTGGGTAATGGTTCTCGATCTGTGCCTTCAAGGCACTGCGCACTTTTCTGTTTAAACTGCACATTTTTTTTAAGTGCGAGAGGAAGTAATCCATCAAGTATAGTGCCAGCATTTCTCGGGCGTTTTGTTGTTCGGCTACGCTTTGTGAGCCACGAAGGGCTTCTCATGATCTTACGCGCGTTAGACTCAAGACCTGCCCGTTGGGATTCACACCTTGCTCAACGGGACAAATACGATTCTCTGTGATGACTGTGTACGATACTATATTATATCCGATACGTGGACCAAATTCGTTGCAGTACTACGTCTCAATCGAAGACCTCCACGCACATACGGGATACTCAGTGTACTCAGTGCGCGGCTCTGCCCAAGCTGCGCGCTTCTCTCACGGATTCGCAGGAGAGAAGAATCCTAAGAGGAAGAGAACGGGAATCGAAAAAGAGGAGGGGGGGAGGGGGTTTATAGGTGGGGCACCAGGACAGAGGACTCAAGGTCGGAAGGTGCATAGGACGTCGCAGTGCATCGTGCCATGGCGATGCCCTTTCCTCGTCGACCGTTGATGCACCGCTGCCTGCGTCCTCCACGAACGGTGCTCGTACGCGAGTCGCGCACCTGCCGTCTCAGCGCTGCATGCACTCACTCCCATGGAACACGACCTTCTTGTGCGAGCGAGCCTCTCCTGCCATCACACTTGAAGCTCTGCGTTGGTACACAACGACCGACTGCTTGCGAGGATGCTCCCAGGTAGGCGGCAGCAGCAAGACGGCATGATCCCTCGTTCGACATTTGGTGAACACACTTCTGATTTTCACTCCTTCCCATTTAAGAACTTTTACACGACGACGCCGTCCGTTCATACAAGAACCCCATCCGTAAAGTCAACCACCTGCGCCTTCTCAATCACGCCCGCCAGACTCTTCACGAATCCCAAATGCGCCGGGTCTTTCTGGATGTAGTAGTCGCGGTCTTGTTCATTGGCGAACTCCACCATGAAGGCGTGCGTGATTCCATCCTGTCCCATTTGTCAGTCTATTTGTCAGTCCATGTATATATAATATACATTATCTATCCATCGCGCTGATTGAAGATCAAAATGGTATGGTGTGCTTATGATACCTGAAGTCCTTCTGGGGAATTATCTTTCCCGCCCTTCGATGACAGGATGTATGGCTTGTGAGAGGTAGGGTGGATGCAGGTGTCTTTGAGGGAGAGCATGCGCGCGCAGACCTTACGATCGTCAGTATCCTCTCTTTTTGTCTTGTATATATTCAAGACCACGACCAGTGATCATCAGACTTGCATCTTTGACGGTTTCGGGGTCAACCCCGGCTTTGAACTGGAAGAGGACGATGTGCGTGATTCCCATTTTTTGAATGACTTCAAGCGAAGCAAAGGACGGAAAAAGTGTGCGGATAGGTTTGAGGTTTACTTTAATCCACAGCGATTGTTCACACTCGAATGTATTTTATTTTAGTTTTAGCAGAGAGAAAACGAGGTCCAGGTTCATGGAGTCGAGCGGGGTTGGGTTGGGTTGGGAGGTTTCCCATCAACCCCGCTGACAAATAGAATCCATCCATCGTCATGATTCCGGTCGAGATAATCTTCCTCGCTCAGCTGTGGTGTACACATATACACTCGGAGAAAATAATAATAACGGGCTGATTACAACCTCGGCGACTCTGAAGAGTTAGACAATCACTGGGCTTGCATACTTCGGTAGGTGGTCCCGACCTGCGGATGATGTCATCGCTTGGTGCACTTGACCAACAGGCGACAGCAGAGTGATGACGGTCCTGGCCGTATCGCTGACTACCTATAGTACCTACTACCTAATCTAAGGGGGAAGAAAGAAAAAGGCAAATCATCAAATAGCTTCCAGACTCGAAGGTGTATGCGACAAAACATTAGTACTGCCTCAATCCGTCGATCAAGCAGGACCGGACTCTGGAAAAACTCAAGACGAGGGAAAAAGGAGGTCGAACTCGTACTCCGTAATTCCAGGAGATGTATCTATCCATTTTTTCTCGGCTGACACAATACAGTTAAAACGAAATGATCGTTCCGATCTAGACCAGATTGAGAGAAGCTCGAACTTCTCTCGAGTTCCGAGAAATTGAATTCCAAGGCATCGGACATCGGGACATTTCAACTTCCTCCGCAAGCATGCTCAGGTAGTGGTGGGTTGCCCTGGTCCAGATGTATGTTTGGTAGTACGGTACAGATAATGAAGATCTGCCTACGGAGTACTCTGACAAATTCTCTACGCCGTCTACGGGGTAGAATGCTCTTTTAAGTGAAACCGCTGGCTCATGGCGCTACAATGATTGGCCGTGCAGACGTCCAATCAACTCCAATGGATGGACTGACTCCGTGGATCGACGTCGTCGGAGATCAACTCTAATCAAAGACCGAGCACTTAACTATGGGGTGCAGTCTGCAAACCCCGGAGGCACACGGCTCGTCGGCTACAAGCCCTCGAGCCTCATCGAGAAAGTTCAATAAGGACGCACGTCACCGAGTCACTGGTGACTGACGTGAGGATCCTAGGGCAGAATTCAAACCAGCCGAATTACTCCGTACTCCGTGTGGAGATTGTGGTGCTGTAACTCCGTACGGAGTCTCGGAGTCTCCGTATGAACGAAATGGCGCATGACTAGACTGAGCGTGGACTGCGATCAGCACGAAGCTTTATGGCAGACATGATGACAGGAGAGGACGATCTGCTAGTGATATCGAGTGTCGGTTCAGGACTCGTGCAGTCTTTTCCACAAGCACGTCTATCGAAACGCCACAGAAACCAGTTCGACGACACCTTCATCTCGACCCCGTGTAGTTTGCCCGTGCGATTGGGCCTCTCCACGGGCTCTGCACTTCGTCGACCATGAAAATCCGTCTTTCAGGTGCAGAACACGCAATTCTGCGTGGATCAGAACTGTGGTTACACAACATGATTAGAGAACCAGGGCATTCCTGCGCTGAGGACAAACTCGATGCAAGGGTCATTGTGGAGTCTGCTGGTGATCTTGATAAGGAGCAGAAAGAGAAAAACGAAGGTCGAGACGTGATGTAAGCCAGCAGAGAAGAACGAAACGGCAGAGCCTCGGTTGAAGGAAGGAATTCAATTCCGCATTACGTACCTATCTTTTTGGATACCGTTCTGTAGTTAGTTAGTTAGTTAGGACAAACTACATACCTTTCGGGTACTTCCGAAAAGCCCTTAGAGAAGAAAGAACATAATGCACATTGTTCGAGAACGGCAGGCTGCTCGGCGCTCGCCTTTGAGCAATTGTGGAGAGCTGAACGCTCATTCCTCAGACGTCAGAATGCACATCGGATGCATGTTGCAGCGCACAGCAGCGCTCGTGAAAAGGTGCCAGGTGGGCTCAGCCATCAGTGAAGGTGTTTTCGGGTGGCTGGCTGAGGCTTCCAAGTTCGAATTCACTAGAAGGATGGGTGTATCCTAACGATCAACGAAAACTTTGTTGGTGATCTGGAACCATTACTTAGTCTATGGAGAGGTGCCACCGGTGATCTGCCTGATTTATTGCGAACCCTCGAACTTTGAAGGAATGTGGTGTTGTCCCCTTGCCAACACCGAAAACGTTCGGCGACCCCGATTTCCATGGGGTTGTACGGAGTATTATACGGGCCTTTGCTGAATCGAGAAACAAGGCGCGACCGTTGAACCGTGACAGAACAATAGACTATGGATCCTGCTGGATCTTCCTCCACCACTTGTGGTTCTTGAAAAGGTGATGTCCGAAGGTAATTGGGGCCGACAAACAACTGAAAAACCGGTCAGAGGCCATTGCACGGAAAAGGCCTCTGCGATACGGAGTAATAAGGTTCCAACGGCTGAGTATCTGACAGGCCCACGTGGTTATTTTGGCATGGTGTGTGCTTTGCCTTTTTGGGACTACTTTTGAAGTTTTGAGTCCAACAGTCAATAGTGTGGTATTTAGTCGCTTATCAGTACTCCGTACGGAGACTGGACAGTGACGGAGGTTGACAAATCACCGAAACGGCGCTTGACACGGCGCCTAGACCTCGCAGAATGCCGCCCAAAAAGGCAATTGCGTCCACAAGTCGCAGAGCCGCGCTAATCAACTCCGGAGATCCCGATTGATCTCCAGTGTCAAGAGAGGGGAGGCCCAAAAGGGATCATCGCTCATCTGGTATTGTACGGAGTACCGTACATTGTATCCTGGTGTTCTGTAGGATACAGTAGTTGTAAGCCACACCCGGTCGCATACCTTCGTCAACCAGACAGCGTGGTGACCGTGGTCCAGTCTGCTTGGAGAAGACGCTTACGTAGCTGTGAGAAACTACTGGATGTGGCAATTGAAGCAATCTACAAGATGACCAGGGGAGCATGAGCCTGCAGCAGGCTTTAGGCTGTCTGTGGCTTTTAGTTGGCCTGAGACATGAGGCCACAATCCTCTGGGCCAGGACCTAGACCTGGTCCCAGCAATAATATCAATCCTGCAAAGACGAAGGGCCTGCAGGCCGGCAGACGGGTACCCTAGTCTCGATCTAGTATAGTAGATCAGCGCGAGCACCGAGATCCTCCGTGGGCCAATCAGAATTGATTGCTTGTTGACAGGGTTGGGGCCTCAACATCGCCGATTATTCAACTATTCAACCCTCGTCACTGGTCAGCCTCCTGTTGCAGCCTGCAGGGTCGACCTACCTAGTACCCCACGGTCCCAGGCTAGTCCAGGATGACCCCTGCGGTGATCGGTCAGTCCGTACCATCCATCCATTTTCCATCGGGGCCCTTTGGATCGGAATGCCTTGATTAGTGGACCCCCGGCTCACAGACAGATCGCAACCTATCACGGAAAAGGGAAATAGGTAAAAGAATGGAATAAAAGAAAAATCCTCAAGACCGCCCCATCCCCACCCCACGGCCATCAACCTTTTGAACTTCCGTGACCAGCTTTCTCATTGTGTCAAGTTGCATACGCCAGTATGCCGTACCTAATCCTATGCATATTGTGCAAAGCAGGAACGTCGGCTGCGATCCGCAGATCGTCCCAACCCCCGTCATTCTTCCTTCCATCCGTACATACGTCGAGACTCGACAGGGAAATATGCACTGAACACTGACGAAGGATTCAATCGCGACAAGGTCGCAGTCCGTGCGGTTCGACATTCATCGACAGTATCGGCTCTATATTGTTGACGAATATCTTTCTGGTTTTACGAGTCTATTCTTTTTGCTTTTCTTTCTTTCTTCCAATTTCTAGAGGAAAGAGACTTCCATCGGTAGTGAATGACCCCGGTCAATAATGCGGCTGGACAATCCTTGTCGCATACCCGAGGCAATGGATACTCGATACTCACACGGAAGACGATCGAAGCTACCGACGATCAGGGAAAGGAGGCAGAAGGACGCATATTTCCTTTTTCCCCCCTCCTCTCTCTGGTCCACGACTCCACAGTTATGTTCCGTACAACATTCGAAACTTGGAACTTGGAAGTCCTTTTTTTCTTTTCCCACTATAGCCTCCTTTTTCGTGGCGCAGTCATCCAACATCCAATCTACGGTGGAATCCGTAAAATGGGCGGTTTTTTTTTCGCCCACCATAGCAATCCGTAAGCTGTACTGTATGCTTATATAGAAATTTCCCTTTCAGCCTCCCAGAGAGGCTCTCCACGGAAAAGAAAAGGAGAAAAGGAAAAACAAAACACCCCCAAAAAAGACTCCACCAATTCATCCTGGATCTTGATCCCTACAGGCTCAAACTGGTTGTTTCACGATGGATAATTTAGCTTTCTTGACGTTGACCGTTAAGTTTTAATTGCTACATGAGCAAGGGCCATCGGATGATCACTGCTCCACCACACACGGAGAGTAGGATGATAGAAATGGATCATTTCCCAGTAACTCCATATAATAAATTTCTTGTCTTGCTAAGATTCTGGTAGGATTTTTTATTTATTTATTCTTTGTTTATTTTCTTTGGTTCGGTTCCTTCCAGGAAGGTTGAACCGGAACCACAAATAATCTTTTGTTCCATGGTTTGGTATGGCAAGTGAAAGACGGGAAGGAGATCGTGGAACCAAACCTTGGGACAAAGCAAAAAAGAAAACAACAATCTGATTGATAACGTTTTTCTAGGTCAACAACGTACAAGTCCATAAGGTTTCCAGCAACTTGGTAGTGGTATCTGCATGGCTGCATCCGAATGCATCTCCGAAGATATATATACAAAAGAGTCGCGCAGCACGACAGCAATGCTTTCTTGGCACGGCCGACTTAGTTACGTACCCAGGTCCCATGTACTTCTTTTTTTTTTGGTTTGACCAGTTGTCCTGCGATGGGCAGGTCGCGAAGATTCTCATCGAAAGATCGAATGTCAAGGGCCAATTGCCATCAGATCGTTGCTGCTCATCGGCCGATGAACGGGGTGCCTTACGTAAACATGCATGTCTCTGCGATCTCTGGGTCTCAATTGATCTCGTGTGGTTGTTCCTCGTACTTCATAGGTCGGGACGAGCGGAGTGTTCTCGGCACCTGAGAAAAGTGGTTTGACGTCGGCAGTGAGGGAAAAAAAAGAAAAAGGATTTGCACCACGGGATGGATTCCTTTGTGTGTGACAATTGGTCTTTTCTTTCTTTCTTTTTTTTGCCATTGTGAAGTTCGAAGACTTGACAGGATGGTGGAAGGAAGTTACCTCCAGCTAATTCGTATACACTTGCTGATGACGAACGAATGAGACCCGCAATCGTATGGTTCGTCCGACCGCCAAGTCGTCGGCTGCAACGGCTTTTTCCAACGGAGCGGCGACGGAGTAAAGTTCGAGTTGACGGCGACGGAGAAGCTCGGCCCAGTCAGCGAGCCCCGTTGGCGAGGAAATCTTACCCCTCTTCTTCGGTCCTCAAGGGTTAACCTGTGGCCCGTGGGACCTGGCAGGCTAGCCGAAACGAGCTGGTCTGTGAGTGATGGATGGACGGTCCGTCGTGGCCCTTGAGAAAGCTGAGCAGTGAGCACGCACATGCGCCGAGTCTAGACAGGAGGCGAAAATGCATAAGGAGAAGCTCGTGAAGCTGGTTGTTTGTTGATGAGAGAATCAGGGAAAAAAAAAAAACCGATTGTGGCTGTCTATCTCTCCCATCAACTTCAAGAACATGGCTGGCTGAAAGGGATCTACCACTCCGTGCTATGCACAGGAACTATTGGAAAATCGGGACATGGGAATGCGTCTGATTGAGTGGCTGACAAGTTACAATGCCCAGAAATTACAATATTTTTGTTCCAATGTCGTTTCCAATTCTTTCTTTTCTCGATCTTCACAAAAAATAGAAGGGTTTCGCCGAACACGTACGGAGTACACAGGACGTAGTTCTTGCCGCTGTAGCAGTCTGTCTAGGTAACCTAGCCTCGAGGCTGCGAAGGGAAACCCTGCCACTTCAGCAGGTTGATTGGTTGGCAGCTTGCCTTTTCTGCGGTCGAATCGATGAAAATGGATGGCACACGTACATGCTTGGAACATGCAGGGTGGACCCTTTTTTTTCTTTCTGCCAGGCTTCTTATGATCACTTTTTCCAGTTTGACTTTGGGTCGCAGGCCGTTGTCATGCAATGAGAGCGAATTGTCCATCGATGAGAAACTTTGGGGTTAACGTGGGGCAGGAAAGTTTGAAGGCAGATAGTCTATAATCACGGCATTGTTCGACCACACCGTTCAGGGGAATTAATCAGACAAAAAAAAGAAAAAAAAAATTGAAGCCTTCCATTACTATTATTCTTGCACAGACAAAAAAGAAGCGGGAGGGTGAGACTCTTGCGATTCACATATGCAGGAATCCTGTCCCGACTCAGAGTCGGCCTTTTTTCCCTTTTTTTTTTTTTTTTTTTTTTTTTTTTCACCTTCAACCCCTTGCATCGTCCGCATGAGCAGGTGTGGCTCGAGCTACGTACATTCCACAGGAAAGACACGGAAGCGTTGACACTGGACAGAGGCCTTGTTTCTGATCATATTCTGTTCTGTAGGAAGGACAATACGACTGTCTGCGTTGCAATACGAAGGATGGACAGATCAGTGAACAATAGAGAAAGGAGGCAATGGCAAATACGACGAATATATTGCATTACAGAGATGCCTGACTATGTGACACCTTGGCATTCGAGGCCGATTACTCAAGTCTTCGGAGATTTTTCTAGAAAAGAAAACAGGAAAGAAAAAGAAAAAAGATCCAAAAGTCCAATTGTTCGTGGGGTATTAACTAAGTCCAAACACAGCATTCCGAGTAGAGACAAAAGGAAATGACAAGAAAATAGAACCATGTACCCATACGATCACCGCCCATCGCGAGTGATCGGCCCGTCGCACCTTTTCTCTAAACCAGGAAATCGAAAAATTGCCAAAGCACGCTCCTTTGCACCAAAAGTAAAAGCAAAACAAAAATACAAGTATTGACCACGTGACCTGCACCGGCTGCCGAGCAAATGACCAGAATGCAAACGTGCGCGGAGGTTGCTGAGGGTAAAAGATTCGGAGGTGATTTTCAAGGTGGGTAATACACATTAGGATACAAAGGGAATCTTAACAAAAGAAAATAGAAAAACACCATATTGCCACATAAGAAATGCAATTCACACAAGCCAGATCTCTCGATGCTGTGGATCCGAAACAACGAAAATGCCTCCCAAATCCCGCTTAATCACAAAGAAAAGAAAAAGTAATGTAAACAAGGTCATACGGTCGTTGATATCCAAGGTCTTCTTCAACCCATAGATTTCAGTTGAGTAGGCTGTGCAGACCCATGCGCGAGTCGCGCGATGAGGTTTTCAACGACTCTGGCCGAGTCTCTTCGGGAGAACTAGGCCAGCCTCTCGATAATGACGCGGAGTGCTGATGCCAGGACGGGGTTTGGAAGTCAGGCATGTATCGAGATCTCAAAGCGAGTTCGGAGAGAGACTCGAGGGTTTTACCACCCTGGTTGGGGAAGTGACCGTCCTCCGATGAATGAAGCGAGGGTACACTTTGCCTGCGCAACTCGCCATAGCTGAGGCGCAGATCCGCCGGAATAGGTAGTAGCTGAGGTGAGGGAAGAGTTCTGGGCGAGGCAGAGGATACCGAGTTATGGTCGGAAACCATGGAAGGGGGTTCAATGGAGGGCGCATTCGAAACCTCCGAGAAAGCGGGCGATGTCAAAGGAGCCTCGACTGGACGGTTGATGGAGGGGAGGGTGAAGATGGGGGCCAACTGTCTGTGGCAGTCGACCGAAGTGGCCAAGGAAACCCTCCGTTCGCCTGGCGAGTAAATGCTGGATGGAGAGGATTCCACATGGATCTTGGGCGATCTGGTCCATGAAGGCTGCGTGTTCATCGAGGCCCGCGGATAGGGAGTCTCCACTCGACCGTTGAATGTTCGCGAGGAGTGAGAATTCAAGCCTCGTCTCTTGCGGTTCATGCTGCCATTCCACCAGTTCTTCACGGCATTGTCGCTTCGGTTGCCGAGTCTTCGTGCGATTTCCGCCCAACGCTTTCCCATCTCGTTCACCATGCGCTCGATCATCAGGCCTTCCTCGGCAGAGATAGGCTCACGATTCAGCGATGGTTTGAGGTTTTGATGAAAACGTTCTCTGCATTGCTTGGGGGAGCGATAGTGCATATGCTGTGAGATGCGAACCCAGTTGTTGGGACCTTGCTCCCGCACCAACTGAAGCAATAACTGGTCCTCTTCGGGGACCCAAGGTCCGCGACGGTGAGTGGGGGCCATTTTTCTCTGGGGGGTTTCTGTTGATGATGACGTTATTGATTGGTTCTATGGACAATGATCAGACAGCAGTTGAGGGAAGAGGAGAGAAGTTGCAGGTGGATGGTATGGATGAAGAAGGAGAGGAAGGAGCAGTCAAGGTTGGGGCGACACATTGATAAAGTATGAAGGGAACCGGGGCGGGGAAGGTCAGTGAAAAGGGTTCGGGGATCTTACAAGACTAGCGCCCAACAGTAGTAAAGTAAATGGGAATCTTGGGAAAGCAGAGGCCAGCGTAACCGAGCACCTGGATTCGAAAATCGGATTGGCAAGCCGACAGACAAGCAGCGCGCAAGGCCGAAGATATATTCACGGAGCCACCTGAGCCACTCAAGCCCTGAGAGCGCTTATGGGATATGCTTAGCAGAGTGAACGTATGTGCAGTGTATGCACCCGGGACCGGTTACAGGAAAGGGAAAAAAAAAAAGAAGAGACTACTACGCGCTATGGAGGAAGATCCGATCTCAGATCTCGGAGCTGACACTCTGTCGGAGGAATATGTAACGTCCGTATTTACAGGTCAGGTAATAAAGTAGCATCCCGCTTCGTTATGGCTATGAATGTGACTGTTCCCATAGTTGCTAGGGAGTGGAAACAGTAAACCGATCTCCTGGTATTGAAAGTGAGAGAGGGGGGTGGAGTGGATTGTATGGAGTACGTAGTAGTGTGTCTTAGGCTGGTACGAAAAGAACAATAGACGGCAGAAGAAAATAAAATAAAAAGAATAAAAAAAGTCTTCCGTACCAGCATCTGCTTTAGGAAAATCGGACCCATTCAGTGACAGGGTTCCATAGTGAAGCTATCGGTTCCAGCTCTGCCAGAACCTTAGAAGGAAAGGCTTTTTCTAGATCGTGGGGAGATTTGCCACTATGTATCCACGTTTACCGGGGGGTCAATGTCGGACAGGGGTGCATGGTTTTCTACGCGAAACGCCATTTTGGATCTGACAAAAGAGGAGACCCTAATTATTCCAGACTGAGAATCCCAGACGTATCCGTACAGGGGTGGGTTGATTCCAAGGAATCTCTACTCCATACCTACTCTTCTAGCCCTCAGTCTTGTGTATGTATTGCCATTTCCATTTTCATTTTCATTCCCATATCTATTTTCCCACTTGCCCTCGGGGGTGTCAGCAGGGTACATGCAGCATCCAAAAAGAACGACACGCGTAACGTCAAGATTCTTGTGTCCTCCTGACTATAGGTACAGTACACTTACAGTACACGAGTTGGAGGGCCGTTACTTGTCTGAATGCTCCCCGAAGAGAAGAAGAGGGTACCAAGGTTTCGGCCGCCCGAGGAACAGGAACTGTTTACGGAGTAGGTTCGTAGGAGACAGTCCATTGAGAAGCATGAAGTCCGGTTTGGCCGTCAGTGGTTAATTACCTGTGCGGCCGCGATGATCCACCGGGACTACGGATTGGTCCATGCTCGTCAGGCCCTGACAGGACAACGGGAGCGGCAGAACGGTCTGATGGGCGAAGTTTGTATGGTACATGACTCCATGGGAACCGTGTGTCAGCCTGTCAGGTTCCAAAAGGGAGAAGCAGGAAAAAAAATATAAAAAAAAGCTCGATCTAGCTTCCGATGTTCCAGGGATTTAACTACTAGTGCTAATGCCGAGACTAACATTCAACAAACAAACGATCAGGGGTCAGTCAAGACCAAAGCTGGTGGCCCATCCCAGTCGCTTTGGCCCGTGACCCACTCCGAGTCATGTAATTTTAGTATTTACGCAACTTACTGACAGATTCTTTCCAACACAAGCTCCATCGCGCATCACCTTTCTCTTCTGAAGTTCCGATCCTTACTCGGAATGGTTTGAGAAGAGCCAAGCCTGCCTGCGGATTTTTTATTTTTTATTTTTTTTTTCTGGTAAGGTGCACCGTGCAGCAGACCTTCAGGCTTCAGCTAGCCATGCTCCGGACCCTCCACCAGCACATCGGTCCTCCACGCCTCGTCCCTGATCGTTTCCTGCGCTACTCTCCACTTTTCGTGGTCCCTTGTGGACCGTTTTGGCAAGACAGCTCTGAGCTGTCCTGCTAGCATTGGCGCTTGTCTTCCAGATATCTCAAATACTTCCCAGCAATCTAGACTGGACTTGGCTGGGATCGTCGTGGTTGCGCAATCTGTAATCTATCTTCAATCGAGACACCCCCGAGTGTCGTACGGAACATAAGGAGAGACATGATTATGTTTTGGGAAAATGTGCACCGCAGCCTCACAATATTATGGAATGCTATTATGAATACTCCCCTGGTAATCAATTGTTTTATTCTCGATTGAGTTAGTCGTCTTTTATGTTACAGTAGCAAATATCGTCATTGATGATTTCGGCCGTCCTCGGCTTTCGAGGCAGTGAGGGCGATGCCCTTTTTTTTTTTTGATAGCCACGATATGCCACAACGGTATCACATCATCTGCACGCCATTGTCATGTTTCATTTCATTTCATTTCTTCGCTTGGCTGGCTATGTTCGGCTAGAAGCCTCATCGACGATCATCCTAGCCGTCATCCTAGCCGTCATCCATGATATCAAAGTTCATTGTGACGTTGGTCATCGACTTCCTAATTGGACATAGATATTGGCAGGAATCGTGCTTTGATGGCATAACCGAATGTTGAGAACGCACAACTATGTTATCCTGCAGCAAGAGCGAGATCCCCCGAAACTCTTTTCTCTTCGATGCCAATCAGGCACGAACTTTCGGTCACATCCTTGTCGCGATTCTCGCTTCGATGCAGGGACCGGACCGTCTCTACCAACATGTGTGCATATACTTGGACGGAAAACCGTGTGATAGATCTCTCGCAGTTCGAACCACGCAGGCTTCGAGATGGCAGTGTCACCTTTTCTGGACGGCGACATATGCAGCCCAGCGAGAAAAGCGGCAAAGTATTTCCCGCAGCGGAAGACCTGTGTCAATATACTTGATATCGGCGCATTTCGCTGTCGATGACGGATAACCTCGCGATTCGTTTCTTTTTCCCCTATGTTGTCAAGAAGACCGATCCTGCAAGACATCGAGATCTGACCTCTTCGATCTGGCCCTGATGAGCAGCTCAGCTACCGGGATTTTGGAAACCTTCCAATCCTTCCTGATCGAGCTATTTGTGTTTTTGTTGCTTTCCATGGGATTGCTTTGTGTTTGCCGATTTATTACCCTTATGCTGTACTGTACATTGGATAGCCGCATGGAATGGACTTGGCCGATCTTTACTGTACTTGTGGATCTGACAGAAGAATAGAGAATAATGTCTCGATATGAAGACGTTCATTTTGTGCAAGCACGCCGAAATCGCATATGTAGTTATGGATGACGAGGCTGATCCATCATCCAGAGCGGTAACGCGGCTGCGAGCGAATGGAAACCTGTCAACATCACGCGGGTCGGGACCAGGCCAAGGGCTTGGACTATGGATTCTTAGGGTATGTTCGCGTCGTTCCGACTCGAGTACGGAGTAAACTTTTTTCCAAGCTAGAAGCCGTTGGATGTTATCGACCTTGTTTGAGTTTCCTCGTATCAAGCCACACCTTGGCTACGGGGTTAGAGATGGGGTGGGGACTCGGGAGCAAAGAGAGGGAGCTAAAAATTAAAAACCCCCTGAACGGTGCTACCGTGGACGGGTGACGAACCCTTCGTCCGGCGAGCTGATTGGCGCGTGTTCGGGCAGGTATTTGTCATTTCTGGGGCTCAGGTCGGAGCTTCCCACCTAGGTTCTAACTCATTGCGCGTCGGGCAACAAATTGGACCGTGGTCCGTCAACACGCCAAATCTGCAGCGCAATCTTGTCCAGAATCCAGATCGACATAAAAGAGGATCATAATGAACAATCTATTGTTTTCTAAATCGCTGGCCTCGTCTGTGCGCCCGCGTCTCTTCGGCGTTGAGATTAAATTCCCCGCTGCATGAAGCTGTCGACTCGCCCACTTCCAACGAGTCAAGGACCAACGCTTCGAGATACGGAGTAAAGCTAACGACTGTAAATACTAAAGACATTTTTTTTTCTTTTTTCATTCCGTGAGTGGAGACAGTATTAATTCCAAAAAGACAGAGAACGCTGGTGACGCCGTCAACGTGGATTTCCTGCCGTTGTCTGTGCTTCTTGCCAGAAAACACCGAACAAACTCGCAGCTCGGCTTTTCAGGATCGACACTCGTATCGAGTCAATATTGAATAACGTACTGAGTCTTGACAGCTTGCCCACCGCTCCAACTTCCAAACTTCCAGTCTTTCCAAGCCACCAAGCCATGTGGACACCGATCAGAAAAGCAAAACGTACGATCCTCGCGATCTGCCCTCGTGTGGATTACGTCATCGAACACCCTCGCAGTTCGACTCCGTATCGGGTTGTCCTCATGATCGACCTCCGTCCGTAGGGAGTAATTTGTAATGATTCGTCCTCCGTTGGTATCATTAGGTATGTTTGTTCTGTATCGACTGGGTTGCTCCCTCGCCATATATCTCTTACATACTACGGATACTAGGTAACTACTTAGTGCTCGGCAAACCCCTTAAGAACGACATGGGGGTACCAATCAGAGACACGGCAAGTATTTGAGATAAACCCATGTCGCTTTGCAGGGGTCCCGTGCAGGTTGCTTATGTCAAATACCAGGAAGCGATGCTTCAACTGACGTGCCTTCCCAGATCCATATTGCTGTCCTCAGTCGAAGGTTACAGTCTCAGGTCATGGCAAACGAAGGTGTGTCATGGCAGGCAAGGCTCCATCTGTCACGGCACGTTTTATCTCACACATAGTAATGCTGTGTAACCTGGGCTCCTGGCGAAAAGGCTGGTCCAGGATCCCTCATCCTTCTGCCAAACCGACTCGATCAGAGGACGACGGGGATTGCGCTGCACAACACCGTGTGGACCGAACGGCTCTCTCGCATCCGCCATCCGTTCCCAATTGTCGGGCCTCCAACAGTTGAACCGTGCAACTCCAAGAGGTCCGAGCGTCAACAGGTTCCTGTCAGAATGAAACGGCCATCAAGCAAGACCGCAGCACAGTGCACACTACACACTGCAGCGGGCAGCGGCTAACTATGCACTGGGCCGCGAACGATACCCCCATAGAGCTGAACCATGTCACGTGGGGTGTTAAGCATTCAGTGCGGGGATCTAGATTTATCAAGGACCTTTATGACAGATAGCAAGTGACTCCGAGGATTTTTGGAGAGATCGAAGAGAGAGAGAGAGAGGCGAACACATCGACAATCGGTCATTAAGATGCACAATTGACATTCTCGTAAGATGAAGAAAATCATCTCGTTGAAAATGATGAACTTGCTGGCCATTACTGTGGTTCTATCGTGTAAATCGTATAAGAGTACCCAGTGATGCCCGTACCAACAACGGAAGTCGACCATGCAATCTCTTTGTGCTCGAAATAGACTCCTACTGGAGGCGATACCGCGCCTCAGAGGCTCAAAGAGACACATAGTCTATACAAATCGAACAGATCAATGTTGAATGTTCTATCCGCACTTCTCGGAGTGACGTATTGGTACGCACATTGTATCGGGGTATGGCCGGGAGTGTACAGGAAACAACATGATTGGATGTTAGACCTTCGGGGTTCACTTGCTGTGATCGGGGACCATGTGGACAGTGGTTCCCGATTCGCGGACCCGCAACGGTGACAGTCCACCTGCAGATTTGGAAGATTGCCTCTTTGGTCGTTGGTAACGCCGAGCACCGAAGAAAAATAGGCAATCTCGTAACTGTCCGTCTGTTTTTGGAAGAGCTAGACAACGGCTTAAAGACCCCGAAAGCTGTAGTAAACGGGTCGAGAACTCGTAGCAGCCAAGGCGGTCACTCTGTTGGTCGGGAGACATCTCGACAGTGGACACCCTCGATTTGTGTTCGTGCGGCCAAGAGTGTGGGTGTGTGACGAAAGCACCCCATTGAGGTGTACATCGTGAGGTCCCCGATGACCATCTTCTCGACTTCTCCTCTCCGATGACATCTAGGCGCGGCTTCTGCGAGTGATGTGACCAGACTATTGACTTGACGGGTGCTCGAATACGAAGAGGTACCCCATGGCTTTTCCCGCGTTGACAAGGGTCGTTCTTGGTTGATTCTTCGTCCCTGGGAACTTTGCTTGCAGAGTCTTGACCTGTCGGGCTTTTCGCTGTCATTGAAGTTTATTGCTCGCCTTCAGGCTTCTGCACAACAGCACTGAAGTTGGGATGCCACTCATATGACATGGAATGTCGGTGAAAATCAACCACCCCAAGAAACTCTCCATGATTAGCCAGCCTTCCTTGTCTATCCGTGGGTCCACCGCCCGTGCTGAAGCCAACCAAGCTGGTCCAGAACCACCGAGTAAACCCAATCTATCCGGGCGAAACTCAATCTCAGAACCGTCTAACGAAGTCCCAGCGCACAGGTAAGGGCATGAAGTTGCCATGAACAAGGATGCTGGGGTCCCAGAGGCGCTGGTGCGGGAGCCGGTCTCACTAACTTAACTTAGCCCCCATTTGCCTGGGGTCGGTGACCAGGTGGACCGTGGCGCGGTGGCAGGGACCTTCTCTGGTCTTGTCGCACCGCATGGTCGCCTATTTGTCGGAAGTCTGCTGAGTGACGGAGTCCTAGCTGCCATGGCGTGCGCCACACCGCCCGCAAACGTTCAGGGACTGAGCCTGTTGTTGAATTCCATGGCAAAGCCTGGACTGTTGACACTGGGCAGAGAAAAAAGAGGTGAGCGATCCCGGTCCTGACTCCTGAATCCTGACGGTTGAGGCCAGGATCCGTTTCGAAACACCTCGCGTGGTGCTTCATGCTCTGTATTGAACAATCAACAAATGAGGCGCTATCCTACCCAGCCAAGCTTCCCTTAGATAGAAACATTAAGCGAGCGATGAAAGTTTCTAGACTGGGAGTTGTTTTGAGATGATTACGGAGTACCCATCTTCAACGGTGAGGCGTGTGCAACACAACCAAAAAGAGCCGCTGTTTCGGATTAGGTGAACATGTGGCTCAGCCGCTGTGGCGATGCAAGGCTGGGATGTGTGGCGCAGCAGGCTTCTAGGCAGGGTTGCAATCCTCTCATCCCAATTCGGGTCTCTTTAACGAGAACCTCGCCTACTCTTGGAACTATCTGTCGGGGATTTTTTAGCCTTGACAAGGGCGTGTACGACACTTGTCGCAGGGTCCATTCACGACAGCCCAACGTTGAATACGAGATGCGGGTGCAGACGGTCGGGCGCAAATGTCTTGCGAATTAAGAGCGTCCTCCTCCTTTCTTTTTGGACGACTATCAACCAGTTAGTGCCTAGAAGCTGACCTGCTTTTGTGGGTAGAAGTAAGGTGGCAAATGTAGTTGTCGCTGGCTGTAGATGCCTTGGGAAACCATCATCGAGTGTCGCTGCTGTCATAGATTTCTGTGTGTTGCAAAAAGAATACCTCGTTGGAAATAGAACGAGAGTGTAGGCTTGACGCAGAAATATATAAATTCGAGATCCGAGAAATCTTTCAGTGTCCCTCCGTCTCTTGAATATCCGAGATCACAACAGGCCTGTATCAAATGAATTGTAATCGAGGATGATGTGCAGGAGAAGCCGCAGCAAAATATATAATTCCAGACGGAAGTCAACAGACATGTTATGTTTCGAGTAGATTATCACTGATACTTGTTGAAAGCCAGAGGCGCAGCGGGCTATACAAAGCTGGATATCCCGATGGATAACCTTACGGCCAGCTATACAAACAAGCCTAAGCTAGGACCCATCAATTACCATTCTCATGTATCTATACGTGCTGCCACCCATCAACATCCGATCCATCTTCCATCTTGGACCATACTCGACTACCTAATCTACCATATATCATTAGTATCCCCACATGTCGTCATCTGACTTGACCATGTCATCCTCAATAAGAACTCGCAGCCCATTCTCCTTGTCCTCCCGCTTTCGCTGGCGTTTGGTCACCATCCGACTGGGGGTAAGGGGTGTCACGGGAGTGAATGGCATGTACGGGCTGTATGGCGTGGCTGCGCCGGTTCGGGGTCCATGTCGGAGATGTTCAGGTCGTTCCAAGATAGTGGTCTTGGTGGCGGGGGCGCTCTGCAGAGGGAACGCTTCTCGGAAAGGTAAGGATGACGAGCTATGAACGGCAGTGGCAAGGCTAAGCGGAGCGGGAGCCGGAGCTCGTCCAGGAGGTTTTCCTAGACCGACCCGGGCCTGCGGCGTTGCTGGAGGAGGGCCGGGTTTGTAGAGGCGGGGAGTGAGTGGCACCTGGTCTTCGCCATAGGAGTCTGACGATGTAATGTCCGGAGACCGAATCGGGGGAGAGATGGGCAGCTTTCGAATCGACAGCCGCGGGGAGCGGAGCTTTCCAGAGCTCACCGACCCCCGCGAATTCGAATTGAAGAGAGAGAGTGGTGATATTTTTGATAGCCGTGAGTTGGATCGCGGGCTCACTGGCGGCTGTGAATGGGGACTGGGAGGGGGTTCCTCCTGGGTTGAGCGGCTGGCATTTAAATCGATCCGAGGACTCATTGGTGGGAACGAGGGTTTGGAATAGTTGATTCCAGCAGCTTTCTGCGCATCGTGCTCCATCACCGCAGCATAAAGCATTTCCATTTCATCCTGTGCCCTGCGCCGATCGGATGCAACCACTGATTCGTCAATAGTAACCTCGCTCGCGTTTCCCGAGGCTTGGTGTCTATGCCCCTTGGTCAAGCTGCTCCACGACATCGTGAAGCCGCTCGCTTTGCTCAGGCTGGGTGGGTTCGTAGAGATAGGAGTAATAGGGCTGGGATCCGTGCTGGCTGTAGGCTTTCCAGGTGTGATCATTTCCACCTGCAGCGTACAGTTGGATGATTGGATTTGTCTGCGCAGGCGACGTCCCACAATAAATAGTAGGCTCAGTAGAATGGCAACGAAGATCAAGTATGCGCCCACGATGCTACCGACTTGAACGGCAAGAAGCGACTCATCCAGAGTCGGTCTCGCTGGAAAGTCCTCTTCTCGACGAGTCACGGTCTGGTGTCCAAAGGAGATCGGCCCAGCTGCAGCGAGTTGAAGAAAGCTGGCAGTGAAGACTGCAACGAGCATCGAAGATAATGGCCAGCATGGGGTGGCCCTCATGGTCATGACCGGTCGAGATTAAGTACCAGAACGCATATCGAGGATTCGAAACGAGGCCGCAAATCTAAACAGGCAGAGTTACACCTCTCCTGGGGCGGCAGGAGATATATGCAAGAGCGTTCCATTCGAGGCCGGATTTGCTGTGAGCGTTCGCGGGGAACGCGATTGCAGGAGCGGTTGCAGCGATTGATTGGGCGTGACGATGTGAAGAGCGGCGGGCAAGGCTGCAGGGTGCAAAAGAGTCCAAAGACCCCAAGGTCGAATGACATCCCAGCGATGCTCGGCCAGGGTGACACTTCTGCTGCTGTATCCGCCACTCTCTGCTCACATTGGACGACTCCCTAAAGTTAGTAAGGATCGCGACATTGAAGCGGCATAGTGTACTTTTGCTCAGTGTCCACTGTCCAGTGACTCCAGTCTCGACGATAATAATAATAATGTCCAGTGAGAGAAAGATAATTGACTTGAAGAAGGCCTGTCACCCCACTCAAACAACCCACTGGATTTCCTCATTTTTGGTGAAGAGTTAGTTACCAGTCAAAATCCCTAAGAATGGGAGTTCCATCTTAAATCCAGGGAAGATTTCTGCGATAAGAGGACATCTTCCTTGAAAAGGGAAAAGAATACCTCCGACGTGCCAGAAACAGGCGACAGGGACAGCGTGTTGTGGAGGAGTGATGAAGGGGGCCTGTTCCGGGCTGCGGTTGGCTAACCTACGCGCCGGGCTCCATTTCTGCAAGCACCGGCACATCCATCAACTCAGTCACCCCACATCTGTCACGGATTGTGACTTTGCAATGGTATTCGAATCGGAAATCGGAATCCCTTCGCAACATCGAAATTGGAGAAACTGAAGAGCCTGTACTAATTGGTACAACATCTTCTGGGATAGATGATGCATGAAAACTCGACGCAACAAGCCAGAGTCCTTCTGTGGGGTCTTCTGAATGGAATCCCGAAATAGAGAGCTCTTTGGAAAACCCATTGACCACGACAGTTAACTGTTGCTATCATTACAGCTGGATTTCACCCTGAGTTCCTTCCTATCTGGATCCAAATGGCAGTCACGATGACCGTCACCAGGTGCTTCCTTCCCATTATGTTGCCTATTGAAGATTCTGTCAACATTGTACAAGGTTGTCTAGTAGAACTAACGTCGCAGAGCACACCTGAAAGTCAACACATCAAACTGACAGGACCTCTTGATCAATTTTTGAGTCACACACTCTTTTTCGGCATATTAAACAAACTGAAGCTTTTTTTTTTCTTTTTTCTTTTTTTCCCTTCTCACTGGAGTCACTCTTTTCGAGCGATTGTCAAAGCAGACCGCTTCAGCCATTCGGACGAGATGGGCCACAAGTTCACAGTCGTTCATGGCGTCAAATCCGACAGATTCTACGAGAAAGGAAACGGGATCAACCAAATCTGGCTGGGAAACTTGGAAATAATCTCTCGTTTACCGTTTGGCGACTCGGATCTGGCACAGGCGGGATGGCCAAAGGGTGGCTGGCCTAAGATCCCCTGGCATAATTTCATTATCCCCCTCAAACGCAGAGCACACGAAATGGCATCCTTCGAAGCCGGCGTTCATAATGGCGGGACCGAGCAAGTAATCTTGACCGACCCTATCAACCCGCCGCCCTCCCAGCCTCTACTTCTCGCTGTCACGACGTGTCTGCCGGCCATGGTGCTTTGTGCTTTCAGCTTTCCGGTCTTCTTAAGACGAGATCTGCGAAAAACGATGCAACGCTCTTCTGACACGTCAAAGCTCAGAACCACACAATGGATGAAGCATCTCAAAGTATGCGCCTGGTTGGCAACACTCACCATGATTGTCGGCTTGCTGCTTGCCTTTCTTGCCGTCTACGCCTGGTCCATTGATGCTCGATTATCGCACCGTCCAGTGACCTCGACGGAAGCTGCTGTCACCACCCTGTTCAAATCGCTGAGTGCTATTGCCATGTGGGTTGGGTTTTTCTATGCTGCAGCAGCAGTGAACGCGATCTGGGCTGAGTGGAGAAGATGCTATCATCTGATCAATGATGAATCTATCAACCGCTCCCAGGTGCATTCCAGGGCAGTGTCTATGGAGGAACACCTACTGATGGCATCGCGTGCTGTCTCGGGTGGCGACCTCTTCGCATAGTGAGTGGATTGGACTCGGACAGAGGTGCATGGGTTTTTGAAAGAAGCTCGAAACTGGTCTTCAAGATTCTTTTGAAGATATGTTCCATGTGTGAAGGCTCAAACTGCTATGCACATAACCTAAGACGCTTTTAACCATGACCGGCACGCTCCAACCTATTTCTAGTTTTATACAATACCCAATAAAAACCTTCGCAACCTTGCTATCCTACACCAAAAAACACCTTGCCATGTTCAATGGAACGCCCTGAATATAAGCCGTGCGGATCCAGCCCGCTGTGTCGTTAAGATGTGTTACAGGGCAGGATCGAATTTCAGCTTCTCTGTCCTTCCCCACTTGAGAAGAGATCTCTCCAAAACTCTTTAAATCCGTAGACTTTAGACCTATCCTCGTCGTACACTCGTTTGGTCTGCGTTGTGCTGAAGGAGCCTAGAAGTCCAGTCGAACTTGGACGTCCGGACGGCGTAGGACTTCGGGCCTTTTCTGTCGCGCGACGCCTGATTTCCTCGGCCAGACCTGGCGCCACATCTGCATAAACCGAGGCCAGCTCGCGCTCAAGATTCAGGTACGGCTTTTGAGCGATAGGAGGAGCTTGCAGGTTGTACGAGCGAGTAAGCGCATTGAGCTGTTTGACGGCCAGTTCATGGTAGGCACGCTCAATAGAAAGATAGTCCGGATCACGTAGGGGCGGGACATGCGGAAGCACGTCCTCGTCCTCGTCCTCAAATTTCGGTTGCGGTGGCTCTTCAGACGGAGAAGTAGGCGGTCTCGAAACGATCCTGCCGTCACTGTTCAATTGACTCACCGAACTCTCTGATCCTTCAGTGCGCTTGAATGATTCCTCCATCTTGGACCTCTCCACCAAGCGAGCCTCCGCGGCAGCATACGCTCGCGCGCGTTTCATCTGCGCTTCTAACGACCCTCCCTGGCTGGCGATCAGCCTTGCAGCATGTCTCCTCCAATCGCTCCTCAAGCGTTGACGAAATTTGTCGACTTCCTTAGCCAGCTCCTGCTGCTTCTCGATCCAGGATGGCACGATCTCCTGTTTCTGAATGATCTTGTTCATAAAGTACTCGGTGGTATCAATGAATGCGCTGTTCGCATTAGGATCCGCCTGAACATTGACACCTTTGCCTCTCGGGATGCGCTTGAATTGGCCGCGCGCAATCGCATCTTCGATCCGTTCATTTGCCAGAGATGTGAGACCCTGCACCGTCATCGGCATCGGGCGTGCGCCGGGCGAGAACCTCTCCCTCATCTCCTTGCGCATGGCTTCCTTCTCTTCGTCAGATACGCCAGGGCTCTGGCTCAACGTGTATGTGGAGGTGCGGTCTCTGGCGCTCGCAATACGGGCGCCGGCCGACTGCTTGGGTTTCGGAGTAATCGAGAAATCGACGGGGCCCAGTTGGGGTTGGGGTATTTTATAGGGTACTCGAATCGGTTTCCTGGAGCTGTCTAGCATGCGTAGAGAGGCGTCGTGGAGGCTTTCTGTTCCCGTCCATGCAGGCGCTGCAGCGATGTCTCGGGTTCCTTGTCCTGCGCTCGCCTTCGATCGAGAGTTAGCAATGATTATCTAGAATGAGATCCACGGGAATATCATCAAGACATACCGGCATATTAACGATAGAGTGAGCAGCAGCATGCTCGCTCTTGAAAGCGCTCGCTGCTATCCTCTCCTCGAGCTGCCTCTTCAGCTCCTCCGAGAACCCCGCTTCCTGCATATTCTTGCGCGCAGAACGCCCTCCTTCGAGCATCACCTCCTCTGTCATCTCGGACAGTCTCCTCGATAAGGCGCCCTCTTCCTTGGGCTCCGTCGACGAGGACGCGGTCGCTGACTTTCCCTCCGGCTGCGAGCCTGCATTTTGCCTCCGAGGCGATACTATAGAAAAGTATCTCGGCCTCATGCAACTTGTTGCCAGCATCTGCGCTGGGGGCGTATTCAACGAGCGAACGCAGCTGAAGCTTGACATCGAGGCACGCTTCCCACCCGTATTAACCGACGAAAAATTAAATATAAAAAAAAAGAGAGAATAGTTGTAAGAAGATAACTTTCGAGGAGCTCCGTCGCCCGTTTATCATTCACCTGCTTATGTCAGCCACCTCCGCGGAGTAGAAAAAAGAAGCTAAAGTCTTGGCACCTCCGAAATGTTTCCGACGGGCCGCGATCTGAAGTGATTTCTTGGATACGAAACTCGGCAGCGATTTATTTCAAAAGGGTCCGCTTCAATCTGGTTATCTCGTCAATCTCCTGAAATTCTGACCAGACTTGCGAAAATGCCCGCAAAGGGAGCCGTCACCCGTCTCAACCCGGTCCGCCTGCAGACCATCCCTCACCTTCGAGTCCGTCGTCCGAACCAGAATGAATCGAATCCCTGCGTGGCTGTTATGACTTCGATGCTGAGTATGTGGTTTCTCGTGATGTTTCTGTGGGCAGTTACTTTGTCTGCGTTTCGCAATCCAGATCGCTCATGCTATTATCCTTCCTTCAACAACTTGCGGAAGCCTTGCACCCATTCGAAACCAACCTGTTCTAACTTCTCGGGTTATCTAGACTGCTGGGCCTCCTCCGGCTACACCGCAGAGGGCTGCGCGGCTCTCGAGCAGCAATTGAGACAATGCATGGACGCACCGGTACGTAATTCATGCATATGGCAACAATGGATTTGGCATCGTTCGAATAGGAGTCTCTCGACTGCCGTCCCGTGCTGGACTACTGGCTAACACGACTACGTCGAATGATAGAAACGCAAGAACGACAAGAAGAACACCATCAACTACCACTTGATGAGAATGTACCCCAAGGTTGTCGGTCCTCGGAAGAAGAACGGTGTTCTTGGTTAAACGCGGTTGGAATCTTACGATTGCTTTACTCCTCCTTGTTCATCGTCGAATCGACTTCGACGACACAATGGAGGTGTGCTGACACACAAAGAGAGCCTAAGTCGATAGGCTTGGGCTTCTGTGCTTATAATCGGAGTTTTGGGAATGGCTTTTTTTTTGCAAGTTCAGGAAAATGTGTGTGAGAGAGAAGATTTCATGCGAGAGAACGCCGGAGTTCGTACCTTATCTACATCTGTACATTAGCATGTCAAACATTTCTTGAAAATTATCTTTTCGTTTTTCAACTTGGAATACTGCTGGATTGTATTGTCTCATTGGTAATATCTAGGCAGTTTCGAATCTAAGTATCAGTTTCTCTGCTCGCGGTTTCACTGTATACGCATCGATCGCTTCCATGTTGTCGTCACTGACGATGCTGGTGGTGAAATTCGTATAGATGGCTGCCACCACCAGTTTCATTTCTATAGGCCTCGTGTCAATCTGATTTGTTCTTAGTGAATGGGGAAAGAAAGCAAATAATGCATACCCTGTAATGCCAGATTGCTGCCCACACACATCCGTCCACCGCTTCCAAAGGCCCAGAACCACCGTCTCATCTCGTCAAGATGCGAGGGTTCAGTGGTTTCAAGCCATCGCTTTGGCTGCCAGGCCTCGGGCGCTGGGAACACTTCTGAATTCCGATGCAACGAGTAAGCCTGCGCGTTCACCCTTGTATTTGGAGGAATATCTCCGTGTCCGACCAGCGTGCAGGATGGAGATGGCGTTACTCGTGGCTGGATACCGGGAATCGGGGCATGGAGGCGCAGTGTCTCCGTGACAATTGCCTCAAGCAGCGGCAGTACATCGATGGATTTGGGCGGTGGGAGTTCCACCCAGGCAGATGACCGAGGATACACAATGGCAGGCTCTAAAGTGAGCAGTTCTTTCCGAAGCTCTTCCTGTAAATCGGGATGCTTGGAAAGTTCCCAGAGTAAGTAGGTCAGAGCAACGGCGCTTGTCTCGTGACCGGCGGTGAGATGGTCGTACATTTCACATGCGATATCGAATCGTTGCTGCTTGAGAGCTTCTGCATGTTTTTCCGGGTCATCTTCCTTGGAGGGCAATTGCTTCGAGATCGTTTGCTTGAGTTGTTTATATACCACTGGCTCGACGCCTGGTTCAGTCGAAGTGACGGATTCTTCTGCCTTATCGCACAACCCCAAGCCCCAGGCATCAAGGACTGTGTTGGCATCATCACACCACTTCGGGATCAGTGGGATCCGCAGAGATCTGGCCCACGTAACCAGGTCGGGAACCTCCTGGTGGTAGAACTCGAATGGTTTTCTGCACTGGTAGAGATGGAGCATTGTCTGTCGCAAGGATTTGTCCTGTAAGAAGTTGGTGCCGTTCGCCAGACCGAAAAGGTAGGCAGAGACGAAATCCATGGTCAATCCCTGGTTTAGGTCATGGACGTCAATCGGTGCATTAGAGGAAGCCGCTTCAAGGAGGATGGGGAGGAGACGGTCAACGATGATAGCGTGTGAGATCACACGTAACTGCGGCGACGATTGCAGGACAGACTTTGAATAGATATTTGACAGCATGCGTTTACGGCTTGCGTGGGCCTTGCTTCCGGTCATAGTGAACATGCTGACCGTTCTGAGATGGAGAAAAGCGTTGAGTTAACGTATGTATAGGTCTTTTCTTGATGTAGTGATATCAAGGATTGCAAGAAATGGCACTGCCAGGTGAATACTTGCCCGAATGACCCGAACACTCGTGGATACCATTCATGCTTCTCGAAGCCTCCAGTGTACACCGTCTTGATACCTCCTTCGACACAGTTGACAGAGATCTCCGATGGGGCCAGTCTGACAATGGGACCGAGTCTCTGATGGGCTGCATGGATTGTGCGGTTGTTCCTGCTGCTAAACCGCGTCCACAGGATCCACGCAGGAGATATTGGGGCAGACCAATGTGCATTCGGAACCATTGAGAGAGGAGACAGGAACACAGGGTATATGATACCCTTGTAAAGCGCAAGGAGAATCAATGATGCTATTGCTAGCGTTGAGAAAGTAAGGACGGTCATCGTGATATTGCAGAAAGGACGGAAGAGCAGGGGAAAAAAGGGTTCCAATTCCAAAAAGCCTTTCAATAGATAGTATAAAAAGAAATTGATATGAAGTCATAAAGAAGAAGGGAATGGGATACCAAGTATGCTTGCAGACCCTCAATTCTGTTCTTCCAAGACTGTTTGCCCTTGGAGCTGGTCCTTAACGATCTTGAGAAGACCAAATAAAAATATTTAGATATAAACAGCATCTATAACTCTGAGACTGAATCCAGTTAGTCAAGCTTCAGATATGTGGAACAGATTTCGTTGAAGATTCTCAGATCTTTGACTATAAGAGAGCAAAGAGACTCCCCCGCACCGGTGATAAGCGAAGGATTAGCATTGCTGATAAGGGCGATAAGCGCCATTGACTGCCGGATGACATAATTGGCAAGTCCGAACGCCGCACATTGTTGTTGTTGTCTCTTTGCCGCTCTTGTTTTGACTAGGATGGCATTTTCTTTTCCTGCTTGGACTGAGATTCGAGCTTTGTTTTTAGATTTATTTCTGGATTTCTTGTTCGTTTCAGGATGATTGTTGCGCTGTAACGTGCATGCTCACACTTCCAGCATGGCTCAGCTTCAAAGCGATCGGCCTTCCAGATTTTCACTTTTTATTGTTGCGAAACCTCCGAATGAGTCAAAGAGTTTCTGCCTTCAACTACAGACTTGGACGAGGTGATTCCAAGAAATTAGGCAGGCGAGTGAAAGAGTGATTAGCAAGAGCCGTTCTGTGCGGAAGACATTTCGGAAGTCTTATTCCCCTTGTGAGTGTTTAACCTTCACCTCGATTCATTAGTCGAAGCTGCCGACTTACACTTAATGACCCTCACAGTCACCAAAAGTTCCATGCCCGTCATTACTGTACTATATATATTGTCCCGGGAGTGCTGATGCTCATCAAAATCCGATATGCTCTCCGAATTACCGTCCGAGATCATCTACCACATTGCGACAAACCTGCCCACGGCAAGTGCTTTGGCTCACCTTGCACAAACATGTCGCAGACTGTACAAAGTTATAACGGCTGAAGACTCGCGAATTTTTCGAGCTTTCATCAAGAGCAACTTCCCATCGATCCAGACCCCTCCGCTGTGGAGGGATGCAGCCCAGGCGCTCACATCACGTTCGCGGGCTTTGGACAGACATGCCATTATTGGAAGATTTGTGCTTCCGCCAGAAGACGCAATCAAGATCGGATCGCATCAGGCGACAAGGCGCGACAATCCTACCCTTGGCTACCGACCAGCAATAGCTTCCTACGAAGTCTGGACGGGCGAACGGTGGGCCGATAGACGAGAAGTGCTTGCCTGGGGCGCTGCCGATGAATTAGCAATACGGATCAAACATTCGGGAATCCACAAGCAAGAAAAATGGTTTAAGTTCAATGACCTGGATCACATCAGCAGCTATGATGACATTTGCGGGCTTCATTTGCTGAAGCCAGAGCATTACGCCAAAGAAGCTGATAAGGAGCACTTGATCTTTGGTCGAGTGCGTGGAGATCTCGTTCACCTTGTCATCTCGCCGGATGAAGCTACCCATGAGTATAGACAGAAGTTCGCGACATATGGATTGGAGCTCGACCGAATGGACCTCAGTAATGGCCCCGGGCCATTACTGGCCGCCCACTTTGACAATGGGTCGATTGCATTCTACCATACAACGACGGGGGAAGCCGAGGTTCAGCCATTTACATATTTGCGAATTGAGTCGGAAGGGGTGGCGCGCCATAAGTATTCCAAGTTTCTGTCGGATCGCCAGATAGCTGTGGGAACGGGCGGCTTGCGAAACTCCCTATCCGTCTCTGCGATCTTGCCAGACAGGGTTTCGATGCTCCGCGAGATCGGAGTAGATTCATTGGATCTTGACGAGCACTCGGGGACCACCTGGAAAGCCAATGTCAGTGCAATTGCGCCTTTGACTTCGCAGCCAGCGGGAGGGGATCCCGGGAATGTGTTTCTAGCAGCTTGGGGTGATCGCGCAGTCAGACTTCATGACCTTCGCTCAGAGGACTCCTACGAGACAATTTATCGAGACACAACGGACAACAATCCCGTATACAGCATTCACCCGTTTGGGCACGACCGGTTCCTGGTCGGGGCCGGCGGCGATGCCGTCGTCAAGATCTTCGATCTCCGCATGCCAAATACATACAGCTATCTTGATGCCAAACTCCCTGCTCCATCTCACCACCCCAAGGGCTCACCAAACAAGGCAAAATCACACTCAAATGGGATAGAAGCAAAACTGTCGTCCATGAGCATTCACGATCGTATCGTCCACCCTCGCAAAGACTTCTCCATCTTCCTATCCCATCCTCCGCCAACTACCTCCCTTCCTGGCCGAGCAAACAGACGTCGAAACAATCGCTCCTACCGCGGTCCAATCTACACAATGTCCTCGCCCTCCCCATCATCCCCGACCATCTATACCGGAATCGTCGATGGCGTCTTCCGACTGGATTTCGCTTCTACGGACGACCTCACCGGTCCCTGCGGTGATTGGTACCATGAGAACCTCGCTTTGGATCTGGACATGAGCAAATCCGCTCCTCTCGGGAATAAGGTCCTGGAGCTCTCGGGATACGAGCGCCCAGATCCTGAAGATCTGAGCAGCACCTCGAAGTTGAAGAATCAGCGGCCGTTCTGGTGCTTAGAGGATGCGGACGCTATACATGAGCGGGAGACGGGGTGGGATCGGAGATGGGAACCGCTTGAGGAAGATGGTGCGTGGAGGCGTCGAGATGGCTGATGTTGGTGGTTCGTGTGCTTTGTGTACAGCACATTGCATATATACCAGGAATTTTGGGTTGCATGCGCTTCGAGATATTCGCACGATAGATTTGGGGATGTTCAAAAGGACAACATAAAAGATAATAGATAGAATCGATGTTGAACATTTAGTCTAGGAAGTGAGAAGATAATGTGTGTAAGTCGTAGGACAGGCAGCGACATGCAAACGGTAAATAATACATAGACATCAAACAAAGCAATAATAATCAACCACAGCTCCGTCAGCGCCTTGCTTTCAAGCAGAGAGAATGTACAGGCCAAAGTCAAGCAAGCCGGGGGTATAGACCTCATCTTTTCGTCCCCCTTCGACACGCTTTTTCCCGTCGAGCTTGCCTGTTCGGTCATCTCCAACTTTTCCGATTTATGAGTATGATGAGAATCTATAATGGAGTATATAAGAAAGAACTTTTTGAGACGAATAGACGTGTTAAGAACAACTTGAATCAGTCCTCAAACTTGAAACTCTTGCCGCCGGAGATGTCGATCGGACCACCGCGGTATGAGCCGCGCTTCTTCTTGTTCTTCTCCTTGGTGAAGCCTTTACCGCGGGTGACGGACAGATCCTTCCAGGCCCGCTCAGCGTAAGCGTAGGGCACATATTCGTTGGATGGGTGGTCGTGGGGAAGAGTGCTCAGGGCAGCCAGCGGGGTAGGACGGGCACCGGTGTGCTTCTTCTTTCCCTGGGTGTTTCCGGGCGCAGGACTGGCGCTGGAAGAGGCTGCCTGGCTTGTGGCGTTGGAGGGCTGCTTTTGCACGTCGGAATCGGACGCCTGGACCGTGCCACTAGTGGCCGAGTTCTGGGAGCTCGAGGATTTGCCGTTTTCGTCTTCCTCGGAAGATTCCTCGTTCGAGGAGTCGGACGAGGAGCTGCCGGTGCTGCTAGAGTCGGATGGAGGAAGGGGAGTCTTGGTTGCGATCTTCAGGGCTTTTTTGTCGGCTTTCTTGGAAGAGTCCTCGTCGGACGAGGAAGAGGAGTCGTCGGAGTCAGAGCTGGAGTCCGAGGATGACGAAGCATTGTCCTCACTTTCGCTGTCAGAAGAGGACGAGGAGGATGAGGAATCAGAGTCCGAGGAAGAGTCCGAGGATGAAGATGAATCAGACTTGGATGACAGCTTCGCCTTCTTGTTCTTGGGAGCTTCGTCTTCTGAGCTGGAGTCAGAGTCCGATGAGGAAGAGCTGGACTCTGCCTTGCGCTTCACGCCGGCTGGCTTGGCGGCAGGAGCAGGAGCAGGAGCAGGAGCCGGTGCTTCCTCCTCGGACTCGTCATCGGCGTCGCTGTCGGAACTCGAAGAAGAAGAGGATGAGGAGGAGGAAGAAGAAGATGGCGAAGATTCCCGGGAAGCCTTCTTTTCCTTCGACTGGGTCTTAGGGGCATCTTCCATTTCCACATCGGAGTCGCTCGATTCGTCGGAGCTACTGTCGCTATCTTCGCTGCTGCTAGAGCTGCTGGGACTGGCAGCCTTCTTCACCTTGGAGCCCTTAGCCTGGCTTTCCCAAGTCTGGAAGAGTTCGAGCAGAGATGGGACATCCTTGGAATCCACAGGCTTGCCCTCTTTGGCAAAAGCATCGCTGGTCTTGTTGAAGCCATATTCGGACAAAAAGGCGGCAACGGCAGCAACAAGCTGCGCTGGGGGAGCTGCTGCGGAGGTCTTGCTGGCTTTTCCCTGTAGAATCAAAGAATTGTCAGTAAGCGAGGTCTAGATCTATACAAAGCGGTCCAGATTTTTATCAGTTCCTCACTCACCTTAGTCTTCTGCTGGGGAGGTGCAGATGTGGCCTTCTTGGCCGGAGACGACTTCTTAACCTTTTGTGCAGCCATGATGCCTGAACGAGCGAGAGTCTCCCTGGTGTTCTTCCAAAAAGTTCCTGCGCCGACAATTTCTCAGATCGATCGTAACTGTGAGGAAAAAAGTCGAGAAACACGCTAATCAAGGCGGTCAGCAAAAGGCTTTCTCCGATTGGACTTCCCAAAATGGCTTAGTGTTGTCTTCACGTGGGTTTGCCTGGCTGTGACAGAACATGCGGCTCGGCTTCACCTGGGCTGCACTCATCTATCCTGGCGGCTGTTTGTTATGGATAATGGAAGATGGTATAACAGAGTAGGCTTGGTAAAATGAAAAATGAATTTTTGGATCTTCGATCCCTCCGATATTGACTGATTCTATGAACTGGTGAAGACAAATCGATGCACCACAACCCGAGACGTTCCAGCGCCGGCCCATGGAGCTCTCCGCTCTGATTGCTTAGTGTCCGCAACTGTTCCATCCCCAGGAGTGGCTAATCATTAATGAGCTCAGGTCATTCTCTGAACACTGTTGCTCCAGAACAGCACCAGTGCTTGGCTTCCAATCGCTTGTCTCCTGCTTTGCAATTCTACCGACAACTTGATCCGCTTTCTGTCGCGGTCTTAGACATTCTCGACCACTCGACTTGCCGTCTAAAATACCAGGGTTTCTGCGCCAATTCAGTCCGATCATGTCCCGTTAGCCCTTTTGAATCTCCTGAATGAACCACAAATGATGAACGGCTGCGAGCGTGTACGGGGAGGGCCAGCCAGCGATTATCCACCTCCCAGAGAACCGCGCCGAGTGGGAGATGGTCGCAATGGCGGCCTTGCTGGACCAGGGGACGGTCAAATGTCACGAGCGGACAAGTTTCAAGATGAGAAGAGGAGGATTATACAGAGTTGTTTCTCAAAGAAAGATAGTGATGGTGCCGGTATGTGGCAATCCTCGTCCCTGCTCTCGTCCATATTGTGCGACTGCAATCTTCAGCCGGGTAATTTTGGCTCTTAAGGGGGGCTCATTACGGCAGCGCAGCCGGCGAAGCGCTCGTGCTTGAGATGCGCCGGCGGGGCAGTTTTTGTCCGCAGCGGATCTACGTTTTGGCTACTCGCGGTGTATCATCTGCTAACTTGACTCTGCATTCAGCGGTAGAATCATACATCACACATGTCCGTATCACCGAGGACGCTGCGTATCCCATGACCCCACCTCCACCAACGTCGCCGCCGGAAAACAAGAAACCTCGATTGATCATTCTCGCTGTAAGAAGGTCGGGCAGAGTGCGCATGCACAAGGCCAGAGAGAATCCCGAGGGGACATTTTCGATTGGGAAAACGTGGATGCTTGACGACCTGTCAGCGATTCAGTCTTATACTGCCCTGGTGGCAACGACGCCGACGGAACAACAGCAGAAACAGTGGGCTTCGAATGTCGGATTTGTGGTTACCATTGGCAAATCTTACTACTGGCATGTTACAAGCCCCAAGGAGAAAGACTACTTTATCGCAAGTCTCGTGAAGATTTACAAGAAGTACACCGGCGGCAAAGTCCCAGACCTCATCGGATTCGATGATCGCGAACGACAGCTCCTTCTTGGACCTGGTCCTCCAGGGCCTCCAGGCCCCAGAGGGCCTCCTCCGGCTCAACCACATCCCGACACCACACTGTCGGCTCCACGTCCGCCTTCTTCTCAGGCCAGCCGACCTCAGTCACCATATTCGAGCCGTGCGCCGAGTCGTGATGGACACCGAGAAATCAGAAGGCAGCCATCCGAAGACCCAACTTTGCGGGCTCAACGGAGTCGTGATCAAATGCGGCGGCCTTCTACCGGCCAGTCCGCAAAGGCTCCTCCCCCTCTCGGGCCTCCGCCAATTCCGCCATCGACATTATCTCCAGACTTACGAGATCAACCACCGCCCCGTGCAATTGAGCGTCTTGCAGCGGCTGATAATCGGATGCCTAAAGAGTCGAAGAGTAAAGAGTTCCCGTCTAGTTTGCTAGCCGGATCGGGGCCCAACTACAAGACAAAGCCGTATGGCGACTCAGATGAGAACAGCCTGGCCAGCTCTCAACCAGACGTCCGACCTCCTTCGTCGCGCGATGGGAAGGGCATGCCGGAGCTGAAAGCCGCTCGGAGTCATGATTCAGGCGCAAGTTCGCCCGAACTGAAGCGAACGAAAGATGGGCTTCGTCCCACCACTCCGGCTTCGATTTCGGGTGAAACCCGGAACGTTGCACATAGTCCCGCAGGTAGCTTGGGACAGAAGTCTCTCCTGAACGAAACGAGTGAAAGGACGTCCACTCCCGAGCCACGAGCGCAACCTACAGAGATTAACGCGTTGGATGGCTCGTTCAACGCGAGTACTCCTGGATTGCCTCCTTCCCTAAGGCCAGGTTCGTCAGCAAGTAACGTGCCAGCCAGCCCATCGGCACGGTCAGGAAAAGGGGAGGCTACCACAACCTCGACAACCACAACAGTGGCCGCCGCCGCAACAACGACGCCAGTTGTCCTGCAGGACGTCGAAACCAAAGAGTCTGTTGCTGAGCCCGAAGCGGTCTCTTCGCCCGTAAGTCTGCCAGAGGATCCTTCTGCTGAGTCTGTCGAAGAAAGGGAAGCACACCGTCCCGGCCTTGGTCCTATGGTGAAGAAGAAGTCAATGAAAGATGTCGCAGGTGCCTTCAGGAAAGCTGCCACAGCTTATGGAGCTTTCAAGCCACGTCCAGGTGGTGCCGGCGAGAGGCTGCTGGCAGCGGCGAAAAGGTCGCAGGCCAGCCCTGATGAGCCTGATGGAATCCATAGTGTTGTGCCGGCTCCGTCCCTTCGACCAGCCAATGAACCTGCGAAATCTGCTGCTCCTGAGACCCCGGACAAAGAGTTTCCGCCTCCTATTATCACGATTCCAGCAAAGGAACCTCCCACGGTGGAGATCACCCAGCCTGCGGTCGAGGATACCCCAGTTATTCCCGTAGACGCTGTTGAACAGGCATTGGAGGTTTCAAACGAGGTTGTAAAGGAAAGATCAAGATCCGTATCGCCATCCCCTCATGAACGTCGGCGCAGGCGTCGTGAGGACAACACGGCCAAGTACTTGCAAGCACTTGGAATTGATCCTGGCATTCTTGAGGGACGCGGCATCGATTTTGACGATATCCTGACAGATTTAGGCTGGAATGGCAGACTAAGTGACGAGAAACGGATTGAGGACCTTGAAGCAGATGTCCGTCGAGAGATTGGTCGAGTGGAAGCTTCCAGCTGGCTGGGCAATCTTGAACAGCAGGAAGGGAAGGTTGATCAGCTGGCGAAACTGATCGACAAGACAATTGAAGAATGTGAAGAGATGGACGGTCTTCTAACGCTTTACTCGCACGAATTGAATGTAGGTCTTCTCCTAGGGTTGCAATTGTGTTCGGTCCGCTAACGTGAAACCAGACTCTTCATGACGATGTTGCCTACATCGAAGCGCAGTCACAAGGTTTACAAGTGCAGACTGCAAACCAGAAACTCCTTCAGAATGAGCTGCAGAATCTCCTGAACACGCTTTCGATTTCCTCATCGGACCTGCGGCCGCTCAAAGAAGCGTCCCTCAGCAACCCAGATGGACTGAAAGACACCGAGGCTGCTTTATCCACCTTGTACAAGGCTATGCTAATGATTGACTCGGACATCTGGCAGAACAAGAAGCGGCTGGATGATGCTGCCGGCGAACATGGCAGCGTGGGTGTTTACGCCGATACAGAAGTAGGACAGATGCGAGCAATTAAGCAGAAGAAGGAAGAGTATCGGTCTGAAGCCCGCATGTTCCTGCAGCGACTGAAGCAATTCATGACCATTGCCTTCAAAATGGCAGAGCAGAAGATGGTCGATGCTACGGCGAATAGCGCCAAGGACCCCATGAAGCTTGATAGCGTCGGTCGACAATACTTCCGCCGAGAGATGTGGATGTACAATGCTTTGATGCTGTTCGCGCGAGAAGTGAGTACGACCGAGTGGCACGGCCTCATCAGCCTATACGAACAGCAAGCGAAGATCCCCTATCAGAACGATTTCCGAGACAACAACTTCGCCTGGAAGAGGGCGGCCAAGAGGCCCACAGGAGACGAGCATGAGCTTTTGTTCACTCACCAGGAGAAAGAAAAGGAAAGCGAGGGCATCACTATGGCAGCTCGTAAACTAACGGTGAGACGAGGCAAGACTGTGCGGGCCACAGGTGGCTTGAGACTCTCCCTCGGCGAGAAACAAGATGGAAAGATAGAACCCTGCCAAGCCTTTGCAGGCACACTCCAGGAGACATTGACCATGATTTCGGATGAGCAGAATTTCGTTGTGCAGTTCTTCCATCTGAACTCTCTTGCCACTGCAGACTTTCCGGATCTCGTGGCATCTGCAAGCCCTGAGGAGCGCAGGCGTCCGGATTTCAGCGCCAAGCAGTTGCATGATCCTGACCGTGAGATGGGAAAGAAGGTCGAGCAGATCATGGACGAGATCTATTCCTTCTGGCCGGTTGATATGCAGAACATGGTGGATTGGGCTATCAAGGCTGATCCTCTGCAAGGAATCGGCATCATGTTCGCTCTAGAAAAGGCGATTTCCGATTTCGAAGAAACCAACCAGGAGTTCATTGTCCATTCACTGCAAAAGCTCCATACTCGGCTTGTTGGTCTCTTCAATCGATTCGTGGATGAACAGATTCGCGGTATTGAAGAGACCAAGGTGAAGGTCAACAAGAGGAAGGGAGTCATTTCGTTCATGCGGGTCTTCCCCAATTTCCTCGCAGCGGTGGAGAACATGCTCTCCGATCCTGGGCAGGAATTCTGCGATGCCCGGGTCAGCGTCAACGAAGCCTACAACAAGATCAACCGTGCCATGTGGGAGTCGCTGAAGTTCATTGCTAAGGAAGCCCCAGGTCAACAGCCGGGCGTCACTACGGGTGCTGGGGATCCCGAAGACAAGGAAGCCTTGAATTATCATATCCTCTTGATCGAGAACATGAACCATTATGTCGAGGAGGTTGAAGTACGAGGCAATCCTGTTTTGGAACGATGGCGCGACCGCGCACAGCAGGACTTCCAGGAGCACATGAAGCTCTATCTCGATGCAGTCATTCGCCGACCTCTTGGAAAATTACTCGATTTCGTGGAATCGACCGAAGTGCTGCTGGCCAGCACCAGCAACCCAACCGACATTGCCAGTCGTGCCAGTCACTCACGGGCCGTTGCAAAGAAGGTCCTGGCGTCATACGACGTGAAGGAAATCCGGCGCGGTATCGAACTGTTGAAGAAACGTGTAGAGAAACACTTTGGAGATGCAGACGATCCTGGCCTCAGCCGCAGTCTCGTGCTGAAGGTTTTGCGGGAGTGCGAAGCCAGGTACGAGGACGCGTATGATCGCACGCGGCGGATTATCGACAAGGTATACGAGGGCCAGTTGGATCTCGAATGGCGCAAGGACGATGCGGTTGCCATGTTCAAGAGATAAGCCGAGAGCGTCATCCAATTCCCCTATTTGTTTCCTCTATTGGTTCGTCTTGTCCGTCGATTTGGTTATACCTTGGGCGCGTTGGCTTGGAGCATTGTTTCGCGTTTCATGAACCGGGGGCGCTCAGGATGCTTGGATTTCTTGCGTCATCACGATCTGAGTTTCGATCCATGTATATCTTAAGGAGTGGAAAAGCTCCCCATTGCCTTATTACTTATTTTTTTCTTCTTCTTATCGTGTCACGTAACTACCTTGCTTTTCACCGGATTTTCCTGTAGTGTAGGGCAGTGCAATGGCGCCAGAAATCCACTTCTGTTTCAAACGTCAGTAGCAATAGGAGATACGTATCACGTATGATGCCCGATCTCCATCGAGACGATGGGATCTCCGTGGGATCGAAGCTCGGACTGGTCCGATCTCGATGAATCTCGAAAGTTGCACAGTGGATGGTCTCATAACCAGCTGCAAACATACAGCCATATTTCATGGTATCGCATCATGAGTGACCAGCCTATTTCTCCTTTCCATCTGATTGACTTTTTGCATTCACTCGCAATTTGGTAGTTTTAATCTTTCCCATCTTCAAAAGTGCATCGAGATTCGCGAATGATCTGCATGACTGTGAAAGTTCGTCCTAAGCAGTAAAGAAAGGAACAGGATGTGGTTGGATGCTGCGGAACGAACCAGCGGTTCCTGTGCAACTACAGCCACAGGTCCACCCGGCCACTCGAACACTTTGGTTCAGGGGCAGCTGCCGGTCCGTGCTTTATTGCAGTCTGTGTCGTGACTCGTGACTCGTATGACGCTTTGAATTCAAAAAATAAATCTTGTGCTACGAGTCCGTTAATACTTAGGTATGAACCATTGATGTCTTTGAAGAGGAAGGGAAAAATTGACGTGTCTGAGACTCTTGTGTTCTGCAAATCAGAATACTAGATAGAACTATTGATCGGGGGAGAACGTGGGTCTCCCCAATCCGCAACGTGCTGCTCCGTACCTTATTATACGGATTTTGACTACTCGTATCATCGTTAATCAATTGGTTCCCTTGTGAGGTTTGATTTACCAGCAGGCATCTTTATCCAGAAACCCCGTTGGTAATTGTGGTCAAAACTCCGTGCTACGCGTCTCGATCAATCAAGTGGCACAGGAAGTAGTGAGCAAGAGAATAGGGTGGAAGTCGTTGGTTGTATTCTCGATGAAACAGATGATGGAGTTACCTCACTTTTGGACAGCAGCGTGTGTGAAACGTTCTTGTGCAAGGGAGCTCTGAGCATAGTCTACCAATCGTATCAGAAGCATTTTCGCGATCAAAGAACCAACCACTACTCCTAGTGTTTAACAAAGAAACAAGAAAGAAATTCGATGCAGTGTTCGTTCAAGGGAAGTTTAAGGTAAGCCAGTCTCTCCCATCGAGGTAGGGGCAGCCTAAGGCTCTCTGGGTCGAAGCCTAGGCTCTCCAGACTCTCGAGCACGGGTTCTTTCCCCGTGTAACTTCCCAGACAGTCAGATTCTGTCTGTCACTCACATGCGACCGTCGCGGTCTTGCTTTCATCCAATTCCTCTTTCTTTTCCAGCAATACAATACTTTATATTTTCTTGCGCTCATAAATTGTCCTAACAGGTGAGCTTCCCCTTTTTTTCTGGATAAAATTCAAATTGCCTTTTTGAATTGCCCCTGCTCCACGGTTCCCGTTAGACTGGGCGACTTGGTTGTCCCCACAGTCAATTACATGCACCGCTAGGGGCGAAGGGAGAGCGAGCGAGAGACGTTGCTACACCCTCGATAGGCGAATTTGGTTTCGAAGTGCCGACTGACTCGTTCTAGAATTGTGATGATTTAACTAATTACTAGAAAGTCTTTTTCTCTCGTTATCCAAACCCTCTCCTTCACCAACAGTCGCATACTTCCTGTGTGGGACCGCACATTCTCACCTAACAGGAGCCTGCATGTCGCGCCGTTGAACAGCAACAATCCTACCCCTCTTCCCCATTCTTTTATTGGCGTCATCGTCATTCCTGACGGCTGTCGACGACGAAATCTGCGGGGCTGCTTTGGGTGCCGCCTGGATTTGGTGCGCACAACCTGACAAGCAGACATGCCCTGGCGGCCTCTGCCTCGCATTGCATTTGCCGTTGCCATCTACCCGTTCCAGCCTTCGTCCCCTGCAGACCTACCCCTCGAACTCGGCGATGAATTGTACATAATTGAGCAGGGAGGTGTGAATGGAGAATGGTTTCGCGGTTATCTGGTCGCTCCGCCCTCGCTGCTGGCGGGCCTGACCAGCACCAAGGGCCAGACGCTGGAAGCGAGAGTCTTCTCGGGCATCTTCCCACGAAACTGCGTGGAGATCCGTGAAGTGCTCGGCGAAGGAGACGGCCAACGAGCGCTGTCAAATGGAGACAGATTGAGTTTGGGCAAGTTGAATGGACTCGATGGGGACCAAAGGAGCAGCTCGGCCTTCTCGCAAGGCGATTATGAGCATGAGAAGGGGGAAGTGTCCAACGTCGTGATTGCAAAGAAAGGAAAGCCCTCGCAGATATTTATTCAGAAGTCGGACGACGAAGATATGGGCAGCAGGCGATCGTACAACACCTGGAAATCCGGTTCGGTTCCCCTCACTCCGATCACCGTCGTGTCGCCTCGGGATCCCAATGCGCCAAAGCCAGCTGCCCCAGTTCCCATGCTGAAAATTGGTGACGAGACACCGACTTCGTTTGCCGAGCCCCTCGTCGATGAGATTGCGTCGTGCTTGCGTGAATGGCACTCGACAAAGCTCCACGAGCTGCTCCTGGGTCGGCAGTACAATACCTTGGAGGAGATGTCCAACATCGTACTGGAGCTGGATCTTGCGAGGAGACAATTGCTGCATGATGTCCTTACAGCTCGGGAGAAGGAATCATTGCGGAACGAAGTGGTTTGGAAGCTCGTCCGTGGAAATAAGATGCTCAGCGACGAGGTCATCGTGAGAGATCCCAGACAGAGGGGTCGTCTGCTGACGGGAGAAGACTCCGCCATTCAACTGGCGAAGCTTCAATCGGAGATGAGTATGCTCGAGAGTCAACCGCTGCAGCAGTCGGACGCCGCAGTGTTGCATCATCTTTTGCTTGAGGTAAATGCCGTCTCTGGCAACTCTCCAGGCCCGGTGACACTGGCCATGCAGCTATGCTGTAAATCAGACAGCGGCGCTCTGAAGCCCCTATCGGAGACCTACCTCTTGGACATCCCGTCACCCGAAAAATTCGCCAGCATGGGCCAGAGCAGCAAACTGAAGACCCTCTTTACGGAACTGTGCGCAACAGATATTGGAGATGGCACCCCGAGTGGGCCCCAGCTTTACCTTGTAGTCAAGGTCCTGGCGCCTGAGACTACTTCTTCCCATGCCCCTCCCCTTTCAAGGTCCTCCACGACGTCCAGGGAAGGTTCATCGTCCAGTAAATCACCCCCTGCTGTCAGTTCTTCCACAAAAGGAAGCCTGAAGACCCGTCGCAGCATGATGTGGGCGCCGAAGTCGCGAGGCACGCAAGGCACTGAGTCTAGCAAAGATAATATCAAGAATCCGCCACAATCATCGAGTAGCACTAGCAGCAGCAAGGAACGAATGACAGGCCAGTCCTCCAAGGAGACGAAGCTTATCCGCACGCTTGGTGTTGGCATCCTCGAAGTCTCGACGATTCTCAGACAAGACAAGGACGCGGAGCAAGTCATCAACATCTGGTCTCCCCTTGAGGATGGTGCCGAAGGAGATGGTCCAGCCGATGGGTTCGATGGGCTAATTCGCATGCTGCTCCCAAGCCACACTGGAAAGTATTCGAGATCACCCCGCGCTGCTCGACTCCATCTCCATCTACATGCTTTCGCTAGTTCAGATGCTGATACGCTGGTCCGCAACAACCCTACGATATTGCACAACGTTGTTCAGACAAGGCGGATTGGCTTCTCGGAGGCCCCGACAAAACCACGATCCGATATTTATGTCACGCTCTCTCAAGCAGTGCTTCCTCCCGACGCTCTTCTCTCTCATCCGCAGGCGGGCCAGGTTGCTGTGCCTATGTCATTAGGGCTCCGCAATCTGCAATTAACGCTAGAAGTGCGAAGCTCTTCTGGCACACGAATTGACCGATGTATCTTCCCATCTTCCAACAATGTCCCGCACACGGCATGGCGCACGACGATTGCCGAGCGAGGGTCCCCTTGGAACCAGACGATCTGTCTGAAGATTCCCACCGATCAGATCCCAGGGTCTCATCTGATCATGAGTGTGGCCGACGCCCCTGAATTTCCTTTTGCTCTCGCTTGGATGCCCCTGTGGGATCAACAGGCGTTCATCCGAGACGGTCATCACTCATTGTTGCTTCATTCGTACGACAAACACACATCGAGTATGGAGAATGGAAAAGGTGCTTACCTTTCTCTCCCATGGAGCGCGCTAGGCAAGAACGAATCCGCCAAAGATGAAGCAGTGACAGGGCCTTTGGCTACTCTACGCTTGGAAACATACTTATGCAGCACTGAGTATTCTCAGGATCAAGTGATCTTGAGCCTGCTCAACTGGAAAGAACGCCCCGTAAACGAGGTTCTGGACACTCTGAAGAGGGTGGTGTTTGTGCCGGAAATCGAGATCGTCAAGCAGCTCAGCAGTGTCTTTGATGCGCTTTTCGGAATTCTGGTCGAAAATGCAGGTAACGAGGAATATGAGGATTTGGTCTTCAATGACCTGGTGACGGTGCTGGGTATCGTGCATGACCGACGATTTAACCTCGGACCGCTGGTCGACAACTACGCTGAGAAACAGTTCAACTTTCCCTTTGCCACCCCATGTCTCATACGGAGCTATCTTCGTCTTCTCCAAGCCACTACCGATGCTCAGCAGTCTCGGAATCTGCGGGCGGCCTTTAAAGTGGGAAAACATCTTCTGAAGTTCATCATCAATGCCCGGGAACAGCAGAAAGCCAAGGAGGAAGGGATTGGGATCACAAAAGTGCAGTCGACCTTCAATAGAGATCTTCATATGATCTTCAAATGCTTTGAGCTCCTCATGAAGAACTCATCTCCCGCCTTGGTTGGAAGCAAGACGCTTGTGGTGCAGCATATCCACACATGGCTACCGCAACTCTCGAAAGCACTCAGCAAGGACGAGATGATCCTGATAGCCCTCAGCTTCATGGATTCCTGCAAGGATGTGAAAGGAATGCTGGTTCTGTACAAGTTGGTGCTGATTCAGAACTATACTCAGCTCGAGGTGTTTGCCTCGGGACCCGAAAGGCAGAGTTTGATCTCGAGTTGCATCGGCTGGCTGGCACCTTACTGGGGAGCAACAGGGGATGTATCTGATCAATATCGTGATCAAGTCCGGTTGTGTAGCGCGATTGTGGCCCGGCTGCTGAGCCAGCCAGATCCTCAGCTGTATGAGTTCATGCCGAGGATCGTCGCCTCATATTGTGCAATCGTAGAGGATGGCGTGGATGACACGAGCTATCTCTCTCTGCTCTTCAGCAAGTCTTTCCCATTCCAGGTGAAGGCCTCCAGGAGTAAGCAGAAGTTTGACGAAGCTCTTGTGGAATTGGCTGCACTCATGGCTGCCATCGCGAGGATACCGAATCCGAAATTCCCCGTGATGAAGGACAGTATGGAGCTTGCCACTTTTATTTCGCAAGCTTTGGAGGCACACAACTCCATCCTCGATTGCGAGGCGTATCCAATGAGCTGGCTCAGTGTACACATCTACAATCACCGTGCCGCGGTCAAGAGTCTCGAGCATCTCTCCACCGTCCTGATCGATCAGTTCCTTCCAGCTCCGGATGATGCTGACTCATTCGACACGAGAATGTGGGAAACCTTCTTTACCACCCTACTGAAGGTTGTATCGAGCGATGCGCTCGCCCTCGAGACCTTCCCAGAACAAAAGCGACGAGTCGTCTGGAAGATTGCTGGCGATGTCCGCGAGCAAGGTGCTGACTTGTTGCGCTCTAGCTGGGAAGCCATTGGTTGGGAGACTACTGACGACGAAAGAGAACGGTATGGCTTGCATAAGCTTGGCGGATACCAGGTCCAGTATGTTCCTGGCCTGGTGGCACCTATCCTTGAACTTTGCCTGAGCGTCCACGAGGGCTTGCGGCATGTTTCTGTTGAAGTATTGCGAACAATGATTCTGAGCGAATGGGATCTTAATCAAGACCTGTCCATCATCGAGACCGAGATCATCTCCAGCCTAGATGGTCTGTTCAAGACCAAGCACATGAATGAAAGCATCGTACAGAAGCTCTTCATCAATGAGTTGCTCGATCTTTTCGAAGGATACTCCGCCTTTGACGAAGACCTGTCCACAGCTGTCAAAACCCTCATAGCGACCGTCGATGAGCTGCTTGATCTTCTAGTCGCGTCTCAAAGCGGTTCCATGACGGAAAGTTTACACACATTGAAGCTCATGGAATACATGAAGGATATGGGTCGAGAGGACATTTTCATCCGCTACGTTCATGAACTCGCTCAGGTACAAGCTGCTGCAGGCAATTTCACCGAAGCTGGTCTCGCTCTACAATTCCACGCTGATCTTTACGATTGGGATTTCATGAAATCCGTGCCTGTTCTCCTGAACCCAGCTTTCCCCGAGCAGACCTCCTTCGAGAGGAAGGAATCCTTGTATTTCGAAATCATCCAGCACTTCGAAGACGGCAAGGCGTGGACGCATGCACTTGCTTGTTACAGGGAACTTGCAGAACAGTATGAGAGCACAATGATGGATTTCTCGAAACTCTCCAGAACGCAGAGCTCTATGGCCAAGATTCACGAGTCAATAGCTAAAGAGGAGAAGCAATTCCCGAGATACTTCCGGGTTGTCTACAAGGGACTCGGATTCCCACCGACGTTACGGGATAAGGAGTTCATCTTCGAAGGGTCCCCAGCCGAGCGCATGGCGACTTTCGTGGATCGCATGCAGAAGGAGCACCCAGCTGCGCAGATTATGTCTTCTGGCGAAATCCCGGATTTGGAGGGTCAATTCCTACAGATCAGTTCCGTCAACGCCCACCGAGATATGAACCATCCAGTCTATCAGCGGCCCAAGGTCCCGCAGTCGGTAAGAGACCATCTGCTTATCTCTGCGCCTTGTCGATTCTCGATCACTTCAAAGAGGCAAACGAGCGGTACAGACGTCAAGGAGCAATGGGTGGAGAAGACCGTGTTCACAACCGCCGAGCCTTTCCCCAACATCCTTCGCCGGAGTGAGATTGTCACGGTCGAAGAGGTTCCCTTGTCGCCGTTGCAGACGGCAATTGAACGGACATGGCGCAAGACTCAGGAACTGTCGCTCTTGGAAAAGCGCGCAGCGTCGGGTGAAGATCCCAGCCTGACCAACTTGACGGAAGCTCTTGAGCAACTGTTGGATCTGAGGTCTCCGTCCGCCAGCTGTGTAGCTTTGTACCGTGAATTCTTGTCGTCAGAGGAGGAAGAGGAAGAGCTCGACGAAGACGCCGAAGAAGCCGAGGAAGTTCCGAAACCTGTCGATCCAATGGAAAATGCTCTGGCTATGGCGCTCATCGACCATGCCTTGGCAATCAAGCACGCTTTGTCTTTGTATTGCCGCCCGGCACAACAAGCTACTCAGGCTGAACTGATGCGGCGCTTCGAAGAGGCTTTTGCTCCAGAACTTGCGTCGCTCGCGCCAGCTCATCAAGATTCTCCTCAATCGTCTCATAAGTCTGATTCCCGTCAAGGGCAAGCTGCTACGCGTTCTATCAGTCCGGAGCAAGAACTGATTCGTTCTTCGCGATATGACCTCAGTCGCAAGCATTCCCAGAAACACTCCGTCGGTCATCGAATCAGCATTATCAATCCCTTCAAGCGTTCTAACCACGGAACGTCCAACTCGGTTGCAACAATGCAGGGATTGCATGAAACGAAACCATACGACGGCAAGGTCAACGGTGTTCTAGCAGATACCTCTGCAGCGAGGGCTGGAGACGCTCTAGATCAGGACGACGACGCTGCAACGATCCACAGTCGCACCACGACCCAGTCACGAGGAGGCAGGAGCGATACTCACCAAAAGCGTAGAAGCTTCTTTGGGGGAGACAAGTCACATCAGAAGCTCGGTTCCACAGTATCCATCAGTGCCGGTGATTCCACGGAAGAGGTCCAAAATACGCACAAGAAGCGACCCTCCAGAAGCGGCTCCCGGGATACGACCACGAGGTCGCATGACGGCCGAAGTCGTTCTGGTTCCCAACACAACGCCACCGGTCTTGATCGCGTGAGATCCCCGGCATCGAGCTCAAATGGCGGATGGTCTACGATTCCTCCGACAAGGGACTACCAGCGGCCTATAACGTCTCAAAGCAGCAATAACTCCGTGAAGGGACCCGTCGCCAGTGTCACCCCCAACCATGACCATGCCAATTCCAGCTTTGGCGGGGTGCGAGATTCTGTGTTCAGGAGATTCAGCCTTCTCAGGGGGGTTTCACGGAAGGGCAGCCGACTCGATTTCAAGTCCAGTGGAGGCGGCGTGACTGAAATGACTGTGCATGAAGAGTAGATGATCCGCTGTTTCCGGACGTCAGGCTTCTCGTTTCTTCTTCTTCTATTTCTTCTCTTCATATTTTCTGATATCCATTGTTTTTTTCTTTCTCTCGTCGCACTTCTTATAATGTCTGGACATTATCTTCATGGATCTCTCATCCTATCTACTTCTCAGCTATCTGGATTTATTTAATTTTTTTTCTGGCACTTGCAGCGTTTACTCATTCATTGTTGCACGGTTAAAGGACTTTTCCTTGTCTCTTTCGAGATCTACTCGAGACACACACCTATCTTCTCCTCATTTCTCTATGTCCCCCCTGACCGACATATATTCCTCATCATGATAAATTCCCAACACACTTACTTTATTTAGATACCTCTTTTGTCAATCACGTCCTTGACTTACCGTCACATGTTTCTTTCTCTCCGTTGTCTTCAACGCTTGTACAGTTTAAACAACTTCATCATTATTGTCCCGTCCATCCCCGTCTGGGCCTCTTCTCCTTCTACTCATCTCCTTTTTTTTTTCTCTCTCTTTCTCTTTCTTACATCCTTCTATTATCTATTCTCACTTTTAAATAAAAAAGAATTTTGGTTATGCTGGGGGCCTTTTCATCCCCTGTATTTGACATGTACGGTCCGGTTCAAGAGCTTTGTGTCTATAAAAGAGAAATTTATTGTTGGTACTGGATTTTTCCATGTGGATCGAGACGTCCTTAATTCCCTGTGGTCATTGTATTATGATGGAGTAATGCAATTGACTCGGATCTCCTTATATATATATATACAGCTATACATATATATCGTTGCCGTCCATCTATTTCGACTATTTTTTTCTGTGGCTTGATCAAAGGTTCGTAGATACACTTCACTTCAGGTTTACTATATGATGGGCAGCCACGAGACTTATCAGGGCATAGATATAATGACGAGAAAACTCAAATCGAGGAGAGAAGTCATCAAGACCCTCCGGCTGTCTTGGGGGAGGTCTCATTGTGGGTGTATCATCTGTACCCGCAGGTGATTGGTTGTTGTTTGTTTTCCACCGACTCGATTCAGGTTCGCTGTCGTGGCCAATCAGCGTTGATGTTTGTTGGTACTCGAATGAAGCATTTGTTCCAATGTCATTGCAACAGTCAGAGGATCATTCGTCCGGTTGGAAGGGATCGAACCGTACCTAGATCAGTATCCCATTGTGCGTATCGCATTCGTTATTCTTGTAGATATCTGTTGATGGTATTCATCTCTGATTCTCTATAGGACAGGGTCATGGATAACGGCAATGAATACCCAGGGTATTCCTCCAGAGCCTGCTGGTTGCACGGAACAAACCCATATAACTTGGAAACTTTTTACTTTCCTTTCGGCGGCAAATCCAAATCCACCACCCACGGCGCATTCCGCGGCGAATACCTCACATCGACCACGCTCGCATTGACGAACAACGTCTCCTCGCCGAACCGCAACGGATCCCGCCCCGAACTCCCACTCGCGTCCAAATAGGCACACCGCTCCTCCAGCGCCGTCTCCGCATCCGCCGCAATCATGGCCGTCGTCTGCGTCGTCGCCCAATCCACCCGCGCGGCCCCGTACCCCTCGTGAATGTGCCCGAAGACGTGCAGCCGCGGCCGCGCGCGCACGCACGCGCGCAGCAGATTCTCGCACCCCACGTGCTTGCCGTGCACCACCTTGTCCAAGACCCCGTACGGCGGGCCGTGCGTCAGCATGATGTCCACGCTGGGGAAATCCGGCACCGGGTTCGGCGCTTGGAAGAGCGACACGGGCGTCGCGGGGTTGAAGCGGTCGACGTGGCGCGGGTACGCGAAGGCCCAGCTGCAGAATTCCGGCGTGTAGGGGGACGCGTAGAGGGTGAACTGCGCGCCGTTGGACAGGATGAAGGTCCGCAGGCCTTCGTCCATGTAGACGACGTTGTGGGCGAGGACATCCGGCGCCGCGTACAGGGCTCGGATCTCGGCGGGGTTTTCGAGGCCGGAGGAGGAGGAGGAGAAGGAGGGGCGCTGGTGCATGCGCCGGCCGTGCTCGGCGTAGTAGTCGCTGTCCAGCGTGATGTCGTGGTTGCCCGCGATGACGATCTTGAGCTCCGCGTCGGCGGACATGAGCATGGCCAGCATCGCTTCGTGTTCGGCCTTGCGGCCGACACGGGTGATGTCGCCGGCGTGCAGGAGGATGTCGGCTTTCGGCAGCGGATGGCGGTAGGGCGTGGAGGTGTTGGTGGGCGGGTTGGGCCCGCATGTGTGCGTGTCGGAGATCATGAGGATGCGGGTTTTGATGCCCGTGGGGACGGAGGAGGTTAACGTGCTGCTGGCGGGGTCCATTTCTTCTGGATTTCTGTACTGAAGAGGGGGTGCTCTGTATCGGTATACTGTCTGCGGTGGGCAAGTTGCTCTCTAATGAGGGAGTTGTTAGAATTTTTGGATAACGAAGTGGCCTTGACCATGAACCGAGACTCGGAACAATGCTTCAATTGAAGGATCTGGGGATGAAATGGCTCATTGGGGGGAAATTGATCAAGGACTGGTGCCTAGTAGTACCTACCATGCGAGAACCGGCCCCTCATCGGTCGAGTTGCTGTGCGGGGAAATCCTCAGGAGACGAAAGAGCACACATAAGTATCACGACATCAGGCAGTAATGGAGTTTTGAGTTGGAAGAAGGAGTCTATCGCAAGGAAGATTCTTGAGAAGGGTGATGTGAAAGAAAAGAGTCGAAGCATTCTCGTGCCTCAATAGGCCATAATCATTGGATGTCGTCATCGCTGGAGAACACCACACAATGAAGATAGATAGATAGCTACCGAAGCTCGTCGCTGGAGACGATTTCACGATCGGAGTAACTGATAGAAAGGATCTAGCCCGTAATAGAACAGGAATTTTCAATGATTGCTTTTTGATTGAGAGATCCAGCCCAAACCCTCTCGGGAAACTTGAAGCCGGAAAGCCGAGAGGTCAGAACTGGTAAGAGAGAGACGAAAAAAAAAAAAAAGAAAAAGGTGAACAAGACCGAGAGAGCATCAGCATTAAAAAACTTGAATCATTCCGATTGATTTGAACAGCTCAGAGCTCTACAGACATTGCACCCTGTGGATGCCCAGATCATAAAAAATTTTCTGGAAACAATTGCTGAAAAAACTCCGATACCACCCCTTTTCCTCGACACCGGTTCTTTTACTTCCTGATAGCACGCTGGTAGAAAGCCAGTTCATCACCCTCCAAAACGTAACCGTCAACACGACCGCTCTGGCCAGGGCGGGAAGCGATGACGGCGTAGAGACGACCGGACTCGAACTGTCTCTCGAGGGCGGACTCGACCTTGCCGTGGTCGGCGAAGCGGGCGGCCTGCTTCTTCTGGACACTGTTGCTCTTCTTCTCCTCAGTAGTCTCGGTCTTCTGCTGGCGTCTGCGACCGATGGGCTGGCCGTAGTGAGCCTCGTACCATTGTCTGAAGGGAGCGGCGTCAATCTGGACGACGGCGGACTTGGTCAGGGTGTTTGTGCGGACCAGTTCGTTGTTGGAGGGGTGGTAGGCGACAACGATGACACGGGTCTTGCGGGAGATACCCTCAGAGCCCCAGGAGAAGTTGCCCGAGTCGAGACGAAGGGCACGGAACTTCTGGTTACCACCACGGGTGCGGACGAGGTGGATTCTCTTGGGGCCAATACGGGTGTTGGCGGGCTGGCGACCCTTCTCGAACGCCCTGTAGAACGGAAAGAAATCCCATCAGAAACTGCCTTTGTACGACACCATCCCATATCACTCGGGTCGCAGGTGGTGCATTGTAGATCTTTCGCCATACCTCTTCTTGCGGTAGAAGGCCCTCTTCGCACCGGTGGCCGAACGCTTGTGGCGGGAGTCGCGTGAAATACCCATGTTTGCGGTTGATGATGGGGGACTGTTGCGATCGAAGATAAGAAATTAGCCTTCAGATGTCGCTCGAGATGAGAAATTTTCTTGCACCGTTCGACAGGAACGAAGATTTAAACAATCGAGATATCGAAATGCACAGGTAATCGTCGCTAGGAAAGAGGACCGTTGGCAAGAAAAAAGGGCAAGATTTGTGCTTCCCGATCTCGCTTCTTCTGCCGCCAATGGAACCAACGCACACGATCACCGATCACCTTCGAGTCGAATGGAGGAAAAAATTTGATGGAAACCAGAAAGATGCTCGTGATGATACTCACCTCTAATCCTGCAGCCCTTCACCAGGTACGCAGCGGGCAAGGGTCGTTGGGTGGTCGTGAGTAGAGTGCTTGTCGTCGACCGTCGTGAATTTCGCAGTGTGGCTCGCTTGTCGAATATTGCCCTACCCCAAAGTGCGCGCTAGTCCCAGTCAGGGTTAGCGTCTGGCCGATCGGGTATCGTCTGCCCTTTCTCGTCTAGACTCGCCGCGGTTCTCATTGGTCCGTACCTTCTAGGTAAGTACCTTAGCAAACTTATGGATGGAACGCAGTCGACGTTCTTTTGAAGACTGATGATTGCGACTCGAGGTTTCCCGGTCGCAACAATTATTTCCAGAGTTCTCTCTATTTTCGATGATCCAATGGTATTCTTTCTCGATGGAGCAAGGCCCCTCTTCAACATTTAACATAGGCGAAATCATATTTCTTAATTACAAAAGTCCTCTGTAGAACGAGAAAGAGAAAGTTTATCACATTACACCAGAAATGTCAGATCACCCTATACACGTCGCTAATGCGATTTACCACTCCCTCTTCTTCCTCTCCTCCCTCACCATGCCATCGATTCGCTGGAAAGCTCCGAATCCCTCGATAAAACACGACACGATCCACGCCCACCAAACCCCCGAAAAAACCGGCACTCCGTGACGCTTCAGCCGCTTCACCGCCAGCAACGACGCCTCCAGCACGTGAATCCCAACCATCAGCGGCAACAAAATCGGCTGGATATCGTAGCAGAACCGCGCGAATCCCGACACCCGATCCAGCCGGAGCGTCTCATAGAGGACGGAGCCGGGCAAGAAATTGCCACGCCGCGAGAAACCGACGTACGTCGCCAGACATACGCCAAAGATCAGGGTCTGGACGAAGCCGCGCGGAGGTTGGTATTCTTTGATTTGGATGTCGGAGAGCCCAAGCCGTTGCAGGCATTCCTTGTGCATGGCGACCACTCGGGGTCGGGCATCCGAGTAGGAGTTCATGGGCGGATTGACGGGCACGCTGTAGCGAGTGCCTTTGGCGCTGATGAGGAGGTCGGTCAGACTGACATCTTCCAAGCGGGCATGTTTGGCATCCGATGCGGAGACGCGGCAGTAGACTTGTAGGTAGAGTGCGAGAGAGTCTTGGTGGTCTGTGTTCATGTGGTTGATGACGAAGGATTTGGTCTTGTCGGTTGTTGGTGCCATGGTTTCGTTTCTTCTTCTTTTTTTCTTCTGGATGACGAAGAAGCAATTTTTTCTTTCTGGTGTGAAGTGGTATCTTGTTCCGACTTTCCTTTAGACCATGAAAATTCGAAGCGAGCGAAAGATACAAATCTTAGTTACTCCGTCCGGGAAGTGGTCTCTTATCACCCAAGTTATCCAGATCGCGATGCCACTGACCGGCGAACCTCGGCTTCATCGCGACTAACCGTTAGCGGGTTGGCCCTTCACGTGCTCCTTCTCGTCTACACCTCCATCATTGTTACTCCGTCCTTCCATTCAAACAAGTTTTTGCAATAACTATTCTGCTATCACCTAATCAACCAGAGAGAAAGGATATACACAGGCGTTACAATCTGGGAACTACCAAGGGATTACTCGGCCTGGCGCAGCCGCGGTTCAACATTGGGTGATCCCAGGCTGACCTCTGTTTGGTCTTCGCGGAAGAAATATCTCGAACATCTGATTCGCATCTGCACTATCACATGCCTGACCAATTAGGTACCGTTAATCACCTCTTTGAACCTGGCATTATTTTCATTGGCTATATCGTACAGAACAGACTCCAATGTCCAATGGGCGCCAACCTCCAGAGATGACCGAGAAACACGTCAAGCTTACACCCGAACAGGAATATTGACTGAAAAATATGAATGACCACAAGAAGAGTAACATGAATATTAGAACAAAAAGGTTCTATTGCAAAAAGCGTGACGAAGAAGGAAGGCCGAAGAACCGTCATAGGAAGCTTTCATGAAGTCATCCCGCCCGCTCTGAGACTCAGTCGATGGTATCGATACACGGACGAAGCTAGGAGGATTACCGAATGCAAGACAGTTTGGAAAAAGTCGTCAAAGACCACGAGCCTTCGTTCGCGGCGGAATGAAAACAGTGGCGAAGCATCTTTCATGCACTGCAGTCGTTGCTCCTCGTCAACTCCTGTTCAGGTGTCTGAGCCGAATGCAACCGGGATTTCGTATAACAATCACAGCCCGCGATGGGCTACGGGAAGAGGATCAGGGAGAAAAAGGGCGTGATGGACTTACAGTAAGGAGAGGGTCAGATCACCGTGGATGTGTGCTTTGAGCTCGACCTCGATATCGAGGTTCAATTCTAACTTCAGCTTCATTCCGTCCTGCTCGTCGAGGTCGTTCTTCTTCTCCGTCGCCGTCTGCATGCCTCCGTTGGCCATGGCCATTTGTGGCTGACCGCCGTGGGAATACGGCTGCATCGCCTTGCCCTGCATCGGGTAGTCGTCATCATCGTCATCATCGAATTCCGAATCATATTCATCGGAATAGTCATCATCATCGTTATCTTTATAGATGGTATTCTGGTTTTTCTGCTGCTGTTTGCGGCGTCTGCGAGCCTGTTGTTGGCTGCTGCCCTTCTGTTGGGGTAAGTCCTGATCCTCGTCGCTGGGAACATCATAGTCATCGGTATCGTAGTCGTCTGCAGAGGAATAGTCGTCTTCCTGCTGGATGGAAGTCCGTTTGGCCTGTGGCTTCTCTGCGGTTGCGGTAGCCATCTTGACCTATGAAGCGGTCTGCTTTTGGTGGTCTCGTTGAGGGATGAAGTCGAATGGCCGTCCCACTGCGCAGGCGAAAGGGCTGGGGGTGATCGAAAGAGTGAGCAATGCAATTTGAAGATCTGGAGTTTGAAACAATTGGAGAAAGAAAATAAAGCAAAGGAAGAAACCAGAAAATCTCCGTGCCCCGAGGGTATATACCACGAGCAATGGGCAAGAAACCTAACGATGATGGCTGGACGTCAAGAACAACGACATCATCCGGGGGCAGAACAAATCAGAGGGCGCTGCGGCGCCTCCTGGCGACAGATCCCAGTCTCCATGACGTTGATGGCTCTGCACCCAAATTAATTGCTTTCGAAAGTTACACCGGCATGAAATCAATGGATCTGGTGGACACTTCATGCTGCAGCCACTTTGCCCAAAACGTTTCGGCGCAGATTTCTATTTTCGAACGATTTGCTGGTACGCGTCCAGACAGGACCATTGTCCTGCAACTGCTGGTACAACACTCTCTTGTTACCGCTGGCACTCTCTTTGTACGTCGACCCGAGGATTGCTTTCGGGGACTCCAAAGTCAATTAATTACATTCGGCCGTCCAAATTATGTGAACCATGGCTGGTAATAACTATGAGAACACAGTTCCACCAAAAAAGGGAAAAAGTCAACGAGGCATCACGGACCAGACGGCAGTAAATTGCGCGAGACGGAAAAAGGACGCTCTGACGTCGATGGGCCCGATGGGGTGCCGACGTCATTTCGATGGATCCAGCGCTAGTCTCGGATCGTGGCCAATCGAGAAGGCTATCGGCCTGTCACCCACGCTTAGCTCCCGACAATATTCTCCGATGGCCGATTCCATTGGCTGGTCAGATATACTTCAGTCTTCCAGGCAAGAATAGAAACAACAACCAACTTTTATACCCCCGACACACTCTGCACTCACATCTTAAACAATCCCTGTCTCCCAAGACGTCATAATGGTCCCATTGCCAACCCGACCCCCATGGCTGCTGGTGTGCAGGGTCTGGTTCCCATTATCAAATGTGGCCCGGATGACGCCTCGGGACGTCTGACGTCGAAGGCTGCAAGATTCTTCCCAACCGCGCACATCGCCTTCCATCATCATCATCATATAAGCCTCGCTCATTGGGACAAGGGTTTCTTAAGGTGTGACCTTCCCGTCTTCAAAACATCGAGACAGATTTAATCCTTTGTTTCCCACCATGGCAGATCAAGAGAATCGTCCTTCCACCCCCCACACCACCAACAACGGAGCAGAGTCTGGCTCTCCTGCTCAGTCCAAACCAGCCAAGCGGACCCCGCCTAAGTTGAACAAGAAGGACAACCCTCCTCCTCAAGAAGAACAGAACGGTGACAACCAAGGGGATCAAGAAGCTCCAAAAGAAGAAGAACAACAACAACAACCTAATCAAGAAGAACCCGAATCGGAACCTGAGCCCATCAAGCAAGAGCCCGATTCCGAACCCGAACCAGAACAAGAACCTGAACCTGAACCTGAACCTGAACGTCAGCGCGTCCAGCGTCGCAAGAGACGTAGCCGTCCTCCACAGAAGATCCAACAACAGGAGTCCGACACGGAGAACATCCCGCGCAGCGACATGGAGCAACAACAGATCGAGAAGCCCCGCAACCGCCGCCGCCAGCGCCAGCAGCAGCAGCAAGGCCAGGACGGCGGTCCCCTCGGTGGTCTACCGGGCGTCGGCCAGGCCGGCGACCTGGTCCAGAACACTGCCGGTCAGGCTTTGAATGGCGTCACCGGCGGAGCTGGCAAGACCGTCGGTGGCCTGCTGGGCGGCAACAAGGAAGAGAAGGAAGACGGTCGCGACGAGCAATTGCGGTTGCGACTCGACTTGAACTTGGACATCGAGGTGCAGCTGAAGGCCAAGATCCACGGTGATCTTACCATCGGATTACTGTATGCCACTCTTCCCTTCTAGCATTCAACCTATATACTAACGGACGATCCAGGAACTAAAATGAACCGACATGTCCACGATTCGATTCGATTCACTTTCTATGTCCTCACGATAGAACGAGTTTCCTTTCCTCCTTTTCCCTGTTTCTTCTCATGGTAGGGTCATTGAATTCCCCGACTGGAACTATTCTTTGTCGTATGGGATTGCTTTTTAGTGGTTTTCGTTCCGGCGATGTTGGAAAGGAACGAAGCCCTCTTGCTTATTTCATCGTCTTTTTTTTTCCATTTCGGCGAGTCATGCCATGCGTCATGAGCGGATGGTTCTGTTACGCGAAACATGACTTTGATGTAAACTGTACAGTACAGTATAATAGTATAGTATGGATCTTACTCGGTAAACACCGATCGACCCTTTCAATTGATTGGAATGCGGGTTTCTGAACTATCCCGTCTCGTAGTCGAGTCAACATCTCGTGACCACTTCAGTTCTTTGTTCCCATGCAAAAGCATGAATGGAATGGCACCGTGTCCGTCCCGGACAAATCTTTAAACATGATATCTCTCCAAAGAAAAATCCCGAGCAGCCTTACTTCTTGCAACCAAAGAAAAATACTATCATCTATAGATTCCCGTGCCTCCACGAACATGTACCAAAATTGCCAAAAAAAACAGTCGTAAAAGTGGGAAAGGAAAGACTTTGAATCCGCCGGGGATTATTGATTAAATGCACATGGACTCAATCAATCCGACATTCGTTGTCTGTGTGTATATATGAAACCAGTACTTTCTTTAAAAATCATCTAACCATGCCAGTATGCGTCTAAGCTGATCAAAACAGAAAAAGATGAAGATCCGGTATATATATGTGTGTGTTTCCCAATTAATTTCCTACAGCCCCGCAATGTACATCAGACCATATCCGACCGTGACGATGACGACGAACGAGAGCAAACTGGCTGGGATGCCGCGGCTGAGAAAGTGGCGGACGGAGAGGTAACGCTGGCCCGTTTGAGGGACTTCGGTCATGATGGCAGCTGTTTTCAAACGATCAAAAGTCAGCACAAAAAATGCAATGAACGAAAGAAAGAGCGAGAACGTACTCATGTTAGGGAAGCCGCTGGTTGGCAGACCCATGGCCACCGAACACATCAACGCGCTTGCCATCACCAACAGGTTCGGGTGGGGATCCTCCATGGCCACGCCGATTTGCTGAACCAGAGGAAGGATGATCAAGGCCGCAACGGTGTGCGAGATGAAGGTTGCGATGACCAGAATCAGGGCCGAGAAAACGATCAACACGCCGTAGAGACTGAGGTGGGCGACTCGCTCGGTGATCCCGCGGGCAATGGTGTGAAGGAGTCCGGACGAAGTAACGGATTTGCCCAGGCAGAGTCCACCGGCTGCGAGGATGATGATGGTCCACAGGAAGTTGTTGAAGTCCTCTTTGGTGAGGATGCCCGTGCCGAAGAACAGGACCAGGGGAATGATCGCAATCACACCCATGTCGCCGAATACGTGCTCGAGCTGGTGGCTGCCACACCACAAGCCGATGGTGGCCAAGGTGACGATGCTGATGAAATACTGCGTGCCAGTGAACTTGTCTTTGACGGGTCGAATAGGCACGATGGTGGTCCCACGGCTGGGGAACGTAAACAAGAGAAGACCCCAGACCAGCAGGATGGAAATGATACACACGGGCAGTGCGATGAAGAACCACGTTCCCCAACCGATGCTAGGATACATATTTTGCAGCGCGATGATGTTCTGAGGCGACGCAATGGGCGACGCCGCGCCTCCAACGTTGGCAGCGAGAGCGATACCCAACACGAGGGATTTGGCAAAGTTTGAGTCTGGCGCGAGGTTCCGCAGCAAAGGCTATGTAACATGAGCAAGCGAATGCAATTGAGGTATGAATCCCAAACGTACCTGGATGATAGAGTAGCACAAGACCGGCGATGCCACATTGCTAATCCACATGCTCAGAAACATGCTCACAAACATATTCGTCAGAAGCACCACCCGGGGCTTCGATCCAGCTTTGCTCAGAACGAACATCGCCATACGGCGAGCGATGTCGTACTTGGACAGCGCAGCAGCGATGGTGAATCCACCCAGCAAGAGCATGATCACAGGGGTCCACATGGATGCAAAAACAACACCGGTGGCTTCGTTGGGTCCGAGGCGTTTATGAGGCTTCTCGTCGGACCTCATGATACCAAGCACGATGACCAGGAAAGGAACAAGGAGCGAAGTGACGAACAGGGGAATGACCTGGGGATCGAAAGTTAGCACAAGGCCAGAACACAAAGGACAGGGATTCTCGTACCTCCGTGGCCCACAACAAGCTGACAAAAACGAGCATGGCCAAGCAGTTCTGCTGTTCGGGTTTCTCCATGATGGGGATCGAGAGCAGAACGGCGAAGACAATCAGGATTGCGATCAGGGTTCCAAAATTCAGGCTGCAAACCCATTCGGGAATAGGGAAGCGACCCAAGGGAGTGTTGAGCTCCTTCATGTGAATCGCATGCTCATCGCCCTGCCGCTGCGCAGTCGAAGGATCTTGGTCGCCTAAGAGTGTTCGGCGAATACCGATGTTCGCGGCTTGAGCCTTCCTCTCGATGCCAATCATCTCTCTCCAAACCGTGTTGCGCTCCCAGACCACATGCTCCCTCAGATGCAGCCGAAGCTCACGTCGGGCGAGCTGGATATCTCCTTTGGTGATGACGTCCGCATACACCTTTTCTATCTTGGCAATGTTCTCCTCCACCCGCTTCATGGTGGAGTCAGTGAAAGGATAAGCCGGGGAAACGGTGCTGCTCAAGTAATCCCGCTTGAGATTCCGATCGAGGATCTTGTCGTACTTCTTCAAGATCTTGGAAAACCCGGTCTTGTTGAGGTGGATGTACGACTTCAGCCCGCAGAGCGACACATAAACCTCAATTGTCCGTTTCTTCAACGAGATTCCAGCGTTGTAAAGATCCAGGAACCTCGGGTCTGAAAAATCGTCGTCATGGAATCCACCGCGACTTCCCGACTGCCCAGCAGACCCAAAGGTTCGCGAGTGATCGAGGAAGGTCGAATCGCCCAAGTCGCTGCGGAGACCGTCTTCCTGGTGGTTGGCTTCGCCATCGCGCGATCGAATCCTCCTCCGATTTCCCGCGATAAACTGCTCGTCGTCACTGTCGCCATCTTCTTCATCTGCAATAGATTCGCTGACCGTGCTTGGCCGTCGATCGCGACTGAAGCCAAAGTTGCGGAAAATACTGCCCGATCGCTGCCTCGAGCTCGAACTCATCGTTCGCGCCTTGATCACCGTTTCGCTGACCGGGTCCATGTTGACACCATCGGTGTCCGAAGCGTAAGCCTGCTCATCTTTGATCACTTCGTCGACTTCACCGAAGACCTCCAATTCCTTGACCTGGTAGAACGAACAAATCTTCTCCAATTCGGCGTCTAGAGCTCGCCGGAAAATCGCATCTGTATTGGACGAGGCGTCAAGCAAGGGCGCGGATTCAAGATCGTTGCTCCCTCGTCCGTCCGTTCGGTGCACTTGGTGTTCCAGGGTATATAGCCTAGAGATCAGAGACGACCGTGGTTAGCAATTGGGCAAGCGGGTACATTTCCGCCTCGTGTAAGGTAACACTTGCGCGCCCCTGGCGGGAAGAAGACTGCGTGGGAGTTGGGCAGGAGAAGTTTCCGGACGTACAGTTTCTTCAAGTTGCTATAGGCAATATAATAAGCGCTCCAGTCAGGGACCGCATTGAACTGAAGACTGTGAGAGAACTTCATCTTGGCCGCCTCGGGGTCGCGGTTACGCGGAGTTGGAGCACGTCGTTGGAGAGCTTCCGCCCAGAACCTGAGCCTCGCCGAAAACAGCCTCCGCCGAAGAGCTGCTTGATCTTCTAGATCTCCACCGCCTCTCCTGCCTTTAGAGCCTGGCGGACTGTGCTGCGCGGGCTCCGATGCCCGGAAATCAGGGGGGAGCTGACCAGTGTGGGCGGAATTGGATGCACGCTGTCGTGTGGTGGTGGGTGGGACAGGGAAGTCGATGAGCTCGATGCTCTGTGCCGGTGAGGGAGCCACAGTTGTGTCGTAGGCAGCGGAGGCACCCGTCGCAGTTGCGATGTGTGCCACGTTTGTTGCGAGCGCATTTAACGACGTGTTGGACGGAGTGGTAAGAGGCGGGGGTGGCAGCTTCGCCGGTTCACCGTTACTCCAGTAGCAGCACGAGAACGAGTCAGTTATCGATTCCCCGCCAAGGCTCGTTCGCGATGGGCCCCAAGTCGAGGCGAGGCGAGCCCTGCGGAGTTGCCTTGCTGTAGTTATGTGGGTTCCTTGCTGTCACCGGACAGAACCAAAATCGTTCCCGAGCACTTAACGGTACTGTGCGAAGATTCAGTCAAACCCATCTATGGGTTCAAAGTCATACATCGAATCAAGTGATAATGAATTGGATAGAAACTGACCAGACCGTGATGATAGATTGCCCTTCCAGCTGCTAGTTACCTAAACTGCTACCTAAAGGCTAAGGCATCTCTAAGTCTAGCTTACTTCCTCCCGTTCTGACTGGCTGCGGCAAACCTTGGCAGACCCTTACCTGCCTAAATGGGGATAGACAGGATTATCACTTTTCCAATCACCCGCTTATCGGTAGATAAGAGCAACTGGAGAGAATCTTGAGTAGTCTAAGTGATGGTTCTCTTATTGAAATGGGTTCCTGGAGCCAAATGACTGCTAGGTACTCTTTGCCTGATACCAGACTGCCGCACCCCCCAAATAAAACAAGAATGAACAAAACCAATCTGGTTGACTACCTACACTAAATATACAGATGCGTACGTGACATCGCTCCCGTCGACAGAGATCCCCTAAAGTTACAGAAAAGATAGAAAAAAAACAGCCATTGCTCAGATGGATCCAGGATTTGATGACGAATGAATCGCAAAAAAAGAGAAAGAAAGAAAGAAAAGGCAGCCCTCGCTTCAACGTTGAGTAAAACTACCTTCTTCCCTTCTTGATGGGCGCCAGACCCAAGTTCGAGCGCGACGAAACACCCAGCTTGTGAGCGTGCTCTCGCTTCTCCCACACGCCGCTGCGGCCTTCGGCAACAGCAACCAGCTCGTTGGCGACTCTCTGGGCGAATTGGCTGTCACGGCGCTTCTCCGAAGCATCGATGATCCATCGGATGGCCGTTCGTCGGCGCTGTCGCTGAGCCAGAGGGACGGGCACCGGCACGGCCGCACCACCACCGGCGAGACCCTTTTGCTGGCGGAGCTTGAGCAGAGGGGCGACGGAGTCGACGATGAGGGTGAGGTAGAGGACGGGGTTCAGCGGGAGTTGGGGGCCGGGAGGTCCTGGGAGGAGAGGGCGCTTGGGGTTGACGGAGGGGGGAGGGGCGGTTCGGAGGTGGTCCAGGATGAAGGACATGTTCTGCGATGAAGGAAGTGATCGATTAGCATCCACGCGCCTCAGCCGAAAGTATACGTGACATATAATTCAAGTTCCAAACCGAGAATGAAATTATTCTTCCAATCCCATGACAACATACCTTCTGGGCTACGCTCAACTTTCCATCCTGCATCATCAACTTAGTAAATTGCTCAAGCAGCGAATCGTATCTATGCCGGAAGTTCTCCGTCTTGGGCAACGTAGCAGGCGCCGGGAACTTGAGACCCGGATGCCGCTCCTCAGCCTCCTCCGTAGCTTGGGAGATCATGTTGGCAACCACGGCGATCGAGGGATCGTTGGACGCTGCGTCGGGGTGGAGTTCCGTTTGCCTGCGCCGGGTAGAGGTCGAGAACGAGCGGGTACCGCTGGGCTTCTTCAGCTGATCTTGCAGAACCTTGGGCATATGCTTCTGGGCTTCCTTGTCGCGTTGGAGGATCTAACGTTGGGGAGAAAAGCGTCAATCAATTGCTCGAGCTGTCAACTCAAAAACAGACGAGAAGAGAGAGAGAGAGAGTGGGGCCAACCTCAGCAACCGGCGTGCCCTGCTCCAACTCTGGAGAAGCAGGAGTCCCTCCATCACACTTCTTGTGCATGATCTTGTCCATCTCCGCGGCCTCTTCGCTGACATGGGGTAGTGGTCCCTGCGAGGCACCTGTCGGCTGCTCCTTTGCGTCCGACTTCGACGAGTCCATCCGTCGCTGCTGCACACTTCCCGAAACCAAACTCATGCGTGTGGATGAATTAAGTCTTCTGGTATTGAACGACGTAGTCAAGCTCCGCCGCGAAGTGGCCGAGCCATTGTTACCGCATGCCGGGACAGTGGAAGCGGAGGGCTGGTAGAACGCAGATACGGCCTTTCTGGCCGTGAAAAGGTTAAGCCTTGGGGGCATCGTGGATCGTAATGTCGTTCCTCAATCGAGGGATAGAGGATAGAGTTGTTCTCGAGTCTCGACGTCCGTCGGCCGCTTGAGAAGGGAACAAACGATTTTCCTGCTCGCCCACCGCTTAGTCATCACCACTTCAACGCCAAGGCATATGTCAGATCAACAGTAGTATCCTGTTGTGTGGCTTACACTAAATCTAGTCACATATTTAGATATCCAGTGATGTACAGCGTCTATATGGTTTTACGTCACTCCATGAATCTCCAGGTCCAAAGTTAGTTATATCCTATTTCCTACTTCGGTAGCTATGATACCATTTCCAGGCAGCAACATTAATCCACAGCAAGCCAACCCAATATAACCATACCAAATTCCCTTAATTACAAAACTTATGGACACTGGCCAGCAGAATATATGAAATATATTTGCCGGAACGTATAGTGAGACAGTATCGAAACAAGAAAAAGCAGCGCACACACTGCTACAACGAGTGGTCGTGCAACAACAGTTGCAGCAAAGACGCAGGGAGATAGAGTGATCCCACACAGATGTGAATGTCAAATCGGCCATGTGGATGCATCAAAAAGATGCATTGAAATTGATTGAAAAGTGCAGATCACGTTTTCCAAAGTTCCTCCGCCGGACTGTATCTTCAGGCACTGCCGGGGATCGAGGTGAAGATGTCGTTGCCCACATCGTCGGGGTAGACATAGAATGCAAGTGCGAGTATGAGGTACCTAGACGGAAAGTCAGCATCAGTGCCCCCGGGAAACCATTGACGATCAGAGTTCGCAGGTAACGTACAGTCCCAGACACAATCCTCCCTCGAGATAGTTCGACTTTCCGTCCTGGATGAGCAGGGTAACGACCAATCCAGAAATGAAGAAAGCCACAGTCTCAAAGGTCTGGAAGTGCAAACTCATCGGTATATCCATGATCCAGCCGAGAATGACCAAGAATGGAGTGACGAAAAGCGCAATTTGCAAGCTGCTTCCAATCGCGACGCCGATGGCGAGATCCATCTTGTTCTTATAAGCAACGACGACAGCAGTCACGTGTTCCGCTGCATTTCCAACGATTGGGATCAGCACAAGACCGATGAAGGTCTTGCTCATACCGGTCTTCTCCACGATGCTATCAATGCTTCCAACCAGGTAGTCGGCACAGATCGCAACGAGAATGGTCACGACAACCAGGGCAATGGTTGCAGCCCACGGATTGAGCAAATGCTCCTCTTCCTCTTCCTCTTCTTCCTCGGTGCCTTGCTCCGCGTCTCGAACCTCCTCATTGACTTCTTCGAAGAGTTGGGCATGCGACCTCAGCTGGAAGTAAAGATACATCACATACAGAACCAACAGAATGATCGATGTCCCGTGCGACAAGAAGAGGATATTGCGAGCCGTCGAATTGGACTTGGAGGAGGACAGGGCGGCGTAGAGTGTCGCAGGGATAATCAGCGACGCCGATGAAACTGCCATAAGAGATGACATGGTCGACGCAACCGTGGTGTTGAAAGACTGCTCCGAATACCGAAGTCCGCCCACAAAGAAACAGCAACCCAGCACGAGCAAAATGTTGGACAAAATGCTACCCAGCATACTTGCTTGAACCACGCGAATTTGGCGATCCTTGAGAGCAATGATGCTGACCTAAAGTACCGCCGCGCGTGAGTATATCCCTATGGGGCAATCGATGGGAGACAGCAGGCGGGGAAGTAAAACATACAATCAACTCGACGGCATTTCCAAACGTGGCATTCATGAGACCTCCCATTGCCTGTCCCATGGTAGCCGCCAATTCCTCCGTCGCAAAACTGAGCAACGAAGCCAAGGGAACGATGGCGAAGAAGTTGAGGATGAAGACGACAGTAGCATCCCAATGGAGCGCGCCAGAGACAATTCCCAGCGGCACAAAAACGAGGAGCACATTCACATAGTCTCGCACGAGGGTGTGCCATGTCAAATGCGCTGCTAGCGCCGGCAACCGGATCCAGCGTCGATGATCCTTGAGATAACGCGACTCATGTCTGCCAGAGTGTCCAGCACTACCAGGCCTCGTTCCTGGGTTGATCAATGTCGTTCTTTCGCTGGGCTCCGCAGAGCCATTTCGAGTTCCTGTCATCCTTCGTTTGGGACCCCAACTATAACTGCGGAAGAGAGAGCGAAAATTTCTGCTTGCTATATTATAACATGCACCCAGCGATCAAATGTTAGCCCACTTTCTTCCTTGCTTTGCGAGCTTAGGGAGAGTCTTCTGGGTGTGCGAATTTTCCGCCAATCGAACGGACAATGCTTCTGGCGAGAAGAGCAAAGAGCGACGAAAAAGAATGGACCAGAGATAAAGAGATATCCGACAAAAGAAAAACCGAAGAAGTCAGACTCGCAGGTGGCTCAGTATGGTACAAAGGAAGGTAAGGTGCCGAGAGAGCGGAAAGATGGAGAAGAAGATTCGACAGAGAAAATGGCCCGGTGGGTGAGGGAGATAGGATCAGGAACAAGAGTGGCACCTACACATCTGGTCAAACAGCAAGCGGAGCCAGGAACCAGAGGTCTGAAGAAACCGCAGATGCTGCCAGAGAGAGAGAGAGAGCGATTGATTATGAATTAAGAGACGGGACGGAAGTGGAGGTTGGAGATCAACCGTCGGGTTAGTAGTTACTGAACCCCAGAACTTAGAAAGAAGAAAGCACCAGCCACGTTTGGGTGCCAGAAGGTGGGTTCGTAACGGCCGTGCAATGGCGCCTAGCAAGAAAGGATCCTTGGTAGGATCTCGCAGTAATTTGGGTAGGGAGTAAGCCTGCTCTGGATCGAAAGCGTATCAGTACTAGCCACTACCAGTCACCCAAGAAGTTAGAACCCTTTCCGGGCATTCCACGGCTCGGTTCTGTGTCCAGAGTGGAGGAGAAGCAAACTAATGAGAACCAAGTCTCCCCCCAATTTTCGCTAAGAGTTCTCGACGGGCAACCGAAGAAGAGGGGTGTGCAGAGCTTGGGTATTTGACGACTGACAGTGACAAGAAAAACGAGGGTGACAAGTGTGCACAGCCTCAGTGCCCAGGAAGCTTGATAGATCGGTCGGGAAGCTGGACCGCCAAAGAAAGGAAGGCTCTACAGTTACAGGTACAAGGTGTGCACAGTTGTAAGAGGAATGATGTTTGTGTGAGAAAGCGCAAAGAAGGGCAGAGTGAAATTCAGGGTTTAAAAGGGACGGGATTCCCCAGGAAGTCAGATCGATGGGATGATGCGAAGATGATGAGATGAGGATGAGATGGATAGATGGAGCTGATGCTGGAGCTCATGGGTGGGTCCCCGAGATTTCGAACATTCCTCATTTTTTCTCAAATTTCAATCAATCAATGCCCCTTCCCAGAGTTATGATGACAACGATCATGAACTTCCAATAACAAAACGTTTACCAGTTGGTGGTACAGTACAGATGTGCTGTCACCCATCACAGTGGCTGATTACGGAGTTTTTTTCAAATTGCTGTCTTTTGTACTGTACCTGCGACAGGAGCACAGCCCCCTGTGGCAGCTCCGTTCAAGCTTGCAAGTCCAGCCATCGACAACAACTGGTGACCCACTGATGGAAACGGTCCATCAAATTCCAAAGCCACTCGAGTCTCTCGAGAAAAGACACTGACAGAATTTTACAAAACCCAAGGATGTCTTGTTTGAGAGGCAAGTCGGTTTCGGCAAATCAACTGCACGTGCCAAGCCTGCACTGCCACGATTTGCATGCCATTCCAAACCTTCATCGAGGAGACGAGAGTTCATCGCCGGGATTATCACGTTGGAAAACAGAACGATAAATGCCAGCCTCATACGCACCAGTAGTCAGTTCCACAGTCAAAGCCAGTGGCTTATTAGGCCCCAGGGTTGGTGGTCGTCGAGATTTGCGACGAAGCCATCTCCGCTGACGTAGGAGTACAGCGTACGCCGTACGGAGTACATACTGCTGTACAGGGGGAAAAAAAGCCCCAGGAAGTCGGGACTATCGAAGTCCATTGGAAGCTTTCGGTAGTCCGCGTATCAGATGGCAGATGCTGGTGACGGGGACGATCCACAGGGGGGAATTTTTCGAAATTCGAACCTCCAGCAGCAGACGATCGACCGATTCTAATCCGTGGGTGCACTGGCCAAGCCCTTGGCACATGTTGCAGCCACACATACCCTTGCAAGTGGTAACAACACTGATTGGTGACGGTTAGGTTGTAAATCGAGCATCTAGTTACACTTTCCACAAAATATCTCAGATATATCGATATCGATGGAGGCATGAGGCTCGACTCGGTTTGGTGAGAATGATGATGTGATATATACTGCGCCTCGCAATAGAATCTATTCAACATGAATATATATAATGGAGATGGCACGGCAAACATTTGCTCGAGCATCTCGGTCTAAAATAAGGAAGACAAAAAGCAAAAAACCCGAAAATTCCGCGAATTCAATCTTCAGCCTTTCTGCTTACACAGGCAGAATGACCGGCATTTGCCAGAACACATGTGGCTGAACATGAGAACTATAGTTGTTCAGATGCCCCATCACGCACCGCCGAGCGCTGCCGGATCGTTAGTGACCAATGTTGACTGTTGTTACTGGTTTCTGTGCAACTCACCCGCTGCATATGCAAGATACCAAGTCCGCGAAGCACCACCATCGATCCAGCTGTAGTCGAAGTTGGCCTGCGCAAAGAACTTGAAGGAGGCCGCCGGATCGATCAGGGCCAGATTGGCGTACAGGACGCCCTTCCATCCTCCCACCACCTTCTCGGCAGGTGTCGAAGCATTAGACGCGAAGATCGCGTTCCATTCCTCCGACACGAATTTGGGGGTGCGCGTGTAGCCAGAAGCTGGAAGAAGGGGCAACATGTGAATGCTGAGCGATAGGTGAGCAATTGAACATGACTCTCAATGAGCCAGAAGGGGATCATACCCTTGGATATATTCAAGGTTGTTGCCAAAGTAGGTGACGTGATCGACTTTGTTCTCGAAAAGCTGCGGTACTGTTAGCTCTCGGTCAATTTCCGGGTCGATACTATCACTCACAATGCCGGTCACCTTATTGCCGATGAAATTGGCTGGATGGTTTACATTGGTACTCTCCAGGAGGAAGTAATTCTGAAGAGTTCTTTTGAGGACTCCGAGCATCAGGTTGCCCCTCGCCTCCATGCTGGCGTCTCCAATGGTCTTACCCCACATCTTCAGAGCGTAAGCAAACATGACGTCTTCAGACGTGGACTCCTGATCCTTTCCGTCGAAGGATTCAAAGAGGCCCTTAGCCCAGGAGTGGCCGTTGAACCAGTCAAATGATCGCGAGAAAGGGAACAGAGGGTCGTCTGTTGCTGCGTTGCCTGCGTCGCGCACGAGCATGTTGATCCAATCTTTGCTGGTCGACAGCCAGCTGGGATCAAGGGCCCCAATGATGGCCGCAGCGTGGATGAAGTATCCGTAGTGGAAGTGGTGGTCATTGTAGTGGGTGTTTCCGAAATCTGCACCGGCGTCACCTCCATAGCTAGCAGTGGACACAACACCCTTCCAGACGGCATCGTAAGCGAGCGGCCATTTCTGTTGATTGTCGATGAAACGGGCAAAGCTTTTCTTCAAAGTCTCTAGCGCCGTAGCTGCAAGGGATGGATCATTGGCCAATTTGGTGACAGTGTACACCAACGTAGCAAACTTGCTCAGAGCTTTGCCGCTGTAGTACATGCTGTCAAGGTTCGTCTGAGCGTCGATGTCCTGCTTCAACTCCGTGGGAGCAACGCTGACAATGACCTTCTGGGCGGCAGAAGAGATTGATTTGACGTTTCCCTTCTCGGGAGACCAGGGCGCAAAGTCCATGCCTACTGGAAGATCAGGTTCTGTCATGGTCCATGACTCGCCAATGACTGCAGTTGCATTGCCTTTGGTGGTGGTTCGCATTTGGAGGTTGACCAGTCGGCCCTTCGTGGTGCTGTCAAAGGATTGAACATGATGGGGCAGAGCAAACATAAGCAGGGGCGTGCTGTCAACATCCTTGCCCGATTTGGCCCATTTCAGGCTGTATGTTCCGGTGGTGCCAGATATCGATCCGCTGACGCCGCCCTCTGTGGCATAAACGCCCGAAGAGTTGTCATAGAACTTCTCCCCTGCCACTCCACCTGGGTTCTTCGTCACCTGAATGGTGCCAGAGAAGCCAGATGGGCCTTGAAGAGCGGAGTTTGACACCAACTTGAGATCAGGATCGGTTCCACTGTCAGGGATGACATAGACCAGCCAGGACTTTCCGTCCTCCAGAGTCACCTGATATTTGAATACCCCTGGCCGGGGCGACCCGGCGGACACCACCTTGCGAAACATAACACTGCTTTGAATGAGAGGCTGAAGCTTGGAATATATTCCAGTCACGTAGCCCATGCCTTGCACGACCGGAAACGTGATTTTGCTGGATGAGCCGCCCTCCGGCCGCAAGACAATGTGGGCCGAGAATGGCAGCGGCTTCTCCGTGGTCAGGACAGTGGAGCCGCCCAGTTCTGACGCCGACAGGATCAACGACTGGATGCCAATGGGGTTCACGTAGTACGATGATGGGCTGCCAGGGAGACGAGAATCGCCAGGACCCATCGCGAGCATATCGGATTCAATATGTGAGACGGCCATTCCATAGCTTGTTGCATTCCCATTGCCCTTGGCCCACGCTACAGAGTAAGGGTGAGCGAAAGTCCCGTTGGTTTGGGTGCCAAGGAAGAATCCAGCATAGAACTTGTTCGTGGAGATCGGGGTGTTTTTGTCGGTCTTCCTTTGTCAGTTCCCATTCCGTGCATCATTCCGACCGAGCACTTACAATTCCCAACCTAGGCATAGGGTGGTCATTCCTCGATTTGACACTCGCAGGAATAGCCCCGGCTGATACCGGGATAAACGCGTTCTGGTTCGACATGCTGGAAGAATCCTCTGCGACGAGACATCAGATATAGGAATACCAGCACAAAGTGCCAATGAACCCACCTTCTGTAGAAGCCGCTGGCAAGTGAGCCTCCGAACCAGCTGACACAGTTACGCTTGAAGAAGTTGACTGAACCACTTGAGACGACGTAGTCGAGATGGACCCTTTGATATTGGTCGATGTAGTGACCGCTGTGGAAAACGAAGAGAAAGAGGTGATTGTGACGGAGCTTGTCGATAAATGAGTTGACGAGGTTGACGAGGGCTCTGGAGCTACAGGAGCAGGCTGAGCGGCCTCTTCAGGAGCATCCGATTCGGGAACCAACAGATCCAGCAAGGAACCTGTCGGGTCGGCAGTCTCGCCCAAGGAGTTCAACAAGTCGGTCAAACCGTTGTCTAGACCGCCTAAATTGCTGATATCGAAGGTTGGGAAAGGCAACTGCGACGGACGACCGTCACGTTCCAACGCAGTCGGGTAACTCTGTCCACATCAATGTCAGTCAAGTATATTCTACCCAGTAGAAGGCACGACCAGAGACATACCCCCTGTGGTTCGGATATCAGCACTCTCTCACCTGCAGTGGTGGGAGGATACTGTGTCTTGAAAGCAGTGGTTGTCGTTGCCTGCGTGGCAGACACTGGTTCAGTAGGTCTCGGGTACGAGTGTGCTGTTTCTGTGGCTAGAAGCCATGTTAGCATGACTGCAGCCCGCCATGTCGACCCCGTCTCCATCTTCAAGCCACCAAACGCCATTAGATAATAATAAATCGCGATCGGATGATATTAGACGCAAGATATGATTGTGTCAATCATGAATAAATTGGAATAGATTAATCAACCGGAATTCCACACGATTAGAATATTCAAAGCGAGTGCATGCCCCCTCGTTGCAACCGAAAATGAGGCTTGAGTAAGGATAGAGCAACGAGTGGAAGAAGCGACGAAATATGCCAATTAGGATAATGAAAATAGATATTAAAATTCCAGGAAAAAAAAAGACCAATGCAGTCCGAGCACAAGGAAAATGAAGAATCAAAGTTAAAGAAGGAATGAACGGATGAAGATTCGATTCGATTACCCCAGAAGGTGTCTGTCTCAATGCGATGGACGCAGAGAAAACAGCCGCTGGAACGAAAGGACGGGTTGAATCCCGAATCTTCAAAAATTTGCAACTCGGACTGGACGATGGAAAAAAGAATCGAGACCAGGAGCGAGAAGAAGGTGGCTCACCGATATGAAATATAAATTCCTGTGGCGGCTGGCGAGATTCTCACCACCTTGAGCACTGTCCCTCAAGGGTGTCGCACGCCAGATGACTGCTTCCCGCGAATAACTCGGTAATATTTCGGATTCCCCGTTCGAGTAGTGTATACGTTTATCACCCAAGACTTAAACAGACCGGTGAGCAATTAGAAGCATCCAGAGGGGGACAAGCAATGTAGGGTTGGGGAGTTGTGGAATGAGAGAATGCCTTTGTTGACGCCTCCACGCGGAATTATGTCAGAGGCTCTTGGGCAAGCCTTGGGGATTCCCCACACCGGGGCATGTTCAAACATACCTGCGACAACCGATTAGATCTTTCTGATCGAACCTCGATTGAATGAGAGAAGAAGATCGTCCATATAGTTAGTCCTGCGGAGGAGACAACCTTGTTCTTATGAAGATATTCGTTCTCGTGTTCATCGTCTTCTCATCTCCTCTGGCGTACACCAGGGTAGGATGGGAGCAAATACTCCTCCCAGGGGTCAATTGACCACACGAGACGCATTTCGAATCACCAGATGATGCACAAAATTTGCTGCTTTGCTCATTTGCTGTATTTGCCGAAGTTTTTGTCAGAAAGTGATCCAGCATCCATTCAACGGCATTGAGCGGTTCATTGAAGGGGTCCGCATTCCAATGCCGGTTGAGGCTGGTAATCTGACAGTGATCCGCCCGAGGACGCGTGGCCATGTGGACTCTGAATCTTTGATCGAGGATGTCTAACGTCTATGCACAAGAGATTTTGTGGAAATGTGATCCAAGGTCGAATTATAAAGTAGGTACTAGGTAGTTGTTGGTAATGAGGCAAAGGTGTGGCTGCTGACTTGTAGAGGGAAGATAAATTTTAACTGCAATTGGCTAAGTTTGGTGGGTGCAACCCCAGATTGTTGTCATCCGCCATCTTTCCATCCCCGTCTTCTTCTCGACTGCAACCCTCGTCGATCCATCCGACCAGATCACCAGTACTCTTGCCAAGTATAAAGTCATGGCAAGTTACTCTCCACATCTCTTTTCGATGATTGTGACGATTCTGCCTTCCGCTTGACACTGCTGCTTGTTGCCTGTTGAGCGCTTGTTGCCTGTGAGCGCTTGGCTCAGCTCAAGCTATGGATCTCAGTGACCTTCCAATAGAACATCGATCGGCGATCAGGTATTCTCACATGATACGTAACCCAATATCAATCTCAATTCATGGCAATATCTTTTCGGGGTTTGAAGGCACCGCCATGGATCTACTCTGAGTCACTCAACCGTCTCAATTAAGGCAAGTAACAATTGCCTCAGCCTCCCCGAACTCCTCGTCCTCGCCGTGTTTGGACAGTGCCGCGTGGAGGGCGTCCGCCTCCCAGCTCGGCAGCTCAGGGCTCATCTGGCAAATTCGGGGTCCCGTTAAGACTTCCTCGTGATGGGGAGCAGTGGATGAAGGTATGACTTTTCAATAGAGTCGATTTGCTGGTCAGAGGACTAGGAATCAACGGGTGTGTCATTCAGGAATCTCTTTAGACTCCCACAGGATACCTAACTGTCTAAATCCTGCCAAGACCCATTCGATCTCGTATTCTGGGCGATCAATGGCCACGGCGGGGGCATCCCGCTAGAGGTCACTATTGTAGCATTGGAAGGAAATCTACATTGTCCTGTCTATTACTGGGTCTACTCCGATCGATTCCAAAGCTTGAATGTGATCCACATAGACTTCCGTTATGGCGACTCCAAGATAGAGGGTCACTAGATCCATCAGAATGATTCGAGAACAAGCCAATAGGGATACAAAAGAGTTGCTAGTCTTGCGCTCGATGACAGAAGAAATTTCCAACAGCAAAAATGCTCGGTCAAGGAGGACGGTCCGATTCAGAACACCAGACATCAAAACCAAGCGTGCATTCCGGAGTCAACGCAACCACGATCGACTCTAGTACTTGCCCGGCCATTCCGCCGTCCAGACGTTCACAAGATAGTCGTCAACATAAATCTTAGGTGCGCACCGTTCGTAATCGGGAGCAACCATGTCGTCGAATAGGGCTTCTGCGTACCCGGGAGGCACTACGCCAGCTTTCTCGAAGACACGGACAACGGATCGTTGCGGTTATGAACGCCGGCTTTTATTCCTTCCTGGCCGACGGTCTGTAGTTCGTACAGGAGTCCAGATGGGGCATTAACGTTTGCTCCGTTGGCAAGGAGGAATTCCAGCATCCGAACCTGACAGCTCGATGCGGCAAGAATGAGGAGGTGATCAATCGGTCGATCGCATTTTTTCAACAAGGCTGCCACGGCTTCCTCGTGTCCTTTTCTGGCAGCGAGCTCGAGAGCAGACTGTAAGCTTGTGCGAAGTACAAGACCATCAAAATGCTTTCTCAACAACAGGCAAATGACCTTGTGGTGATTGTGAACAGCAGCAAGCTCCAAAGGGGAGACAGCACCATTAAGGTTATTGACAATGATTCTAGCGTATGGTTTGACGCCTGCCTCCAACATCATCTGAACAATTCGCAGGCTGCCTGAATATGACGCCACACAAAGGATCTCTTCATGGAGTCTGGGATCAGATTTTGGAGTCGCCCCAAAAGCATCGAGAAGCAACTCCAGTAGCTCCCAGCGACCGCCTCGGGCTGCCGCAAGGATTACCTCGCGGCGCTCGGGATCGAAGGCCGAGGTCGGTAGTCAGGCTGTAGGAGCAATTGGACAACTTGAGGGTATCCGGACAAAGCAGCAGCGCGCAGCGCACTCCCAAAGGAGCAATGCGAAACGAAGGGGCATATCATCACACTATGCATGTAGTAGGAGTCATTTCTCGAGGTTGATTTGCTGTCGGCTAGATCAGTCATGTTACCGAAGAAAGCGTCAAGGCTCGATAATGAATCATCATCGGGTACTATGTCTCCGATGGTTTTGGTTCCATTTGAGGAGCGTGGGTTAGCACCACAGTCGAGAAGATATTGAACGATTTCAACATAGCCCCAGGCAGCTGCAAGTTGTAGGGGCTTTCCAAAGTATTTATGCTCCATGTTGACTCGTTCCTTGGTTATCACGCGGTTTTCGGGCAAAAGCCGCTTGACGGAAACCAGATCGCGAGTCACGATAGCGATGGCAAGCATCAGATCCTCTTGGGCCTCCCTAGTCTCCATTGAACACGACCTCAATATATGGCCGTCCATACACGCGAACCCCTCTTCGAAGATTGCAAATGGGTCAAATCGGAAGCTCAGGTACGCTACCATCGCTTCACAGACGGCAAGATGGTTGTTCTTGAGATCTCCCGACACCATTCCCGGAACACATTTGAGAGTCTGACCAATATTGTAGACCATCCTGATGATTTTGTTTCTGTCTGGATTGATTTCGGATTCCGCAATCAGGAGTCGAGCCATCAACGGCGGGCTCATCCTCTTGAGCTTGAGCTTGTGGTCGTCCATTTGAAAATCAACCACCTTCCGAGTGAAGATGACGTGTAAGATAACGCTGTCGAATCTCTCTGTGACGATCAGCTGAGTATCAGTACCCTTTGGAGTCCTGAGCAACTTACTGCTGACTGTCCGCAATCTGAGAGCTTTGACAATTCCGATCGCAGGAACCAGTTCCTCGATGATCATGATCAAGGTTTCCTCTGGAAGGCAGTTGATATCCATGTTGGGTGGGCATCGTTTAACGATTTCTCGATCGAGAGTAACGAAACTGGAACTGAGAAGCGAAAACTGAACAGCAAAAGAGAGACTCAGCTCAAATAGTAAAAGGGGGGGGGGGAGCGAGAGAAAACCGGGCAAGGAAGTTGACAGCCAGAGAGTTCGGAGAAGGGAGGTGTAGAAGGGATAGTTGACAATAGATATGGCGGGGATTCTCGAAAGGATCTTTACGTCGATGCCATTGTCTAGCCTCTTGTTCCCGGTTGGTGTGAGAGGAAGTTGGGGAAGGCACCTGGAGGTTACCAGTACAACAAACACATTGTCAGAAACAGAATCCACTCCTTGTAACTTTTGTTTTTGCTTCATAAGCCAACCTGGGCTCCAACCTATTCTCTAAAACGTGGGGTATGCTCGAGGAAATCTAAATCTAAATCTCGTAGTATATGGACATATGTACTGTAAATTAGTGACTCGCACGAAACCAACCCCATAAGAAAAACAGAAAGGTATATTCAATGATCATTCCATGACACAAAACTTTTGGATGATTTACAACTGAGGCTTTTCCAAGGGTTTGATAATTCCCTGCTTGATCATTACGCGAGGCTTGGTTGAGTTCTGGAAGGTATCCTTCGTAGACCATTCGGGTCCGATGGGAAGGCGGAGGGATCGTTCGTACTGTTGGCGAGTCTCGAAGGGGTGAGGAAGCTGAGTTGCCATGTATTTGGTATTCTGGAAAAAAGGCCAGTCAGTCGGTGGATTCTGAAGAACAAAAACAGGAATGAGTCGTCTCACCTTCTTGACCCGTTTCTCGTTGATGATGACCCGAGCGAGCTTCGCATCCTTCCGGTTCTCAGGCTTGACACCCTCCACAGTAGTGAGGAAACGCTTCTGTCGCTTCTGTTGTTTTTTGCTGATTCCATCACCGGTCCAGCTTCCCCATCCAGGAAGCGTGTTATCAATCACCTTGTCGCCCTCTTCCTCGATGGTATCGAGTTTCTCCTGCTCGAAATCCTGGACGACCTCGTCTCCAGCAAATGCTTTCTTCACAAGATCATGGTTCTTCAGAAGCACTGGCACACTGTCTTCATCGTCACTGTGATTGGTGTCTTCAACATTGAGCTTCTTGGAAGTCATATTCTTCCCTTTGTTATTGGCAACATCTTGTGGTAAGTTAGCCGAGGTCTGCTTAGCCTTGCCACGGCCAACAGTGGCATCCGAATCCACTAGTGAAATATCCACCGTCTCCTGGGCATTGGTGGCTGCCGGTTTGCGGTTGATTCTGTTCGTCTGCACCAGCCATGGGTTCTCTTCTTCGCCCGCAACCTCCTTCCGATCCGAGGGCGCACTTGCAGGGGCCTTCTTGGCTGAGCTCTTAGATTTGCCGCTGTCCGTGCGATTCACAACAATGTCAACATCATGATCCGATACCTCGTCTTCGGAACCGGGTGCCTCTTCAAACTCATTCTTGGGAAGCGGCTTCGACTTGGTCTCGGGTTTCTCGACTTCTGAACGACCAAACTTCCGGCGACCAACCTCCGACTCTGCTTCCGACTGTGACTCCTCACCATGCAGTTCGCGATTGAGTCTCCTAAGTTCGGCGTCATTTTCGGCTTTCCGTGCAGCTTCGGCATTTTGCATGAATTTCATGGAAAGAAGCTTGGCGTGAGGGCCCTTGAAATCTTCCGTGTCTTCGTCGCCCGCTTGAAGCGAATCGATTTTCTGGCGAAGCTTGCGCTTTTCGGCGTCAGAGGCGTCCTCTTGCCAAGGGTCTTCGTCTTCGGACTCCGAACTGGAGGAGCCCAGGTAGTCGTCATCTCCACGAGAGATCCGCTTGCCCTCGATTCTCTTCCGTAGTTCTTCCTCTCTCTGCGCGAGATCCGCCGTACTGTTGCGGGCTTCTTCATCCCAAGCCGTACGGCCAGTTTGTTTAAGACTCTTGGCCCATTTGCTCTCCCGGTGTTTGGCACCCATTCGAGCCTCGGCTCTGAGCCGCTCATTTCGCTCTCGCTCTTCTTCATCCAGATCCACACCCGCTTCAATGAGAGCCTGCCTTTCCTGCTCTGCTAACTTCTCGCGCTCTCTGCGGTGAACACGACGATACGATTTGCTCTTGATCTTCTTGATCCGCTTTGCACGTACCTCTTCGCGGAAAAGTAAATCGCGGCGTTTGCGCAGCTCCGCCCGGCGGGCTCGTATCTCTTCTATCGGAAGCTTTCGGGCCTGCAGCTCTTCAAACTCCTCAATCTGCTCTTCTGCCGACTTTCCACTGGTTTCTGCCAGGCCACTTTCAAGGAGAATGTTCTGGATAGCACTCTCAAGGTCTGTCTGTGGCTGAACAGCACCAATTTTCGTTGTCTGTTGGGCATCGGGATCGGGAAGGGGGAAGGACAAGTGCTCCGCTCTGCGGTTTGCCTTGACGGTCTCGATCCATCGGTCCAAGGTCTCTTTGCTTTTCTCATATGCTGCTGCCCGGTCGAATCTATCCTGCTGGCGCTTGGGCAGAGGCGCATCTAGTTTTCCAGGGATTCCGGAGCTCGATTCCCGCGCAGAGGCGTCAGCGTCGACGTGTTTGAGAGAACTCTTCAGGCGAGAGTCCGTAATTGAAGGCAGTAGATCGGCAACAGTCAATTTCCGTGTAGATGTTAAGCCGTACTCGGTCGGTTTGCCGTGTTCCTGTGCAGTAGTTGATTTCCGCGCGGGCTTTTTGAGACTTTCCGTACCCATTGAGTTCACAAAGTCTTGTAGTTTCGAAAGCCCGTGCTCATCGGCACCGTCGAGCTCGTCATCCGAGTCCGATAGTCCGTCGTCGTCGTCGTCGTCGTCATCATCGCTGAGATCATCACTCTCGTTATCGCCGTCAGATTCGGATCCGAATGCGTCTTCGAAATCTTCGGTGGTACGCTTCTTGGGTTTTGCGGCTGCTTTCTCTGCCTCCTCTTCGGCCATGTTCATATCCCAGGCAGTTGTAAGATCGATGGCATCTGACCCGAGATCGTCGTCATCATCTTCGTCCCAATCGCCTTCATCCGAGTCGTCGACGTCTTCCGAGAGACTGATTTTGCGATTTCGTTTGTCTTGGCTAGAGGGTTTCTTCTTTGACGTTGACTTCATTGTAGAGCTTCCGCGAAAGGTAAAACCTTCGAACCTTTCCTCATCGCTCGAGCCCAAGGCTTCGTCACTGTCCAGTTCCTCATCGTCATCGCTGTCGACCTCTCCTAACCTCCATTCGTGACCTTCACTATCACTGCCGCCATTGTCGGAGCCGTTGTCTTCGGTTCTGCGACGCTTGTTATCCGGGCCGTCTGAACCGTCTCTGTCGCGTCCGGCATTTCGTTTGCGCTTGGAAGCTTCTTCGTCTTCGCCTAGACGGTTGCGACGAATTTTGGGTTTCTCAGGAAACTGGGCTTCGGCGATGGCGAGAGCATTCAGACTCCGATTGGTCTTCCGCTTCACTCGAGGTTTCTCAGAAGAATCATTGTTCTTTGGGCCACGCAGATTAGTTTGCCTGCGAGGCATTATTGATAAGGCTCCGCTTCGATGAGGGAAAAAAAGAAAACCGTACAAAAAAAATTGTACAGACGTGCTGGAGTCCTTTGTTGGAAAGAGAAGGTGTGGCTACAGAGTAATTTTTACCAGTCCAAAAAAATGTTCTCGGCGCGGCGTAGCTGACTAGCGCGGCCCGACTCGCAGCGAGCCTCGATACGGCTTTTCGTCCAACACCCGACCACCTGCGATTCCCCGTCACTTCTCCGGGAAAGTTCTCCAGCACCATTTGGAGGATTGATCCCTACAGTCCATCAAGATGTTCAAGCCCTCGCAACCGATGATGGTGCGCTTGCGCTTGACCACGAAGCAGGTCAATGGCGGTTACTACAAGGGAAACCGGACCGGCGCGATGGGTCACTTCGCTAAGAATGGCAAATACATTATCGACTGGAAGAAAGTGCGCACCTACGTTGTTCCGGAAAATCTTGACGAGTTCAAAGTGAGTTTCTGAAGTTTCCCTGACGTACATTTACGTACGATCTCATTGCTGCCGTTCGTTCCGCTGACTTGTTGAAAGCTCACCCCATTTGTGACGAAACGAATGGCTCCCACTAAGAGCAAGTACGTGGAAGAGATCGAGAAAGACCACAAGGTCCAGACGCGCGAAGTCGGCTTTCGCGGCGAGGACTACCTTGACTTGTGGTATTCGGAGAATCAACGGGAGGTCCTCGAGCGTGAAAAACAAGAATTGGCCGAGATGAAGAAAGCAACGGCTCGTCAATAGTGAAGGTTACGTATTAGAATGAGGTGACGTTGAACAAAAAAATACCCCTCGAAGGTTGGTAGTGCCTTTCCTTGATAACTCGGTTCTTTTAAGACGAGGTTCCTAACAATGGCATCCATAGGCATCGAAAGCAGCATAGCACATCCTGTTGGAACTGCACCCCAAATACCCTAGGGGCCCCGAAGGCACCCCTACACACCTATCTCCGCTCGCTGGCCGATTGTCTTCATGTATTATATGTACAGTATGCGGCATCAGGTGCATTTGGATAGGATTCATACTAGTTTCTGTTGATGGAATGTTTTCTACGAGGCTGCGTCGAATCCGGTATCATCCAAACCTGAGTAAGAGCGGCTTCTCCGGCGTATCTGATCTTTCAGCTCTCTGGATCATCTTGCTTTAGAATTGACAAGGTTCAAGATACTACATTTATATGCACTTTTCACTGTTCGACATCTGAGATCTGTAATCTTTTTTATTTTATTTATCTATTTATTTTAGAATATTCTGGATGCGTTCAAGCGTGTATTCTATAATGAAATCTTCGACCCCGGCGTTCGGGATGTGGCAGTAAAGCAGTCTCGGGAGCTCCGTAGCGGAAGAAAGTGCGTGCGCATATTATCTCACTACTGCCCGAAGCTCTCCACTGCCGTATGTCATAGTCCCAGACACTCTAACCATCTTGAAGAATAACATCTCTGCTACCACTGAGCTATGGGGCAACTTTTGTCTTGCTCTTATCCTGCAATCACTCATCCTGCGGACTGAAGCCTTGCAAACGAATTTCGTTCCAGCAAAACCGACAAGGTCATGTTTCAGTCATTCACCGGCAGCTCTCGCCGCCCCCGGCAGGTTAACCTCGGAGGACGCAATACGAGCCCTTTCGCTGCATTTCCTTCTGGCAGGCAGAATCCGCATGGACAAGGTCCACAGAATACTCTCGCAATTGCACAACAAGAACGACTTGCGAGACAGCAGGAACGGGAGCGGTTAGCTGCCAGCAAACTCATCCAGCGGACCTGGCGGGGTTATCGGAGCAGGAAGACAACACGCAGGAAGTGGAGAGCGGAATGGGATGCTGCAGAACAGCAAAGAACAGATGGTCTGCCATCGTTTGAAGATGCGTCGGAGTTCATGAACAATGCTTCCCGGCCCGTTTCAGGATATTCAACGGTGGAAGAGTGTTTGGCGCAGCTGAGACTCTTGGTTCAATTTCTGGAGCCTGGGAGTAGCAGTGATGTTGTTCGTTTGGTGTACTTCTCGCATGTCTTCCAAAAGACTTTGCATGAAGTGCCTACAATTGCAACCGATGGGGAATGGACCACACTACTGGTGCGTCTTGCGAAGACAACGCTCCGTGTGCTACGTTCAACGACATGTGTGGTGGTGGCTTTTGCAGTGAGCCATCTGCTCCGATTGCTGATTTTCCTGACCGACCTCATACCCAAGCAAATGGCACAGGTATCCCAAGAATATTATTCTGTCATGGCTAGTCTGACGAAGAACACGGATCTTCTTTCTACCCCAACTGGTTTATCCAAGGACAACCTTGTTCACAGTGTACTAGCTCTGCTTCGTCCAATCACGTCGGAGACCCTAACTGCCTATGAATGGTTTGCCAGGAGTTATCTCACTATCCCTGATCTTCCGGCATATTTGGGGACGCTCGATGATTTAGCCAATAATATCAATATCAAGCTGCTCACATCGGCTTTGGACCCTCAGCACTCTCAGGCAAGAGAAGGTCTCTCAAAGCCCGAGGATACCGAGGCTCGTCTATGGCTGCTTGCATACTTTATCTATTTTCACCGATATGCTTTGGGACACCAAGCAGGTCGTCAAGCTGCAGAACCCGACTTCGTCAAGATCGTTTCTGACCTGTTGAATTCGACGGCGCTGTATGTCTCGCGCCGCTTGGAAATGGAGGATGCTGCCGACATTGATTCTGTTCAGAAGTCACCACCACTACATCCGTTTGTGCGGGAGCAGATAGTCAGCCTCGTCAATCAAAATAGCATCACAGGGCTTCTCTCGCAACTTCGCTCCACCCACCTCTCGCAGGTTGAACTGGCGAATTATCGGTCAGGTGCATCGAGAGAAGCCAAAATCCTTGCTACCTATGCCTTGACGCTGCTAAGAGTCTTCCCTCGGCGCGGAGATGACATTCGCATGTGGTTGTACCTGGGTTCGGCGACGTCGGGCGATCAAACAGCTGGTCAGCCAGGCTCGAGGATACCAGCAATTAAATATTTTTGGCAAGCTTCTAGGTCTAGCCGGATTTTCGATGCAATTAGCCGGGATTCAGGTAGTGTGCTGCCTCTGTTGAAGCCCGCCTCTGATGACACAAGGAATTCCAAGTTATCCGAGATATCTCAAAGTGAAAGAGAGCAAGAATGGACGATTATCCTTTTGTTCCTGGAGCTGTACACATTCGTTCTGAAGGTTATGGATGATGAAGAGTTTTTCTCGAGCGGCTCGTCTTTTACCGCCTCTTCCAATTCCGGGGTATCATGGACCAAAGAGAGCGCATTGCCTTTGAGAGATATTAAAGACATGACCGTTTTTCTCAAGAACCTGGCATTTACTTTGTACTGGAATGCAGCGGATTTGAATGAGAACGAAACCGTGCAGGAAACCGGCAATATTAGAAACTATTTCAGCTCATTGACCGCACAACCCGACTCGATCACAAGCGTGAAGGATCTTGAGATGAGGAATAAAGATAAAGGGCTACCAGGTGTGACTGGTATACCGCTTGACTATTTCAAGGGGCTGGTGACAGGGCTGTTAAGGATGATTCATGAGCGCGAGTATGAACACTCCAGTCTTTATGGGTTCTGTTTTCAACGCACTAACTGTGTATTGTAGCTCGAGACGCAAGTTCCTTCCCGATGGACACTGGTTGATGACCAACCGTTTTGATATGGAAGGCTTCATCCCTGCAGTTGTGGCAGAGGAAGAGAACAGGCATCAGCTTCAGGATGAGGATGATGATGACGACGACCAGAATGATCTCATGGACGATATGTATGAACCTTCACTGGGCTTGGTGGGTACCGGCCGTGCCCAGCAAGCACGTCGGATCGAAGCCCTAAGGCGACGTCAGCAACAAGCTGCGCGCCGAAAGCAGCTCGAGGCAGTCGCTCCCCGGCTTGAGATCTTGCGAAACATGCCGTTCTTTATTCCCTTTCCAACGAGAGTGCAGATCTTTCGGGAATTCATCTACAGGGACCAGATGCGTCGGAGGCAAGGGTTCATTGACCCTGATGCCTGGCGCATGTCAGTCGCCCAGGCCTCGATGGGACGCATGATCGAGGGTCGCCCCGCCGCCCAAGATATCCTTAGCCGGCACCATGCGAACATCCGAAGAGAACATGTATTTGAAGATGCATATGAACAATTCTATGAGTTGGGTGAAGGTCTCAAAGAGCCAATTCAAATCAGCTTTATCGACAAATTCGACACGGTGGAAGCGGGAATTGACGGGGGAGGTGTCACCAAGGAATTCCTTACAAGCATTACAAACGAAGCCTTCAAGCCTGCGCCCGCAGAGCTCAACCTATTCGAAGAGAACGATCAGCATTTGCTCTACCCTAACCCTACTGCTGTCGAACAGCGTAAAGCGATGCTACGGCGGATAGGCTACATCGAGGGCAGGCCCGAATGGAATGAAAGGATCCGTGACTTGCTTCGACAATACGAGTTTCTCGGACGAGTCATGGGCAAATGTCTTTATGAGGGGATTCTAGTGGACGTGAACTTCGCCCCCTTTTTCCTGCTCAAATGGGCCTTGACCGGGGGTACTAGTTCCGCCCAGAAGGAATCAGCATATCGGGCTAATCTCAACGATCTGAAGGATCTTGACGAAGAACTCTATCAAGGACTGGTAAGTCCAGTTTAGTCAATTTGGTACCGCATTGACGGCTAACCGTTTCGTTTAGCTGAAATTGAAGAACTATACCGGGGACGTAGAAGATTTCGCACTGAACTTCACTGTCACCGACACCATCCCTCTGCCGGGGGCGAGCAATCGTACCATTACCAAGGACTTGAAGCCTAACGGCTCCGACATACCGGTTACCAACCAGAACCGGCTTGTCTACATCTCCTATATCGCCCGCTACCGTCTTCAAGTGCAGCCATCTCTACAAACAAACGCCTTCTTGCAAGGCCTTGGACAGATCATACAGCCGTCGTGGCTTTCCATGTTCAATCAGTCGGAATTGCAGACGCTAGTCAGCGGTGCATCCGACGATATTGACGTGTCAGATTTGAGACGAAACACATTGTATGCGGGCGTGTACGCCATCGGTGACGACAAGGAAGAACACCCGACTATCAAAATGTTCTGGGAAGTGATGGAAACCATGACGAATGACGAACGCCAGAAGGTGTTGCGATTCGTCACTTCCACTCCTCGCGCTCCTTTACTGGGCTTCAGTCACCTCAACCCGCGATTCAGCATCCGAGACTCCAGTGAGGATCAAGAACGGCTTCCTAGTACGAGTACTTGCGTGAACTTACTAAAATTGCCGCGGTACTCCAACGCAAAAATCTTACGGGAGAAGCTTCTTTATGCTGTCAACTCGGGGGCGGGCTTTGATCTGAGCTGACCCTGTTGTTCGATTGAGTTAGAATCGAGGAGGAAATGCTTCCGGAAATTTGTTGCTTGGCCGCTTATACGGTCGGACTGATTTGTAGCGATTCGCGTTAGGGGCGCATAGCTGGGGCGTCTTGGATTTGATATGGATCTTGCGTTATGTTTAGAGATTTTCTAACCTGATGACTTTATTTTCGCTTTTCTTTGTGTATAGGTTTTGGTACTTAATTGAACAACATCGAATATATTTTCTTCTTTCTTCTTCTTTTTTTTTTGCAGACTTCTGGACAAAGCACATGACAGCTCATTGTAACTGTGTGTGTACAGGCTGATAATGGCTGGAAAGAATGGATAAATATCGCCACTAGCTGTTGAGAACAAAAAGAGAAATAAAGAGAAGTCGGTCGCTCAGGCGCTATCTTAGTAATAATGAAATTTTCTTTTTTTCCTTCTTTTTTTCTTCCACCATTTCCATGTCTTCCAAGGTTCAACCGAGGAGTGGACGAGTGAATGATTTGCCGCCTGACAAAAAAAAAAAAAAAAAGAAGGGAAAAAGCCCTGAGGCGGCAACAGAGGAAGGTGCCCAACTAGGTTTAGCGTGGTCCTTCACAAAAATTCCATTTTCGATTTCCAGAAAGCCCGCCCAAAAAGGCCAAAAGCTCTTCCACCCTCTTTTCCCTCCCATCCTCTTATCCTTTCTTCTGCCCCTCCAGCATCCTCTTTCTTATTTCTTCCTTTTCTAGGCCTCTTCCCTTTTTTCGAAAAACCATCGAAAAAAATCCCCAAAAAAACCTGGAAAATCCATAAAAAAGCCCATTCATCCTCGGACTGTGCGGTTGGAAGATTTTCTCTCCATCTACCGCCTTTTTCACCATCTCCTCGTGATCGCGTCACCTCGCATCGCTCTCCAATCTCCCCAACTTTTCCCTGTCTGGAAAAAAAAAAAAAGAAAAATCATAGGTCGTACGTTTTTTGCGACAAATTTTATCTTCGATCATCGGATTCTGACCGCGTGGTAGTGCGACCGGTTGTTTGAGATCAGCTTCTGTTACTACAGCACACGCACAACAGTACGTTCTAATTTTCTCTCTCGCTCTCTCTTTTTTTTTGCTTTTCAGCCACTCTTCGTTCGCACAGTATCTTTCCTCATCCCGCTAGCTGGCGACAAACTCGTTCAGCATTGGAGGTTGAGAAGAAAAATTTTCCCCCCTCTCATCCCACTTGTGACGACAGTCGTTCGAAATCGCTTGCTAAATCTTATCACTTTGAGGAACAGTCTCGATCAAAATGTCTGCCGACGTCTCTACCACTCCCGCCACCGACAACACTGTCAACGGCACCCCTGATGCCAACGGCGTCAGCAACAATGCCGCTGCTGAGGTCACCGCCGTTGAGACCACTCAGACCCCCGCTGCTCCAGCCAACCAACCCCACTCTGCTTCTCTCTACGTTGGTGAGCTCGACCCCTCTGTGACAGAGGCCATGCTCTACGAGCTCTTCTCTTCTATCGGCCAGGTCGCCTCGATCCGTGTCTGCCGTGATGCCGTCACCAGACGCTCCCTCGGATATGCCTACGTCAACTACAACAACACCGCCGACGGTGAGCGCGCGCTCGAGGACCTGAACTACACCCTCATCAAGGGCAAGCCCTGCCGTATCATGTGGTCCCAGCGTGACCCTGCTCTGCGCAAGACCGGCCAGGGTAACGTTTTCATTAAGAACTTGGACAACGCCATTGACAACAAGGCCCTGCACGACACCTTCGCCGCCTTCGGAAACATCCTCAGCTGCAAGGTCGCCCAGGACGAGTTCGGCAACTCCAAGGGATATGGTTTCGTTCACTACGAGACTGCTGAAGCCGCTAACAACGCTATCAAGCACGTTAACGGCATGTTGCTCAATGACAAGAAGGTCTTCGTCGGACACCACATTTCCAAGAAGGACCGTCAGAGCAAGTTCGAGGAGATGAAGGCCAACTTCACCAACGTCTATGTCAAGAACATCGACCCGGAGACCACTGACGAGGAGTTCCGTCAGCTCTTCGAGAAGTTCGGTGAAATCACCTCCGCTACTTTGAGCCGTGACCAAGAGGGCAAGAACCGTGGCTTCGGTTTTGTCAACTTCGCTTCCCACGACAGCGCGCAGGCCGCCGTCGACGAGATGAACGACAAGGACCACAGAAGCCAGAAGCTCTACGTTGGCCGTGCCCAGAAGAAGCACGAGCGCGAGGAGGAGCTCCGCAAGCAGTACGAGGCTGCTCGCCTGGAGAAGGCCTCCAAGTACCAGGGAGTCAACCTCTACGTGAAGAACCTCACTGATGACATTGACGACGAGAAGCTGCGTGAACTCTTCAGCCCCTATGGCACCATCACCTCCGCCAAGGTCATGCGTGACACCGCCGAGCGCACCCAGACCCCCGATTCCGACAAGGAGAAGGAGGCTAACAAGGAGAACGAGAAGAAGGAGGGCGAGGAGGCCGAGAAGACTGAGAAGACTGAGAAGACTGAGGAAGAAAGCAAGGAAAGCGAGGAGGAGAAGGAGGCCAAGAAGACCGAGAAGAAACTCCTGGGCAAGAGCAAGGGCTTCGGTTTCGTCTGCTTCAGCAGCCCCGATGAAGCTTCCAAGGCCGTGACCGAGATGAACCAGAGAATGGTCAACGGAAAGCCCCTCTACGTTGCTCTTGCACAGCGCAAGGATGTCCGCAGAAGCCAGCTGGAGGCTAGCATCCAGGCTCGCAACACCATCAGACAGCAGCAGGCCGCTGCCGCTGCCGGTATGCCCCAGCCTTACATTCAGCCCGCTGTCTTTTACGGACCCGGTCAGCAGGGTTTCCTTCCCGGTGGACAGCGTGGTGGTATGCCCTTCGCTCCGCAGCCTGGTATGGTGATGCCTGGCATCCCCGGTGGACGCCCAGGCCAGTACCCAGGTCCTTTCCCTGGCCAGCAGGGCGGACGTGGCATGGCTCCTAACCAGCAGATTCCTGCCAACTTCCAGGGCATCCCACTGGGAGCCATGCAGGGCCCCGGCGGCATTCCCAACGGCATGGGCTATCCTATGGCTCAGGTGCAGGCTTTCGGACGCGGTGGCGGCCGTAACCCTGGAATGCCTCCTATGCAGGGCATGCGCGGTGGTTCTGGTTACCAGGGTCGTGGTGGTGTGCCTCAGGGTCGTGGACAGGGTCGTGGACAGAACGCTGGCGCTGCTCAGCCCGCTGCTGGTCATACTGAGGCTGCTGCTGGTGGTCTTACTCTCCAGACCCTCTCGGCCGCTCCCCCTGCCCAGCAGAAGCAGATGCTCGGTGAAGCTCTTTACCCCAAGATCCAGACCCAGCAGCCCGAGTTGGCTGGAAAGATCACTGGCATGCTCTTGGAGATGGACAACGCTGAGCTCCTTAGCTTGTAAGTCATGCCAATCTACGTTGATTTCTGATCGTTTTGCTAACTGGTTACCAGGCTCGAGGATGACGAAGCTTTGCGTGCCAAGGTGGACGAGGCTCTCACGGTTTATGACGAGTACATGAAGAACAAGGGAGAGAGCGAGGCTGCTCCAGAGGCTGCCAAGCCCGAGGAGGCTGCTAAGGAGACTTCGACGGAAGAGAACAAGTCATAAATTGCGTGTCCGAAGTAATGTTCGCAGCATCGCGACTCTAGCTGGGTCCACTCAGCTGTTGGTCTGCGAGCTTCGGAGATGTTGATTCACGCTGTTCCATGACCTCGCTTTCTGTTCCCTCTCGGATCTAATGTTTTTCCTTTTTTTTTCCTACCTTTTCCTATTTTTATTTTCATTTTTTCCCTCTGATCCTGATATCCCTCGGTTTCGAAAAGTTCTTTGTTAGCGGTGTCACCCACCCGTGTCTAGTTAACGACATTCGGTTTATCAGATTTCATAGCCACCCACTTTATTGTATGTGTGTCACGCAAGGACATCATGGTAGCTACGTTTTTCTCTCTCAGCGGTGATACCGGCTGCACTTATGGATCTCCCACATGACGGCAGAGGGACAATCTGGGATCGGAAAAGTGTTCGGGCGCAATGTTTCATGATGTGATTAAGATGAGCTTCGTCTACGGGGAGTTTGTTACGTCTTTTGATTCTCCCTTCCTCCTCTCTCTCCTTCTCTCCTCCAACCTCTCCTCCTCCCTCTTCTATTCTTCCCCTATCCCTATCCCTTCTTATCATCTACCTACTACTACCTCGTATCTATTTCACACGCCGTGTAACATAGAGTTATGACTTTTTCTTCGCGGCTTTCCCTTCCCTTCCCTCGTTCTTCTTCTCTGTCTTCGAGTGATGGTAGAAACAAAAAACTCTCGTCTTCGGATTTCCTGCCGGTGATAACGAAACGAAGCGAAGCGTGTATTCCAGGACTGTATGCTCTCGGCGACGGATGGATGCCCCCGAAAAAACCTTGCTCAAGGAGGGAGGGGAAGTGTCCTTGGTGCGCCAAAAAGTTCCAAGTGTGTTCGACGGCTTTTCCTTTTCTTCGCTTGAGATGGGACGTGGACGTGAAAAGTGAAAAGTGTCCCCCCAATGCGTACATTAGTGACGAACGAACCTTTCTTTCTAAGTGGATAGTGGGAAATTGGCATGACGTGATTGGATGCTTTCGACCTCTTCGTTTCTTTCGATTCTATTTTCTAGCTATCTATCTATGCACGGGGTTCTGCGGTTGAGGATGATGTATGTCTTCACGATCGGAACCGCCACAACCTGGTAGGGCTGGCTGGAAGCTGGTCACTAGAAACATGCAGAGTCTAGAGTGTCCGCCAGATTAATTATATCCTTATTGTTGTATATTCAAGATTAATATAAGCCTTCCAATACTATTTGCACAATCAGAAACTCGGGAAGTGCTGCCCAATCATATCGAACAGCGTATCCAAGTTCGCGCCCTGCAGCAGATCCGTCATGTTCAGATCGAAATTGACCCCTGCCCACTGCGAACTATCCAAGAACTGCCGATCATCCAGGTTCTGAAAATCTGGAGACGGATGAAAGCCCGCGAACGATCCAGGGATATCATTCGAGAAGCAGGGCTGTTGTCGTTGGGTTGGTCTTTGCGTGTCAGTCCCTGTCACGTCAATTTGTCGTGGACTATCGCCCATAATCATTGGGCCTTCGCTTTGCCTCGACAGTCTTCCAGTCACTGGGTGACGATTTGACGCTTGACTTTGTTGCGTTTGAGATCCCGTCTCGCTCGAAGGGTGTAATGCGCTGAACTTTCGTTTCTTTTGTTGTTCGCCGTTCGTAGACGGGTCACCTGGACTGGTGGGAGGAGCGTCGATGGAAATATCTCGATCCCTGTTTACGGGAGATTCCGGTGGGTTTGGCATTATGGAGGAGTTGCGAGAGTCGGCGGTAATTGGTTGTCGGATGTTGGTGGATAACAAAGACAACGCCGTGTGGCAGTGTTTGGCGGTTTCCCATTGTCCAGACATGATGCGCAGGAACTCTAGGCATTCGCTGATTTCTCTGTGGGATAGTCAGCAACAGGAAAATAGATGGTTCGCGTGTCAGGTGGGCTTTCTAGAGCCAGGACCAAGATCTCTTCCACAAAGATATGGACGTATATCATTTTGTGGAAGGGGCCATTTTCGAAAGGAGAAGGGGTGGCTCAAAGGCAGGACTTACTGTGATCCTTTGGAAAGAACATACTGCCTTAACTGGCAAGCGAAGGCGAGAACAAGTCCAGACATCCACGCCGCCGATAAGAAGCCCGGCCAGAATAGGGCCTGGCCTCCATCAACCTGCGCCTTCAGCGCCATCAAGATACCTCGAGCGGCACCGATGCAGGTCTGCAGTCCCGAGCAAAAGTCCGGGGTGGACGGATCCAGTGATAATGAGGGGCGATTGATAATGAGAATCAGGTGTTGGTACAGTACAGTGAAGAACGGGCCAAAATCAAATGGCTTGTCCACAGATGCCGACACGATGCCTTGGCCAAGTTTTGCAGGGCTTCCTTGTAGTTCGGGAGGAAGACTATTCCACCATTTGTGAACGTCGGAAACAAGGAAAAGAACAGAGCTTCGACGAATGGAGCGGGCATGGATAGATTTGTGAAACAGTTCCAGAGCTCTGCCCGTGATCTTTCCGGACTCCACATAGCTTGCCAGGGGTGCTTCTCGTTTGCGTTGTTGCTCCGCTAGGTCTTCGTCAACTGCATCCCACCTTTGGGCCCTCCCAGGGCTTTCTTCGGTGGTATTCTCCGGCTGGGCGCTTACGGACCCGGCTGGCGTTCCTACAACAGAGGGCTCTTTGGATGGCGAAACTTCAGGCGCATTCGTACCCCGAATACCTTTCCTCACAGGCATGGGAACATGGATTTCGTGAGCCCCAGGAAGGCAGACATCGATATCCGAATCCTGAATCCCGAGTGGTAGTCCAAGGGCTTGGCTCAAGTACCTGTCGATGGCATAGGCACACCAGAAGATTCTCTTCCGTAAATGGCGGTCGTGTGATGATAGCTCCTTGTAGCGGAACGGACAGCGATGGAGACCGCCATGAAGCATGGACCGTAGGATGCAGCCGCCAACGGTCGATGCAGCTCGGAGAGACATTGTAGCCACCAGATATAGCTGCGCTGCCAAGAGCGCTTGGAGCGAAGGAACATCATGCCTGTGCGTAAGCGTCCCCAGTAACGACTGGATGCTCGTTGGTGACTTGATCTTGGATTCTGGCGGCAGAGCAAGATCCGGGCGCAGCAGACTCGCAAGGTTGAAGACGCACTGGAGTGTTGTGGTCCAGCACGCATTCCTGTGCTCCGAAGCTGCTGAGCTACTGCCAGTGCCTTCTCGGTAGCGTTCCTCAGAGTACAGCAGCTCCATGGCTTGCAGAAACGTTGGGCCATGCAGAAATGGAAACAGAGGATGCCAGATTTTGAAGTATGTCATCATCAATACCCTGGCCACTTTTAGAGGAGGGGCGCGACCCAATACCGCGGACACAGCTGAATCATAGCTCCATCGAGAGAGTGATTCGGCATCCCCATGCATTGATGGGGAGGCGTTGGCCGAATATGCATGTTGCTTGTCTCGTGGAGAGTCTTCGCTCCCCACGATCGTGTCTTCTGGTAAAGGGAACTCTCGCCCTGACGAAGCATTGCCCAAAGGTCTCAGGCTTTTCGAGAAAGCCTGCCTGACCGTGTTGATGAAATAGACGCCACTTGAGCTGCCAACGAATTGACTCTCCTCATTGGAATGCGCCGTCAGGGAACCAACCTCTGAATGGCCAGATATGAAATCCGATGAGTCCATCTCGACCAGAGCATGGTGTTTTTCATAGTACTGAGCAATCGAGATTCTTAAGACAATTTCCCGCAGAACATCAGATAACGCCAAGGCGTATGAGGGAAGAGGGGTTTTGTTCATGGAGGGGAAATTCGGCTCTCTTCTGGGCTTAGTCAGCACCTTGTATAACTAGTTAGTTAACTTAACTAACTAAGTTAACTTAACTTAACTATTCTGTCGCCCTTGACGCTGCTTCCTTCTGTTTACGGTCACCTCCCGTCCTTCTTTCCTTGATTGGAGAAAGCAAAAAGGTTTCTTAGATGGGTAGATTCTATTCTTCTACACTGCTAGACCCCGTGAACTCTTCCAACTCTTCTCCCATTGACACTCACAAGACGTTGCGCACCACGTCGTCAATCGCCCTCGCCACGTAACTCACATTCTTACTGTTTACTGTCAATTCATTTTTAGCAGACGTCTTCAAGTGAACATTTGGACTTTGACGAGGGCAAATACTTACAACCAGCAATCGAAATTCTCCCTGACCTGAGCATATAGACGTGATGCCGCTGTCGCATCGCCAGCACCTGGTTTTCCGACAGACCAGTATAGGAGAACATGCCGATCTGCCTGATTGATTAGCGCGTTGCGTTCATCGAAGATGCCCTTCCAAACCGTTGGATGTACCTGCAACAAGATATGATCCCACCTCCCCGGCGTTGCTAATCGAATCAATTCGTCATACAAGGCCCGTCGCATCGCCTTGATGCGGCTACTCATATGTTCTAAGTCCTCATGCCATCTCTCACAAAGTTCCTTGGAGCTGAGGACCGTTCTAACAATCTACACCGCGTGGCGCCATGGAATACTCCCCTCGAACCAAGTGACACAGATTCGCCAACACGGATTGAGGAATATCTCTCGAAACACCTGCGGTACTCGCCACAACGTGTAATGCACCGGCTCTTTGACCATAGAGACCGAAATTCTTCGAGAAAGACTGAGCCACGCAGAACTCGAGCTGTGGTCGGCACTTGAAGAAGCGTTGGATCGCCCACGAGTCCTCCTCAACACTCCCGGAAGCGAACCCCTGATACGCCAGATCGAAGAACGGAATCAACCCCTTCGCCTGGCAGAGGACGGCAAGTTCCTCCCATTGTGCCTTACCCGGGTCGGCGCCGGTTGGGTTATGAGCACAGGCGTGGAAGATCACGACGTCGCCTTTATTCGCCTGGGAGCCGAGCGTCTGCGTCGTCCTCGCGTGGTCGAACCATTTCCTGCTGAAATCGTAGTGGGGGTACGTCCGTCTCTCCACGCCCGCCAATTCCCAGATCGTGTGGTGGTTCGCCCACGTCGGCTCGGGAACCCATACGCGGCCGGGTTTGAGATTGCGAGCGATGAATTCGGCGTCGAGTCTGTTGGCGCCCGTTCCGGAGACGGTTTGGATGGAGACGATTCGTTCCTTCTCCGGATCCTGCGCATTGGGGCCGTCCTGAAGTGCGAAGGCGAGGTCTCGTGCTAGAGCCAGGAACTTCACGTTGCGTTGGACAGCGAGGTAGTCGTGTCTCGCTACGTTGTTGGCATGGTAAAGCTGGGTCTCCGCTTCCTCGACACTTCGCAAAGGCCAGGGATCCCCATCTTCTGTGCGATACACCCCAATGCCCAGGTTCACTTTGTTGGGGTGTGGGTTGCTCAGGTACTCTCCGTTCAGGGCGAATGGCTCATCCAGCGGAGGGGTGGGAAGGGAGGAGAATCGCGATTCCGACGGAAGAATAGTCTTCTTGATGGGATTGTAGAAGCTCGTGGCTACGGGAGCTTCGTCGATCTGTGCAGGGGGCATTGTGGTGGATTTCGAGTGGTTTCTGTGCTGACGAAGCTGGGCTCGTTTGATGATAATATTGCGAAACCAGTAGGTTACTTATAGATTACTCCTATCTAGGGTTAGCTGACAGGCGAAGCATGATCGTGTAGCCAAGTTTCTTTATCCGTTTATGGTCGGATGTTGTGAATTAGCCGTCTGCAACCGCGCTATCCCGACGTCAGCGGAATAAAGAACTCGGTTGATGCGAGGATTGTTGGTGTCATGGCAGAAGAATTGCGATTGCGTTGTCGGTTGGAACCGGGTAGTTTTGTGCCTCAGTGATTCCTTTCTTATACGGGCAATAAAGTGGTATTGAAGAAAGAGAATCAGAGATGTTCGCATTTCGCCTACCATCCTCTGCAGGATCTGAATCAAAACCTGGCTTCGTTTCTGTGCCGATTCGGAATTTTGAGGTTATCAGCGATGGTTATCCAGAACATGCTACATATCATGGATTCGTTCTAACTATGACAACGGCGGCAGTCGGGAATAGCCGTTGATTTCCGTATCGTACCGCGCGGAAGCCATGGAGTATCCGTCCAACTCTCGTCTAGGAGGTCAACAAGTATGTATGGCTCATCATTATGCAAATGTGTCTGAAGAATAACCAGTACATGGATAGCATCATGACCGGGGTAGTTGCTCGATTTCCGCACATACTGCATCCACCACACCCTGCGTATTGGATGTGCCTCCCAGGTCCGGGGTCAAGATGCCCGCTGCGCATACCTTCTCCACGCACTGCATCAACTGGCGCGCAGCCTCCTTCTCTCCCAGCCAACTGAGCATCTCCGCAGCTGACCAGAACGTGGCCACCGGATTCGCCACGCCTTTCCCAGTGATGTCGAACGCGCTGCCATGCACGGGTTCAAACAGCGACGGATTCTTCCGCGTGGGATCCAGATTGCTGGACGGCGCCACGCCGATCGACCCTGCCAACGCCGCCGCCAAATCCGACAAGATATCCATGTGCAGGTTGGTGCCGACCACGGTGTCGATCGACTGCGGATTGGCCACCATGCGCACCGTCATGGCATCCACCAGCATCTTGTCCCAGGTGACGTCGGGAAACTCCTTGGCGACCTCCGCGGCGATCTCGTCCCAGAGCACCATGCCGTTGCGCATGGAATTGCTCTTGGTGACCACCGTCAGATGGCGCCGGGGTCGCGAGCGGGCCGTTTCGAAGGCGAAGCGGATGATGCGCTCGATGCCGACGCGCGTGAAGATGGCCACCTCCGTCGCCGTTTCCCACGGCTGGCCCAGGTGCGACCGGCCGCCTTGGCCAGCGTACTCGCCTTCGGAGTTCTCGCGCACCAGCATCCAGTCGATTCCGTCTTGGACGGTGGATAGCGGGCATTTCGTGCCGGGGAAGGTGCGGACCGGGCGCACGTTGGCGTAGAGTTGCAGTGGTCCGCGGATGGCGAGGAGAAGACCCCAGAGGGAAATGTGATCAGGCACGTCTGCTCGATTTCGTCAGAATTGTGGCTTTGGAGGTAAAGTGATCCGCATACCTGGAGCCCCAACAGCTCCGAATAAGCTCGCGTCGAATTGGCGTAGGACGTCGAGGCAGTCTTCGGAGGCGTAGCGACCGTGTTGCTTATAGTACTGAGTGCCCCATGGGATATGCGTGAATTCGATGGCGAACGTGCCCAATGTCTTGGAAAGCTTCTCCACGACTTGGATTGCTGCGCCGACTACTTCTTGGCCGATGCCATCACCGGGGATGGAAGCAATGCGATAGGAGGCTGGTGCCATCACGAAGGGGAAACTTGGCTTGTAGACAACTGAAACAATTTTGGGTCTCAAAAAGGATAGAGCCACAGAGATTGAGTCCTCAGTCAATATAAATAACTACCTGGGAAGGTAGTACAACACCGAGGTTATCGCAGTGCGTTGCCGGCATGCGTGAACATTCATCCTGGTCACTTGTCATCTTGCAGTGGAACTTCCATTGATTGTCAGATCCATCAATAAAAGCAAGAGCGACCCTCGATCTGTGGTTGTCGTCGCAGGGAAGGATCGATCGGCAAAACCTTCAGCCGTTTCGTTGCCCCGCTCTCTACATCATTGCCAGGCACAATCCACCTTCCAAAGATTTCCCCCCCTCCTTACGTGCGGGGCAGTGGCTGCAATTATCTTGGGAACAGACCATAGTCGGCTTCTTCTTCTTCTTACTGTATTCAAGATTCTGTGAGAATCAGAATTCCAGAGTGTTTTGATCTGGCATTGCCTGGGCGATCAACCAGCTACTGTCGAACAGCACCATGGCGCCGACGTTACGTGAGAAGAAAGCTTCTCGTATCACAACGGCTTGCAATGCATGTCGCTCTCGCAAGCAGAAGGTGTGACAATTCCTGATGTTGATGACTGAAATTTTCTTGCTACAGCTGCATATATACATACCATTCGAGGTTTTGGCTGACACGACCTGTATTCGCTCTAGTGTGGTGGACAGAGGTAATACCAACCAGTTCTATACCAGATTGACGGAAAGCCATGAACACTCGAGGATTTATTGTGGAGACAGCTAAGGAATCGAAGCAGACCGGTTTGCACGCAATGCCTCGAATTCAATCGGCCATGTGCCTGGCCTGAGCAGCTGAAAAGGTAGGTCTGGACCCCATCTGTATTTACAGGAACAAAGATCCTGAGTACCTAGACAGAGGTCCTGCAAAGGGTTATATCGAAGCGCTAGAGCATCGTCTTCACGAAACCGAGAGTATCCTTCTGAGAGTCTTGTCTCAAGTCTCCGACGCCCAACTCTCTACCGTCACCTCACGAGGACGGCCAACGAGCAGAAGCCCCAACAAGGATGGATCGCTGTACAATCCTTTTTCGCGCCTGGGGAAAAGAGGAGTCGATTACTGGAAAGGGTTTCCCCTTGACACGCCTCAGAATATTCGGAAATGGCAGCAAGACAGTCTCAGTCATCAAAGACTGGGCTCCACAGATTGGGAATCCGGTGACGTCGATTCAGAAATACGGGATGACTCAACTACTCCGTCGCAAGGACCGACAGAACCTCATAATATCCATCACCAGACGCCTGAATCCGAGGCTGTCCCATCTGCAGAGGTGTCTCAGATGGAAGGTTATCAGCCCCAGCCGGAAGAGGCAGGCTTGCCGCTTTCTGCAGAACCTATTCCAACGACTCGCAACTTCAATGTGGTTCAGCATGATCCTCGTAAGCGAAGCACCGACTGGTCGATTCCCATGGACACGGTGCCTGCAGGTCCGCCAGTCCATCTGATGCTCGATTTTTTCGGTGAGCCTCGGTCGAGGATTCCTCCAAGTTTCGACCCCAGCACCTCCCAAGAGCCCAACTATTGGAGTGGAGCACCGCCGGTGAAATTCCAGCAGCAGTTTCTATGGTAATAAATAAAGTTCATCATGACTGTGGCATAAGGCATTGTAATCCCACTGGTGTGCACGGCTATGTCGGGGGGCTCTCCACAGTCTTTTCTTGGGTCTACCCCGCGTGTGCTCCGCAATGGCTCCACTTGCCCCCTGATCGCGCGGTTCTTGGCGAGTTCGTTTCCTCCCCGAGACCTGTCAATGCCAAAATCCGGAGTAAATCACACTGATCTTTATGCTAAGTGCTCCGGGACCCCGCGATGAAGCCCCGCCACTGGAGCGCATTTGGGGGACCTCGCACTGACAGGAAGTGCCATGATGGATCGCTTTCGGTGTCCGGAAAGACCGTAATAATGGCCCCACGACACTATATGGAAGGGGCTTAATAGCGGCAGGATCAGATCGTCGCATGGAACCAGTCTAAATAGAACGAGATCTTAAATCCTCCAGGGGTTCTCCGCGAGTCTGGTACACCATCAGTCAGGTCTAGAACATATTTGAGGTCAGGATTGACACCCATCATTTGATAAGGATTATCAATCATGGCTATTAAGAAGGTACCGAACTCGCTACACTCCTTACAATAATGGGGTAACGTGATCTAACCACCTATGGGCAGGTCATTCTTGTTGGAGCCGGCCCATCCGGCCTCATACTCGGCATCCTCCTTGCCAAACAAGGCATACAGGTTGAACTGCTCGATGCAGGCGCACACCTGGACAGACAGCCTCGTGCAGCTCACTATGCGCCGCCTGCAGCCTATGAGCTGGACCGTGCGGGCGTTCTTGACGATATCAAAGCCAGAGGATTCCAGCCGAGGAACATCGCGTGGAGAAAGGTCGATATGACCTTGGTCGCCGGCTTGAACCTGGAAGACCTCCCCGAAGACTACCCTCACAAAATGGTGGTTCTACCATTGGATCAACTTGGCGAGCTGCTCTACGAGCATCTCCAACGACAGCCCACTGCTAAGGTGGAATGGTCGCACAAAGTCGTGAAAGTCGGACAGGACAAAGACAAGGCCTGGGTGGAGGTTGAGACACCTACCGGCCTGCAGAGACGAGAGGCCGAGTACGTGCTGGGCTGCGATGGAGCCAGCAGTACGGTTAGGAGAGAGCTCTTCGGCCCTGATTATCCAGGAGAGACGTTGAATGCACAGATTGTCGCTACCAATGTCAGTCAGATGCACGACACCTGGACGATTCACCTCTTTGCTAATCGTCCGTACCTCAGGTCTACTACGATTTCGAAAAACACGGCTACTGGGACACCAACTTCATTGTCGACCCCAAGAACTACTACATGCTTGCCAAAATCACCAATGACGGCCTCTACCGCGTGACTTACGGTGACATCCCCGGACTCACCCGGGAAGAGTACATCGAACGCCAGCCGATGCGATACCAAGAGATCCTGCCCGGAAGTCCCAAGCCAGGTGACTACCGCATTACAAACATCAGCCCGTACAAATTGCAACAGCGCTGCGCGCCTAGCTTCCGCGTCGGAAGAGTCCTTCTTGCTGCTGATGCGGCACACTTGTGCAATCCTTTGTAAGTTCCCCTCTGAGACACCGCCTGGCCTGATCGTCAAGTGCCAACAATATCTGACGACTCTCCAGTGGCGGCCTCGGACTCACCGGCGGTATCGCCGACGTCGGAAGCCTCTACGACGCCCTGATGGGCATCCACAAGGGTCTTGCCGACGACAGCATTCTGGACACATACAGCGAAATCCGCAAGAAGATCTGGGCCGAGATCATCGACCCGATGTCGCGAGAGAACTTCCGGCGACTGCACGGCCAGGACCCGAATACGGCGCGGGAGAATGACGAGTGGTTCAAGCTCTGCGTCAGGGCCGAAACGGATAAGGATCTTTCCAGGGAATTGGCGCTGGTCAGTTGTTCTCTCTTCTTTACGACTTTCATGGCTGCCGTTACTGACGTACCCTAGGGCCTGAACGTTCTCCGGCATGACATGACACAGTACTACAACCAGAAGCCGGTCGAGGCAACGCAAATCAGCTCCAATTTGTAGACGGGTACTTCGCCATTGGATACTTTTCTGTAGATAGGTTAGCATATAGTTGAGCATCTTCTCATATATTTGGTGTCAGTGATACTCTATTATTTCAAGTATGGTCTACCTCAAGAGTATATATATAGTACTGTACAAGAGAATACCTTCTAGATCTATACATCTATGCAACAACACCCTTCTCCTTCAAACTCTGAATCTTCTCCGCCCCCAACCCGACAAGGTCACGCAGCACCTCCTCCGTATGCTCTCCCAACAAAGGCGGGGGACTGCGAATGCTCGGTTCCGCATTCGAGTACTTCACCGGCGGACTGATGACCTTGATCGGTCCGCAGACGGGGTGGTCGATCGTTTGGACCATACCGCGGGCTTGGACTGTCCACGACACGTCGTTCATTAGCACCTACAAAAGCCACACATACCGATGGGGTATGGAATCTTTCTCTTACCATGCTCGTGCTCCATCGTCCCCTTGACATCATTCACCGCCGCATACGGCAATCCGCTCCCTTCGAAGAGATCCTGCCACTCCTTCGTGGTCCGCTTGGTGGTCTCCGCCTCGATGAGGTTCTCCAGTTCGGTGCGGTTCTTGACGCGGTCGTTGTTGCTGGCGTATTTCGGGTCGGACTTCCACTCGGACTTGCCGAGTTTGTCACAGAGGATGCCGAAGAGGCGGTCGTTGGCGCCGCCGATGAAGATGTCGCCGTCGGCGGTCTTGAAGCCTTGGTAGGGGACGACGGAAGCTGTCGCGGTCAAGCAGGTTAGTTCGGATTCTTTTGATCTCGCGAAGAGATCTTGCTTGGGATGATTGATAATAAAGGGCAGGAGTGAAAAAAAAAAAAAAAAAAAAAAAAAAAAAAAAAAAAAACGTACGATGCGCCGTGCCCCATCGTCCCGAATCCTTCTTCCCGCTGATAAGCACCGAGCTGCCCATGTTCGCCAGCGTGGCGACCTGGCAGTCGCTCAAGCACACGTCCAAATGCTGGCCTTCGCCCGTGTTGGCCCGCGCCAACAACGCCGCCATGATGGAGTTGCACGCATACAGGCCCGTGGTCAAATCCGTCACGGCCACGCCGACCTTGACGGGCGGCCCGTCCCTAGAGCCCGTCAGGTGCATCAGGCCGAATTCCGCTTCGACCATGACGTCGAAGCCCGGCCGGTTGCTATAGGGTCCCGTTTGGCCGTAGCCGGTGATGCTGGTGTAGATCAACCGGGGGTTGATTTTGCGCATGGTTTCGTAGTCGAGGTTGTACTTCTTGAGGGAGTTGGGGAGGTAGTTCTCGACGAGGACGTCGCAGGATTTGGCGAGTTCGTGAAGGATCTCGACGCCTTCGGGGTGGGCGAAGGAGAGGGCGAGGGATCGCTTGTTGCGGTTCACCTAGGTTTAGGTTGTGATGTTAGTTTTGGCTGGTCCTTTTCCGAGAATTGATATTTGTTGTCCTTATGGCTACTGACAGAAAGGTAGTATGCACTTTCACCGTTTCCCTCTCTTCCATCTGCGTATGGTGCGAATGGAGGGCCCCATGCTCGCGTGTCGTCGCCTCTGGTGGGATGTTCGATCTTGATAATTTCTGCACTATATCAATCGGGATTCATGATTTAGCATTCTCGGGTCAATTTTTGTTTACCGCGTACTCCGATCGGCGGAATACTCGGCACAAAGAAATCATCAACCGTACCCCAGATCGCCCAGTATTTGCGTACAATACGGCTACAAATGCGCAGAAACGAAATGTTAGCCAACACGAAACGATCAAAAACGATTTCACCCATCAGTCAAAGATGACCCCAGAGTACCAGATGCAACATACCCCGGCCAACACTCTGCTCATATCCAACACCCGAACGCCGGCCAACGGTAACTTCCCTTTCCCGGGCGTCACGGCAGCAGCTGCATTGGCGAAGCTTCGCCTGGGAGCGATTGACCCCTGTCGTAGTGTCGAGGCGACGACTGATGTCGTCCGCGCAAAGGCGGAGATCGATCTGAATGAAAGGCTGTGCATTATTGCGGTGAGCTGCGAAGCATGTCAATTGGAATGCTGAGAACGAAAAAAGAAAAAAAAAAGAAAAAAAAGGTGGATGGAGATTTTAATCTAGGTGGTTGTGTAGATTGATCTTCCCAGTGTATGGATATAAGTTGTATGAATAATGAACCTGTGATCATAGGCTTGTCCAAGAGTATCTCATCGTCAATCAATTCGAATCTTTCGAGATAGAGTGAAGTCGCTGCCATGCTGGAGAAGCAGCCCCACACGATGAGGATCTCCGATGGCCAGCAAAAAGCTCTGGTGGGTTCGACCCCACATATTCAGGAAGCGCGAGCGGACGAAGCAGCCTGAGAGTAATTTTGAGTTTGGGACGTTGAAGATGGTTTGAATGCATTGGAAGTTGATGGAAGTTGATCAAGTGACATGGATCGTGCTGGCGAAAGAGTGAGTAGCAGGAAAGAAACAATGTGGACGGCGTTGGTATTGTACGGTACGTGGTACATAGTACATACGCCGTGGCACCTGGAAATACATTTACCCATCGCGCTGTGGCTACGTCATCAAGCTACGGAAATAAAATACTCCTCGGAGCTCATGGAATTCTCAAACCCTTTAAATTCATCTATACTAAACAAAACTATTCATGTCAAATCACAGGATGTATATTATCCTCCATAATTTACAGCATGGGCTTCAAGTCGTCCGCAACCTTGAAGGGAGCGGCGGTCTTGCTGCGGATCTCCTCGACAGTCACTCCCTCGGCGTGCTCAGTCAAGGTGAGACCCTCAGTAGGGCTGACGTCGAACACGGCAAGTTCGGTGATGATCTTGGACACGCAGCGGGGGCCAGTCAGGGGGAAGGTGCAGTCTACACAGAGAATGAAATTAGCCTGCAGATTCGGATGCGACTTTCGGGTAACGGGAACTTACCGGGCAGAATCTTGGGGTTGCCCTTCTTGTCAACGTGTTCCATGGTGACCACAACCTTGGTCTTCTCGGGGTTGGCAACCAAGTCCATGGCGCCACCGATACCCTTGACCTTTCCGGGAAGCATGAAGTTGGCCAAATCTATCACGCGTTAGCGAGAACAAACACAGGAAAGAGTAGGCAGGATCTATAAGCATACCTCCGTACTGGCTGACTTGCAGAGCGCCGAGCATGGTCAGATCGATTCTACCAGCGCGGATCATACCGAAACTCTCGTGGGAACCAAAAATGGAAGCACCGGAAGCCAGGGTAACAGTCTCCTTTCCAGGGTTGATGAGATCGGGATCCTCCTCACCAGGCTTGGGGTAGCCTCCCAGACCCAAGATACCGTTCTCGGACTGAAGGACAACCTCAACGCCTTCGGGAAGGTAGGCAGGAGCAATGAGAGGCATTCCGATTCCCAGGTTCACATACATGCCGTCCTTGAACTCCTTGGCAGCGCGCTTGACGATGCGCTCACGGCGAGCAGTTGCGTCGCCGGAGCCGGCCTTGAGCATTTCACTGGGGTCCTTGGCGAAGACGAGCTTCTCGATTTGCTTCTTCTCGGTGCTCTGGATGACCTTGTTGACGTAGATTCCCTGTAGGTGGATATCCTCGGGAGCAATCTCGCCGACCTCGACAATGTGGTCGGCTTCAACCAGAGTAACCTTTGCGTTCTTTGCCATGGCCTCGTTGAAGTTGTTCATAGCCTTGCGGAACTGACAGTTGCCGAGCTTGTCGGCCTTGTGGACCTTGACCAGAGCGTAGTCACCGAAGATAGCCTCTTCCAGAATGTATTGCTTGCCGTTGAATTCGCGGGTTTCCTTGGGCTTGGACTTTTCGGCCACAGAGCCATCCTTGTTGTAGCGCACGGGGAGTTCACCAGTTTGTACTGTCGACAGGCCGTTGCATTAGTGTCCGCCCTGCATTCGCATTGAAAGGCCCGACGACGAACGTACCGATTGTTCCATAAGCAGCGGGGGTATAGAAAGCCGGAACGCCAGCAGCTCCAGCAGCACATTTCTCGGCAATAGTACCTTGGGGAGTAAGCTCCAGAGCCAAGTCCCCGCTGAGGTACATCTTCTCGAAGACCTTGTTTTCACCGATGAAGGAGGCGATCATTTTACTGATCTGCTTGCTTTCGAGCAATTGACCTTTTCAGCGATGCATCCGTCAGCCTCATGCGACCATAATGCCATCAGGATTTTCTTACCAAGACCAGCTCCGGGCATTCCAGCATTGTTCGAAACGACGGTGAGATCCTTGATGTCGGGACGGTCGCGCACAGCGTTGATGAGGGTGTTGGGAACTCCGGAGAAACCGAAACCTCCCACCAGCACGGTGGACGAGCCCTGCATGTCCTTGACGGCATCGCTGGCCGAGTTACAGATCTTGTTGATAGCTCTCTGCGTCGACGAAACGGAGAAGTTCCGCCTCCATATGGGGCGGAACACTGCGAAGGAGGACTTCGCCATGATGTCGCGTCTCACACACCGTCAATCTCCAGGATCACGATTGCTCCTGGGGCAAAAGAAAGTCAGTGAGGAAGAAGAAGAAGAAGGGAGGAAGGTCGTCAGCGACGAAAGTCGAGGCAGCTTCTCCATCGCGTTCGGCAAGGGTGCAGTAGTGACAGAGCCGAAAAGCGATTATCCGGCTGCAGACCGCAAAAGCGACGGAAATTCCCCACAAACCCTTTTGCCGCCGTCCGAAGCCGACCCCACTAGGCGGATGTGACCGTATCAATACAGTTCCGACCTGTAACCTAAACTTTGTGTATGCTATGTACGCAGTATAGGACCTCTGGTGATGGTGAACATTGTTTATCCCACATCGAGAAGTCATCTCTCTTGTGGAGTTCGCATGAGAGAGCTAGGTCATCTGAATCTAGGGTACTCGAAATCTAGAGCTTATCAGGTATTCGAAATTCTAAAAATCAGCATTCAGTACTTGACATCACCGACGATAGTGGACGACCAAATTCGGATACACAACCTGTAAATCAATTACAGACCCTACAAGCGGGATTTCACGGAATTCCATTTCGGAACCCATATCGGCATCTGTACTCAATCAATCATCAACGATCATCATAATCATCACGATTACCATTTTAGGGAATTTCACTGTGGTCGAAGGATTCTGTGATACATGGAGCAAAACAGCTGGCATGGAACTCCTCTCCACCGTGCATCAAAAAATGCGTCAAGTTTCTCGAGTGCAACGATCAGCCCCAGGATCTGTGCCTCGCATTGTGGGGTTGCCCAATGGATGCGTCTCGATTTCTCCGCATTTTTTTTGTTGTTGTTGTTTGCCTTGCCCTAATCCAAGCTCTTCGCATAATCCGGGGAGATGTCCATTTGCTCGCTACTCCAGACTCCCAGCGTGGAGTTAACCCCGCGTTTGAGGGGGATGATCCCACGAGAAGCTTGCATAGAGCTTACGAATTGGTTGTGCACAAAGGATGATATGCTGCATGTGTGTTGCATATCAGATGGAAGGAACTTGGTATATAAATGAGCAGTAGATAGATGTAGATGCATCTTTCCATTGTTCGATCAGCTCGAGCAACTCGCTATTCTTCCATCACCATTAATTCACTAGTATCAAGTCTCGTTTGTCACCACCATGTCTTCCTCCAAGACTGCAGTCCCACCAACACCGACGCTGTCTGAGAAGCACAATGGCATCCCCGAAAGACTCTTTGGCAAGGCCCAGCGAGCCAAGGGGTTGATGCTGGATATCGCGACGAAGGTCCACAAGGAGCGAAAGGCCGTAGCGATTCCGCAGGGCATTGAGGAGGCCAAGTTCCACGAGGCCATTGAAGAGCTCAAGGGTCAGCTGGGGAAGGAGCACGTGGAGCTGGTTACCAAGTTGGAGGATGGATGGTAAGCACACGTGAAGTACCGTCAAAGGAATACGTCGTCTAATTGAACTGTACATCTGCCAGGTATATGGAAAGTGAGTGCTCTTACTTCAATTCACTCACCTCGAGCGACATACTAATCATTATATAAAGATCCCAACACGCATGATGGCATGCAAATCTTGGCCGATGATGAGTTCGTCGCCTCAGCTGTGGTCTACCCCGGCAACACTGCAGATGTGCAGAAGATTGTCCTCTGGGCCAACAAGTACCACATTCCGATCTCTCCCATTTCCATCGGACGGAACTGTATGTGCAACAACATATCAACCATCCATTTTTTATCTCCCCATGATGTCTGATTGTATTCGTTAGTCGGTTACGGAGGAGCTGCTCCTCGAGTCAAGGGATCCGTCGTCATCGATCTCGGCAGACGCATGAACAAGGTCTTGGATATCAATCCCGATGACTGTACCTGCTTGGTGGAGCCCGGTGTGACTTACTATGCTCTGTACGAGGAGATTCAGGCCAGAGGCTACAAGCATCTCTGGATCGATGTCCCTGATCTCGGTGGTGGCTCTGTCCTGGGCAACACCATGGATAGAGGCGTGGGATATACTCCTTATGGAGATCACTTCGCTGTTCACTCCGGTATGGAGGTCGTTCTTCCCACCGGCGAAGTGATCAGAACGGGAATGGGTGCACTGCCTGGCAACAACAGCTGGCAGATCTTCCCATATGGCTTTGGGCCGTATGCTGAGTGAGTCGCCATTTTGCAGTCGAGTTCTATAGTGGTACAGAGCTAATGCGTATGATCAGTGGCATTTTCACGCAATCCAACTTTGGAGTTGTGACAAAGATGGGAGTGGCACTGATGCCGAACCCTGGCGGATTCGAAAGCTATGTAAGCAATCTCTTACCTGGATGACTTGGAATGTCAACTGACTGTTGCTTAGCTTTACACTTTCCAAAAGGAAGAGGATCTCGCTCAGCTGGTAAGTGGTCCACCTACTGCCTTCTCGTGCGCCCGAAAATTTGCTCATACGTCGCCAGGTGGAAATCATCCGCCCCTTGAGAATCGCCAACATCTTGGAAAATGTCGCGCAGTTGAGACACGTTGTCGAGCAAGTCGCCTGTATGGGCAAGCCTCGAAGCACCTTCTACCAAGGCGAGGGACCGCTTCCTTGGGAAATCGCCCATGACGTGGCCAAGACGCTGTCCCATGGCGACTGCACCTGGCTCTACTACGGCATGTCCTACGGTCCCAAGGAGATCCGCAAGTACAAGCTCGACATCATCCACAAAGAATTCATGAAGATCCCTGGCGCTCGCCGCATCGACCCTTCCACGCTGCCAGCGGACGACTACTTCTGGTCCCGCGACCGGATTGCCTCGGGAGTGCCCGATCTCGAAGAACTGCTCTGGGTCAACTGGCACCCTAACGGAGGCCACGTTGCTTTCAGCCCTGTCTCTCCGGTCCGCGGTACGGACGCACAGGCTCTATGGGAGATTGCAAAGAACCGCTGTGGCCAGTATGGGTTGGACTTCTTCCCGACGTACTGTGTCGGGCTGCGTGAGATGCATTTGATCGTGGAGATCGTCTTCAACCGGGATAGTTCCAAGATGCGCAAAGCGGCTCACGACTGCCTCCGGGCGATGATCGACGATGCTGCCGCGAAAGGATATGGCGAGTACCGCACGCATCTGGCATTCATGGACCAGATCGCGGGCACGTACAATTGGAACGACAATGCGTTGATGAAGTTCAACGAGAAACTGAAGGATTGCTTGGACCCCAATGGTATCCTGGCCCCTGGAAAATCCGGGGTTTGGCCTGCTCGGTACCGTGGACGCGGCTGGGAATTGACTCGGGAGAAGAGCCAGAAGACCGAGTCGTCGGAAGGCGAAGGCGTCGGCCTGGCCCCTGCATCCACGAAGCTGTAGATCGGCTTCCGATCAGTAGAAGTTGTTAGATGAGATCATGGCAATGACAATTTAGCCCCAGAACAGTCCATAGTCATACCTATGATTCCGTTATCGCCTCTCAGGCACTGGTAGTGATGCCATCGAAGAATGTGTGATTGTGTGTTCCTGGACGTGGGGCGGAAAAATGTCCGAGTCGGTAGGACCTAAGGGAGGAAGGAGCCAGCCCCACCGAACGATCTCCCCCCAGAGCTTGTACCTTAGGTAACTTTGGCTAAGTAACTGGAAGTGGAAGGTATGGGGAAGCTTTGCATACTTACTTGCTGTTGTCAACTTCTTTCCCATTTCCAATTTCTCTTTAGCGAAGTTCTGCATTGATTTGGATATTTCAACCCATAATCATTAATATTGGAGAATAATCTGCGATCTTTGCAAAATGTTAAGAAAGGCCGCAAGAGAGGTGTTTAACAAGACACCAAACGACATCGTCGTTCTCTCGTCGGTCCGCAGTCCCATTACGAGGGCATTCAAGGGCGGATTCAAAGATGCTTACCCGGAGGAGATCTTGATGCCTGTAAGTGTTCTTTCACAACAGCTATCCAAGTGTTCTTTTGTATTTAATGATTTTTCTTTTCTTCAAATCAAAAAAAAACTAACATTCCTATTTCTATAGGTCATGCAAGCAGCTGTCAAAAAAGCCAACATCGAGCCCGGCCATGTGAACGATGCCCTGATCGGAAACGTGCTCTGCGAACTTGGTTTCGCCAAAACCGGTCGCATGGCCCTCAACGCCGCTGGATTCCCCAATTCGACAACCTTCCACACCATCAACAGACAATGTTCGAGCAGTCTCCAAGCCATCACCCACATCTCGCACTCCATCCTGGTCGGACAGATCGACGTCGGTCTCGCCGGAGGTGTGGAGAGCATGACTCGCAACTACTCTACGAGAGGTATTCCCGTCGATGTCTCTCCGCTCTTGAAGGAATCTCCCATCAAGGATGCCAGGGACTGTATCTTGCCCATGTTGAAGACATCGGAGAACGTTGCGCAGCGTTACAACGTCAGCCGCAAGGAGCAGGACGAGTTTGCCGCCGAGAGTCAACGTCGTGCCAGCGAAGCTCAGAAGAGCGGGCGATTTGACGAGGAAATCGTCCAGATCCTCGCTCGCAAGATCAACGAGGAAACCAAAGAGGAGACGTCTCAGCTTGTGAAGCTGGATGACGGCGTTCGTCACGGTGTGACTGTGGAGAAGTTGTCGAGTCTCAAGCCGGTGTTGGGGGGTGGCTACAGTACCGCTGGAAACTCGTAAGCTCTGTCCCATCTCTGCTTCGTTGGACATTGAGATACAGACTTGTAATTCCTGGTCATGGAAATAACGTGGAACTACAGATCTCAAATCTCCGACGGTGCATCGACCACCATTCTCGCCCGTCGGTCCTGGGCTGAAGCCCATGGCTTGAAGCCGATCGGAAGATTCGTGGGCACCCAAATTGCTGGCTGTGCTCCCGACGAGATGGGAATTTCACCCGTCTACGGAATTCAGAATCTGTACAAGTACTGCGGCATCGAGCAGAAAGACGTCGACATCTTTGAGTTGAACGAAGCCTTCGCCAGCCAGACTATTCACTGCATTCGCGAGTTGGGCTTGGATGCTGCCAAGGTCAACCCTAACGGAGGAGCTATTGCCCTTGGACATCCCGTGGGCGCGACCGGAGCCAGACAAACCGCAACTCTGTTGGCCGAATTGAAGCGCCAGGACAAGGAGCTCGGTATTGTGAGCATGTGCGCCAGGTGAGTTTCTCAAGGACCGATTTTCTGGCTTGTCCTGGATACTTTGACTGACACTATCGATGCAGCACTGGAATGGGTGTGGCTTCCTTGTTCATCCGGGAGTAAATCATTCGTCAACCATACTCTTGGAGCATTACGTCAGTCAGCCACGGCAAGAAGGCACCGAGCAGAAGCCCCACATGAGCTTTCTGTGGGTTGAATGTGTAGTTGTACTTCTACTCCTCTGGAGTCTGGACACCTTCCTGCACTCTACCTATGTATATTCATGCCAATGAAAATATAACTCGTACATACATACATATAGCATCGGGTGTTATATAAAGAACATGTCATGATTATTACAAATTTAATTTTCTTTCGGCTGCTGTATACTCGCGTGCCTCTGTGCAATCTTTTTTTTTTCAGCCCCACATTGACATCGACTGAATGTGGAGCTCAGATCGAATGCGGATCTTCTCTGAATGGAGTCAATGGACCTCTCCACAACGAACTTGTCGGAGAAACGCAGGTCTTTTGGGCGACAACATGCAATTCAATTGACGCTCCACTCGTGAATTGGAAACGGTCTTCCGCCTCGGGCTCCTCCAATCAGAGCTCTGCCGTACCCCAGAGTTGCTGTGGTGCTGTCAAGTCTAGAAGATCCCTGTCGTTTACAGCTTGCTTTCTGCTTCACTTGCTTTTTTTTTTCTTTCCCACTGAGCTCATCCTTCCTATTCTCCCTGCGTCGTGTGGATTTTGCTGTTTGAGTCGATACCAACATGTCATTCATCGTGCAGCTTGCACGTCGTTCTCAGTTAACGACTGCCCTCCCTCGAATTCGCAGCGTTGCTATTATTAGCCAGAGAAGAACCATGGGTTCCGTCAGCGCAATCGACTCGAGCATTTTCCGGACGTTGTTCGGCACGGAGGAAATCCGCAAGGTACGCAGCTCGCAATAGCCCTGGTTCTCACCTCATTGTCGACTAGTTCACTGACCCCAATTCTTCGCATTGAAACAGGTTTTCGACGATGAGGCATACATCAGACGCTGCGTCGACGCAGAAGCAGCGCTCGCCAGAGCTCAATCCAAGTGCAATGTCATCCCCTCCGAGATTGGAGCCATGGTGACGCAAAAAGTGCAAGAATCCAAGCTCGACCTGGACCGATTGCGACACGAGACCGAGATCGTCGGCTACCCCATCTTGCCGCTGGTCCGTCAATTGTCCGCCATGTGCGGCGAGGAGGCCGGCAAGTACGTCCACTGGGGTGCCACCACGCAGGATATCATGGATCTCGCCAGCGTGCTGCAGATGAAGGAGGGATTGGTGATAGTCGAGCGCTTGTTGAAGGACATCATCAAGACCCTGCGAGAATTGTCGGAGAAATACAGAGATACCCCCATGGCAGGACGCACACACTTGCAGCATGCGCTCCCCGTCACCTTCGGTTACAAGTGCGCCGTCTGGCTGTCGGGTTTCCAGCGCCACTTGGAGCGTCTGGAGCAGCTCAAGAGCCGCACATTACTTGTCCAGTTCGGTGGTGCTGCTGGCTCGCTGGCATCGTTGGGCTCCGGCGACGATGGGTTGCGCGTGCGCAAGGCCCTGGCTAAGGAATTGGACTTGACCGATCCCCCAATTACGTGGCACGTCGCCCGCGACGGTGTCGCGGAGATCGCCAACTTCCTGGCCTTGATGGGTGGCTCCATGGGCAAGGTGGCCCTGGACATCATCGTCATGTCCTCCAACGAGCTGGGCGAGGTGTCCGAGCCCTTCGTTCCTCACCGCGGCGCATCGTCCACCATGCCTCAGAAGCGCAACCCGATCTCCAGCGAAGTGATCCTCGCCGCGTCCAAGATCCTCCGGTCGAACGCCGGTCTGGTCTTGGACGGCATGGTGGCCGACTTTGAGCGTGCCTCTGGCCCATGGCATCTGGAGTGGGTGGCTATTCCCGAGAGCTTCGTCATTGCCGTTGGCGCCCTGTCGCAGACGCACTTCGCGCTGTCGGGTCTCTCGGTGCACAGCAAGCAGATGCTGGACAACCTGCACTCGACGAAGGGATTGATCGTCGCCGAGGCGGTGATGATGGGCATGGCGCCTCACGTGGGACGCCAGAAGGCCCATGATATCGTCTACGAGGCATGCAAGGAGAGCATTGAGAAGAACTTGACCCTGCTGGAGTGTCTCTTGGAGAAGGAAGAAGTTACTTCCAAGATGACCAAGGAGCGCCTGAGCGAGCTGTGCGATCCGGTTAACTACCTTGGTGCTTCTGGAAGAATGGTTGATGATGTTCTTGCGGTGAGGCAGTAGTGTATCGAGCAGCGCATTTTGCTTTTAGCACAGTATATACGATTAGCATGCAATAGAGCCTGAAGATATATTGGTTGATGTTTGTCTCTTTACTGACGCTGGGATCTCTCTCGACATCATATTACTCGAGACAATTGCATAGCATGTACTATTTGATTCCTTTGCACAGATGATGCACGTATATTGAAGCGAGATGAAAAGAACACTTGGAGTAATTAAATTGCAACAATAACTTTGCTACGGGTTGTACTGTTTACCTGGAGTAGAGCTGCGAGCATACTGTACAACAGTACTGGACAGATGAGGCAAGGATCGACAGCTCCACACAAGTGCGGGAATCGGGGCGGATCTCCTGGAGGTAAGCGCGATCCACCGCAGCCCTTGCACAAGTGGGATCTCTCTCTCTCTCTCGCTCTCTCCTGTAACTATCTGCTTTCTCTACTTTCTTAACGGAGTCAGACAACACGAACAGCATAGCCACCAGTATAGCCTACTGTGCATGGTTGACAGCAGTGACAGCAGCATCAACCTCGGCTTGCTCTCCATCTTCCCAATCAACACGTCATGCCATCCTACAAGTCGCAAAACACCGCATTTAGGGAGATCATGTTTCTCCACATCCACATTTCTCAGCCCCGCAAAACCCATCCTTCGATCGCTGGGTGCAACAAACACTGCTCAGCTTACCAGCGTCTGGCCCCGTGGGTCAATATGGGCAGCTTTTGCCTTAGCGGTTTCCTGAGCTTTCGATGATGTTCAGGTCAGATGGGTCTCCAAGGGTGGGTTGGTAGCGAATTGTTAATTTAATGTTTAAATCCCGTACTCACTCTTACTATCTACTGCGCATATCAATCTTCTTGTTTTTTCCCTTCCAGAGCATCTCTAGCTCTACATCTATATTATATTGTCGTCGTTGCTGCACTTTGATTGATTGCTTCTTTTGCTGAGAATACCACCAGCACAATGCCTGCGCCACCGATCAAGGAGAGAAAGCCGGTCAAGGACCTGCAGAAGGTCTTCCACTACACGGATACCATGAGTCGCAAGCCGACTCGCGACAACGACCCCTATGAGTATCTCGCCGGCTTTGGAAACCGTCATCAGTCCGAAGTCATCCCTGGCACTCTTCCTGCCGGTCAGAACAATCCCCAGGAAGCCCGCTTCGGATTGTACACGGAGGGTATCACCTATTCGGCCTTCGCCGCTCCTCGACACGCAAACTTCAGTACTTATATGTACAGAACTCGGCCAGCGGCTGCCCACAGTATGGATTTCCTGTCGCAAGCTCAAGATCTAATCTGGAAGGGTTGTGCATGCTAACAATTGACTCTTCTTGAGCATAGATGGCTACAAGACGGATGTTCCCACCAAGTCGAACATCGAAAACTGCTTCTTGTCACTCAACCCCAAGGTCGCAACGCTGGCGGAGCAGGGTGAATGGGCTCCCTTCCCCTTGCCCAAGGAAGACGAGAAGATCGACTTCGTCGATGGACTCCACACGCTGGGTGGAAGCGGAGATCCCAACTTGAGGGAAGGAATTGCACTCTACGTCTTTATGATCAACGCGGATATGGACCACCGTGCATTCTGCAACACCGATGGAGACTTCCTCATTGTGGCCCAGCTGGGTAACCTCGACATCCAGACCGAAATGGGCAAGCTGTTCGTCCAGCCTGGTGAGATTTGTGTGATCCCTCGCGGAGTCCGCTTTGCCATTCGGCTGGGCCCTGGTCACAAGGTTGCTCGTGGTTACATCACCGAGATCTGGGGCTCCCATTTCGAACTGCCTGACCTGGGTCCTTTGGGTGGTCATTCGTTGGCGAACCCTCGGGACTTTTTGTACCCCGTCGCCTACATCGATGACAACCTCCATGAGGACTGGACGATCGTCAACAAGGCCAACGGATTGTACAATGCCATCGAGCAGGACCACACTCCCTTCGATCTGGTCGCATGGCACGGAAACGTTGTTCCTTACAAGGTACGCAGAAGAGATTCTCTGTCGAACGCGGGTGTTAAGCTCTTTCGGATCGCTGACCAATGTTCGATTACAGTACGACTTGACCAAGTTCGCATCTCAGAACGCGACTTCGATCGACCACACTGACCCATCGGTCAACTGTGTGCTCACTGCCAAATCCCGGGACCCCATGACACCTCTCGTCGACTTCCTGTGGTTTGGACCCCGATGGGACGTCGCCTCGAACACTTTCCGCCTGCCCTACTTCCATCGCAACTCGGCCACGGAGTTCTTGGCAAGCTTGTATGGAAACGGGTTGGGACGGTCAGACGAGTTCCTCCCCGGAGGTGGCAGTGTGGAGATCAGCCACACGCCACATGGCAACTTCAGCGAAGACTATGTGTACGAGATGCGGAACCAAGTGAACGAACCCCGCAAAATCCTTGAAAGTAAGTAGCCCGTGCTTTGTTGCCACCCCGGAAAATGGGTTGCTAATTAGTTCTGTTTTTCTTTCTGTGTTCTAGACCAAATGACGATCATGGTGGAGAGCAGCCGCACGTTTTTGTTTACAGAGTATGCCCGCACTGGATGCGGAACGTTTAAGAACCAGGGTACCGACCCTAAGGTCTGGGATGCGCTGCCGGTGAGTGTGCTTCTTTCCTTTCGATAGAGTACCATGACACAAGACTAACGAATTCTGTCATTCCAGGACAAATTCTCTGCCTACCCCAACATCCAGGAGATCCTCCGGCAGGTCAAGGCGGACAAGGAGGCACGGAAGCAGCGTCTGGAGGAGTATTATGACGACGAGCGCCTGGCCAAGTTGGTACAGAAACCATAAACGACTGGAAATCGTGGCAGTCTTCTCTCAACGTAACATTGTTGTTATGGACCATTTTTGCTTGGCTATTCTGTGCTTTGGATTCCTCATCTCAGGGGTATTCAGTGATTCACCATACTGCCTGTGCCGTTTCTGCTGATATTTTTGTTGTACTGTACATACCTTATCTTGGAATCAGCATCATTGGCCATGTCAAGCGCCATGAGGAATAGGAAATCACCTCGTGACGAAGAACCGAGTGCAGCCAGTCCGTGCACAGCCTGGCACGATGTAATCCGCAGCTGTCGGGTAACGCACAGTTCGAGGACTGCCGGTGAAAGCGGTTATTTACTAGTCCCGGACCACCTAGAGGTCTGAAACGAAGGCGTTCCACCAATGGGAGGCATTCCACAGATGCTGAATCAGCGGCACTGCGTTTGGGGGCTGTCACAGATCCATGGGATTCACCCTCGTGTTCTTCAACCCAGCAAATGATACCGACCCGGCTATTTGGCAGTGCTGGAAATGGCTGCAAACAGTTGGGGGCTTGAGCCGGTCGTGTTTGGCCGCTCGTGAGTCGTGGCGATTTGCGGCTTTCGAGTCAGCAGAAGCCGTCAAAGCTTCCCCTCCCCGTGGGGTAATTGGTAATTTCCGCCTCGGATTTCCCAAGGTTAGTATTTCCTTGACGATGACCAGTCAATCGGAGAGTCAGCGAGTGCTTCGAAAATCTCGTTCTGAGACCGTCCTGGTTGACTTTTTGACCCCACTCTCGTTCTCTCGGCTTAACCCCCGTCACTGGTCAGTCTTTCGCCGTAATAAACGCCTGGACAACTGGAAAAAAAAAGAAAAAGAAAAAAAAAAGAACCTTTTCTTCCAGGGCGGGTCTAAGCCAGCTCAATGGGCTCCCAACTAAAACTAAAGTCCGGAGTTAGTAGTAAAAGCCAACTGCCCAGAACAGAATCGGCCCCTAAACACCAGCCCTCCCGGTAGCTGTTTTGGGGAGTCCTGCGCTGCTGATCATCTCGACTCACCAATTTACGGAAGGCGGCCTCCACCCTCCTTCCTCCCAACAACGATCCTCCCTCTTCCCCTCCATCTTCTATTGTTTCCTCCCTTCAGTCGTCGTCATCATCAACTGCAACTCTTGTCGCCGTCTGTCGACAATGTATCATGCCTTGTAATCAATTGTCCATCTCTCTTTTTCTGCGTCTCGCAATCCCGCGAGTTTCGTCATGGTCTTGAGAAAGTGTACCATCTGTGACCGCCGCTTCAAGAAGACCGAGCATTTCAAGCGCCATGAGCGGTCGCGTTAGTAGCCCCTTTTCAGTTTCCTGCATCGTGGGCACAGAATCTGACAATAACCTCCAGATACAAAAGAACGTCCGTACGAGTGCATGGTCTGCCACAAGCGGTTTTCCCGAAGGTGCGTTGCGCATCTCGATCTGCTCGGCCATATATCCCCCGGCAACATGTCTAATATCGGATTCTAGTGATGTTCTGAGCCGACATGCCAAAGGCCACAATAATCAGGCCGCAACTAACAAGACTACGATGAAAACCAAAGAGTCGTCGACGGAGCAGGCTCAGGATCGACGGCCCTCGACGGTCCCCGGAACCTCGCCAGCCGTCAACCCCTCCGATGACGGTCAACATATCCATCCCGGTCTCACTATGGACCCGCATCGAATGCAGAATCTGCCGGTCACGCCGCGTGAAATGCCCCTGCCAGCAGCCGGCATTCCACCGTCCTCTCTGGACTTTCTTGCCGACATCTCGGCTCATCATGCCCGCACGGAAGCGGACATCAATCCCATGATGATCGACGACCAGCAGGCGTATTTTGGGTGGAACGAAGTCCCCCATCTTCATCCGGCGGACCAGAACCATGCAAGAGGGGTCGCGTTCGATCCGATGCCTAACGAAATGTTACAGCTGTGGTTGGAACCCCGCGGTGATACTGGTTCTCACCATGGTTCGATGGACTTGATGCGAGACACCAACTTCGGCTTGATTGGCGATAATGTCGCAGCCACGCCCGACAGGCAGAATCGACACTCGATCGACACGATCAACTCCGGAGACAATATCCCGAATGAGCGGTTCGACAAAGTGCAGCGCTATTGGCTCGCGCCGTCGAATCACGTTGGACGCCTCGTGAACTCCCTGTGGCGGGATATGGCGAATTGCGATCTGGATAACATCTTCGCCGTGCCGACCTTGCACCAGGTCAATGGCCACCACTCAGAGGTTTTTCAGGGTTCACGCTACGGTCTCGACGAGGAGTGCAAGCAGCAGCTCCAGGCTGCCTTTGCTCAGATGCAAGCCATCAACCCGCAACTGCATACTGAGAACGATGCTCTCTCGCCGGCCACTTCTGGCTCGGGGTTGAGCTGTCTTCCCAACTTTCCACCTGCCGAGATTCTGGACATGGCGCTCGACTTGTACTTTCGCAATTTCCATCCTCTCGTGCCGTTTGTACATTTGCCAACCTTTTCGGCCAAGAAAACACGCCTACCGTTACTCTACGTCATGTGCCTGATTGGCATGGTCTTGCTGGGGACGAAAGGAACCACGACTTTTGTGGCAAAGAATTTTACGGTATGTTAACTTTTTTCCAAGGCTGGAGGATAGAACTTCGGCTTCTTTTCATACTGAACATACACTGACCAATTTGTTAGTCTGTTCTCGAGAAGCTGACTGTTGATCTGGCACGATGCTCGCTGGGGCATGATAATCCCGCGGGAACCATGTCCACGTTTGCAACTACCTTTCTGTTCCTCAACCTTGCCGCAATGACGGGGGTGAGCATCATATGCCTCCTGTATATATTTCGATTTTCTGTCGATACTGATGAAATTTGCAGGAGAAAAAGCATATCGAGCAATGTCAAATGCTCTACGTGAATCTTATGTCTGTAAGTAAATCAGCGGCACCAACGCTAGGGACGAGTGTTGACATCTCCTGTTAGATTACGCAGCGGCATGGACTCTTTGCAGCAACCGAAGGCCAGATACTTGACATGAGCCTATTTGAAGCGGTGCCTGATATTGATATGAGGTGGAAGGCTTGGAGCAAAGTAGAATCTGCGAAAAGGTGAGATACATTCCACTTCCTGTGTCGCGCGAAAACATTCTGATAGCCAAGCAAGATTGATCGTCGGACTTCTGCTGCTCGACTCGTGGTATTCTGCGTTTTTGACCACAAGCCCTATCGTCGTACCTGATTCAGTCCAAGTGATTCTTCCGTGCAACGACGCCCTCTTCCGGGCCACTTCCTCTATGCGGTGGATGCAATTGATCCGTAGTGGCAAAAGGATCTTGATGCCTACCGTCATGTCTCCATCCGAGAACATCAATCTCCCAGCGTTAGATGGGCCCGTTGATGATTTTTGCATGCACGCCGTCCTTGCAATGATTCAGCTTCGACTGTCAGAAGCCTACCACCGCTTATTGTCAAATCGTGCAAGCTATCCATTTGCTCCCTGCCACACATACGCCATGGATGGTCGCGCAAGATGTCTGCCCTCCCTGCAGCTTCAGGTGGTCAACAATTACGGCGAAATACTTGATCGACTCAATCCGAACTCGGTCATCATGTGGCACCACATGTGCATGATGCTGACGGCAGACATTCAAATCTTCGATCTTGCTGCAGGACGTGCAGGTCCCCAGCCCGCCCGAAAAGCGCTGGATGATATCGCCGCTTGGTCGCAGACCCCAGCGGCTAGAAGGGCTTGCCTACATGCAGCTCATATATACAAAGCCATGACTAACCGCAAAGCCTCGGAGCACACCATGTTCCATTCTGTGTTCTCGCTCTTCTCTGCTGCACTCGTACTAGGTTTATACACATTCATGGTTCCGCACTCACCCGAGGCTCAGGTTGGGGCTGCCTCCATCGAGTTGCTGGACGATGTCGATTGGCAGCAAGTGGGGACGGAAGGCTTCACGAGTTTCATGGAGCCCCGAGGCAGTCAGTCATTTACTCCAACTGACGATCCAGCGGTGAACTTCATCAGGAATGGAGGAACGATTTACATGCGAGGAGTGCCCTTCCAAGGGGGTTATTTGTCGGCCCGACGCATCCTGCTTGACTATGCAGGTCTACTCAAGGATGCCGGGAAGTGGAGTGTGCGGAAGTTCTCTTATGTGCTTCATATTATGAGTGACGTTCTCATGGACGTGGAATGAGGTCTCAGCACATACTGTTCAACATGACTGCGTGGTTCTTGCGGCCCCTAGGATGGCTATGGTCATTTGTGCATGCTGCACAACACGTGTCTTTATACGGAGACTCGATACGATGGTTTACGGCTGTTATACAAATCTTGACCTGTCAAGGTGCAGCTCTTCCGGCATGAGTCTCGGCGCGGAATCCTCTTCGGGAATCGGGGATTGTTCGAAACTGTGCACAGAAGCTGAAAACTTCCGAGAACCATGGCCAAACACAGAAGCAGATTCAATACGACGATTGGATTATAGCCTTGAGGGCCTTGCAGACCACTGCATTCTATCCAGCCACTTCGCTTTCCGTCTGTGATGGGCAAGGACTTCTTTTGTCATCCAGCTGAAGGATGACCCGGGATTGTTTTCAGGTGCATCGTGAGGCTTCTAGACCTTGGCATAAATGCATTCCATCAAACACGCCTACGATTCACTCGAAAGTGCCACATAAGCGCCAGGCATGAGTGGATGAATTGTGGCGGTAAATTACCCGACAATCACTGGCAGCGCTGATGAGGGTGGCGTCGCCATGACCGTAGGGGAGATTGGGGTATACTATTTTGATTTATGGTACCATCTAGTGAACTTCTAATCTCATGTGACAAGCCTGTATGGGGATACGTGTATGATATTTGATGGCGGAACGGTCCAGCTCATAGTTGTGATTGGTTTCTAGTAAAGATCTTGAATCATCCATCAGTCTGGTTCATGAAAGCAAAGGAAGCGAAAGTACATCAACATCTCCTTCTCCTCCGTCAGATGCACACTCAACGTATAATTCCCATATTCCCTTATCTCCGACCGCCCCTCCTGATGATAGCCCTCCGCCAACACAAAACGGCACGCTATACCGCTCCTGACCATCCTCGTCCCACCCTCCGCATCGAAACCATACCAGTAATTCTTAGGTGAGAAAGAGGTGGAAGCAAGTTATGGATAGGGAAGGTTTCTACCTAATATAGCCCGGAGGTGGTAGAAGGTAAGCAGCATTTATATATCGGGAGAGCACAGCTTGCTGTGCGTACCCAGGTACATACCGTCTAAGTACTTGCAATGGTCAATATTCAGCGTATTCTTGTATTTTGGTGATATCCGTATAGCTCTATATACAACATGTGTATTCTGTCTGTACATTAGGATCTGCAAGGGTATATATAACGCTACGTCCAAGAAACAATATCATCATCACTTGTACAGAAGCCCCTCCACCATCTCAGCGATGGCCAACGAACTCGTCAACCCGGGACTCTCGATCCCCAGCAAGTTGACAAACCCCGGGAACCCTTCTTCCTCCTGGATCACGAAATCCTGGAAGCCCTTGCCCGTGTTCACGGCCCCGCCGCGGTGCAGCTTGGGTCGGATGCCGCAGTAATCCAAATCAATCGCCTCCGGGCTGATGTTGGGCAGATACGCCATGATCTCCGGCAGCGCCTGCTGGAGCCGCCCCGGGCGGGGCTTCAGATCGTTCGGATCGTCGACCCATTCCACGTCCGGGCCGAAGCGAATCCGCCCGGCCATGTCGAGCGTGAGATGCGTGCCCAATCCACCGTGTCCCGGCAGCGTGGCCGGGTACACCAGCACGGACGGCTTGGGGAACGAAGCCGAGTACGAGAAATACGTCCCCTTGGCGTAGTACGGGGTGCGGTGTCGCTCCGCGGGCAGGACCATGTTGTTGATGTAGCACGCGTAGTTGCCCGCGCTGTTGATCAGCGTCTCCGCCGTGATGGACGTCTCGGTGCCATCCTGCGACGAGGTCGCGAAGATCTCATATCCGTCCTTCCCGCCGTTCAGCGGCTCGATCCTCGTCACGGGCGTGAGAAAGGCGCAGTCCCCGCCCCGGTTCTCGAAATCACCCTGTAGATACGTCATGAGGGCGTGGCTGTCGACGATGCCGGTGCTCGCGCTCTCGAGGATGCCCGCCTGCGCCCGCACTTCGGGCTCGCGGCGCAGCGCCTCCTCCTGGCCGATCAACCGGGTTGGAACCCCCAGCGACTTGGCGTGCTCGTGGACCTTGAGCGTGGCCTTCCATTCCTCGCCGGTCTGCGCGACGATCCATTTCTTGGTGTTGCGATAGGGGATGCCCTGCCTCTCGCATAGGTCGTACAGCATTTCCTTGCCGCGGATGCAGAGTTTGGTCTTCAGCGAGTCGGTTCCGTAGTAGAGACCGGCGTGGATGACCTGTGAAGATTTTAAATCCCATGAGCAATACGTAACACGGTGCTTTTTTGGTCAAGGGGCGCATATTCACTGCGAGAGTGAATTACCTCGGAATTGCGACTGCTGGTCTCCGTCCCCGGAGCGGCGTGTCGTTCGAGGAGAATCGTCGACGTTCCTTCTCGAGATGCCAATTGTCGGGCGATCGCGAGGCCGACGACGCCCGCTCCAATGACCTACAAGTGCGGAAAGCAGGGTCAGCATGCGATCTGCGATCGCCAGTGGTTTGCACTGGCAGGTATACATGAGCGACAGAAGGTCCTCAAGACATGGTCCCATACCGCATGTGTGAAGTCCGCGCTTGACGAGCGCGTGCTCGAGAAGCTGCGTCGGAATTGCAGCGGCCTCGGCGAGAAACGTAGACGGGAAGCCATCACGAGAAAAGGGAAAAAAAACGATGAGTTGAAGATGCGCGGGAGTTCCTGAGCGCCCTCCCCCTCTGGCTCCAGCTTGTGGACAATTAATGGGGAAATGCGCGGGAAACTCCCCGCTCGTCATGGAGTTACCGTTCTTGGCCGGGGTGGATCTCGGCGATGAGGCCGATCCACTGATAAGGCAGCAGCGCCTTCCCTCTATCGGAAAGAGTGCATGTGCGCGGAGTTTTGATGGAAGGAACTATCGTGCGGCATGGCCGTTCTTAGTTGGTGGATGGAATATTTATTGGAAATGTTTCCAGTAAACGGAACCACGCTGAAAGAATGCATTTCTTTCAATTCTCTCAGGTTCCTATATGTATACAACAGGTTCCCTCTGGAACCGTCCAACAAAGTGGTATATCTAGGTCGCTAAAGCGCAAGAAACTGCCAAATAATGTCTGTCCCATATGATGATCGTGAAGCCGCTGCCCAATCGCTTCGAGTATTAACTATGTTCAGAATGAAGAGAGAATTTATGAGCAGCCTATTCGTATGATCAACACCCTTCTTCTATCAGTCCATGATGCTAGCCGCGTCGCCCATAATTCTTGAGCATTTCATCAAAGTGCTACAGAAGGTCAGCCTCACGCCCTTCGAAATATGCTTTCGTGAGCCTACCTGCTTTTGCTCGGTTGCTAATTTGCCGTGGGTATCCTAGACTTTCAATCAGCGACAAAAGAATCGCTCAGCATCACAAACAGACTTACACTTATTATAGTCAAGATTAAAGAATAGTTGTTGAAGAGAAACCTCTCTCTCCTCTTAGCATCTCCACTGCTTCGACTCAACTTCGTCAGAAGAGCATCAAACTCTGCGGTCAGCCGTGCCAGGCTGTTCGATACGGGTTCATCGTCTCCGGCTTCGCTGCTGAGTGCCAATATGCCGTGGAGAAGCTGTCCAAATCGCTGGGTCAGAAAGTGGGGAGCCGACGACTGCTTCGAGTCGTCACCCCCAGCCAGGGAAAGAGCAGACATTGCACCGCGACCGGTGTTGGATGCCACTCGCTTGAGCGATTCACAGTGAATGTCCATGATCTGCTGGAATCGTGGCCATAGTTGCATGTTGATGCCGTTGATGTAGGAATCGGCAACCGGAACTTTACGCCGCTGCAATTCAAAAGCCGCCTGCTGATTCAATCGCACACATATCAACACACCGAGGCAGTCGGTCGCGTTCTCAATCAGTTGCTTCGCCAAGCCTTGTCCAAGAGCAAAGACCGGGTCAAAGATCTCAACCGCCTTGCGGGATATCTGATGGAATGACAAAGCGGCAAACATTCCTGTCATGAAAGAATATTCGGCTGATATATTGTCCACGAGAGCAAGGTTGAAGTTCCTGAAAGGGACTTCGATTCCATGAGAAGAATTGTCTTCCTCAGCGAGATACGATGATAGCGCCATGTGGTTGCTAGTCCGGAGAATGTCAACCCTTCGTCCAAGGGAGAAGGGGTCGTGTGCCGCAGCACCAGCTCGGCCACCAGGAATGAGGTTTCCTATTGCCTTATCTCAGCAACAATTCCAGATAGAATAATGGAAGGTATGGGATGGCTCACCAGTTCGCTGCGATGACGGATCGCCTCCCAGAACTTCGTTGCGATCGCTGGGGTATAGTTTGACCTTCTCAAGGGCTTGGAGGTACCGAGTGAAGTTCGATAGATAATACCATCGCATGGTGTTGATGTATGCCTGTGTGATTTCCCCCGTAAGTTTAGTGTGGGCTCTCGAGATGTAACTATAAAGGTCCTTGAACTTGACCAAGCGCTGTTGCTGAATGATCTGCGCGTTGATATTCGGAGACCGAAGTGCCTTTATTTGGGAGACCAGATAGTCGCGAATTCTCTCAACCGCCTGCCGATCCGTCAGACTCATTTGTCTCTGCTGGTCAAAGGAGGTCTCTCACTTTATTCTTAATATCGGTTAAGAGGGGGCGCACATCCTCGATCGCCTTGGAGCTGCTAGAACCGGAGGCCTTGGCCTCTATGCTTGCTGACCGGGTTTCTATTTCATTCAATGCCTTGACCCAATTCTCATCCATCGGCCCCTCGGATATCAATCGAACAGCTCTTGGCGAAATGCTGATTTCCTCCACAGCAGGCCCAAGAAGACGCTCCACATTCCGCCGGTTCTCCAGCATCGCATTCAATTGCACAGATCGTGATTGAAGGGTTTCGATTTCAGCAGATACAGCTCCAAGTTCGCGTTGAAAGTCATTCAGATACAGCTCGACCGATTTAGACACATCGTCGCATCCCTAGCACTGTGTTAACCATGCGGAAGAGTATCGGCGGCAGGTTATCCTACAGTAATCGCCGTGTGCAGGTCTTGAAACTTATCTCGTTCTTTCTCAACTAGAATAGTGGAAAAGTGGGTTAGCAATGGATCAGAACAGCAAGTGTTGCAGCGCAAGCATACATTGCTGAATTGTTTGCGCGCCGACATCGCTCTGCAAGATTCCCCTTGGTTCATCCTCATTCGCGACAAATTCCTGAAGACTGAGGCCATCAAAACGGATGTCCTCTAGCAATTGCGTGGGCTTTGCGCCCGAAACAGTGGTCGACACCGAAGCATTTGCATCAGACGGCTTTCCCTTTTGTTTACCAATGATATCGCTCAGGACGTCCAGCGGATCAGGTACATCAGAGGGTCGAGATCTCGCAGAGCCTTGTTTCAGGGTCAATCCGTTCGTGCTGCGGGCAGTGCCAGGTAGAGAGGTGGTCGAATCACTCGGCGTCAACAATACGGACAATGATGAGCTGCGCGGGCCAGCCGCCGGACGATTAGCTTGGGAGTTTGGCGACAGATAAGATGGCCTTTGCGGAGCTGGCGAGTAACTGCGATTATTGAAAGAAGCTCCTGAGGGGGTCGAATGGCCCGAAATGCGGTCGAGCCACATGGTAGGCGGCCAGCACGGTGAAGCGTGCCGATGTAGATCGAGTCACAGACCTCATAGAAATTGATCACTAGGCTTCCATAAGGGGGGTAAGCTTGCTGCCTTTCACAAGCTACAGGCACAGACCTTTGGCGAGACAAAGCAAGGCAGAAACAATTCCCAAGGCCATGTGTTAAGAATAGGTACGGGTCTGGATCTCCGGATGGCTCCAGATGCCGTTGATAACGGGACAATCAAGATCTACGGACGCTCAGAACGCCCAACTGTGCAAAGCAGTGTTCCGACGCTAGAACGTTTTGGGTGCTAGCGATGCGAGACCCCGCCACAACAAAACTGCCTTTTTCGCTTTCGGTCCATTTGATTTCTTTCCCCCGTCTCTCCTTCGTCTCCTCACCCACGAATTTTTCCTTCTGTCTTCTTTTCTACATCGTCCTTCTCTTCATCGTTCCCTAGACGTTTTAGTCAATCTTCCTCAAACACAATCAACATGTCTGACGAGGTACGCCTTTCTCTTCAAGCACCTATTACTTGACTTTTTCTTTTTTTTTTCTCCTGCGCTCTTGGGTTGATGCAGCCCCGCATCTCGATCCCCCTCTTTTCCATCCTGCGCAGACAAACCCTGTCCCCTAGGAGCATGCAGAAATCCTTATCGCAACAACAGTTACTGACATCCCTCTGTAGCAGCACGATGTTACCTTCGAGTCCGCCGACGCTGGTGCGTCCGCGACCTACCCCATGCAGTGCTCCGCTCTGAGAAAGAACGGTCACGTTGTCATCAAGGGTCGCCCATGCAAGATTGTTGAGATGTCCACCTCCAAGACTGGAAAGCACGGTCACGCCAAGGTTCACATTGTCGCCATCGACATCTTCACTGGCAAGAAGCTCGAAGATCTCTCTCCCTCCACCCACAACATGGACGTCCCCAACGTCACCCGTCGTGAATACCAGCTTGTAAGTAGCCCTGATGATTGAAATTAGACTGATCAATAGTGACTGACCTGTGCGAATCAGCTCGACGTCACCGACGACGGCTTCCTTTCCCTCATGAACGAGAACGGTGACACCAAGGACGATGTCAAGGTCCCCGAGGGAGATGTCGGTGAGAGAATCAACAGAATGTTCAAGGAGGAGGAGAAGGACTGCAGTAAGTTGCCAAAATGGAAATGATTTTGTCTTCACGGAGCAATAGATGTGACTGACTGTGGATACCAGACGTCGTTATCCTGACTGCCATGGGCGAGGAGGCCTGCATGGAAGTCAAGGAGGCCCCCAAATAAACAAAAGTGTCATGAGTCTCTTTCGCTGGGCCTTCCCTACTTCTATGCCAAATCCTTTTGTTTCAAAGGTCTTCTCTACTATTATGTCCTCATTCCTGTGAAGGATACGACACTTTTGGCCAGATCCACGGCATGTTTGTTGCTTGACTAGTGTGTGACTTTTGTCTCCGTCAGTATAGCATTGGATGTCGTTGAGTTGGCCAAGAATTGCTTTAATTGGCAGCGTAGTTCTCTGTGTGAGGAACAGTCCCGAGTTCAGCACTTTTACGATAGTTTGACGAATAAACAAAATTCAGTGCCAAATATGACACCTAATAATCATCGAATCGTGGTCACATATCTCATAAATCTCTAGAATTATAATTCATTTTTTTAAAAAATATATATATAAAAATAAAAATAAAAAGGATGCAAGTCCGAATGCATTAAAAGCAGCAGACCCTTGTAAATATTTCTGGGTACTCCAGTGGCAGATCAGCAAAAGTCTGGTGGCGAGACCCCAATCCGTGGTACCTCTGCTTTAGCTTGAGGTAAATGCGAAACAAAAATCTTGCCGGCGTCAACGGGCTGCAGTCGACATGATTGGGTGCACAACATATCACCCGCTTTCTTCCAATTGCAACTAGGTCTGTCTCAGCATGAATATCTGCGCCCTGTATGGAGTACATTACCCGTGGGGTCTGTGGGCAGGAAGGATGTCGCGAGACGCGGTATTATCTCGATAATGGACTCTGGTTCTGTAGGCGGGGTCATTTGCAGGAGGTATGGATGGGAACGCAACCAACCCCTTTGTCGCAACAACCAGTGTCATCGGCACGAAAGAACCAAGAATCCTTACTGATCGCATTTCTGGCTCTTACTATAGGGTCGACAAGTTGAAGAGGATCCCGATGATTTCGGAATTCAGGGCAAGAAACATCGGCTGAAGAAAGTTGTTGCTGAGAAGGGTCAGAAAAGTGAGCTGCATGTGATCTCGACTTATCCGTCAGAACAAACCTGCTAAATCAATCTCTTCTAGCATATCGTGGCCGACAAGCGTACACTTTGTTTTTGCAAGTGTACCAATTAATTCTTTGGAAGCAGAGTTATGCGCTCGTCCATGACAGAGGATTTCCCACACAGCTAGAGGTACGCACAATCAACTGAGAAGGGAAACTAGAGCTAATCCATTTGCAAGAATGTCGTTCGCGATCTCTGGGCCCTACGCCTTGAAAGCTACTCCGATAAGATAAGCAGGACCGCTGAAGCCGATGAGGAACCAGAGTTATTCAGCTCTCAGCCTACAGCGACTTTCGAGGCCGATGAAGATTCGAAATCAGGCGGCAGGAAACTACTCTGGCCTCGTCTAATTGATTCCATAGCTCTGTGCTATCTGGGAACCCTCCTGCTTAGGCTTCCGGTTGGTATCGGGGACTTTCACCGGTTAGTTTTGCCGATGCTCCATATCCTCGTGAGAGAAATCCAATCTGACTTGATATCTCCTCAGGATGGTGATGCGGGAAGAAATTCCCTACATTAGGATCGTCAAGAGCATCCCTCGCGAAATGAGGGATAAACTTCCCCAGGAATATCTTGCACTTATCGAGATTAGGGTGAGACTGTTGCCATGCAGCACTGGAGTTCCGACACAAATATGAGCTGACATCACGAAAGAGTATACCAAAATCTGAGCACTTGCACAAATCTGTGCTGGAATTGGCGCTCCTCTATAACCGAGAATTCGGGGCCTCGTTCCCATCTTTAAACGCACCCCTTATATTATTTAGATACATCAAGAGCCTTGCGCTTCCCGGTATGGAAAGTCTACGTTTACTCGAATCAAGCAGCACTCTTTGCTAACAGGCTCCTATAGTTGAGATATACCCGGCTGTCAGGAAGTTACAGGAGCTTGTCGGCTATACTTATACTTTCCCAACGAGCATATTAGGAAAACGAAGACATCTACACCTACCAGAAGTGCAATTGGTCGCCCTTATTGTTGTCGCGACAAAGCTGTTTTTCCCTTTTGATACAGTCAAGAGGTATCCTGCCTCGCTGAGTGAGCCGGCCGTGCAGGTCATCGACTGGGTTTCTTGGGCGCAGGCCCAAAGGCAGTTTGACAGGAGGGAAACCGCCGGGGGTAAAATTGGCAAGGGAAACGAGATTTTGGTCAGTGAAAAGGACGTGTTTGAGATGACATCGAGCCAGCTGGATGAGTACATGGATTGGTACGAGAATAGCTGGGTCGACCACAGCAAAGGTACGAAATGTCAAGCATCTGCCTTCCGTACCCGCCCGATGCTAACTTGTTTCCAATAGCCTCTGCCACGTTTGCAGACATGTTCCCTACAAACCGAACCGCCGTAGAGACACGATCCGATGCTTCCCCATCGGCCGACGGTGACGACGAAGCTATAACCTCAAAGCTGCGGACCGTCATGAGCCAGCTAAGGCTCAGAAGAACAATCTCGGATGAGAATGCTTCCAACCTCGAGAATGAGATACCCCGCCCAGGCTCCTTGTATGAGCGTTACCGTACAGAGTCGGAACTCCCAGAGCCAGCGCGTCCATTTTACATAGCAGTAGCAAAGCTGGTCGGCGTGACTCTGCCAACGCTGGTTCGGGCCGTGTTCCAGACGGAGTACAAGATGTCACGGTGGCAGGATGAACAGAGACGGATGGAATATCACGGAGAGTTGCCGGAGATGGAGCTTTTAATAAACACAAGTGATGATGATATAGAGGGGCTAGATGACCAAGGTCTGTCGGATTAGGATAACAAACATGAATGAGAAAATCATTTAGAAGTTCAACCAGAGATCAGGTGATAAGAACCTAGAAGACTTCTAGCAGTAAATCATCGGTTAGTGTCTCATCGAGCACTTGCTTAATTTAATGGAATGAGACATGCTCTGTGTCCCTGAGGACTAGACTCCAGAGAGATCGACATATTCTCGAACTCATGCTACAAGTGAGGGAACTTGGGCACGACTGATAAAGGATCATGCTATCAGTCTTGCTTGCTGCGTTCTTGGTCGATTTCGGAGACAGAAACCGGGAAATTGTGGAGTCCCGGGCCTAAGACCTGGAAGCCTCCCGCCGTTCGAGCTGAAAACGGAAGCGGCAGCTACTAGGGCTTAGGGTATCACCAAAGTCGTCCACCCTTGCTAAGCGAGAAATCCTCAAATTGACATCGCCTCCTACGACCGAATTCCCAGCCGATCGTCAGCCAGCAACAACGAAAATCGCAACCAGTACGTTTGATGGATTCCGTTATGACCGTTGAAATTTGAAGAGATGAAGAGCTAACATATTCTCGTTAATTTTTTACAGTGCAGATGTAGGTCTATATTCTGATTCCCAAGCCCTCAAAGTCACCCGCCCTCTTGCCCAAGATATACCGCTTTCAACCCCATCCGACAAGATCTCCACGACGACCCAAAAAAAACAATGAAAACTGACTCGATATTTCTTTCCGCATTACAGCTTCGTCAAGACCCTGACGGGTAAGACCATTACCCTCGACGTTGAGTCGAGCGACACCATCGACAACGTCAAGGCCAAGATCCAGGACAAGGAGGGCATCCCCCCTGACCAGCAGCGCCTGATCTTCGCTGGCAAGCAGCTCGAGGATGGCCGCACCCTGAGCGACTACAACATCCAGAAGGTACGGAGGAACTCTTTTTTGATTTGGTTGGAATATTATGCGGTCGGAAGTGAAGGAACGTGATGCAACGCGACTCGGCCGTCTTTTGGCGGTGTCTCCCGGGATCTGCTGGAACGTTCGATTTTGCGAAACGGATACATCGACTGGGATTTTGTTTGCTTGGATCTGGAATGGTGACTGACGGATATCGTTTTCAACTTGTATAGGAGTCCACCCTCCACCTGGTCCTCCGTCTCCGTGGTGGTATCATCGAGCCCTCCCTCAAGGCTCTCGCCTCCAAGTACAACTGCGAGAAGTCCATCTGCCGCAAGTGCTATGTACGTTCAGCTCTCCTCGCATCATCTCTCGATCTCGGACGGACCTTCGGGGAATGGTCGAACGAACTTACCCGGTCGACTAACTTGGCTGACTCGATACAAATAGGCCCGTCTCCCCCCTCGTGCCACCAACTGCCGCAAGAGGAAGTGCGGCCACAGCAACCAGCTGCGTCCTAAGAAGAAGCTCAAGTAAACGATTCTTATCTTTTTACGGTTCTATGCGTTTGTGGTGTGACCTTGGGGCCTGTGAATGGATTGCAGCACAGGGAGGTTAAAAGGCGTTGGAATCATGAAACACTATGGCCGAAGTCAAATGTTTTTAGTTGACTCCCTCTCGGATGAAGTTGCAATCAAATAACAAGTTCAATGTGTAAAAATTTCAACCTGACGATTCCCGCTTTTCATTTTATTATCATTCTCTTTATTGGGTACAGATACGGGATATGGCGAAGGTCAAAGGGTCAACCGTCAACAGATGGAGAATGAGGAAAGCTTGCTACCAGAGCAAAGGTGAAACCCGACCGAACGCAAGTGCAACATCATGTTGAGGTTTTGGAACCTGGAACAGCCTCTGGACTACCCCTCACATCCTGAACATCACCCGCCGCTTGTCATCATGGTCATGGTCATCGTCATCGTGGTGCTTGTTCTTCTTCGAGACGGGGCTTCCGTGTCTAACCGCCGCAATTCGACATTAGTAAACCACCTTCAGAAGGATGCATTCAAGAGAACAAAAGAGGGGGGATAGAACGTACGCGAAGAAAAGGACCTTAATAGCAATAGCCAGCCCCGCATGCAACACCACCACGAGAATCAAGAGGATCTTGCTCGTCTTGGCATCCGTGGCGCTCAGAACGGGGTACAGGTTGCGCAGCAGGAAGAAGACCGTCCACCCGAACCCCACTCCCACGAGGGCCCAGTTCAGGGCCGTCAGCGGACTCCAGCTCACCAGCGCAACTCCGATCCAGACCAGGTTCGCGTATCCGTACAACGCCCAGCACTCGATGAGATCCGCGGTCGAGCTACCGAACCACCGCAGCGCCGCCCACAGCGCAATGGGAACGACGCCCGAGTAGCCATAAATCAACCCCGCAGCTCCGGACAGAAGCGTAAAGTCGTATTCGAAATGGTCCGCGTCGTTGTTCGAGAGGTACTGCGAGATGGTTCCCGTCAGGAACAGGATCACCACCACAGTCGTTGCGATCCAGAACGGCCCGTAGAGGTCGGCGTTTCCTTCGAGCACGTCCAGGAAGTTGCTGCGCGGGTACAGCGCCGCGACGCATCGCCGCAGGACTTCGTTCGTGTCCACGTCAAAGTATTGGGAGTAGTAGTGGATGGACCACCAGCGATGCTTGGAAGGGGTGCCTCCGGGCGATCTGTCACGGCCACGGGAGGGACCTCCGCCGAGAAAAGGCGTTGAGTCGGGTTGGACTTTGGAGCTTCGTTGGTCATTTTCAAAGTCTAAAGATGGTTAAGCACACATGATAAGCATCCCAATCAATGAATGCATCCACAGTAGAATTGAATGTGATGGAGAATGACATACTGGATGGGTGAAATTCGAGGTCTTCTTGAAGGTCAGTGTGCCCGAGGTCGCCCTGAGTAGAACGTTAGAAAGAGACCGATTGTCAATGAAGCCCAAAAAAAAGACATCCCTTACCTCTGCATCCACATCTACGACCACATCATAGCCCTGGTTTGCCATGTTGGTACGGCACCTATGTTCGTCTGTTTTCCTTGGGAGAGGACTCGAGGAACAGATAGCTCGGAGGTTGGTTGAAATGCAAGAGTACACATAAGCTCTCCGCGCGTCGGGAGCCACGCACCAGCCACTGCGGTGGGTAACTACGGCACGGCGGATATCCAATTTGCTCCCCAAGTCCTTTCTCTATTACGACGAGAGTCATAACTGGGCTAAGTTACAGCATGTATAGTTCTAAATTCCTCTCCTTCTCTATATTTCGTACACGTCTGTAAATCTCATACAAGTACAGCCAACCCGCAGTGAGCCTAGCATTACATCGGTGGTACCTAAAACTGATCATGACCATAAAACGCTGCTTTAAACCTGTTCACATAATACCAGATCGAAGTGTCGATGCCCTTCTTCCTCATCCAGAAAGACACGGCAGCAACGAGAATGGTGAGTGCCGCGGTGCCAATCGTTTTCCGGTGCTTTCTTAACACAGCCAAAGCTTTCTGCCCGAGCTCTTCATTGCGTAATTGTCGTGTTTGTTGCTCGAATAATTCAACAGCTTCCTCGGCCGACTGCTCGTCAAAGATGTCCCGGGATGTCTTCAGCACGCTGCAGTACGGAATTCGCTTCCAAACTCCCCGTGGCAATGACTCGGGAGGGTAATCTTCGAAAAGCTGGAGGGTTCGCGAGATCAAGCCTTCCAGGTCAAGAGGATTGGGAAGTTTCGATAAGGTAAAATGCAACATTTCCGGTTCGTCCTCGGGGATTTCCAGTAGCTCCTTTTTGCGGGAGATGATGATCGCTGCAAATAGATAGATCGAGACGACAGGCTCGTGAGCTAGGAGGAAGTCAAAAAGCCGAGCGATATCGCTATACTCCTGGATATCGTGGGCATATAGTGTGAGAGTGGCTGCGAGGGCGAAGAACGGCCGTATACCAGACAGATGCTGCCACAGCCGTGGGTCGGCCCTTTCGACGATTGCAGGAATGAGTTGGAGGTGTTTCAGTGCTGGTGTAAGAGAGGGGAGCATATAATCTCTGATCCGGAAGAGGGAGACTTGAATGAGAGCTGGAGCGGCCTGCTGTTCCCCAAGTACCAGGAGCAAGACCTGGGCGATATCATGGTACCCTTGGAAGTAGCATAACATGGGGTATCTCCGCATCAATTGCGTTATCAGATCCGAGAGCTCTTTCTTCTTAGTGGAAAGCTCTTCGTCGGTTCCTGAAATTTGCCAGTCAGTTTGATTCCCTTGGTTTCAATGTCGTCCGGGAATTGACGAACCTTCAGGGTAGTATACAAACGACCGGTTTACGTCTAGTTGAACTTGGCCCTCGTCTGCATGTGGTGGCATGTCACCCCAAGCCGTACTTGATACACCCTCTTTGTCCCGGTCACATTGTAAGAGAATGGGCCCTAGATCAGACACATTAGATACATGCCAAGCGTGAGCAGATGGAAGATAGCTCACAAGCTAATCTGCGGATCTCATCCTGGAGTAGCCCGCCTTCTGAAGTAGCATATTGAACTAGTGCATCAAAGTCGCGCAAATCGCATGCCCGACGGATCGCATCTGCTTTCTCGGCGACAGCGCCGGACATTTTCTCCGGCTCCGACGTTGAACTTTCTGGCAAGTTTTCATCAAGAGGTGTGGAAATGCTTGCTTTGGTTTCTGCGACATTGGCGGAAAGCTCCGAGGTATGTTTGTTGGATGGCTCCATTAGGAGTTGAGTAATTTGCCAAAGCAGACACTGTGACTATTCAAGAGACTGCCCAGGAAATATTCGACTAAAGCTATTAACAGTGCCGAAGGAGCAATAGCTGGGGAAAACAAAAGATTCAGATGGAAGATGTGACAGTCTATCACCTCAGTATGTCACATGACCCACAAGCCTATTTCTTATGATGTCTTGCACCTTCACTGTATCTCTTCTCCTTCCTTCCCCATGCTAGAATTCTCGTATCATAGCTGCCAGATGGTTGAATGAGATGTCTGTTCGAGCCTATTACATTATTCTAGCATCACCTTTCTAAAACGTACTCTTTGAGTCAAACCCACAAATTCAAAATAACTTACTTCATCAATTTTCAACAGTCTAACCCTTTTTGAACTGTCAGGGATCAACGATCCACCAGTTGCAAGGGTGTGACTCCACATTGCCAACCAAGGAAAGAAGACGAGTCGATCTACACTTTGACCCCAGAAGATTCAGAACCTGACTAAGAAACTTAAATCATGGCCCGATCGAATGAACAGCCTGACCAGGGCAGAAATGAGCCTAGTCGACGAATGACTTTGCTTTTGCAAACGTCCGAAGAAGGAACCACCACTGAGCCTATCAACCTTGAAGAATTCACTCGGTTCTGTAGATCAGATCCCGAACGCCTATTCGAAGTCATTTACAACCGGATGACTACGGAGACAGAGGCTTATAATAATCTAGAGGAACAGAGGGTTCTTTTAGCTGATGAGAAGGAAGCTTTGATAGAAGAGAATCAGACCTTGAAGGAAAAGATCAGAGACAAAGACCATGCTATCCAAGAATTGATGGATGAGCGTGACCGCTACAAAGATGCATTCGCCCAGCAATCCCTACTGGCCACAGAACATCGAGGCTCCGCACGCAATTCACCAGCAGCGAGCTCTGACTTTAACAAGAAGACTGCAAAAATCCCAGATCCCCCAATCCTGACTGATGGAAAAGATCCTAAGTTTGAAGACTGGCTTAATCGAATTGAGGATAAGCTAGCTGCCAATGCCGACCATTATCCGACTACTGTAATGCGTCTTGCCTATGTGAAGAGTCGCTGTGGAGGACGTGCAGCAGAGCATATCCTAGCGAGATCTCGCTCCGATTCAGTGAACCCGTATCGGGATTCCATAGATGTCACTGATCATCTGAAAACGATCTTCCAAGATGTGAATCGAGTCCTTAATGCAAAGGGAAAGCTCAGACGTCTGTTTATGAAGAACTCTGACAAATTCCAGGATTTTCTCTCCGAATTTTCCTATCTTGCACAAGAAGCTTCCCTCGCCGATGCAGAGTGGAAGGAAGAACTCTATTACAAGTTGACAACGGACATGCAGCGTCTAGTGATTCGCGAAAGTAATGATCCCACACTGGAATTTAATGACTTTATTGTCGCCTGCACTCAAACAGCCAACCGCCTTGAGCAGATATCCTTTAACGAGCAACGCAAGAGCCGGGGAAATACGAAGAACCAGACCCCAAGCACGGGCAACAGTACTTCCACGGCAACTATCCATAAGACTGCTGGAACGAGTCAGGTTACCGGACAATCTACGAGCTCTGCAAACCGCCTTAGTTCTGAAACTCGTAACCAGCTGATGAAGGAAGGAAAGTGCTACAATTGCAAGCAGATTGGTCATAGATTCTTTGAGTGTCCTCTCAAGAAACAAACAGAATTGAAGGCCCGGGAATCGCAGGTACAGGCTGATCTCAAGGCCTTGGAAGATATTGATGAGGAGGTAGTCTCACCAACAATTACGGGAAATGCCAACGCTTAGGAAAAGACTCCTCCCTAAGCGACAACAGCGTGGAATTCTTTGAACTTGATCTGCAAGCACTACTAGGAAGAGGGCAAGATGCCTTTGTTGTCCAATCGCAACTAGTTAAAAACGGATACTCTGTTGCAGTTCAAGCCTTGATTGACACCGGAGCGAACGGTTTTATTTTCATCGATACACAACTAGCCATTGCATTAGCCAGATTCTTCCACACCCGAATGATTCCCTTGGACGACTCATGCGCGGTAAAGGGATATGATGGCAAAGCTACTACAGCCATTACTCACGCTCTAAAACTGACCCTTATGATTGACGACCGCCGACAACTAGACTTACCTATGCTGGTAGTGGACCTGGGAAGGCACGATCTAATATTAGGAAGAAAATGGTTAGCTGTGTTCAAGGTCCTACCAGACTGTGCAAAGGGACGACTCCTCTGGCCGGAAGACGTTTCACTCGCAGATCAAGCAGCTGGACTGATCCCTCAACCAATTCCGAAACAAATATTGACTCGCAAACAGCCAGTGAACCCCCGACACCAGGAAGACGCTACACGACGTGATGAGTTGATGGATAGAGAAGACATAAGTCAACAAGCACCGCAAAAGCAATTCATCAATCGAGAGCAAAGGTATTCCGCTCCAAGAACCTACCATCAAGACCATCGAGATTCCCTAGCCAGAATGAACCGACAGTTATGTCAATCCGAACCGGAGCCTCCCCCAGAACCTAGGAAACCCAAGGTTCAGTCAACGCGGCTTATAGAGATCGATATGGCGGCAATCGGAGCAGCCCCGTTTCATCGAATAAGCAGGAAGAAAGGAACCGAAGTCTTTGTGACTACTCTCTATGAGATTGACCGTGAAATTGAGGACCGGAAGGCTTTGAGCATCGAGGAAAGAATAGCCCGAGAGAAGATTCCATCTGCATATCGAGCATTCCAAGACGTGTTCTCAAAGGAAGCATCAGACACGCTACCTCCTCTCCGCGGAAGAACGAATCATCATATCAAACTGGAAGCAGGATCCTCAGCTGAACAAGTAGGGTACAATCCCTTATACAAAATGACCCTGGAAGAGTTGGAGGCGTCAAAACAGTATATCATTGAGAACTTGCAAAAGGGATTCATCACTGCAAGCAATGCACCTTTTGCGTCACCGATTCTTATGGCAAAGAAGCCTGGTGGAGGACTACGATTCTGTGTGGACTATCGAAAACTGAATGCATTGACTGTTAAGGACCGATATCCTCTTCCACTTATCGATGAACTCCTGGAACGGCTTAGCAATGCTAAGATTTTCACCAAGCTTGATATCCGGCAAGGGTTCCATCGAATTCGTATGAATCCAGCAGATGAGGATTTGACCACATTCAGATCTCGGTATGGCACCTACAAGTATAAGGTTATGCCATTTGGTCTGACTAACGGTCCCGCAACCTTCCAACGTTTTGTGAATGAAGTTTTCATGGACTACCTCGATGACTTTATGACTGCGTTTGTTGACGATATCTTGATCTACAGTAACAACGAGTTGGAGCATGAGGAACATGTCAAGAAAGTCTTACAACGACTAAGAGACGCCGGTTTACAAGTGGCGATTCACAAATGCGAGTTCAATGTCAAACGAACAAAGTATCTAGGCTTTATCATAAGTCCAGACGGGATCGAGGTAGATCCAGAGAAGACTGAAGTCATCAAGGAATGGCAAGTGCCTACCACCGTGAAAGGGGTACAATCATTTCTTGGGTTTTGCAACTTTTACCGACGATTTATAAGAGCCTACAGCCGTATCTCCAGGCCCTTGACCAGATTGACTAAGAACGATGTTCCTTTTGTGTGGGACCAAGCCTGTGAGGAAGCAATGCAGAAATTGAAGGAACTACTAACGAATGCCCCGATACTCGCCTACTACCGACCAGAGCTCTTGACCCAGGTGGAAACCGACGCATCTGATGGTGTAGTCGCCGGTGTGTTATCTCAACAAACAGAGGATGGACACTGGCATCCTGTGGCGTTCTATTCAAAGACCATGTCACCACCGGAGCAGAACTACGACATACATGATAAAGAGCTCCTCGCTGTAATCAGAGCTCTAGAAGAATGGCGCGCGGAGCTTGAGGGCTTGCAAAGGAGCGAGAGATTCCATATCCTAACCGATCATAGAGCTCTAGAGTATTTCATGTCGACGAAGAAGCTTAATGCACGCCAGGCTAGGTGGGCGGAGTTCTTATCCCGTTTCTTCTTTATCATCAAGTATCGACCAGGACGGCAGAATACACTTGCAGATGCGCTCTCTCGCAAGAGTAACCATGCTAGAATCGATCGAGATCAGCATCGTATGCGAGTCCTGCTACGACCAGAGTGCCTGGACAAAGGCATATTTCCTGAAGCTGAAGTCATGGAGCTGCAGTCGCCGCCAACCGAAGAGATTGACATCCAGTCACTATCCCTGCAGGAGGAATGGACACAGGAGGAGCAGGCGGACGATCAGCTCCGTCAAATCAAGCAGGCTGTTAGGGATAGGAATCCCCGTCTTCCTAAGCATCTACACTTGAAAGTCTCTATTGCTGAGTGCCGAATCAATGACCAAGATCAGCTTCTTTTTAGGGAACGGAGATGGGTCCCTAACTCGGAGCCCTTGCGGACCCGCCTAATGCAAGATACTCACGACTCAATGGTAGGAGGGCATCCTGGGCATAATACTCTATATGCGATGCTCGCTAGAGAGTTCTTCTGGCCGGGCATGTCCGCAGACGTCAAGAGGCTTACCCGCAATTGTGATATGTGCCGATCGAATGCAATCTGGAGAGACCGAAAACAGGGATTATTGAAGCCATTACCAGTTCCGGAACGCAAGTGGAGAGAGATTTCAATGGACTTTATCGTGGGACTACCTAAGTCGCATAACTGCACCAACATCATGGTAATCCGTGATCGACTGGGCAAGGGAGTCATCATCGAACCTATGGAAGACATAACGGCAGAATACGTTGCTAAGAAGTTTCTTAAAGTCTTCTACGCAATCCACGGCTTCCCAGAGGCTATTGTCTCAGATAGAGGAGAGCAGTTCGTCAGTGATTTCTGGAAAACCTTCTGCGATCTATTGAATATCCAGAGACGACTGTCTACAGCATGGCATCCGGAGACTGACGGATCTACGGAACGAGCGAATACGGAGGTCGAGCACTACCTACGGTCCTTTGCAGATTACACACAGGACAACTGGGCAATTTTATGCCCTGCTGCGATGCTGGCATTGAATAATCGAGACTGCACCTCGACTGGCGTAAGCCCTTTCTTTCTTGATCATGGATACCACGTGGAGCCATTGGACCTGGACCATGGTGATGATAACAGAGAGCCGAAGACACCTGCACAGAAGGCTGAGGCTATTGTGGGTAAGATTGAGGGCGCCTTAGACATTGCGCAGTCGGCGATGGTCGTGGCACAACAGCTACAGGAGGAATATGCCAATCAACGTCGGGATCCAGCATATGAGTATCAAGTAGGAGAGAAGGTCTGGTTGAGTCTTCGCAATATCAGAACGAACCGCCCATCGAAGAAGCTGGATCATCGGAATGCAAAATACACTGTGCTAGAAAAGGTGGGATCACACGCTTACCGGCTAGATGTGCCCCCAGGGATTCATGATGTATTCCACACATGGCTATTGCGCCCAGCGAGTGACGATCCATTTCCAAGTCAGCGACAATCCGATTGGCAACCGCCTGGAGTTCTGGTTGATGGCCAAGAGGAATATGAGGTTGAAAAGATCCTGAATGAACGACGAATACGTTGGGGAAGAGGCTTCCGCCACCAGTATCTTGTTAAGTGGATTGGATATGCAAAACCAACCTGGGAATCGGCTACATTCGTACAAGAAACGAAAGCCTTGGATGAATGGGAGCAACGCACTGAATCATCGACTCCAGCGATATAGGGACATATCGTTTTTTCAAAGGGGGGGGTATTGTGACAGTCTATCACCTCAGTATGTCACATGACCCACAAGCCTATTTCTTATGATGTCTTGCACCTTCACTGTATCTCTTCTCCTTCCTTCCCCATGCTAGAATTCTCGTATCATAGCTGCCAGATGGTTGAATGAGATGTCTGTTCGAGCCTATTACAGAAGAAATAGGTAGCAATGAATAAATAGATGCGTTAGAAGCAATTATAAACGTGATTCGCTGATATTCCACGCAGCCAGTTATGAAAAGTTATGTAATGGGAGATCAGTCTGGCTTTTCTTTATTATAGTAAATACCATATAAGCCTCATGAGCCTAATATTTGATTACTCAGTTGTGTTTCGAGGATGATGCCAAAGGTTGTATGCAAGTGAATGGCTTGAACAACAAAGATGTCCCCCGTTGGTGGCCTCAGGCGTGATAACAGGCCACATCCCGTGATTTGCCTGTAAATGTGTGTGGTACCGTAAATATTACTGCGCCCGCTGACAGCCCACCAAAGTCAATAAACCCACTTCCTTTCCAGAGATCGCCATGAAATCTGCGGCTGCTTCTAGGAGCCGATAAGCTTCATTGGATTTCTTTTCAGTTACCAAAAACTATAATATTATATATACGAACCGAGAAGTGCTGCAAGGCTGGTATAGCTTAAAGTGGCCCGGCCAGCATACATCCTCGTCAGTGATGTATTGACCAGCCTGGAGAAAAACGAGCAAGACTTCAATGGAAAAAAAAGCCAAAGCACCTTTTCTTCTTCTATGACTGACTGGACAATCATAAGGCTAAACCAAATGCTGCTTTATTGAGGTACTTTCCCATCAAGGTGTATACGCTAGTGTTCTACTGTGAGTCCTTGTTTTTGCCCGGGCGGTTCTATCTTGACCCCTAAACGGGTTAGTATTGTAAATGATTATTAGATAGCTTACCTTGAAGGCAGGTATTATCGTATATTGGAAGCATCTGCACCTCCTTTAATTGATCAATCGAACTTGACCTCCCGTCAGCGTGTGGTTTAGCAAGTTCCCTCGGGGTCAGCTTGGACCCTGCACTCTGTCGGCCTTCTCTGGAAGCTCGATTATCTGCACATACCATGACGAGAAGAGGTTCTAATACATCGATGAGCATGATCAATGATTACACAACTTTTATTTCGTGAGCGGTTGTCGTTGTTCTACAGTGCATGAAGCCCATGCCTCTGTTTGGACGTTGCAGCTCCCTCCTCGCATCACAGCAACTGCACCCTTCCTTCGTTTATTCTCACTCCCACTTTCCGAACATATGCTTGAAACCGTGAACTTGATGAAATAAGAGCTACCTTTCGGCCGGTCACCATCAAACGCTAGCATTTCCTCATCTGTTTCTTCTTATCCATTCAGCCAGGAAATCCCTCTTGAACCAGTCTGACAGTTTTTGGGGCCGCCTGTCTTGAGAACACTTCTGCCGGAAGTATAGACACCAGTGATCTATCTCTACATAAAATGGAAGGGCCACAGATAGTTCAGTCCGGCAGGGCGAAGTTTGGCCTGCTTTCGCAAACGGTGATACCAAGTCCAAATGTTCAATGGGTTTTACCTGCTCGCCTGAGACATAAACTACGAAACGACGTCGTTTTTGTCGGTGAAAGATGCCTACAGATCAAAGAAGCAGTCTCGGGTCTCCACCTTGAGGATGTAATGGTGAAGTCCGACTTCGACGCGAACATAATGGCAGCAAAGGTCATCAATGTGAACACGGAATTGTCCTGGGAAGAACAAATGAGACTAAGAGCTAGCAATTCAATTACGGCCGCCGATGCGGAGTTGCATGACAACCTGCCCCCACAGATACTTGTGATTGTGCTAGCCTCGAGAGAGTTGGTCTTCCTCTATTATTCGGAATCAAAAGAGAGCAATTTTATTCATTTTCGGCGACCCTTGCCATCTGATGTCAGCTCTTTCGAGAGATTTGGCCGGCATGTCGCAGTCGACCCGAGGTAAGCGTTTCTGTGGACCCTTTGCGAATACAGCGTGTTTATATGGTCGCAGATCTCGCGCGATAGCAGTCGCTGCATCAACTGATTATTTTGGTGTCTTCATGTTGAGACAGCCGCGAGTGCTCAAATCACAGATCGCTCAGAAGCAGCTAGATCCGATTTTGGAGGTACGTTGATGATCCTTCGGCCTACTCGGAATTTGTTGATGACACCCACTCTCTAGGAGCGGTTCTTTCGCGTTGATGGTGATATCTTGTTCATGGATTTTCTTTACCCGAAAGCAGAAGATGGCGACAAGATGATACTGCTTCTTCTAGTAGCCAAGGACGACGATACGCATGCTGTATGCTATGATTGGGATTCCAGTGAAACTTTGCGACACAGTTCTCCACGAGTGGTTAGGATACAGCTCCCTCGCGGGGACAGATTACCCACCATACTCGCACCGTTAAAGAAGGCAACCTCTTTCATGCTCGTGACTCCCACTTCCATTGCAGTTTACAAAAACATACTCGACCCCAGGCAACAGTCCAACAGGTACCCCCTTCCTGTTCCTGATCGCAAATCGCAGCGTTCCCCTCTGTGGACTCGATGGGCCAGGCCATGCCGCAACTGGGCGTACAACCAGAAACACGATGACGTGTATCTATGTCGTGAAGACGGTCAACTCTTTTACTTTGAGATCGGCAATGAAGGGGAGATTGAGCATCAAACCCATCTGGGACAGCTTTGCTGCGATGTTGATGCTGCATTTGACGTACTTGACATCGGCTTCGAGGGCGGTGATCTGCTTTTGGCAGTCGGAAACATGGGAGACGGCGGGTTATTCCTTCAAAAAGCGAGAGATCATCCTAGATGCGTTCAGCGGTTCCCAAATTGGGCCCCGGTTACGGATTCGGTGCTGATCGAGTCGGGCCAGAGCTCCGTAAGAACAAATTCCGCTCGAACATTTGTCTGCTCTGCATCTACCGTCGGACAAGGTGCTATTTTCGAGCTTCGACATGGAGTTGAGGCCCAAACTGGCTTGGTTCTCTCCCTGGAAGACTTTTCAAGCACTAGGGACATGTGGAGCATGGCAAACGCCGATAATGGGGGAGTCTATGTTCTGATCTCCGACCCTATGTCATCCCTACTCCTCTATGTTCCGAATGGCGAAGGGGAGGAAATATCTGCCATTGACGAAGAACTCTCTGGACTCAATGGTTCGAGGCAGACGTTAGCTGCAGGTTGCGCCCCTTCGGGTGTTCTCGTGCAGGTAACAGACAGATCTATCAATCTTGGTGCCACACACGGGTCATTTACCAGCTTTTGCTTCGAATATGACCCTGACCAAAGCGTAATAACGGCTGCTGTTAACTCTTCAGCGTCCATGGTTATCGCGGCAGTCAGAAGGAATCATGAGATTCGTCTCCATCTTACCAGGGTGGTGTCATCAGGCACCGAACTCCGAGCCGCTGGTATCGGAGAGCCCCTAAGCATCGAGTCTGAGCCTGTCTGTCTCGCAATCGAAGAATTTGCTTTTGCATCGTTCGTTTTCATAGGCACGGGCGACGGGAAATTGATTGTGTATCGTATCGAAGAAGATGGCCTGCACTATTTGTCTGACTTTACGGTCCAGACGAAGCAGTCAGAGGACACATCGAGAGCAATCGAATCCCTTGCAAGAGTAAGCACGGATACCGACGAATTCTTTTTGTGCGGTCTGCGGTGCGGTGCTCTGGTCGGGTTCGGTATATCTTTCGATCTTCACGATGCTGCATCCCCTATCGGTAAGCCAAGTGTTGTTCACAGAAGTCCAATGGCTTTTATTAACTTATTTCTTGAAATCAGCTCTAGTACAATTGTTCTCTCGACACATGGGTGATTCTCCTGTCAGGCTGACTGGCAGGGGGGCTTTCGCCTTGTTGACTTGCGATGAAGGATTCTGGCGCTTATCATGTAGCACGGATCATGGGGTTTCTTCGTACGATCTTAAAAGAATCTGGATTACGGACCAAAACAATGTAAGTGTTAATTTGTCTTCGCAAACTTCGAGAAACTAACTCTATTGCAGCCTGCCTATGATCAGAAAAGGGTCGATGTCTTTGCCCTCATCGATGTCCTCCCAGATCCAGATCTCGCCAGTCTTTCTGGATCACTGTTCTGCATTACAGAAGGACAGCTTGTCATCTGCACGCTTGGACACAAGGCGCGGACGGTGCCCCGACGAATTGGTTTGCCAGGCAGTGCCAGCAAGCTGATTTATTCTAAGCATCTAAAGAGCTTGGTTGTCGTATACACGAGCAGTGAGCTAGAAGCGAATACATACTCGATCAAGCGCTATACGCGACCGATCATCGACTTTGTGGATCCCGATACGCAAGGGCAGATCTTCCAAGGTTGGAGGCCTCGGGGAGCAGCGGGAGAGAAAATAACATCCATCCTGGAGTGGACGCCTCGACAAGGGAACGAGGAATACCACTTTCTTGTCATCGGGACTTCGCGCAAGCAACAAGGAGATCTGCCTCGAGGTCGGGTTATCTTCCTGCAGGCTTCCCGCAACGCAGCGGATCCCTCCCGGATCGAATGCTCCGTCAAACACATCCATAAATTCGAAAGTTCCGTTTATTGTATTGCACCATATGGCGCCTCCAACCTGATGGTGGCCACTGGCCATGACATCGTTCCATTGGACAGCAAATTTGCAGAGATAAGCTGGGGACGAAACGCGCGATACACGCTGATGTCTCCGGCACTTTCGATCACCGTGCAAGAACCATTTCTGTATGTGTCGACAGCCAGGGATTCACTGGTGGTGCTCAAAGTCCAAGAGAACAGATTGGTTCTGCACGCTCAAGATCGAGTACAGCGCGATGGCCTCTCACATGTACACCTGGGAGGCGAGATGAAACTGACGATGGCCTCGAGCAGGGGTGGGACAGTCAGCCTGTTGACAGACCGTGACATCGGCAGCGGCCACTTAATGCCAGTCGCGGTTTCCGAGGCTCATCTTCCTTTATCAGTGATAAGGCTTCACTGCTCGCGCTTGCAACGTCTTGAAGAGAGCCCAAGGATTTATGGCACCACCATGGACGGCACTGTCTACTGTTTCTTAACCCTTCCGGAGGAAGTCTGGCGCTTGTTCCGCTTCTTGCAGAATCTCGCTGTGAGGGACCCTGTCATATGCCCATTCACTTCGAAGAGAAGGAGAGGGTGCAATCCCACGGATGTTGAACCTTCTGCGAATAAACCCTCGAAGATGCATATTGATGGAGACATACTTAGCCGCCTGGTGAAGTACGGTTCGCACCATTTGCGGCGGTTGCTAGCTGGGGATAAAGTGCTGGATAGTGTCAATCGAGAGGTAGCTCCAGGAACCCGAATCGCAGAGCGGTTCTCACAATTGGCTGAGGAAGCTTTTGGAGCGTCGGATGACCCTGTTGAAGCAGTGATTAGGAGATTGAGGCGTTATCTCGCTTGATTTTGAGCTTCGAATGTGTGAATGAACTTTGATGTGGAATTACTTCTAGGAGCATACCATAACTTCCATACACAAGACCTCTAAGTAGTTTGTTCAGGGTATACAAGTACTGTGCTTGATGTATGTATGTGCATGCGAGACACACATATTGATTTTAAAAGTCAAAAATGAATAAACAAGGACAGAGACTCAATTATTTCAAGTAGACTCCGATCAGCTCCCCTCAGAGAAAGATGAGATAGATACAAGGAAACAGCAAGTGAGCTCACCACTTTGCTCCGGTGGCGACCCCAATAGAAAGCCGACCTTGGCTCCCAGTCGGTCCCCACCACAATAGAACCAACCCAACCTTCGGTCCCCCCAAAATTCCTCGCCCTCATCTTATTTCCACCCCTCACAGTTCTCCAGCCTTGGAAACTTATCCACACCCGAGGGAGAGGAGAGTCGAGTATTTTTTCTTCTTTTTTATCTTCCTCTCTGCCTTTCTTTCCTGTTCATTTTCGTTTCAGACCAAGGAAAAACTTCCATTTGGCTTTCTCTCGCCACTTCTTTATTTCCCTTTCACTACCTACCGGCTGCTGCAGGCCGCAGACGGAAAATCTGATTCTCTTGTTTGTGGACCCTGCCCGCATCGTTCTATATCTATCACATTCTTCGAGGCCAACTAATGCGGTTTTTTTTTTTCTATTGTTTCTCAGGTATTTCCATAGGGGCTCGATATCCGACCCGCCGTGAATCTCCGTCCGCACATAAAAGAAAAAGGGAATCCTACGAAAAAAAAAAATGGCGCCTAAGAAGAAGGGAAACAAGAGACAGGAGGACGACTGGGACGCGGACTTGGGTGAAGTCGCTCCCGGTGCGAACGACCAGGCCGAGGAACAGCCTCAGGCGACTCCCGCCGAAGAGGACGATGCTGGAACGGGCGGCGGCGGTTTGCTCGCCGCTTTGAGGAAAAACAAGGCTAAGAAGGGCAAGAAGGGCAAGCCCGTCAACGATTTCGTTGAGGGCGAGGATGCTACGCAGGAGGCCGATGGTGCGACCGATTTCTCGAGCAAGCAGCCCGAAGAGGGTACGTTCGACGAGGAGGATGTGTTCGCCGGAAAGCCCAAGAAGGCGAACAAGCAGGCCGCCAAGGAGCCCGAGCCTTCTAAAGAAGAAGAAGAGTTCCGTGTGAAGAGTAAGAAGGAGAAAGAGAAGGAGAGGAAGGAGAGGGAGAAGCAGCGAAAGAGGGAACAGGTACGTTTTCAAATACGCTTGCTATGAACTTGATGGTGCAGATATTGATATGAAACTTCCCTGTCTAGGCCGCTAAGAAGAAGGGTGCTGCACCTGCTGAGCCCAAGGCTCAGCCATCCAAGCCCGCTGCTGAAACCAAGGCAGAGCCTACACCCGCCCCTGCCGCCCCCGCGCCCGAGCCCGCCGGTGGCAAGAAGAAGAAGCTGCCTGCTCATTTGGCGGCGCTCCAGAAGCAACAAGAAGCCCTTAGAAAGCAACGTGAGGAAGAGGAGCGCCGTCTAGCCGAGGAGAAGGCTGCGGAGGAAGAAAGGCTGCGACTAGAGGCTGAAGAAGAGAAGAAGAGGGAGGAAGCACGTCAAAGGAAGAAGGAGAAGGAAAAAGAACGGAAGGAACAGCTCAGAAGAGAAGGTAAGCTTCTGACTAAGGCTCAGAAGGAGGCCCAGCAGCGCAATGAGTTGCGCATGAAGCAGATGCTTGCTGCCGGTGTGGGCAAGGTCGCCGGTTTGGAGGAAGGCCAGGCTGAGAAGAAGAAGCCTGTATACGACACCAGAAGGAAGAAGGGTCCCAAGAAGCGGGAGGAAGAAGATCTCGAGGCTGCTGCTGCTCGCGCCCAGGCGCAGCGCCAAGCTGACGAGGAACGACGGAAGAAGGAAGAAGAGGAGAAAGCTAAGGCAGCGGCTGCCGCAGCGGCTGCTGCCGGCGCTGATGAAGAGAGTGAATTGGACGATTGGGAGAAGGCTGCCGATGCTGAGGAGGAAGATGTTAAGGACAGCTGGGATGCTCCTTCTGACGAGGACGAAGAGAAGAAACCAGGCACAAACGGTGCAGGGAAGCCTTCTGCTCTTGCCCAGAAGAAGGTCGAAGAGGAAGAGGAATCTTCCGAGGAAGAAGACTCCGACGAGGACTCTGAGGAAGAGGAGCAAAGCGCTGCACAGAAGGCCATTGCTCAGAAGAAGGCAGAGGCTGCTGAGCGCAGAAAGAAGCAGCACGAGGAGGCTCTGGCTGCTCGGTCAAAGGACAACCTTCGTTCTCCCATTTGCTGTATTCTTGGACACGTCGATACCGGCAAGACCAAGCTCTTGGACAAGATCCGGCAGACAAACGTGCAAGAAGGCGAAGCAGGTGGTATTACCCAACAGATTGGTGCCACTTACTTCCCCGTGGACGCTCTCAAACAGAAGACTGCTGTGGTGAACAAGGACGGCAAGTTCGAGTTCAAGATCCCTGGTCTGTTGATTATCGATACCCCCGGTCACGAGTCCTTCTCCAACTTGCGTTCCAGAGGTTCTTCCCTTTGTAACATTGCCATCCTGGTCGTGGATATCATGCACGGTCTCGAGCCCCAGACTCTTGAGTCCATGAGATTGCTCCGTGACCGCAGGACGCCCTTCATTGTCGCTTTGAACAAGATCGATCGTCTATACGGCTGGAAGAAGATTGACAACAACGGCTTCCAAGAGAGTTTGGCCATGCAGAGCAAGGGTGTGCAGAACGAATTCCGTACCCGTCTTGAGCAGACCAAGCTTGCCTTCGCCGAACAGGGTTTCAACTCGGAGCTCTACTACGAGAACAAGTCCATGGCCCGCAATGTCTCTCTTGTGCCCACTTCCGCCCACACCGGTGAGGGTATTCCCGACATGCTGAAGCTGTTGACCACATTGACTCAGGAACGTATGACCAACGCGTTGATGTACTTGTCCGAGGTCGAATGTACCGTTCTTGAGGTCAAGGTCATTGAGGGTCTCGGTACCACGATCGACGTCGTCCTCTCGAACGGTATTCTTCGCGAAGGTGACCGAATCGTGCTCTGTGGTCTAAACGGTCCTATAGCAACAAATATTCGAGCATTATTGACCCCCGCACCGCTCAAGGAGCTCCGTTTGAAGTCGCAATACGTTCACAACAAAGAAGTCAAAGCCGCTTTGGGTGTTAAGATTGCAGCCAACGATCTTGAATCAGCTATCGCTGGTTCTCGTCTTCTTGTCGTTGGTCCAGACGATGATGAGGAAGACCTTGAGGACGAAGTCATGTCTGATTTGGAGAGCCTGTTGAGCAAGGTCTCCAAGGATCAACGTGGTGTCAGCGTCCAGGCTTCCACCCTTGGTTCCTTGGAGGCATTGCTCGAGTTCTTGAGAGTCTCCAAGATCCCAGTCGCCAACATTTCGATCGGTCCGGTCTTCAAACGTGATGTGATGATGGCTGGAACGATGTTGGAAAAAGCCAAGGAATATGCAGTCATGCTCTGTTTCGATGTCAAGGTCGACAAGGAAGCCCAGGCCTATGCCGATGAAGTCGGCGTCAAGATTTTCACCGCAGACATCATCTACCACCTCTTCGATGACTTCACCAAGCACATGGCGGAGCTTACCGAGAAGAGGAAGGAGGAGAGCAAGCTGCTTGCCGTCTTCCCTTGCGTGCTCAGGACAGTGGCTGTCTTCAACAAGAAGGACCCCATTGTCATTGGTGTCGACTGTATTGAAGGAAGCCTCAGACTGCACACGCCCATTGCAGCAGTCAAGAACAACCCTGTGACCGGTGCCAAGGAGATTATCAGCTTGGGCAGAGTGTAAGTTCTCTTTCGATTCCCAACCTGATCGCATCACCATACTAACACTTTTTGCAGCTCGTCTATTGAGCGTGATCACAAGCCTATCAACGTCTGCAAGAAGGGTCAACCCTCCGTGGCCGTCAAGATCGAAGGTGCCAACCAGCCTATGTATGGCCGTCAGCTCGAAGAATCGGACACCCTCTACTCGCAGATCTCCCGTGCAAGCATCGATACCCTTAAGGAGTTCTACCGCTCGGAGGTGAGCATGGAGGAGTGGGGTCTCGTCAAGAAGCTCAAGCCCGTGTTCGATATTCCTTAAATTCGTTGCCCTTTGTCATAGCGATGTTTTTGGCGAACACAGACCCTGGAGCCCCTACCAAGGGTTGCCAGTCTCCGATTCTAGCCTGGTTTAGATGGCTGTCTGTGGGACGAATCCAAGACTGGCAGCAACCGGGGAGGTCCGGATCAGATGAATCATGTAAAGAGGAGGGATACTTGGGTTCTTGGACTCAAAGGAAGGCGGCGGTTGTTGTGTAAGAACTGTCTTATAAAAGAGTTCCCTTTTTTTGTTGTTTCTGACGTGCCGTGATGATTCATGTACTGTGCAGCAAGGGCATGATGAGATGAAACAAAAGGAGGCTTACTGAGGAAACATGTGTCGTTACACACATGGAGATGACCGATGACCATTTATTATCAAGATATGCAAGATGATAGATGCCTGTACATGACATGACGTGCACGTGTGGTCGATACCAGAATATGATTTACCTTCTTCGAGTCTTACTGCTTCGGAATAATCATTAGTTTGTACATTTTTTTTCGCCTTGTACATCTTGTACATATCCATATCACATGGATCTTCTAGGATATAGCAACACAGTTCAGCTTGCAAATTCACACAAAATACAATTCTTACATGCTATATACAGCATCTGGACATGGATCATATCCTAACAATTAGTCGCAAGGCAATCGCAAAGCAGTCTTCAACCCCTTCAACGTGCCATTCCCAAAGGCGAAGCTCTATTTTGACCCATGTCACCCACTGAACCCGAACCCACTCATTCCTCACTCTCCCACTTCTCTACTCGTCCCCCCTTGTCCGCCCAGTCCAACCAGCTTCCCATGTACACGCCGATCCGGGACGGATCATACCCGGCCTGCACGGCCAACTGCGCCGCCGCCTTCGCCCGCACGCCGGCCTTGCAGTAGAAAACAATGGGAGAAGCTTGCTGCGCCGCCTCGATCTCCTCGGCCCCGGGCTTGGGGAACCCGAAGCGGGTCTCGAACTCCTCGGGGGTCAGGAAGAGCGCGTCCGGCTGCGACGCCAGCGGGATGGAGACGGCCGTCGGGATGATCCCCGTCGAGGCGAGCTCGGCGGGTTCGCGCACGTCGACGAGAATGAGGCTCCCCTCGGGCTTGTGAGAGGGGGAGGCATTGGGGGTTGTTGTGGGGAGCGAGGCGTTGATCTGTTTTTTGTTTAGTTACAGAAGATTAGGTTAGTCGTTTGATTTTGTTGTAAATGCATTGGGGGTTGGACGTTTTGCGTTTGTCAGGGCAGTTGGAGGGGGCAGCAAGCATACATCTTGAAATCCCCATTGTCTCAACTCCGGCGTCTCGCCATTCCCTTCCCAGCCTTTCGAGCTGTTGTGTCGCAGACTCTGCTGCCGGTGTGGAAAGCGCGGCTGGCTGCGCAGCAGGCATGCGCTGCCGATTCTCGCGCCGGTGGCTTGCTTCGATAAGACGCTTGATGTCCATGTCCATGTCGACGTCGACAAGCTCCGCCTGGCCCCGCCCAGGATCGAGGAGCAGACCTGGGGTGCGCTGGACGCATTTGCGACGCGGGAAGTCAGGATCGTGAGCGACCTTCTGGTGGATGGTAACGTGGCCATGGTCGCTTTTTTTATTTTGCGTTCAACTGAACTGAACTTCCTCGTGTCTGGTGGTGTACCTTAGGTAGTTATTTCCGGGTGTTCGGGTGATGTCAGTGTCTGCCGGTTTTGACCGCCTGCCGTAAGGGAGATTTTCTAATCTGGTACCTAATTATTGGAAGCTCTATTCGAGTCTATCTTGTCGAACGATTCTGTACTGCAAGTTTTTCTATGGTAAAGCGGAAGATAAAGAAATTTTCGAAATCATACTGTCAATTTGTTTTTGTAGGTTGATTGTTTGTGAGTTCTTGCACGAGGGGTAGTTGTATCAATTTCCAGCCATCGATATACATATACTTTGCTAATACCCCATTGAAGAGCCACCACCACTCTACCGAGGTGGCACAGACAAAGAAGCACTTCCAACTGAATCGAATGGAACATCTATATATAATATATATATGATGCATCTGTGACAAGTGACTCTTTCCGTGTCTTCGATACTCGTAGACAGGTGCCTGAACTGCTAAGCCTCGCCCCGCATGTAATTACCCCTTATCTGCGTCATGGGTACTCTTGTGATCCAGTGCATGTTCCACCTATAGGATAGGGTGAATGCCCTCATTACTCGTCGGGTTAGGGAAAAAAGAACATCACGATTATTATTAAGTCTAGTGTGCGTACATCTAGGGAAAAGGCATCACAATCCACGAAAGAGCCCCACCGAGAATAAACAGTAAAGGCAAGCGATCCCACATGGGTCGCCAAAAGGAAACTCATACATACCTGGAACCCCTTCGTGGTTGGGTATACAGGCGGCTGACGAGCCCACAAAATCATACAGCGGGTGTCAGGGGTTGGAGCCGTGTCATAGTCGCCTCGCGGTCCCAAAAGATAACGGTGTATACCGTCGGGCAACCGTACCATGATAAGAAAAAGAAAAGCTCTCGGCCATTCTATCTCCAGGATAGAAGAGCAATGCTGGGGGGCCGACCAGTCGAGCGACCTCATCCGCTCGCGGTCATACACTCGGTAGAGCGCCTAGTCTCGAGAGAACTGATCGTCGCCGAGCCCCGTTCCCGAAGTGAAGGAAGCTTAGGCGCGAGGACGGAATGCAAGCAGGCAGTCGTCCTGTGAAATAGATTAGCACAATGATAGCCAAACACTTGGATGGAATGGTGGAGCATACCTGAGGGAAAATAGTGGCAAACACCTTGATGTCCTCGGACTCGGGCGTGGGAGTGTGCTCCCAGTCCATTTCCATGCTGGCCTTGCCAATCATGGCCATGAGATTCAGCGTAGCGTAGGTCTGGCCCAGGCAGTAGTGGGGTCCAGTACCGAAAACAAGCCAGTTCTTGGGATGCTGTTCGGCAGTGCCGGTAATCCAGCGGTCAGGGTCGAAGGAGTCGGGGTTCGGGTAGGCCTCGGGGTCATGGGTAGCGGGCCAAACGGAGGGGATGATCATGGAGCCCTTGGCAACGGTGTAGTTCTCGGTGATAGGGAAGTCCTTCTTGACCAGATAGGGAACCATGATGACGGGAGGGCGGTAACGCAGAGTCTCCTTGACCACCGCGCGAGTGTAAGGGAGGTTGTCAAGCAGCTCCATGGACAGAGGGACGGTGCGGTCACCATTCCGAACGCGCAAATTTTCCTCACGAACCTTGTCCAGGACTTCGGGACGGTCGGCCATCAGCTGGAACAACCATGTACAAGCGGCACTGGTGGCATCTTGCGAGGCGAACAAGAAGGTGAAGATAGTTTGGGCAATCTCGTAGTCGGTGAAATCGCGCAGCACCTGGGCAGGCTTCTCGGAGGAATCGACAGCGATGCCCTTGGCGATCTTCTCACGGTACTTGGCCGAATCCTGCTGGGCCTTGACCCAGGCGTCCATGATACAGGAAATGTCACCACCGGCAGCCATGCGCGCCTTGCTCTTGGCAGCGCACTTGGAGAACTCTTCAAGCACCATATCGGCGGCCTTCTTTCCGTACCAAGTCTTGGTGAAAGGAAGGATTATGGGGAAGTTGACAAGCTCCAGAGCGGCAGTGATGTTGTAATAGTCATCCGCGATCTTCTGAATGGCCTCTTCGGTGATGTAGTGACCCACGAAGGTACGGCACGACACTGCACACATGAGCTCACGGAATTCGGGCATCCAGGGGGTAGGCTGGCGCTTGTTGGACTCCGAAATCTCGAGGAAGCGCTTGTAGTAGGCATCGTACACCTCCTCCATGCGCGGAAGGTAGCAAGAGAGCGCAGAGCGCGTGAAGAGACCGTTCAAACCCTTGCGGTAATCAACGTGCTCCTTGCCGTCCAGGAACACCCAGTTGGTCTTGCCGAGTAGCTTGTGCGCAGCATCAACCACGCAGGGCTTGACATACGTAGGCGAGTTGAAGATTTTCCGGGACATATCACGGGTGGAAGCGATGACAACGAACCTAGACGATGGCGGGATTAGATCTGTGCCGGCATACCCGTGGTCGAGTGACAGAAGATCCAAGGCTTCTTACTTGTGGAAGACAGAGACACAGCTGAGCTCTCCGCTGTCCCATTTTGCCTTGTACTCGTGGAACTTGGGATTCACAGACTGAAGGAACGGTCCCATGAACGGAATCTTCCATGACGGGCCGACAATCGAGCCTTTGAGCCAGATATACTTGACTACATTTTTGAATTTGAATCAGTCGTTGGACCGCGCAGGAAGAAAAACTTGTTGAGTAGTCGATCTGCTAGAATACAGCCCAACTGCGAGGCGCGGAAACACTTACACTGATCGTAGATGACCGCCGCGACAAGCAGCGTCAACACTGCTTTCCAGGTTGTGAAACCATCGAGAACAGAAGCCAGAAGACCAGAGGGCACGAAAAGCTGGGGAGAGACAGTCGCGTCAGCTGAAGGGGAGGCAAAGCTCCCATTGATGTTGACCATGGCGGGCAGTGGGAGGCAGTCAACCGGGCAAAATGACTCCAGGGGCGGGTGGTGAAGAAGGGAAAAGGAAAAGGAAAAGGAAAAGGAAACCACGGCAGACTCCGCGAGACGAAGCTCAATGGATCAGTCGAACAAATTATGGGAGAGAACAATCTCGCTACGGTGAGGTACAGAGGGCCAAGAGGACAGAAACGGGAAAGTTCCAAAACGGTCCCACTCGAAAGGGGAAAAGAAGCTAAAGAGAGAGAGAGAAAAAAAAAGGAGGGACGGGTGGGAACCGTGGGATAGACTAACTATGGTGATTGCGCCTAGAAATTCCATCCATCACCTTAAGGAGAGCCGGGACACTGAACATCCGGAGGCCTTCTCTTGGCTGGGCCAGGAACCGTTCGGAGTCCGTGCACCGCCTATTGGACGGGCTGCAGGGAACCTGCAGTGGCCCGCCATGTTCCTTTACGGACTAGTAGCTAGGGCTAAGCGATACAGTGCTTACCTGCACCTGCCACCACCCGCATGAACCTCCACCATGAATGAAGCCTCCGTCTGTGGCAGTGTGGCATGATGGCATCCTCTTGTCCTTATACGGTTTTGCTTAGCTTCTGATTAAGGATCACTATAGTAGACGTGTATGGCAATTTGAAATGCTGCAACATTCAACTATGTTACCCCATATCCTGGTATTCTCAACTATCCCTGCAGAGTCTCAAACACGAATCATGATTTGTGGCGTTAATGGCAGGTGATTCGGCAATAGATGCTCCGGGAAAAATGTCCTGTCAAATCGGTATTTTGTGTATTCGTATTCGTAATTAAGATTTCCATTGGAAGACTCAAGGTTCGCCCGCACGTGGAATGTGGTCACATGATGCTCAGAAGGTCCGATCTGCATCAACGGGGGATGGATTCAGGTGTAGAAATCGGAATTCGGGAATGTGTTTCTCCAATCTCCAATTAGGCCATCAAGTCGGATCATCTACATATTTTCCTAGAGCAGTCTTCACAATCAGAAGCCAAACGCCGTACTGATCCAGTCAGAGACTTCGTCGGCATGTATCAAGCTAAAATCGAATACAGAAGAAATCATGAAACCTTCCACCTCGGAGGATGCAATGGTAAAGACTACTCTTCATTCGTTAAGCATTGGCCGCCTTGGATGGTGTCCTTACCGACCAAAGCCAAACCAGCCACGCCGGCCACCCTTCTTCTCTTCTGTTGGCTTCTCGGCCTGGTCCTGAACGACGTCTTGCCCGGAAAGCACATCTCGTGGATAATCGATGTAATTCCATGCCACATCCAAGAACAAAGGTTTCACTGGAATGGGCTGCATCTGTGGGGGGTATGGAACTAGGTTATTCAGGTCTAGCCCATCTCCCGCATACTCGTTCAGCCGGTCAATCAGCGGCTGACTGGCTGATTTCGAGGTTACCTCAGCAGAAAGTGTTTCAACAGTGACTAGGCCACGGTACTGCGCAACTGAGCTTCGCAAAACGTATTCTAGGGCGTGAATCTGTCCACGTGAAATGTCTAATCTTGGGGGTCCATCGACATCGGGGGACGACTGGATGGAGTTCGAGGCGGTCAATGTGAGGTCTAAGGCCTTGGAGTAGAGTGCAAGCGCGTTATTGGGTTTGCCAAGGAAGCCGTGAGACCGTCCTATTGCGAGGCATCTGTGGTAATCTGAGTCAGAACGAGCAAAGCACTTTGAGCAGCGACACGACATACCTAAGAGCGCGGAAGTAGCGACGCTTGGCTTCCAACTCTTGAACGAAACTAGAGTCTGCTGCCACGCCTGGAAGCTCTAGTATGTATTCCAAACTCTGCAGAGTAGAGTCATACATCACAACTTGTTCACGCAGCCTCGTCAATTTTTTGCCGTTGCCTTCGTCTCGCTTGACAGGACCCTTGCTGGTTCGTGAGATCTTCGTCTGCTCAGCCTCGAACACGATACCGTCTTGCTGGCCACACAGCACTCGATTACGTCCTACTCTCCATCCCACCAGAGCATAGTTGACAGCGGTACGAGTCACCTGTAGAGCCTGCATTCTTTTGTCTCCAGGGTCCACTCCCTCGCTAGAAAGGTCTTCGATAGCCGTCTTGGTAGCGTCCACAGCATCCTGGCTGGCGATGATAACGTTATCGTAAGCTGCAGCCTTGTCCGTGGGAGAAGCAGATTTGCCGGCCGCATCTGCGAGCCATGAGTTTAGGCGAGATTCCGCTGCCGATGCAGCGGCAAGTGCCTGTGAGATTGAGGCATCTTCAAGAGCGACAGTCCGTGATCTCCAGGTGATGGTCTCGGGAAGTGGCTGCACGCCTCCGTCGGCAGCCTTCCTAGCGCCAGAAGCATCCCCCGTGAGACATGTGGGATCGACCTTTTCAACTTCTCTTCGAATATCGGAATCGGAAGGGAAGAATTCGATCGCAAGAGCTGGAAGAGGCTTCGAGCGTGGGAGCTTCATTTGGTATGCTGCATACCGGAGACTTGGGTCAACGGTGCCCGTGAGAAGGTCCCTGAAAGCATCTTTCTTGATCTTTTGGCCCAGAGCCGTGTAAATGATTCGAGCAATGGAATAGTTCCGTAGGCATTCTTCCCACCTCTGTTTTTCCAGCCAGAGTGCCCCCGAAAGTGTAGCGAGATAAGCGTGTGCCTCGAGCAGGTCAGTTTCGCTAGCACCAGAAACCGATTGATCCTGTAGCGCGAGGACGAGTTGGTTCGCATAGCCAGTTGCTTTGTTCAACCGTGAGATAATATGGCGTCTAGCAGCACCAGAGATTCCTTTCGCGGTGGGATCTGCCGAGTGCGTTGACTTCATGTGCATTGCTTGGGCCCAAGCTCTCTCTGAGCTGAGGAGGAGGAGGTGTCCATATCTACAGGGTACTTCCGATCAGTACCACAGTCGGTCAATGGAGGACAATGGTAGCACTTACGCCACATTGCTGCCCACATCTTCAGCGCCAACGGGGGGTTTGGCCGTATATTTACGGCCTTTGGGAGTTGCCTGGCCGAGCTTCTTGCGCAGTTTGTGCAACCGACGAGTGGCATGTGCACGATAGGCATTGTAGTCTCCCACATGGAGAACCTCCTCTCGCTGAGAGAAGATAAAATCTGTGATCTCCATCGTATCACAAATATAAAGCTGAGGGGAAATAATGTGGGGGAGGGGGGTTTCTTGGGTAAGTAGCATATGCTGCTGCGGGCGGTCTTCACTTTCGGCAGTGGACAGTTCTCGGCCAAATGAATGCCCGGCTGGCCAAATCAACTTCACAGGAATCCTTTGTCAGCCCATCATCGAAGCTTGCAGGTATCCTCCCAATTTCTTCTTGTTTACCACCACCACTAAGGCGGAAGCCCGTCTGGCCCTCTCCATTCATTTCTTTTAATATATATCTTTCAAAGGACCTCCTTTTCTTGTATAGCAATTGGTTAACTCCGATTTCCAAGCTCCGTGCTTGCTGTCGGCTGTTTTTTTCCGGTAGGCTTTATTTTGCCAACTCACTCCCAATTGCCTCGATACTCGACAATATACTCGACGATATACGCTTCCTGCCCATATTAACATCTGTCTTACTTAGCATAGGAACTTGGAAGCGATATGTTGCGCGCCGTCTACCTTTTTCGGTGAATACAGGGTTCGAATTCGAAGCCACTGAAGGTAATGCTTGAACGAGCTGCCGGATGCCTTGAGAACGCAGGACGGCGTTTCTTTCGGGACTCCAATGGCGCCATTCCACATCGAAGGACTCTGTCCTCTCACTTCTGGCAATACAATGCTGCGAGTCCCGAATTCCCACAATGGTTCCTCGTCTTCTTGCAAACGTCAAATAATCGCGCTCCCCACGCACTGAGTTGTGCCCCAAGCGCAGCCAGAGCCGACAACGATGCAGGGACCCCGGTTCTTGATTTCCTATACCCTCCGCAAACTCGGGAATATGCAGCGTCGTGTCTGCTCCATTCTCCCAGGAGATTCGTACCACGTCGGAAAAAGAAGGCCATTCCCAATTTTTCAAGGTCTTATACATCCGAAGCGACGCGCGGACAGCAGGGTGTCGACGGGAGGGAACCCCTGTCAGAAGTATCGGAAGAACCTGATAGAGAGACCCTCAAAAAGGCGGCGAGGGCGAGTCTCATTGATCTGCTTAACAGCAGGGTGCAGGCGGATTATGGCAAAGTCTGGAACTATTATGGGAAGGCGGGCTATCCGCTCGATTTGAATTCTGAGGTTCTCGCGTACATGAGCAGTTCCGACCACGTTCTTGACCAGAAGCGAGCAAAACGTCTATTCGACGCGATCTCTGTTGATAGTCGCTCGGCCGAGGATTACATGCACATAATAGAATCTCGACTGCTTGTTGACACAGCGCTGGAAATCAAGAACATATGCAAAGAAGCCATAGCCAGGGACGTTGGAGGGTTATGTTGGGGCTTGACCTTTGCTTACTTCTTGAATGAGATGCAGTGGGCTCACGTACAAGACATGTGGGATTCAAGACCGCAGCCGCTGGAAGATGATCCGTTACGCCCTGCAGTGCCTCATATAGACTTCTCTTCCTTTTCCGAGCAACTCCTTGCTTTAGCGACTCATTTACAAGGTAAGGAAGATACGAGGCCTCTTTCGCAACTCGCCGGCGTTCTTCTCGGCTACGTCTTCAAGTCTTCAAAACTTGTCGGAGCCATATCCACAGAATCCATACTGCTCCTACTCAGGAAATACAATGAACTTGGCATTCTCACGCCTGATCACTACTTTGATCTTATTCAAACTCTGCGCTTGACTGGGACTCGGCAAGCCTTCATCAGGTCCATTGTCGTTTATCGCAATTTCCGCTGGCGCATGGAACGAGAAACGCCGCCGAGAAAAATATTGTCTCTTATGCTGGAATCACTCGCCTCATACGAGATCACAAGCGGGGTTCAATATCTCCTTGATGAATTCACTCACTTCTATGGCAAGCCATCGCTAGAAGCGTACAAGAATGCGATGATTGCTTACTCAAGGGCTGGAGAGGCCGAAAGTGTGCATCTCACGTTTGAAAAGTTCTTGAGAGATCACGGAAAGCCGTCCAGTCGAAGGCTGTTGACTCCCTTGCTCTATGTCCACGCCAGAGTTGGAAATGTTGCAGAGACCCGACGACAATTCCAGAGGATTCCGGACGAGTTTGGTCTTGAGCTCAATACCGCTTGTTGGAACATTTTGCTCACCGCATATACCAATGCGGATGACCTCAGCGGAACTTTGTCGACTCTCGACGAAATGGTGACAAAAGGTGTTGGCGTTGATTCTCACACCTTCGGCACAGTGATGGGTTTCTGTGCCAACAGAGGTGACATTGATGCTGTCCATCACCTGCTTGCTGTTGCAAAACAGCGCAATGTACAGATCACGACCCCCATGATTGATACAGTGGTGGAAGCGTATTGCAATAATAAGAGATTCGACCTTGCCGAAAGCATGGCTGAGATGTCTCTCAATCTGAATATTAAGGGCTCACGGCTGAGAATGTGGAACATGTTGCTTTGGAATCATGCCTTCCGAATGGACTTGGAGGCCATTGCTAGAATTCGCGGGCGGATGGACACGGCCGGTCTGCGCCCCGATGGCATGACTTACGCCGCCCTCATGCTTAGTTTGGTGTTAGCTGGTGAACCTGATTCGGCGCGTCGCATCCTGAGGACACTCCACAGAAGCCATAGAATCTACGCCACGGAATTTCATTATGCCATAGTGCTTTACGGCTTCGTGCGGGCTCGCAATCGAGATATGGTTCACATTATATTCGAGGAGATCAAAACACGTTTCAGTCGACCCGGTCTCAGCTCGAGGCTCCTCGTTCTCAAAAATCAACTTCAACGAGATTTACAGCTCACCAAGTACGCCACAAAAGAAGAGTTTCTCGCATCTTCTATGCGCTTAGAGAATGCGGAGAAGTTCCTCGCGGACACAATTGCCGACTTTGACCTCGGGTCGTTTGCCGCAAAGCTGCCATCGCCGGGCACTGGTAAACACTCGCTCCGTCAAGCGTTCCCTGCCATGTATTACGAGTACATGATTACGGCCTACGGCGCCAGAGGCGCGGTTGAGAAGGTGCAAGATCTACTCGACGAATATGCAGACCGCAAGAAAATTCTGGATCATTCAGAAAACCCGCACGAATCAGCACCGATCCGTCTTCTTGCGGCCCTCATGCACACGTACTTGAAGGCAGAGCAGTATGAGAAGGTTGAAGAATTCTGGGACATGGCATTCCCTCGCGCTGTGAAAATGGCGAGTCGTCCTGACATTGAGCAATGGCTATCTTCTAGCCAAATCCCCCCAGCAGTTGGCGATGAGCCTCCTCGCCCTTCTTTGCCGGAGGGTGTTCCAGGTGCAGCAGATCGGCTGCTACTGAGCTCGCCTACGCTAGAGCCAGATTTCTTGGAGAAGATGGTGTCCATACTACCATCTTATCGTTTCATGTTGTCCCGATGCCTCTCTCTGTACATGCGGTCCTTAGCCTATCGGAACGAATACTCAAGAATACCGCAAGTCTTTGCAAAAGTTGAAAATGCCGGCTTTTCACTGACGAGTTTCAACTGGGCCACCTATGTTCAATTGATGGCTTCCTCGGAAAAACCTTCGGACCAGGTCGAAGCATTCGTCACTTTCGAGAAGAAATTTATGCCAAACTTCTCCGGATGGAATTCTCTGCGTCGAGGATTTGGAGTGCGACCCACAGGTGCTCCTGAAACCATTGATGCAATGGAGAGCACTACCTTCTGGAAGAAGCCCGGTTTGCTAGGCAGAGCTGGACGGAGATACTGGAGGAAGATGCAACCTGATTTCATGCAACCGACCTATGTCTCTATGGTATATCTTGCTTCCTCTCTGTTAGGTTTTCGAGAAAGGAGTATCTATGATGGAGGTGCGGAAGTCACAGCCCTATATGAGGCTGCTCCCCTAACGATCGGAGCGATTGCCGACATGCCTTACCTACGCGAAAAATTCCAGGGCGTATTGCTCCGACGTCGTGAGGAGCAAGGTGACAAACCGAAAGATGTCGATGGCCGGGAGCCATTCGTGTGGACTGGTGGCATTCTTGGCGTTGGCGGCCGAACCAGGGCTCATGTAGACGCAGAGGCGCAAGCACGCTTCGACGAAGAGATCCGCCAAGCGCAGGCCTCAAGTGAAGAGCAGGCGCCCTCTAGCACCGATGCCGAGCCGCGTCCGAGTGTCGACAGCAAGGACAATGACCTCCTGGACAATGACCTGCTGGACAATAACCTCCCCGACGTCCCCACCCCCTCGCACAAGACAATCGATTACCCAGACGAATTCGATCTCGAGGCTGAAACCATATTGAGTTCCGAACGTGGCCCATTACTCCAAGCGGAAGAAGAATTGGATTCCGATGAACATTCGGGCTCCGCAGATGGAACCGGTCCACAGTTATCTACCCTGATCGACAGGCAGTCATCAAACGATGTCGATACATCGGAAGCCGATACATCAGAAGCCGAACGCCAATCTGAGCCAGGTGAAGCAGACCAGGCAATGGAAGATACCCCAGAGAATAATCCGGAGTAATCCCCATTGTATAAGGTGGTTTTCTGTGTTCATGTACGATCAATTGTTCTATATTCTCCCACTATGTACATGCGTACCATCCGTCATGGATGAATACTGTCGTGAGTAGACATCACAATGTATTTTAAGATATGTATAATTAGTCAAGTGTATATCATATATAAATTATATCTACAATTGCTAGATGACTGTTTCAAACTGGAAATCATGTATATACTATAGAAGTTGGACAAGAATGAACTTCAGTCCATGTATGTATGTACAGTACACTTAAAACTCTGGAGTGGGCTGAGTCAGCAAGACGCGTGAAAAAGTGGAAGTCGCGGTGCGCGTCTCAATGATACCCGATTGGGACCGCGTTCTCAGAAAGATCCTCCATCAACTCAGACCCCTCAAAGCTGGCCAGAAAAAAGATACAGCGCATCAAAGCCGCCACTCCATCCTGCTTACAATTCGTACCGTCCATTGCTGATTGATAATCCATCGCTTCTACTGAGCCATTGATTCTTCCAATTGATTCTCCCATACAGTTTCCTTCCCCGCAGCCCCTACATTCGCCTACGCCATGGACGGCGTTCAGCTCCGCGATGAGGCCGCTCAAGATCGGGTGCGAGCTGCTGCCGAGTTTCTTGACCCTAGTAGGTTTCCAGGAATTTGGTCTATGTCCTATGAAACATCTGCTGACATCGATTTTTACCAGGCGATGCACGGGCGCGCAGGTCCGTTAATCCCAAAGTTCTTCACTATCCATGTTCTCTGACCTGAAGACAGCTACCGAGCTGATATTGTTGTGATGCTGAATCGGGGACTGCGACGCCTTACAGTATGTTATTGGATATTTTCCCTCTGGCTTTGGTGATCCACGAAATTGACCCTGGTTTTCTCTTTCAGGTTAGCATCGATGAAATTAGAGCCCACAACCGTGAGCTTGCAGACGGGAAAGTGCCTATTCCATATCCCACCAGGATGAGGACTAACCATTTGCAGTCTCTTAACTTCTCCATTCGATTATTCGCAAGCCTTCGACAGAGCCCTCAAGGAGGTGATCAAGACGCTGCCGAATCGACCATCGCGCGAAACGGCCGATGATGTGGTAAGTGTATCGGACATAGGTCGGTCACACTCGCATGGGTGTTAATTAGAACCCACAGAACTATTACTGCGCTTATGTCGGAGCCTTTGGAGAGTTTTCGTGCAACCCTCGAACGTTGGGATCCTCCCATCTGAACCGGATGATTTCTTTGGAAGGCATAGTCACAAAGTGCTCCTTGGTTCGGCCGAAGGTTATCCAGAGTGTGCACTACATTGAAAGGAAAGACAGATTCCTTGCCAGAAAATATAAAGATCAGACGATGACGGCTAGTGGAGCAACGAGCTTGAACGTCTACCCGCAGGAAGATGACGAAAAGAACCCGGTAGGTTCGGCTGCGATGGTTGTGGCGTCTCTCACTAATATCTATCTCCTCACCTAGCTCATTACCGAGTACGGTTACTCTACATATATGGATCATCAAACCATCTCCATCCAGGAGATGCCCGAAAGAGCACCTGCCGGTCAGCTTCCCCGAAGCGTCGATGTGATTCTGGATGATGATCTGGTCGATCGTGTGAAACCTGGAGACAGAATCCAACTTGTTGGAATATATCGCTCTCTTGGAAACCGAAACGCTAGCTCCGGATCCTCGACCTTCCGCACCCTTGTGATGGCGAACAACGTTATCCAATTATCTTCCAAGTCTGGTGGAGGCATTGCGCAGGCCACGATAACCGATACCGACATTCGCAACATAAACAAAGTTTCGAAGAAAAAGAATGTTTTCGAGCTGCTCTCGCAGTCTCTCGCTCCTAGTATCTATGGCCACGATTATATCAAAAAGGCCATTCTGCTCATGCTGCTGAGTGGCATGGAGAAGAACCTCGACAATGGAACACATCTTCGTGGTGACATCAACATTCTTATGGTCGGCGACCCGTCGACTGCCAAGTCTCAGCTCCTCCGATTCGTGCTGAACACTGCTCCCCTTGCAATTGCTACCACCGGCCGAGGCTCCTCAGGAGTCGGTCTTACGGCTGCCGTTACCTCGGACAAGGAGACCGGAGAGCGCAGATTGGAAGCCGGTGCCATGGTTCTGGGTGATCGGGGAGTGGTTTGCATTGATGAATTCGACAAAATGAGTGATGTTGACAGAGTTGCTATTCACGAAGTCATGGAGCAGCAGACAGTCACAATTGCTAAGGCTGGCATTCATACGAGCTTGAACGCCCGATGCAGTGTTCTTGCGGCTGCTAACCCAATCTACGGTCAATACGATCCGCATAAGGACCCGCACAAGAACATTGCTTTGCCAGACTCTCTCTTGTCGCGTTTCGATTTACTTTTTGTCGTGACGGATGACATTGAGGATGCTAGAGACCGAATGGTCTCGGAGCATGTCCTTCGGATGCATCGCTACCGCCAACCGGGCACCGAAGAAGGCGCCCCGGTCCGTGAACAGCTCAATCAAAGCTTGGGTGTTGGACTCGAAGATAACCAGGATTCAAACAGACCAACAGAAGTCTACGAGAAGTTCAACGTCATGCTGCACGCCGGTATGATCAACACTACCCGGGGCAAGGGCAGGAACGTTGAGATTCTGAGCATTCCTTTCATCAAAAAATACATTCAATACGCCAAATCGAGAGTCAAGCCGATCTTGACCAAAGGCGCTGCAGATCACATTGTTTCAGCCTACTCCGCTCTGAGAAACGATGAGCTGTCCGGTAATCAGCGCAGAACCTCGCCAATCACTGCCCGTACATTGGAGACACTGATCCGTTTGTCAACCGCTCATGCCAAGGCCCGTTTGTCCAGCAGAGTCGAGGAACGTGATGCCAAGGTTGCCGAGTCTATCCTACGCTTTGCCATGTTCAAGGAGGTGCTCGAAGATGAACGCCGAAAGAGGAGAAAGCTGGCCTCTTTCGACGACGACGAGGAGGAGTCCAGCGATTCAGAGTCCGACGATGAAGAGCAGACCACCAGGAACAATTCGACGGCCACTCCCCGAATCGGTACAAGAAGTGGCACGCTCAGAACACGCTCGTCGGTGGCTCAACCTGGCACTCCCCATGCGAATGAAGACGATGCCTCTGAAGATGGCGATGGCTTATATGAAGCTAGTCCCCGTGGCCAGCGGCTGCGTTCGAGCCAGAGGACCCGTACACAGACGGAGAGCCAATCTCAAATGTCTGTTGCATCTACTCAACCTGCATCACAGCTCGTCCAGTCCCAGACCGACAACTCGCAGTCACAGCCGGGCTCTAGCGCCGTCGATTCTCGGCCCCTTCGACCAGCTCGTCTGACTGTTTTCCGCTCGGCACTGGGTCCATTGATGGGCACGCGACTCTTCACCGACGGAGATACGGCTAACGTAGAAGAACTTATTGGAGCGGTCAACACGGCCATCCGTGCTTCTTCCTCGCTGGGTGAAGCCCATATCTTCCAACGCGCGGAAGCAATCCAGGCGCTCCGGGCCATGAATGAACGAAACGAGTTGATGTAAGTACACTGCACCGTGATGGACGACGAACAGACAATCGCTTGGAAAGATACGAGAGTCAACTAACGCGACTTTTTTCCACTTGCAGGTATCTCGAAGACGATGAAACCGTTTACAGGATTTAATACTTGGGGATCCTTCTCTTCGCGGTTCTATGCGTGGGTTCCAAAAATTACTAATTTCCTTCGACTCAATGGGCAATTTCAAGATATCACTGGCGATGTTAGCTTCTTTGGCGTCTGGAGCTTTCTGTCGTTTCATTTCTTCTTATGTTATCTGGTGGGAATGAGGGATGACCGCTTAAATGATCATATGCGTTCGTGCATCACTTCGACGTTCCTGCAATAGACATGTGATAGTCCGGGTGTACGCCGCTTGTTGGCCGTGCTAATAGTTAAGAGGGTGTTTCAACTTGCGGGCATCCGCGGGTAGAACTAGTGACTGGTAGTGTCTTTTAACTCCCAGAAATCCAGGCTGTCTGGCGTCTGCTCCATTAGCTCCCAGCCAAGTGCGGCGTAAGTCTCGGCCCAGCCCGATTCTTGAGTCTGACGATCGACATCTGGTTGTTGGCGATACAAATGTCTTCATTAGGGAATTACTCCGCACGCACGGGGCTCAAAAGGCACAATAGCTAGCAATTCCTGAGGGCGAAAAAGCAAGCAGGCGTTATTAACGTGTGTTCGACCAGTGTATGTATGCATAGATTTACTGTACTGTACGTGCGTCTGAACATGGGCATACTACTACAATCTATCCCTTCGTGTTTCGCCAGTAGCCGTGACAGACGGAGAGTCAAGTATAGAAATAAAAAAAAAGAGACACAGCCGCAGTAAGACAAGAGAGGATGAACGATGCAGTTTGGCGTCGAACCACGAGCGAGAGACACGGAAATAGGGATATGTTTTTGAGACAAGAGTCGCAAGGCTATGCACAACGATGCAATCGAAGATTCATGGATATAGGAAGAAGAAGAATGAGATCATTTGAAAAGTAAGGAAACACCAAATTAAGCTGCGGATAATTCTCGCGACTCTTTCTCTTCATCTTTCTCTCGTTCTCTCCCTATCCCCATGGAGGAGGAATCGTCCGATGAGAAGGACGGCGTGCGCAGGCCCTCTCTGATCTGCGCTTGCGTAAGCGGTGACAGGCCTCGCGTCAGCGCCGCCGAAGACTTGGAGCCCTTCTTTCGCCGCGGGCCTTGTTCCGTGCCGGACGCTGTGGAGGGAGTGGTGCTCCCGCGACGAGGACGACCCGTGACCGACGACCGAGAAGGCGGACGCTCGTCAACATCAACCGGCGTGGTGCTGCGAGACGGCGTGCGCGAGTGAGACTCCGAGCGGGTACCCCGACGAGTAGTCGAAGGTTTCAGCTCGTGACTGAGTTTCGACGAGACGCTTTGGTGGTGATGATGACGGTGATGGGACGACTTGTCGGTCTCGGGGGACTTGTGCTGCAAAGTCGCGGCCACGAGCCGTCGTCGTTGCGATGCCTTCCATCCCAAGCCAAGCCACCAGAGCCAGCTGCCGTCTTGCCGGGCGAATTGGCGCTCCCGTTCACGCAGTTTCTGGCGGAGCTGGGCGCGCCGCTCGTTCTCCTTCTCCCAGAAGTTGGTCCGGTAGTCGTCCCAATTCTCTCGGAACTCGGGCGAGAAGGACTTGGGGAGGAGAAGGAGCCGGATGTAATCACCACCGGGGCTCAGATCCTCCTGCACGAGACCGGACTCGGCGTCGATGTCATAGTACTGCGGGTGGTGCTGCCGACCACCGCGTTTATTATCGGATAGATGACGCTCGACGTAGTGGAAGTTCCCTCCCGGCGACGGGAAAAAGGGAGCGGAGAACGGGAACAGGAAAGATGCGTAGGAGAGGAGTTCCTGCCACCAGGGACCCCGAATCACGACGATCTTGGTGTTCATGCTGCGCAGGCCACGGTTGGCGACGGCGAGCCAGCGCCGCGGCCAGCGGACTCCACGTTCCCATTGCCCCGTTCCCCAGACCAGAAGCGCTGTCACCACACCTCCTAGAAGGGCAACCTTCTCTCCCATTTCGACCATCCAATAAACGGAACCTCCCACCCCGCGGCCATCCTCACGCGGGCGCAGAAACAGGGCGTACGAGAAGTAGGCGATCCAAACCGCAAGAAGGAGGATGAAGAAAGTGTTCTGTCGCCGGCGTTCGCGCAGAGCCAGGTACTGCGCACGCAGTGAGGTCTCGAGGATGAGCAGATTCAAGTAGATCTGTGGCGGAGAGGAGGGAAGAGTCGACAATGGATCCGGGGTTGACGGGCGTGGCGGGGAAGAGGAATCCGGAGGACCTTGGAGGTACGACGGCGGAAAAGGAGCCGGTGGTTCAGACGGAGAAGAAGAATTCGGAGCTGGAGCACCTTTTACCAGCTGGTCCAGACTTGGGGAGGCCATGGTGGGAGGAGAAGGAAGAGGAGGAGGAGGAGGAGGGGAAAGGAAGCTCCTAGTTACGACGGGTGCAATGGGGAGTAGTTGGTAAGATGATGGATATTTCGACAGATGTTAATATTATTTATTTAGGGGGAGCAGAGCAAGACGGCCTTTGCGGCCAAGCGCTATCTCATCGCATGGAGGAAGAAGAAGAAGCAGAAATCAAATCAGTTGCAATGAGCTGAGAGACAAGCGGAGAGAGTCGGCGACGAGGAAGCGTTGGGCGGGAAGAAAGAAGCTTTTGTTCTTAACCCCATCCATTTATCTTTGATTTCCTCTCCGTCATCGACTTCTTTCTTCCCCACGACAACGTCCATTTTGTATATATTGTCCATCACCCAGTCTCCCTTCGTTACTCTCGCTTTTTATATACGGACTCTCTCTGCTCAAAAAGCCCATCTTATTTAGCTGCCTGGGCTCTGCAGTCGGAATCGGCGTTAACCGTCGTCCCGTTACTTGTCTCCGCCAACTCCGCCAATTCATCCGGTTTTACGTCCGCCCATTCTCAACAATCCTTATCTTCAACGGTATATGGCCCTCCTCTTCTCTGGCGTGAGTGACAGAGACAATCTGTCACTCTTGGCTCCTACGACAAGGTGTACGCCGGGCGTCTTCCCTCGTTCTCTTTTCAGGTCCCTCGGTCCTGGGCCTCATTAGATGCGGCTTTGCCCATTTCACCACCGCCTACTCCTCCCTTTTTCCCTCGATACAGCTCCTCAATGGCATCGGGATCGATGAATTCCTCACACGAAAACATCCATGGGCGCTCCCAACAGTCCCAGCGGGAGGAAACCCCGCATGTTCCCACAGCGCCCACCGGGAATCCGCCACGGGGGACGTTGTTTCCCCTCGGATACAAAGAAGGCTTTAGTCAATGGGTACGTTCCTATACCAGGAAATGAGCTCAGAGGTTGCACATTCACTGAGATTGGTTTCCAGTGGGCGAGCTTGCCAGCTGCAGTAGCAGAGCACAAGGTCCTCTCCTACCTACCCTATCTTCAGCACAATCCTCCCACCCACCTACAAACAGGAAAGACTGCGGACTCTCCTGTCAGTGCATCAGACAGTTTGCAGTCTGCGGATCACAGCCAACAAGGCGAGGTCGCGACGAACTCTCGCAATGACCCGTATGGCCCTCGCCGATGGCGTTCCAGCATGGTTGAGCTGAGTGGCAAAGACCGTGCCCTCAACGAATTCTCGGTGGAGAGAGTCGGTGAGGAGGCAAACCAACATCTTGTCATGATCCATGGATATGGCGCCGGTCTAGGCTTTTTCTATAAGAATTTCGAGCCGCTGAGTCGGCTTAAAGGCTGGCACTTGTACGCTCTCGACATGCTGGGAATGGGTCGCAGCACCCGGCCCCCCTTCAAGATCAAAGCCAAGAAGAGAGAGGATGCGATCAAGGAGGCCGAGGACTGGTTCGTGGATGCGTTGGAAGAATGGCGTGTCAAACGCAAAATCGAGCGATTCACGTTGCTGGGTCACAGCCTCGGGGGCTACATGGCCGTTGCCTACGCCCTCAAGTATCCTGGGCACCTGAACAAGCTCATCCTTGCTTCGCCTGTCGGAATCCCTGAAGACCCGTATGCCGTCAATGCGGACATGCCAGAGCCGTCGGAATCCACGCTGGCGAACGAGTTCACACAGGACCAACAGAAGATCACCGAATTGTCCGCAAGCGGCCCTTCTGAAGCACTGAAAAGAGGCGACAACAACAACTTCCTCAATGCTCGCAAGAACGCAACCAAAGACCCGAATACGGACCCGCCTCGTCGCACCATGCCTAAATGGTTCGCTTACTTGTGGGATGCCAACATCTCTCCCTTCAGCATCGTACGATGGGCTGGCCCGCTGGGGCCACGACTGGTCTCGGGCTGGACCTCTCGGCGCTTCTCGCACCTGCCCGCCGACGAAGCCAAAGCCTTGCACGATTACTCTTATTCGATCTTCCGTCTTCGTGGCAGTGGAGAGTACGCTCTGGCATATATTCTTGCGCCCGGAGCCTTCGCCCGCAGTCCTCTGATCCGACGTATCCAAGGAGTGGGACGCCAGTTCATTCAGCCGACCTCCTCCCCGTCACCACCCACCGCGGAGCCAGCATTGCCAGAGGCATCTTTCGCTGCGCCTGCGGCTCCGCTTGATTCCAGCGTGGCTTCGGATCCTGCCTCCACCACCCATCAATCAGCGTCAACACAGCCCCAGCGTGAGAACGGCATTCCCATCGTTTTCATGTACGGCAGTCATGACTGGATGGATGTAGGAGGCGGTCACGCGGCCAAAGCGAAGCTCGACGAGGAGAAGCAGCGGGTTCTCCAGCATGCAACCCCCGAAGAACGTCAAGCAGACAATGGCTCGGCCAAGGTGGTCATCATCAAGCGAGCCGGTCACCATCTCTACCTGGATGGCTGGGAAGAGTTCAACAAGGTCGTCCTCGCAGAAATGGAGGACGTGGCCCGGTCAGAGAGGGGCGGCAAGGGCTCACCACAGCAGTCTTGACGATGTCGCAAGGCCCGAGAACAATGTGGATATATCATAGGTTCTTGTTTCCTTTTTTTATTTTTTATTTTTTTCGGGAAGATTTCCCTTTTGGTCTCCAGTTGAGTTCAACGCTAAAACTTATGCGACCTAGACTTGTCGTTAGGTATTGATGCTACATGTACGTCACTGAATAATGATCCTTTTTTTTTCCCCCTCGATGATTGTTTTTCCTTTTTTTGGAGTCTGGGTTTTCGCCGAGTATACACCGCTGTTTTCTTCTTTCTTTCCCCATATGGGAAGTCTCCTTGCACTCACATTGCCTGCACAAGAAGGTGGACGAGGTACAGTACATACTACATAGAAGCTTACGGCATATATTCAGGAGAATGGAACATCATACGATATACTGTGCTACGGCCGAAACCGAAATCACAAATGCTCGCTTTTCGTGGCATGCATAATTTACATCCAAGCCACTTTTGGGAAATGATCATTTTCTCATCAACGTCGTCAACCTTAGAAAGAAACACGACAGCACACGAACCTCGCTTCTTGGATTCACTTCATTTCACGCTGCGTCCCATTAATCGTCCAGAACAAAAGAAATCCCTTTTCCCTTTCCCTCGGCGCAACGTTTCTGAAACCACCGAACAAACTGGTACTGAACCATGCTCACACCGTCCCCTCAGATTTCACTCCAGGCCGTTTAGCAGAATTCGGCCCTGAGATACTCCGCCTGCGAAACCTCACGCCGGCATGATAATGCGCCATGAGCCTCCCCGAGCTACCGGAACTCGCACTCGTCACTCGATCTGCATCGTCCACCGATATCGTGGTTTGAGGGGTGGTGGTTCCGCTCGCGTGCGCGCCGCTGCTCGAGATGGGTCGCCGCAGGGCGAAGTAGCTACCATCATTGCTACCGTGGACGCCGTATTCCTCCGTGTACGCTGTGGAGAAATGGGCGTGAGCTGTGTGAGGTGCGCTGCTTGCCATGGTGAGCGGTTCGGGGAGCGTTGGATGCGGTGAGGATGCGGTGGCAGCGGGTGACCAGGGCTCGCATCCAGCATCACGGGGGGTGGAATGATCCGGTCGAGTGGACAGAGCGATGGAGCTGCCACCTTTTCCTCTGGGACGCGGCGTCGGAGTAAGCATCGAGGTCGTCACGGAGCGCCGGTGGTGCCGTCCTCCGAGGCTCGCGGCCGTCTGGGGCTGTTGTCTCCCGCTCGGGATGGTTAGTAGCGGTTCCGAGGTTCCGATGGGTAGGGGCTGGGAAGGCAGCTCCAGGCGATTGTTGATCGAGAGCCATGCCCTTTCATCGATGTCATCGCTGATGCTCGGTCCCGACGAGGACGAGGCCGAGCTCCCTCGATGTTTGGATGGAGCGGGACAGCGCCAGCCGCCGAGGCCTTCGAAGTCGCGGCCTTCGTCCCCGCTGATGAGGCCGAGGAGGGCTGCGGAGGGGACGAAGGCCGTGCCGTTATGCGGCTTTCCTCGTTGGCGGTGCGAGCGATACGGTCCATGTGCGTGTTGTGGGTCGGAGGAGATTGAGCTGGTGCGTCGGTGGAGTCGGGGGCTGTGACTCTCTGATGGTGCTAGGAATTGGGGGAAGCTGGGGGATTTTGGTAGAGCTAGGATTGAGCTGGTCTTGGATGGATTCGATGTGGGTGTAGTAGGCTCGGAGGCCGCAAAGTTCAAGAGCGAAGTGGAAGTAGTTGTTGGGATGACGAAGTAGCTCACAATCAGGGCATAGCATAATTCAATGTAGATGATAGAGAGTCGTATGAACAACGCTAAGATGGAGAAGCAGATGGTGATTGTGGCAGATAATATCAGAGGGATTGAGATGAGAAATAGAACGGGTAAGACAAAGAGAGCCGAGAAACTGACGCTCGACATGTAGACAGAAGCATACAATGATCATTTAACCATGCAATGCGGGGAACGTAATATAATATGGAGTTGCGCAGAGGTGACAAGCAAAGCAATCTCTGCGGAACAGAAACAAGAGAACAATCAGTGAAAACGAACGAAATGACCGCAGAAGAAAGACGAAAGACGCCTTCTCCTTTTGTCTTTGTTTGTCTTGTTCTGGCAAGTGCGGAGAACTGCATGTGATACGACTCAGCCATCGATGGAGTACCATTACATACCAAAATTACAATACCAACTCGGGGAGTCCGCATCCCGAAAACTAGTAATATCGTACCACCAACGTACAGTACGTTTCACTCAGCAATCTCCAGCAACATCATCCCAACACCAAAGCAAAAGGTAGCCAGCTTTCTCAACCCATTTCGAATTGAAAAAAGGCTCCAAAAGGAAATGTCAGGAGACACTCGAAGAGATGATATTCAATTTCCATGGGAGATCGGGGTGTTCGACGCCCACTGTCACCCCACCGATACGATGACATCAATCGACGACATCCCGCACATGAAGGCAATGACTCTCACAATCATGGCCACCCGGGGCGAGGATCAGGATCTTGTTTACCAGACTGCCTTGAAATTGGGAAAGAAGGATTCTAGTCATGACCAAACAAAGGAGCGTGTAATTCCCTGCTTTGGCTGGCATCCTTGGTTTTCGCATCTCATCCTCGACGATAGCGCCGCTTCTTCTTCTTCTTCTTCTTCTTCGGAATCACAGAACGAGGAAGCCTCCAAAAAGGACCGAAAAAGGATACACTACCGGAGCGTTTTGACCCCCTCCCCCGAGGACGACGAAGATTTTATCTCGTCCTTGCCCGATCCAAAACCTCTCTCCCAGCTCATCGCAGAGACGCGGGACCGACTCGTCGAGTTTCCCACCGCGCTCGTCGGCGAGGTTGGCCTCGACCGAGCATTTCGGCTGCCGAATGCCTGGTCCCAGACCGAGATCGAGAACCGCGATCCGTCGGTGACTCCCGGATCGCGAGAAGGGAGGATGCTCTCTCCCTACCGCGTGCACGTGAACCACCAAAAGGCCATTCTCAAGGCCCAGCTGCGTCTCGCAGGAGAACTGCGTCGACCGGTCTCGGTGCACAGCGTGCAGGCGCACGGAGCCGTGTTTGACCTCTTCAAGGAGCTTTGGTCGGGGCATGAGCGGAGAGTTCCCTCCCGCCGGGAGAGACGACGGAGACTCAGTGCTGGGCTGGTTGACGAAGACAGCGATGCCGAAGACGAACGAGGCCGGAAGGATGGCGCTCAGGAAAGCCCTCTACCGTTTCCACCGCGCATCTGTATGCATTCGTACTCTGGTCCGGTGGAGCCGCTGAAGCAGTTTTTGCATCCGTCCAATCCTTCGGACGTCTACTTCTCATTCTCTAGCGTGATCAATCTAAGTAAGCCTGCATCGCGGAAGGTGTTCGACGTCGTCAAAGCTGTGCCTGACGACAGGTTACTGGTCGAGAGTGATCTTCATACTGCGGGTCAGCAGATGGACGATCTGCTAGAGGAGGTGTCGAGGACAATCTGTGAGCTTCGAGGTTGGGCATTGAAGAAGGGTGTTCAACAACTTGCAGATAACTGGAAGCGATTTGTGTTTGGATAGTGCGAGACTCCCTCTTCGTGAAACAAACAGGTTGCGAAGAATGCATATGGTTCTCTCTGTATATACTATTATGTGATAGACCAATATATAAAACAACCACACGTACAAAGATGCACTTTCACAAAACATTGATGATGTATATTGCAAACCGTGACGCCGGTCATTCGAGAAACTCCGGTTATTGAACGTCGACAACAAACTCGCTCTTGTACTCCGGTAACTCGGTCTTGTAGGCCCAGGTACCCTGGAGTGTCGAAAATCTTCGACTATAACGGGGAAGACGAACTCTTATCGTGGTTCATTGCTCTTCGTGATGCCGTAAATGATAAGCTGCCATACCCCTATGCAAGGACTAGACCTGAGAACATTCGGACTCTGCCTGCAAGTAGCCCATCACCATGATATTGTGGGTGATCTGTATCAGCGAAGTTGTCCTCAATCTCAGTGTCAGCGCAAAGTATGAGGCTAGAGCATCTCTGGCCTGTGTTGACAACCGAGATGGTCCATGCCTCAGGTGATGGCATGCTCTCAGGGACGCTTCGACATGGTGAATGTTGTCTCTAGGGATAGAAAACGTGGAAATATCGCCCAGAACTGTGATGTATCCCGGGTACACTGCCCACCGCACAGAGGGACTCACCCGTGCATCCATCCCCCATCCTGGAAAAGGTCCGACATCGGTGTTTCCTGCCAGTAAATTTGACGCCATTCGTCTTCCAGCTCGGGAAGGCCTTCAATAGCCATAGGCACGGGCTGATCGAGATCCGTGAAGGAGAACAACTGACGCCAGTCTAGAGATTCCCTGGGCTGATCCATTGGCTCCACGGTTGGCATCATTGAGTAACCTTCGGTTCTCTCTGCCGACGTGTTGACTCTAGGTCCGGGTGGGATCCAGCTCTCCAATGGCTGATTCGGTTGCGATCCCACAACGGGTTGTTGCAACTGGGTAGACTCTGGCGTACGGATGTCGTAGGGTAGCTGTTGATTTGCTTGGGGAGCCCGAAGGGTTGATGTTCCATCGGATAAGGAATTTGGAATTCTACTTCGATCTTGGGCCCCATTGAATTGCTTTGGTCTTTCACGGGTTGCCATTCGCAAATCCTCTTGGAGGCGTTTTGAATCTTCGAACAAGCGTAGTATTGTGCCGGCATGCGACCAATACTCGGCCAGCTCACGCAGCGAATATGAAGCCGAGTCAAAGCGCCGGAGGGCGTTGATCGCCAGAACAGGATTTGAAAACCGAAGCTCCACCCGTACTTGGATCATTGCGGTAAAGAGAGTATGAACTCCCGAGTACCACAGGTATTTGAGACGACTGTTCAAACGAAGCTCTTCGAAAATGGACGCGATCACACCGGCTGCGGCACTACAGATCTCTGCGTCATGTGGGCCGTAATCGTCCGAGTATGCAGAAGCCCTGGGATGCGGCCGATGCAGAAGAATGAGGAAATTGTTGTACGTCAGATGAAGCATCGCCGACCAAGGATCCACATCCGAAGCTCGAAGGCGTAAGCTATCTGGTAGCTTGAGGGACCAGTTTGCAAGGGCTTCATCGGCTTCTTGGAGAACAGCCTTACGGCGTTCGGCGCTTACTCGGAGCCCAAACCGTTCCCGAACGAGGTAAGATATCATGGTACAGAGTTCCGTGAAGTGAATCACATATTCAATTTGGACTCGAGGTCCACAGCCCTCAAAATCAGACGCGGTCAGTGGTGACACATCCGAATCCTCGAGGTTTATAGCCTGTGGCCGGCCGTACGACAAAGATACCATCACGTCAAACTGAAGCAAGATGTACCAGAGTCTCCTCCACATGCGTCGATCGCGAGGCACGAATCTGCTGGAGACCGGGTTGCGGTGCATACCGAGGCCCGTGGCAATCCGAGCAGCTACACCGACCCAGTAATGGGCATTTGCCGCAACATCGTCGTCAGCAGAGTCCGAATGCCATGTTAGAAGCAGCGCCACTTGGACCAGAATGTCTCGATTTCGCTCGATTCTGTTGTCGAAGAGCCATTTCGTGCGGCGGAAGAAGATGTCTTTCAGAGCATCCCGCTCGGCTTTCGGACGTGCAATATGAGATCCGACCAGCAAAACTGCTTGCAGAAGCAAGATTGGTGGCGGATCGGAAGGGTCGCGATTCCGATACTGAGACATGAAGAGGTCCTGCTCAATGATCGGATACCCAGGGTTCACGTGGGTAAAATAAGCCTGCACCAGCTCATCCGCAAGTGCCTGTTCTGGCAACGTGAGAGCATCCATGAGAAGTTGATCATGACCTGTTTTCAGTTGTCGCCTGGGAATTTCATCGCCTGCGAAATGCAACACATCGTCGTCTTTATCCCGCTGCTGGCGGATGAGGAAAGACATGTTCGATACGTCATGGCCCACATAGATCGCGCGTACGCCCCTTTGTATCTCCCGTCTTCCGGATTCTTCTTCGTCAATGAGCTTCACTAAGCGCTTTTCCAAATCTGTGTGGCCATCGCTGTCGTTCGATGGGTCCAAACCGGGCGGTCGATTGTAGTTCTGCGAGCCTGTGCCAGATTGTGTGCCATGACTATGAGAGATACCTGGGATGGATGCTCCCACTCCTCCTCCGTGTTGGTTATTGCCATTGCGAGAGGTAGTTGGCGCAAGCACACTCCGGCTTGTGGACGTTGGGGAGAGCGACTGGGATGCTGTGTCGGACGCAGGAAGCGGTCGACAACGGATAGGAACTGGGTCGAGGATAGAGCGCACTGCAAGGCGCTTTTTCTTTTCGTGTATGCGACAATCGGTTTTTCCAGAGGTGCGACAATTGGAGCAAGGCAACCCGACGGTGCGAGCGTCGCAGCGAACCTTGCGCCGATGACAGTGAACACAGGCCGCCGAACCTGCTACGCCAGAGTCATTGTTAGCAAGTCCCAGCACGGAAACATCCATTTAAGCAACTAGCAAGGAACTGAAGAGCGAGGAAACTGCGATTCGCACCTGGCTTCCGTTTTGTCACACCGTCGCCCGTAGGCGGGGAACTGTTGTGCGCTGTGGATGACATGTCCGGGGTATCGACGCAGTTACATGGCCGGGTTCTCTACCGTCGGTCATGTTCTTGGCCGCCAGCAGACTGGTTCTCAATTTAGCTGAAGTACATGTTCGTAAGGATGGCTTGAAGCCACACAGCAGGCTGTCGCTGGAAAGCAAGACAGTGAGTGATGGTCGCAGCAGAAGATGGGGGATCAGCCGTTCTAGAGCGGGTCTGGGGACCCAAATGCTCACGTGGCTGCGGAGAAAGCCCGGATCTAGAAGGTTCAAGGACGTATCTTCATTGGACAGTCTATGGTTCTCATGCTGCAAACGATAAGGAGCAGTATTCATTCCGAGAGAAACAGAAGTAGGCACCTATAGATGCTCCATGTTCTCCATTTGCCAGGCATACTTTCTATGGTTTGTCCAGATACAACGAAGTATCGACTCCTTACTTTGACACCGATTCACACAAGTAGAGAATAGAATAATGTAGGCCTGTTGCAATGCAGAGCACATTCTGTAACATTGTCCTCAAAGGCGCCGTCTTGGACAAATCTCACCAATCCATGTCATGGAAGGTTGTGTGCTTTTTTCAAATGCCGCGGCCTATACCTCCATCGACCTGCTTCTTTCCTTTCCCCTATATCTCCAGGGTCACGCAGTTGACGACTCCCTATGAAAAAGCAGGTAACTGACGATAGATAGATACAAAATGGCCAGATCTCAGGTTCTATGATTCCTCAGCTCGCAAAGCGCAAACGTGATATTATAATTAGTGAAAAGATTTCAAGCAGCCGTTTTGTGAAGTATACAAGTATGCCTGCAATACGGGAAAGGAGCCATAAGACGATCTGAGGTACCTCTCAAAATCCCTCCCTTCCTGGTCGCATGAACTCCGTCAATATCCTGTAAAAACCCTTTAATTGTACCAAATCTGTGTCATAAGCATGCCGTGCAAGGGTATACATCCGGAAATGGGAGATAGATCTATCCCCTCTGCACCCCAAGCTTCTCGGCCATTTGGAGTGATCGGCACACGAGAGGCGGAGACCGCAAGGTGCCACTCTTCAATCTTGTCATCCAAGCAGACAAGAACCGTCCGTCGAATATTGGTGGCCGCGTTTGAAGTGACTTCGATTGTCTCGGATGGATTGTCGCAAGCACTAGTAAGACTCACCGCCCGTTCCATTGTGACCTTGGCCGACCATGGAGGGATACCCGTAGGCGGAGGTGTCTTGCTCAGAGGGATCCAAGCTTGGGTTTAAGATGTTGTTGGCATTGTCAGCAGCACCTGGAAAGGCTCCCGAAGCACCGGCGGCCGCTGTAGCTCCTGCACGACCGGCTTGGGACGCGCCGCCCACTGGTCCCCCAGAGCTGTAACCGCTACTTGTTGGTCGGTTCTGGTTCTCGCCTCTTGCGGATTGGGTCTGGAGGCGGTCAGCGTTCATTCGAAGAAGAACGACAGGAAGCCTGTCTAGGAGTTGATGACAGGAATAATTGAGTTTCAACGTGTAGCACAAGTCTTACCTCGCGATATTTCGAGAGATAGATTTTGAGAGCTTCCGCGTAATTCTCGAAACCGAGCGAAGTCATGGCGAAAAGAATATCCTCTCCGTTGACCGTCTTTCGCTTTTCCTGTTGGCATTTCTCAGAAGCTACATTGTACACGTGAGTGCGTCAGTTCGTGAGATCACTTGATCGTGGCAGCCATGTGCGACAGACCTTCGCTGGTGATGAACGAGATGAACTCGCTCACGCATTCCTGCATGCATTCCTTTGCTTCTTTGGCAATCTTCGCATTTTCCGGTAGTGCCATCTTCATGATACGCGCCACTGTATACGGTTTCTGTTAGTATATCAAGTTCATGAGTCGAGGCCGCCGTACACAAATGGCGATACGGCGGGGTCAACCAAGGGTGGGATCAGGGTGAACACTAAAAAGCCGCATGGTTGCACCTCGGGGGGCTTGCTCTTGTTATGCGAGCCATAACTAAAATCAAGGGACGAATAGAATGCCATCTCTCCAAAATATGCTTAAAATGAAACGTTTCCATGGGGTGAACGAGGGAGGGGTATTCTTGATGTAGTAGGGCAGACGGCTGTCGGCCAGCACTGAACGTAAGGTACGCGCAAATCAGAAGGACAGAGACCTGCAAGGACACGCAACTAACCATTTGCAATCGGTAGCCATCGATCCTGCTCCTTCACCTCAAACTCGCTCTGGCCTTGCGCCTGCGTATCTTGTTGTTCCTTATCCATGTGTTCCTGGTCCTCGCCTGATTGAGCTTCAGGTTCCACTTCAGGTTCCTTCGAGGGAGAGGTCGACGACATGATTTTTAGCTGTTTGAATACGTGCAGCGGATACTGGCTTCGGGCGACGATTGCGTCTGGATGCTCCGTTGGCAGACCACGTCAGAGGTGCGCGCGCGACGAACTTGGCTTCGGACGCTATGGAGCTCTGCGTCAGCGGGGATCTGGCTGGGCAGCGATTCGCTTCACGGCAGCCTGAACGAGGAAGAGAAAGTGCCCGTGTGGGGGATTGGCAGCTGGCTCTGCGCGATAGTGCTCTAGCGGTGTGCGCAAGTCAGATGCCGATGGGGATCGCTTTGGACGGCAAGCGCGCAAATCACCTTTCTTGGGCCGATTGCTTAATACTCAGCCACGGGGGAACCGGAATCTTGGGTTCAGAGGAGTTGACCTGCAGCCTGCAGCGTTGGTAACGTCAACTAACTATGCGCTTTCAACGCGGGAGATCTGGGAGGCCGAGGAGCTGATTGTGACGCGGGTAATGCGACGCGGGAGTAGAGAGGTAGCAGTGGGTCAATTGGTGGTGGCGGGCTTTCTGCAGGTTGTGCAAAGAAAGGGGGGAAATGAACATCAACAACAACAGGAACAGAGCGCGTAGGCGATTCGGTTTGTTTTGGAAGTCGATAGCTTCGATGTCGACTCGAGAGAATCGGTTCGACTCCTCGTATGTCAATGCGCGCAGCAATCAATTGGCGAACCAGAAGTGGTTGGGACGGAAGTGTCGCGCAGGCAGCCTTGAGGTAGATGGCTGAAGCTTCCGTTTGGTTGTTTGCATCCACGCAACTGAGGGACTGGCGAATGATAATACTGTACGGTATGGGTAACTCTACAAAATTACCTTAAGTACTTGGAGATTGATCAAACTGAAGAAAGAACTTAGCCATAACAACCACACTTTAGATCGATGGAATTAACAAAGCAACAGTATGCAGTTCAAAGATCCAGTGTCCACTGGCGCCAAATGGACGAACGGAGACGATCCAAAGTCTTTTGGAACTTGTCCCCTCTTTCTCCTCTTGAAGTTCAATACAGGTGTTATACAAGGTGTTGTCTTACAAAACCCCGTTTTAGGAAGGGTCAAGCCCTGTGGCCGGGGCCAACCGGAGGGGGTCGCGTATGCATACGGTATTGATTAGCCAAGGTTTCTCACCAACGGTCGGGGGATCGGGATCGAAAGATTAGCACTATGGGGTACATCGTCCTAGTCTGTCCACTCAGTAGGTTTCGATTGATATACCTCCCATCAAGATGAACATCTCTTCTTTTGACCATAGCGACCTCGAGTTATGAATTGCTGAACAAAGGAACAGAAATTCATTGTGACGAGAAGCTTTGACTGGTTACAGATTACAACCGACAACTCAGTTCACTCTCGTTCCTCGCACGCATTTGTCTGTTTGCTGCAACCAAGTCAACAAAGCTCCAAAACTCTCATTATGGCCTTCTATGACGATACTCGAAGTGCATATGGGCTCAGACCTGACTCTTGAAATGTTGATGTCAGCTCTTCGTGTCGTTGTGGAAGCAGTAAGCCCTTGAGAGGTATCTGCTGCGATCTTGGAGACCCCAGTCACTTTTTACGGTAAGGCCAATAGCTTGAATCTATAGTGCGAGAGAGAGGCTGTTTGGGCAGAACCTTGTGGACAAACATCTCACACATATTAAGGTTCCTTCGTGCTGGAACTGCCAAGGGAAGAAGTCAAACTTTGCGCAGAGTTCTGGATTTCATGTGGAAATCATTGGATCCTCCCACGTCACGGTATCGGACTGTACGTTTTCCTTGGGAAGAGAGTCTAGGTAGCCCAAAGTTCAGCTGAAAGTTGACACATCGGAACAATCTATGAACCGGAGTGATATCTATCTATCGGTCCACCCTTTCTCAATGACAGGGTATTGGTTGGACTCCTTCCTCGATGATTCCAACCGCAGATCCAGAGAGATTTCCTGGGCTAAGACATGATCCAACGATGATGTGCATCCACTGTACCTTCTTGGGCGATCAGGTAGTTTACAGATCATAGGTAGGCTGTGTAGTAGCATGCCGATAAAATTCAAACCGAGGAGGAGCGTACCCCCACTATCTAGTATCTGCTAATAGCAAGCACGACGCTGACTTGATCGATAGCTGCCCTCTACCAATACCTACCTTTGGGCCGAACTTAGCGCAGAGCGGTGCGGGGTCTTGCCATCTTTCCAAAACATGTCTTGAAGTGCCTGGGATATTAGGCACACACTTCTCAGCAGATGTATGTACATACGATTTCTTCCTAAGATGAAATACGAGCAGCCGATCCTATGTACCCTCCTGGTACTTATAAACTCAGGCTTGCGCCTGACTCGGGTAGCTAGCTGTCAATCAAGGCTGACAGTGAAGCAACCAGTGGTAGCGATGGCTGCCAACTCGGTACCTGATCGCTTCCAGATCTATGAAGATTCCTAGATTTGACAACGTCCAGTCCTCAAGTTTCGGAATATGCCATCCGGCTCGGCTGAACCTTGTGAGAAAGCCTGTAGGAAACCACCCAGGTGCGAGACACATCAGGCCATATGCACATGTGGCGTTCCATTTGGCTAGACCACAGCGCATCGCCAGCTCATTCGAACCACACCCTCTGCAGGTCTAGGGTACACTTTTGCCTGTGGCGCTCTGGCGTTCATGTCCCATATGATATCAACTTCAATGCCGAGCCTGAAAGGGGTGGATAAAATAACAAAATTTTACCATCAGTGAGGCAATGCTTGCCCTTTTTTCCCCCATTAGTTGGCAAATAACGCCTTGAACTTTGTTCTGTACTTTATCGTACACTTTTCTCTCCAGGCGGAGGCCGTCCAAAACCATGTTCTACCTTGGCTCCGAGCACCTGGTTAGGCACGAGTGCATCTTAGACTTCGACAACCTTTGCTGACGCTTCCCTCTCTTTCGGATCATGTTTCCCCTTCGAACAGATGATGATGATGGAACGCCTAGCCATCCTAAACACCGAGCCCTGGCGGCTAGAAAGGAAGAATTGAGATCGCTTCCTCACGATATACAACATTCAAGGTTTGGTGGAAACGCTATGCACGGGACGTCAATGAAAATCACGAGTGTGTCTAGCCTTGCGCTCCTCTAACGCCAACATCTCCATGCCGTGTATGTCTGCAATACTCTGAAAAAAATTGAATTCATGACCTCAACAGGAGTCTTTTCGTCCAGGGATATAGTGTTTATGGTTGTACAACCTGAATATTGTTCTTTTTCTATAAAGGCGAGCATCAGCATCGTGTCAGGACATTGCGAGCATGTATCCTCCCCCATATGGCGACCTTACCTTCCAATCGTCCAGTTCAGACTGCTTAGACTTGTATTGCTTGAGCATATCAGCCAACACCTGCTTCAGTCCATCGGAATTTGTCTTGAGCGAAGGAAGGACATCGTCGACCGTCCGCTCGACAAGTACTCCGTTAACCATACGGAAGCACTTTCGATCCTTCGGGAGAGGCTCGAGGGTTTCGATGACGAGCCTAGTAATTCGAAAAGAAGTACATGTCAGTAATAAGCTTCTAAGAAATGGAGTCTGGTCGATACGACCGCTCATGTAGAGGATGCTCGAACAGATATGAATTTATATATCCAGCATCCTTGGCCCTGGAAGCGGTATACTCACTTATGTTCTTCAGCCTCCTGTTCAATATCTCCGATCTTTTGCGCCAACTGCTGCAGGGTGTTTTTGAAGTTTGTGTACTGGAGTTGGAGCTCTGTGTGGAAACAGACCGTCATTAGCTTTAATGATGCCCTGCATTCGGAATTCGATGCGAGAGGAATTTCATCATACCCTGCTGTTTCTTCGCGCTGATTTGTGGTTGGCTGGCCATGTTGAGCGCTCGATTTATTGACCGACTCCTCGAGGTGATAGTTAATGGGGGGCGGCGATGCGGGGCGCATTTCTACCGTCCGATATCAGAGTCGGAGGTTCTACGCAAGTCCGACCGCCAAGACAGTAGCTCTTTGCTCTGCAAAACATGGAATCAGAGCACTGGGATGATTATCAAACATCATAGTTACAACGAGGAAGCTGAAGAATCAAATTGGAAGAATATTAGATTCTATTTATTCATCTTAAATCGCCACGGACAAACAACTGATTTCTGCTCTTTGCATGTGGGGCTCACATCTGGGAAAAGTCACGTGGGATCGTGCCTATCGACATCGACTATCGACTATCGACTCTCGAAAGTTATTATTATTCGACTTGGGTCGTTCTGGAGCAGTTCGCACTTTTGGTGGCTGCTTCCAGCATTTCTTGATCGCCTTCTACTCATACCCGGATAATACATTTATCTTGCCCGCCCACCTCTCTCCCACATCATGGCCCGTGACGAGATGCCTCCCCCAGCCAAACGGCTGAAGAGCTCCAACCTCCCGACGCCACTTCGTGATGCGAAGCGCAAGGACATCGATAACTGGGAAGCGAACCGAATGCTCACGTCGGGCGTTGCTCAACGACGAGACTACGATGGCGACTTTATGCCTGACGATGAAGAGGCAACTCGCGTCCACCTGCTGGTCCACGATCTGCGGCCGCCGTTCCTCGATGGCCGAACGATTTTCACCAAGCAGCTGGAGCCTATCTCAGCTGTGCGCGATCCTCAGAGCGATATGGCTGTGTTCAGTCGGAAGGGAAGTAAGGTCGTTAGGGAAAGACGCCAGCAACGGGAGCGCCAGAAGCAAGCGCAGGAAGCGACGACGATGGCAGGCACGGCACTCGGAAATCTCATGGGCGTCAAGGAGGATGAAGGAGACAGTGCGGTCGCCTTGCCAGTTGAAGACGTATACAAAGGCGGAAACAAGTTCGCGCAACACTTGAAAAAGGATGAAGGGGGCGCCAGTGCATTCAGCAAGAGCAAAACGCTCCGCGAGCAGAGAGAATATCTACCGGCTTTCGCAGTGAGAGAGGATCTTCTACGAGTCATTCGAGATAATCAGGTTATCATTGTCGTTGGCGAAACCGGGTCCGGAAAGACGACCCAGCTCACACAATTCTTGCATGAAGACGGTTATTCGAAGCTTGGTATGATCGGATGTACTCAGCCGCGTCGAGTGGCTGCGATGAGTGTTGCGAAGCGTGTGAGCGAGGAGATGGAAGTCGATCTCGGTGGTCTTGTTGGGTATGCGATCCGTTTTGAGGATTGTACAAGCGACCAAACCGTCATCAAGTGTAAGTAGCTACCCGTGCCACCTTGTCGGCAGCGAGACTTACATGCAATTCCAGACATGACGGACGGAGTCCTTTTGCGCGAGTCGCTGGTTCAACCGGATCTTGACAAATACTCGTGCATCATTATGGATGAGGCGCACGAAAGAGCACTCAACACTGATGTCTTGATGGGACTTCTCAAGAAGGTTTTGGCTCGACGAAGAGATCTGAAGTTGATTGTCACTTCCGCCACGATGAACGCAGAGCGCTTTTCTCGTTTTTTCGGCGGAGCCCCGGAATTCATCATCCCTGGAAGAACGTTTCCGGTAGACCTTCACTTCTCCCGTACACCTTGCGAGGACTATGTGGATAGCGCGGTCAAGCAGGTCTTGGCCGTCCACGTTTCGCAAGGACCAGGTGACATTCTTGTCTTCATGACTGGACAAGAAGATATCGAAGCGACATGTGAGCTCGTTGATGAACGTTTGAAGCTGCTAAATGATCCGCCAAAGCTTAGCATATTACCAATCTACAGTCAGATGCCGGCCGAGCAACAAGCAAAGATTTTCGAGAAAGCTGCTCCAGGCGTGCGCAAGGTGATAGTTGCAACTAACATTGCCGAAACAAGTTTGACCGTTGATGGCATTATGTACGTTGTGGACGCCGGTTACTCAAAGCTGAAAGTGTACAATCCCAAGATGGGAATGGACACGCTTCAAATCACACCCATATCTCAGGCCAACGCCAATCAACGTTCTGGAAGAGCAGGACGAACAGGGCCGGGCAAGGCATATCGACTGTACACCGAAATGGCCTACAAAAACGAGCTTTACATACAAACAATCCCTGAAATCCAGCGAACAAGCCTCTCCAACACCGTTCTTCTCCTGAAGTCCCTTGGAGTCAAGGACCTCTTGGACTTCGATTTCATGGACCCCCCACCGCAGGAGACCATCACGACCTCTTTGTTCGAACTCTGGTCTCTTGGTGCACTGGACAACCTCGGCGATCTGACTCCGCTAGGACGCCGCATGACACCGTTCCCCATGGATCCGCCCCTCGCCAAACTCATCATCACCGCGTCGGAAGAATACGGCTGCAGCGAAGAAATGCTGACCATCGTCTCCATGCTATCCGTGCCTAGCGTCTTCTACCGCCCCAAGGAACGCCAGGAAGAATCCGACGCTGCGCGCGAGAAATTCTTCGTTCCAGAGTCCGACCACCTTACCCTGCTGCACGTATACACGCAATGGCGGACCAACGGCTACTCCGATTCGTGGTGCTCCAAACACTTCCTTCACGCCAAGGCCCTGCGCCGAGCGAAAGAGGTTCGCGACCAGCTGCACGACATCATGACCGTGCAGAAAATGCCCCTCGTCAGCTGCGGCACCGACTGGGACGTCATCCGCAAATGCATCTGCTCGGGCTTCTATCATCAAGCCGCCCGGGTCAAGGGTATCGGCGAGTTCATCAACCTGCGGACGAGCGTTTCCATGCAGCTGCACCCGACCAGCGCGCTGTATGGGCTGGGCTACGTTCCCGAGTACGTGGTCTACCACGAACTGATCCTGACGAGTAAAGAATACATGTCGACCGTGACGGCGGTGGATCCACATGTAAGTTTCGATTTCCCTTTTTTTCATTTCCTACCAAAGCTAACTTGCTAAATCCAGTGGCTCGCCGAACTCGGAGGCGTCTTCTATTCCGTCAAAGAAAAGGGATACTCCCATCGCGAGCGCCGCGTCACGGAGCACGAGTTCAACAAGCGCATGGAGATCGAAGCCCAAATCGCCGCAGACCGCGAGCGGGCCGCCGCCGAGAAACAGAAAGAGAAGGAGCGCAGCGACCCGTCCAGGCGGAGGAGGGAAGTCGAAGTGGGAGGAGGCTCGGCCGTTCGACGCCCCGTGATCAAAGGAGCGAGGAGGGTTGGAGGCGTGGTCACCTCGTCGTCGTCGACCTCTCGGAATGCCCCGAATGGGCCGGGCGGCGGTGGTTCTGGTGGTGGTAGCGTGGTGAAAAAGCCACAGATGAACCGGAAGTTTGGGCGGGCTTTCTAAAGGAAAGCTTCGTTTCGCTGTTTGCGAACGGGGTATAGGCGAATAATTTCAGCGTGCCATCCGCATGTATGACGGTGGTTGTACACTACATAGAAACAGCATTTGGGACATTCAGGGCGTTGATTGCGTCGTTAAAGGGATCTAGATACCCAAAGTCGGATATGGAAAAAGCGCTAATTACCTACATAATGATATTGATACCCCAATGGCATACATTGTTTCGTGGAGATTCTTACAGGAGCAGTTTTCCCATTTGATAGGCTAGTAAAGTACAATGGAGAAAGAATCCAGAAAAATACAACCGCACGCTCGTCATGTAATCTAGCAGGAAAAAAAAAGAAAAAGAAAAGAAAAGAAAAGAAAAGGCGAGTAAACCGCCAACGATCTCGGTTGTAGGTTTCCACGTTTCGCCAGCGCTGATGGAAAGGTAATTCGAGGGTTATAGTTTATCTCCCTCATCTTCCAACTATTCGAGACTCTCCATTGTAAGATGAATCGCAGATCAATCAAAGGACTCGCTTTCCTCTTTTAGTTAATGAAGTTGATACAGAAGAAGTGCAGGATCAAGCTCCCGAAGACGTAATCGGCGAATGCCCTGGATAACGAATCAGTCGGGTTTAGAATCATGCTGTGCTGGGAGTAGGAGCGAGTATCCATGTGCCATTGAAGCTTCCAAGAATAAGGGACCCACGGGCGTAGGGAATTGGGTATACGGAGATAGGTAAACGATACTAGCCAACTTACCGTTCATGGGAAACACCAGACACCGTTTCTCCGCGCTCGCCCGCGATCTTGACGTTCTTCCCCTTCGAACTGGGCTTGGATTCCTTCACGTCGGCGGTGCTGCTCGTTTGCATTCGTAAACTGGCCGTGAGGACGAATTGGCCGACGGCGGCGCAGAAACCGCTCAGGAAGGCGTTGAACGGCTGGAAGATGATAGCAGGTGGTTAGTGCGTGTCGCCTTCCAGTTGACAAATGGAGAAATCGATCAAGTTCCCCTATAACGTCGAGGCAACTCCGATTTGTTTTATTTTCTTTCTCCTTCATTCTTATCGATGAGCTTCACTCCACGAGGGAGCTTGCTTCCCATTGGCGCCAAACCAGCATTCGCGAAAAGAGAGAGGAAACAAGGAATAGTCCTATCTTATTATCACTCACATAGTTTCCCGCAAGCACGCAGTATACGAATTGTATCCCTCCCACCAGAACTAAGAAGGCCATGAACGCATCGAGGAGCAATGTCCGCTGCGGGGTCGTCGCGAGGTACTGTTGCCAGACATGTTGGCCGATTTCGAAGGGAGAAGAATTGGATTTGAGAGTCGCAGGGCCGGAGGAGAGGGATTTCGACGGGATCGTGACGGGAACGGCTGGAGCTGCTGGGACTGGAGCTGGCGCTGCTGCACTTGAGGCTGCGTGTCGTTTCGGCGCCATTGTGGTTGTGACGGTGATTTGAGAATGAGGTGTGCGGTGTGGATTCAGGTGTAGGACATATAATGCGGGAGGAATTGGAAGAGTATCACAGATACTTCTATTGAAAAAACATCGACGGTAAAAGGAGGGTGTTGGAAGGATGGTTGTAGAGTTGGAGTATTAGTAGTTCCGGTGTTTAACCTGGGGCTTTACGTACTGCTCCTTACGGGTGCGTGTCATGATTTGCGGAGGACTAACGTAGCTAGCTGGTCCGAGCTCACGTGATGATTACGGCTGTCTTATCTCCGTATCAATGAAGATCGAATGATTTTGATGGTTGCTGAGATGAGTCGTATTTCTATTGGATTGAGTCCGAGTCCTCGTGTAGTAAACGATGCAAAATAACGCCTAGTTGTCCGATGTCCACATTCTAGGAAGTATTGTACACGCACAATTGAGCCTCCGGTATCATTATTTCACAAACAAGAGATACCCAGAAGTCAATCACGGAGTTGAGCTGAGATGTCGCACAGTTGAAAGAACAAAAAAGAACAATCCACAGGGTTGTATCATGGGATCGAAAGAGAGGGGTATATAAATGTAAGTATCTGCGTGCGACTGACCGCAGGACCGCATTACAGTAAATCACAATGGAAAGAAAGTAACAGATGCTTGGACATCATTGGGGTTCCCTCCATTGAAGGAACCCGGCATGGTCCAAGATTGTCGAGCTAGAAAACAGAGGGGAGAACAGGGTCGAATGGTTGAGTGGAGATAGAATCGAGAAAACTGGTATCCCAGATTTGCTAGAACAAAAACGCCTCATCGTCTCATGGTCGTGATAATCAATGTTGATACATAAACATTCCCGGGTCATGACCGAGAAAATACATAGGAAGCCATCGGGAAAACACCTATCCCGGCTTCACTGTAAGGCTGTAAGAGAGATGTTGAATGATAAGGTGCTTTTGTATTCGTGGCGAAAAGTCGACATTAATTCACGCAAGCCAGTCGGAAAAGTTGCCCATTGGGACGTTCGCTTGTGTCCTTTGGACGTCCCGTTGGAAGTCACGCATCACTTGATCCCACTCAGCCCATGTGAGCTGGGAACTGGAGGGATCATCCTCGAAATCCATAGGAACAATCGAACTATGAGCGAGCCCAGCCGCAGTGTCAACGCCAGTGGATGGCTGCTCCACTGGCTGCTGAGAAGTGGAAGAATCTAGCAAGCCTGGGTCGGCAAGCCAATCGGTATCTGGAAAGAGCTCGGTAAAGATATCGACGGGATTCTTCGTGATGTCGATGTCCAGACTTGAGCGTGGTTGAGGCTGCACTGTCTCCCCCGGGTGGTTCCATGCCGAAGGCGTAGATCCCACAGGAATGTGTATTCGGGGCAAACCAGGAGATGATATGGATTCCTTTCCGAGCCCAAGGTCCACAGGAGGGAAGGGGACGGCAGACTTGGATGGTATTGGATTAGGACCAAACTGGGCTCGCAGCTCCTCCTGCTGTTTAGCCCTAAAATCAGCAGCTCGCTTCATCAACCGGGAAAGCGGTCGCCACAGCATTCCCTTCTTCTGAGTTGCATGCTTTTCCCATTCCCCAAAAATCGACTGCACGGCCAGCCATGCGCGATCCGTCACTGGGCAAACCGGGCGAACGCAGAGCTCCGAGAGAACAAAAGCCACCCCATGCCACTGCATATTCGTCCGGAACAACCACCCCCATTTAGCTGTGTGCTGGTTGGTTTCCAGCAGACGGGAGAATTCAAGAACCTCGATTGAAGTGAGCAACAGGCTCTCTCGCGACGCATGTGACAAACTGGCTCCACGATCATGTCGTGTCAGAGGATGATGAACCACCAACCATAGCTTTGCGAGGATAAGCCGGGCGACTGTAGCACAGACCCAATGCATTGGAACAGCCGTATCGCAATATTTGATGTACCGTTCCTCAATCCGCTTATTGATGATTTGAATCATCTTTTCGCGATCCTCAATTGTTGGCCGGGCGTCCCCAAACAGATACCGGCCACTTGGACAAACATAGTTCACCCGGCGGAGGCCCACCGTGATCTCGCAACGGATTAGACAGAAGGTCATATCAGTGTAGCCAACCCGTTCCTTAGGCGGCTCCTGCATCTCGGGTGAAATATCCTCATCATTGATGTTGAGTGGGAGTCGTGTGTCGTACATTCTCTCATGGATTTGGGCGTCCGTTCCGTGATCTTCAGACGAGCGGATATCCAGCAAGCAGATATGCCACCAGAGTCGGCGACGCAGCTCAGTTTCCAGAGGTTTCAATCCAAAATTGCTGCCATCCCGATGCAATCCTAATCCTTGTGCAATACGAAGGACAATTGCATTCATGGACCAAACAAATTTAGTATCATCCTCTCGACGTACCCCGATCAAAAACAGAACGGCAGCCTGTAGAAGCATCAGGCTCTGGGTATTGAGAAAGTTGGCTCTTGACAATGCCTGTTCGACTGCAAAGCGATAACGACTCACTAAGGTGTCGCGATCCTCGCCGAGTCGAGACAAGCACTGCTGGGGTGACAGGCTAATAACGGCCGTCAAGTAGATTGCGAAAATTAATGCCTCAGAATGTTTCTCCAGCGTGTCGAGGCTCCGAGCAGCTTCTGTAATGAGACGGTTCACGGTAGGTTTGTGAAAAATTGGAACTAACGGTGCCACATTCTCTCCATATACATCCCACAGCAGTAAGATGGTTGCGGGCGGAGGATGATACTTGCGAAGCAAATGCGAGAGCGAGTAATAGCCGAATAAGAACCCATCGTGGTTGCCACAATGCGTCGAGGAGGAAGAATCGGGGGATGGATAGTCCTCGTCCTCGGACGATGATGGATCTAGGATGTCTTGCAATTCTTCGATCTTGTTATGAGGTTAGCATTGCGCAACGCCTGCAGCGCCAGCTGGGGAACAGATATATATAATCCATGACGAAACCACCCACCTCATCTCCCAAGCTGGCCCATAACCTATTACTGACATATCGACTTCGTCCCTCGTCAATCACCAAACGACCAAATTCATTCTCCAGATCCCGCGGGACGATCCTCTTTGGATCGGGATCTAAGAAATTGGGGCAACGCCTGCTTGCCGTGCTTTGCGACTCATTCGTCGTTTCGCTATCGTCGCGAGTAGTCGGAGCGGATACAGTTGAAGCTGGAGCTGGAGCTGAAGCTGGAACCGAAGGTGTATCTGTGACTGTAGCATTTTTTCCACGAAGTTGCTCGATCACGCCTTCAAGACGTCGCAGTCGCGACAGCAACTCCGCGTCTGGCGGCCGCTTCGCTTTGCGAGGCGCCCGTCCTGGTCCAGGAAATATGCATTCTATTCCAGCCTTCACACAATTCGAGCATGGCGTTCTCTTATTACAACGGACCTTTCTCCGACGACAGGTCACACAGCTGCGGGGGTTGAGGTTGTGCTGCGACGATTGTTCGGACTGAGTATTGACATGAGAGCTGGCAATGGTAGAAATGGTAGCTAGACCCTCTCGGCTTCCGGAATACGGGGGGAATGAATTATTGGAGGAAGCGGTATCGATAGGGGTTTGAGTCAGAGTCGGAGTATTCAATGGTGGCGAGCCTCCAGCAGCAGTACTGAACGACATGACGGACAATCAAAGACGGGGAAACCACTGCACGCTCCTGCTCCCCACATTGCTTGTTTTGACAGTTCGGGAGGCAAAAGACTGGTAAAGAAGAGGATAATCGAGGTGCCTTAAGAATCTTTTCTTTATCAGATCTGGCCTAGGCCAATTCTTATCACAAGACAGCCTAAAACAAATAAAAGAAGCAGCAAAAAGACACACAATCAAAAAAGGTTACCAATGAAGTGCAGCGACGGTCTCGTAAGGCGTAAGCAGAAGAGTCATAGTGGGGGACACAAATCAGCCCCCAATTGGCCCCGTCGATCACTCCTCGTAAAGATCCTCAAGCCAGAACAATTTCCCATGGTTATCTTATTAATCAAGGAGTTCTCGACCCCAAATTGCAAGGCTTCGTCTAAGGCATGTGCCCGATAATCGATTTCTCGAACACTGAATGCTGACATCGTTGGTGTCTGGGGTAGTTTCCAGTCCATTTCCAACGACACGGATGGATTCCTTTTGCCAAGTGCTGGACCCGTGCTTCACTGACGTCAGGACCTTTCTACTTTGTACTTTCTACTTTTCCTTCTGAGCACATTGAACATGGATCATTCGGCTCCCTCCCACCAAAGTTCGTTATAATACCTTCTGTCTTTCGTGGTCCAGAAGTGCCAGAAGCTTGGTTCGATGACGGGACCATGGAGAGCGATCATGATCGCTCGAATCTCTGTAGTCAGGATTCTGGAATGTCATTTCTTGGCATCCTTGGCGCTATGTAGTTAGGAAATGGATTCCATACTTGATTTCCATCGTCATCTGATCAACATGCACCTTATCTGATCCGCAACACGCCGGTGCAACCGTCATCGCCAGACCGATTACTGTTTCAGGAAATATACAGTTCAGATCAGCGGCCTTAAATTCTCAACGATAGAATGCTCGATCTAGGACTGCTATTGGTTTCGTCGATGTCAAATAATTGACAGCCAGTGGAAAATCAATCAGTTAAGTGTCACGGATCTTGGATATATGCTGTGTTTACAGCTGATGTAAGAACATACAGACCCTATATCGCCAAGTCCTAAATATATGTTTGACCAACCTGACGAAGAGAGGGAAAAGTTGAAATATACAACGTGCCAAGCCCATGTTGAGCGGCTTGGACGAAGAAACCCGAAATAGTTGATGGCCAAGAATAAACCCGCTAATATATATGCAAAGAAAATTAGTAATTGCTGCAGAAGCGCAGACGCCGAAAGTGCATAATGATGCTCCCTTTTTGAGATCAAATCCAAGAAATGCGCCGGTAAATGCAAGATTAGATCGGTTTCAAGATCGACATCGTAGTCATCACGCCAAGATTCCAAACAGCAGTGTGTTGATAATAGGAGACAAATGTACACGATCTAGAATGACCGTTGGTGGAATCATTTTAGTCGATGTTCGAGAGGCGTAGTACGGAGTGGGAGGCTCTCAACGTCCCGGCGCCGTCTGGATAACCGCTTTTTGGTCCTAAAAAGAAGGCAAATAAGCAACGGATCGACCGAACACTACTGTGAATACACCACGAAGGACAAAAATGCGAGAAGAGCAGACTTACGGAATGCGATCCCAAATTTTCGTGTCCTCATTGAAGTGGTGGCTAAGGAAACGTTAGCTGAAAATTGGCATGTCAGAACCGGGTATTGAGAACGCACCCTTCGAAAGTCGTCTGAGTCATGGATGCAGCGCCGTACTCGTCTTGGAGAAGTTTTGTATACTCGTAGGGAATCTTGACATGAATTCCTTCAAACAAGCTATCCCTCAGAGGGAAGATATCGTTCTCCTTCGCAACAGTCAGCACTCTCGGCCCACACGGTCCAAAAAGCTCGGTCGACATACATTGTATCGGTGGTGATCCTTGCAGAATAAAGCACCACTCTTGCCCGGTTTTCTCTTTGAGTCATCCTTGCGCACAGCCGTGATATCGATGAAGAGTCCGGAGGAGGTATCAATCCATCGCGCATCGATGACGTTGAGCCTATCTTCTGTAGAACGAATAACATAATGTGGGTTGATTTCGAGCAGGTACGTGCGACCGTCCTTCACGCCAGGGAGCTTGAAGTGGTGCTCCGTCATGTTATAGTACTGCGCAAGGAAGTGGATGGTGGGTTCGGAGACTTGGACATCGAGATCGCTATCCCAAGGGAAAATCTAGCAATGATTCGGTGAGTGGCATGTTCATGGACCGGAGCCTTGGGTTCCAACCTTCTGGTTCCACCACCACGCCAGGAGCGTTCCGTGCATTATCCACGTCTCAGCGCCCACGTCTGCCATGGTTGATAAATATGTCTGAATGAGAGCAGTCAAATGCGGTGTGGTCTGATCGGCCGGCAAGGTCTCTGAAGCGAATCTATTTCGACAGCTATCAGTCTTACGTCTTATTTCGCAGCAAATGGGGGTAAGCCTACCTGCCATCATAATGGTGGTGAAATCTCCACAAATAAAGTTAGCACGAGATAAAATTCAATTGAATCGTTAGCAAAGGCTGCCACGTACGTAGATTCATCTATAGATATGGCATGTTAGCGGGCTACGTCACCAGGATCGATCGACAGATTATAGACGATCGATGAATATGAGCTAAAGGGCAGACTCACGAAAGTATTTATCTGCAGGATCGCCTCCTTTCCCACTATAATCTTTTGCCAAGCTCGTCCTGACGCTCATGAAATCTGCATCGCCGTGAACTTGTCCCACCGCCGCAATCAACAACCCGCACAGCCAGAGAATCAACATTCTCAGGGATAAAAATATGTATATATACTGCTTCAATCGACTGTCTTAATAACTCGTTGACCACATACTCTGGTGTAATTGAGGATACTTCGAAGAGGGAGGTGGGGAGGCAGAAGGAATTGGTCGATCCGGAAGAGACCGTAAACCCAAAGAAAATGGGGAAGAGTCGAATGATTCTCAGCTAATTGTTATTAAAGGAGAGAAGAGCAGAGCCAGTCTTGCTGTACAGAGGTCGACTCGGTCAGTAAAAGAAAAATAGGGAGAGAACTCGTTCAAAGAAAGCCAAAAAGCGGGCATGGAACTTGTCGCGTGCTCGATTACGTTGTATGGTATGAGGAACCCTGGACCGACAAAACAGCGTGGCGAGGACTGCCACTACAATGGCTCTCGGGGCAATCGGCGCTCGCCATGAGCTTGGCGTCTTTAGCGACCGAGATGCCGTCAGCCGCCTTACGGAGCCACGGAGTGCAGCGGATGCTCCTAGTTAGTTCAAGCCTGAGAAAACGGAGTTCAAAAGTTCAGGCCAAGGGCTTCGTGGCTGTTGTGCAGCTTGTGCTAATGGCGCTTATTACCAGACTCCTGAGCTACGGGTCGTTTCTATTTGCGTCCATGTTCCAGACTACCAGTGTCCCAGCGCCATTTAGTGGCTGAGACAGCACGGACTCTTCCCTCTCGGCGGCTTGTGGGTCACTGGTGACTGGGTTGAAGCCTTGAAGGGTTCGATCAAAAGCCCAATCGACATTCATGAATCATGATGCCCTTCCCAGTACACGCAGGCTGCAGCCTTACGAGGTCGTGAAACCTCTGATAGCGCATCTTCTCTCATCGTTGCGCTCCCTATTGCCAAAGGTGATATCAATATATCATTCTTCCTGATTTCGACATGAGGTCAATATGAAGGGGATTGTTATTCTCAAATGGCGAATATTCTTACTTTCTTTTTTCTTTGCTTCTCCGGCCGTCCTATCACAGGCCGCGTCATGGGTTTTCGTAGTCGATACCAGATTGAGATAGTAGTCAGCACATAGTTTCCATATCCCCTTTTCGTTTTCTACACTCGATGCAATGGCAATGGATGATTGCAATTGCTTGAGCACCATGTCCCGATTGAAGATGATTATTGTCGATAGAGAAGGTGCCGGTCACAATTGTCGCGAATTGGAGAGCCATAGGCTTCTCCAGCATGGTACCTTCCAAGTTCACGAGAATTCTGCATACGTAAGCCTGTCGGCTCCGACCGTACCTTCTGGGTATGGAACTACTGTAACTGGCAATGATCTTCATCAACAGGTAGCAGGCGGCTACATATCAATGGAGGTCTTGGGTGCTTCCAGCCCACCACATTTTTGTTCTGCCATGATTTATTTGATTGGCCTAGATTGCGAATTCGAATGACATTGCGGGGAGCAGCCTCGATGATTTGCCAGGACCTAGGTTCGAGGATCAAATGAAACGAACCTAAACCAGCAGGTTGATCCTGCGGGAAGATTGATCATTGGAGACAATAGTTGAATAGATAGTTATCAGGTATCTATCTGAGCAACTCAGCTGGAGCCTGCCCAGGATTGCCTCGTTCGGAGAATTAAATCTTACATACACCATGCCTGTACCACGGGAAGTACAACCACGTCCTGGGGATGACTGTGAATTTTATCTGAATTAAAACTATCTCTCCAGTGCCTTGCTCTAAGCTTGTTGCTAGGACTGTTTTTATTTTATTATTATTTTTTCATGATGTTAAGGTTCAAAATCGCACATTGTGGCCGTCTAGCCTTATTCCAGCCCGGTCTCACATGACTACGGCGGCCAGACTAAGGCATTCTTCCCCTGTGCATCGTCCAGTTGCAGCCAAGAAAGAGCCCAACGCCTGGAGTTTCTCCAACGTGCTTTATGATATCGCGCTTTGATGCTTCAATTTTCAATTTATGACTGCAAATGTAACTCTTTAGCGGTGCTTTTCTGCGGGTTTTAATCTGGGATATCGAAATCGAAGACCACCAGTTCCTGCTCTGATTGGCTCCAGTTGAATCATCCCACTTCCAATGATCAGCGGTCGCTCTGAATGGCTAAATCGTTGGACCATCAGTGATACTCTACACGCCTCGAAAATAACTGGCATTGATTCACGTCAATGGTATGGAAACCAGCAGCTGAATCTGTTAATCGGCGATCTCCCCCTCAAATCGGTTTAATCTACACAGAACCGTGGAGCGCACCCCGAGAAGATGTCGGCTGTGCCAACCGCAAATCTTGGCAGTGCCGGCCAGGTCCATCAACCCGCTCCAACACAGCCGCTGAATAGGTCCTGTGAATCATGTAGAAGTCTCAAAGTACGGTGTTTACCGGATCCTACGACACCGAATCAGTGCCAACGATGTGCAAAGGCTAAGCGACCATGCATCTTCGTGGCGCCACAAAGACGGCGGCCGCGCAAACGCACCGATTCGCGAGTAGCACAGTTGGAGAGGGAGATGCGAGCGATGCGGTCACTTCTCAAGGACCGGTTTCGAGTGGATGAAGAAAGTCCGGAAAGTGCAAGCAGCGAGAGGGAGGGATCGCATGAGAATGAGCCCGTCACGGAGTCGACAGAAATGGCTCCAACAATCCCAGAGGCTCCCAGTAGCTCCGCAGGATCAACAAGGCAAATGGACTTCTCACCCGGTTTTGGAACTTCGGGGACAAATACACTCGACAGCGGCTCATTGTCAGTGCCGTCGTATGGTACGATACCGGCTGGCTACTCGCCTGATCTGCGACAAGGCGACGATGTGATCGATCGAGGTGTTATCTCCCTAGAGAGCGCCGAGGACCTCGTTGCCTTCTTCATGAACGAACTCACACCTTTCTTTCCGTTTGTTGTGTTATCCCCGGGCACTACTGCTTCGCAAATGCGTCGGTTGAAACCAGTGCTGTTCCTCTCTGTCATTGCCGCTGCAGCGATCGCAATAGATTCCAGTTTGGCGCGAACTCTCAATCGGGAGATGGTCAGACTCTACGCAGATAGGTTCTTCATTGAGGGCGATAAGTCCTTGGAACTCGTCCAAGCCTTGCTGCTCATGATAGTGTTCTACTTCCCGGCAGACTCTCCGTTGAAACTACAATATTATCAGTACACACACATCGCCGCCACGATGGCGCTAGAAATTGGGTTAGCATCAAAGCGAAGAGTGTCCAAGAAGAAGGACGATGATGGTGGGTTCGATGAGCACATGGCCGAACAAGCCAGGGCGATCTTGGGATGTTACCATCTAGCGTCGACGTAAGCATCAGAGCAACGGGTAGACTGGAACTTAGCTGACACCATTCAGTATCGCCATGAAAACACGACGACCCAACATGCTCGTATTCAATGACTGGATGAGCGAGTGTGTGAAACACCTGGAGCGGTCACCAAACACGATTGACAGACATTTGGCCACCTGGTTCGAGCTCCAACGCATCACCGACGAAGCTATGGCTTCTTTTGGTCTTGATGACACAAGCTCGATCACTCCTCTGACCGAAGCTCGGATACAAGCTGTCCTGAGATGGTTCGATAATCGAATGCAGTCCTGGGAGAAGAACACCCCTCCGGACATGCTGACAGGTATGCTCTCTTCTCCATGGTTCTTGGAGGGTAGCGGGCCGTGGCTCACCAACTGCGTTAGTGCCCATGACACTCGAGTACCACTACACTTTCCTCGCTGTATACGAGCTTGCAGTGGGCGAGGGCTATCGAGATCCAGACGCAATCAAACGCAAGTATTACACGCTCCCGCCGCTGGATGAGGATGGAAATGTCCAGCAGCCTGGCGCTCCGTTGAGTGCTGTCCGAGTAGATATCACGATGAAATGGCTGCATGCAGCACATGAGATCTTAGACACTTTCCTCAACTGCGACACAGAAACTATGCGCAAGATTCCCAACCTTACATACACCAGAGTCGTCACGGGTGTCATGTCCATGCTGAAAATCTACTTCTCGGTTAGATCCGGCGCTCTTGGGGAAGTCATTGGCCCTCAAACGGTGAACCTTGACATGTATCTGGAAGCGATGACCAGGAGGCTTACCGAGGCTGGCGGTGGCCAAAAGTACAAGATACCCAGTCGATGGTGGTATGTCGTCGCTGTAAAGGCTCGAGACTGGTACGATCGGTTTCAGAAGCGACAAGCTCAGAAAGAAGCCGGGCTCATTCCACCCGTCAAGGCTAGTCCGTCGACGCCTCAGCACCCCATTGCTTTGCGGAATCATTTGCAATTCGATCCAGTTGATCCGCCACGGATGGTTTCTTCGTTCGATATGACGGGAGTTCCTCAGTTTTCCACCTTCGAAAACATGAGCACTTATGGCGCCCCGCCCGCCATGACCCCGATGTGGTCGTCAGACACGAATTTGGTCAATATGAACCAATTCACCGGCTATGCACCGCCAAGCATGCCACCCCAGTTGGCTCACGATGCGCAACAGTTCTCCACCGACACGAACCAGAGCGAGAGCTTCTTCCCCCCTGGTACAGGGATGGAACTGGACGGCTGGATACCAGATGGAAGTATATTCGGAATGCCGACGTTGCCTGGGTTTTAGCTTTTCGTCTTCGATCCTTCGTTAGCACCGAAACCACCTGGTCCTGAACGTTGACTATATATATATATATGTATGCTTCTGTGATGGCCTCGGGCGGATGTCATTTTCACACGCCCTGCCGTTGTTTTCGAGAATCAGCCTCTCTGCTGGAATTCAAAAATGTCTCCCTGCTGCTGTAAATAGACAGCTTTATAGACAGCGAACAACCTTAGTTAAAAAAAAAGAAAAAAAGAAAAAAAAAAGAAACCCTGTGTAAAAGATTCATGTTGAGGATAGACATGGCCTGAAAAGCATGGGATGCATGAGCAGATCCAAGGAGCCCTGCACATCACGACAAAATATCCAAGGCAGAGATTCACGGAAATAAAAGGAAGAGAAACAGGCGGAAGCAAGAGTGACCGTGAAATTAATACGAGCAGTGTGAGCTGGCTGTGGTCGAGCAGAGCGTCGGAGCGTCGGTAGCATCGGAAGTTCCGTGATGGAGTTGTGCCCGCGGTTCCAACCTAGTGTCACTCAACTCGAGCCCCCGTGATGTCGAACGGTGGGTTCCTTTTTGTTGGCGATTATGAATTGATTGATTATGTGTCTGGCTGGACTAAGTAATTTCCTTTCGTGATTCTTGACGAAATGTCGAATGAAGAAGTGTGACGGAAAGAGAACGGAAGTCCGTTACCCACGTCGGTACCAGTATGCAGGAGACTTGGGTATACGGAGCAAGAACGGACACCGATGAAATGTGGAAATCCACGGAGATGATCGTATTGCTCGCTTACGCAAATTCACTTCCAACCTGTTACCTGTCATGCCGAGATCTACGACGGAGGATACGTGGGGAATTGTAATGTCCTTTCTATCCACCGTTGTAACTCCTACTGTAGCTCCGACGTCCGTCTCATGGACAAGCAAGACAAGGTCAAAACCTCGAATGTACCTATTATTACATATCAGGTTCTTGAGACCAGCTAAGCTGGCTCTGCTAATGTCCACCGGCTTATATGACCGAAAATGCCTCCAACGCATCCATAAACCCTGCTATAGCACTAATTCCAACTAACCCTTTCGTCGCATTTCGCGTAAAGGTCCCATGACGCTCCTTGGCATCTCCTCGCGAAGCTTTGCTACGAGATGATGATGTCTCTCGCATTCCCGAAGGCGACGTCGAATTTGCACGCCGGGGATAGTATCGAGGCTGCAGTCGAGGACTATAGCTGCCGTACGCCGGAGAAGTTGCCGCATGGGTCTCGAAGTGGACGGTTGGGGTTGTTCCCTGCGGAGAAGCGCCGGACTTGGAGGAGGGTCGCCTGATCGGTATTGACCTGGGTGTTTGCGAATGTGGGTGTGAAGGATGCGCGTACTGTTGTCGAGGTGATGCAGAATAGGCTGAAGCAGGATGTGCGTAGAGCGGAGGGCGTGGATTGGCAAAGTCTGGCGAGCGGGACGGGCTGTCGTCCACTCGAACCTCGGGTTTCCTGTCTCTCTCTGGACGAGAGTCGGCGATCTTTATTCTGGGGACGTTCTTCGCAGCAGTGCCGCCATTTTGCTGGGGCGCATGGAACGGCGGCGGTTCATCCACGCTCTGGTCGTCGTCATCACTCGAGTCAAAGATGGGTTGATGCCGATGTTGGCGCCTTCGTCGACGTGGATGGCCTTGACGACTGCTACGGTCGGAATCGCTGTCCACGTGGGCTTGATACTTGGAGTACTGCTTCCGTAATCGGGCTGCGTGGTGTCTTGCCTCGTGCGATTGCGGCCGTCTCCAGTCTACAGTCGTTCCTTCCAAGTAATAACCTTGAATGTCGTGACCATCGAAGTCAACACCGTCTTCCTCCTCGTCACTCCTGCCCGACGACAGATACGGTGAGGGAGGATCCAGACCTCCTTCTCGATCCCTTTGTGCCAGTGACCTTCCTGCTTTCCATGAACCTGAACCTGAGCAATCCGATAGGCAAGTCCACTGGGATAACAACCGAGCCATAACACGTTCCGACAAATGCACCATCTCCTTCGGAGACCTTTCCATGACACTCAGTTCTCCGTCGCTCTCTCCGAAGGAAATAGCTGGGAGTTTGATCATTTCTGTGCCATCCGGTCGAGCGCTGGACGGTGTGAGAGACATCGAGTTGATTGAATACAAATAATGACTGCTGATCATTCGGCTTGTCGGGTCATTGTCGGCTTCCAAAGCTTCCTGTTCAACCAGCTCCCACAGTCTTTCCAGGCGCTTTACCGACCAATAGCGAACAATGATCATGTTCTGAGCTTCTACCTTCTCTTGTGCAATCAAGTCATCCGCAGCAGGGTCAGTGGCACTGACTAGTCAGCCGTTGATTTCTATGATCCAAACAGGCAAAGGAAACAACGAGAACCTACTTTTTGACATTCATCAACTGTCCCAGTCGCAGTATCTGTAACATGACGGCGAGGCCCAATTTGAGAGACTCGAGTTGCGCCAAGAGGTATGTGACATGCTGTTTCTTGAAGCACCATTTGACACGTTGTTGCAAAGGAAGGGTTTTGAGATGCTCGTATGCATCGGTTGCTTTCAGTTTATCCAACATCTGCTCGATTCCATCGAATATAGCCTGGCCTTGACCTGCAATTTCCCATGCTTTGTCAGTCGCATCGCGTGAACATTCGACATCGGCGGCCTGGAGCGTTTGGCCTGCCTGCTTCAGCATCAAAGAGAAGAGCGAAACACCCTTGGCGATGCTGTGAATCTCGATTCCCGACTGCGCGATCTGGCAAGCGGCAGCATTCAAGAGTAGAGACAATCGGAATCCCGCGCCCGTTATCTTTACGATGGAAGTCGGCGGTCCTGCAAGACATCTATCTTAGCCCCGCACGCACACTGCTCGAAGGAAAAGTACGATACCTGACTGCGCCATAGTCTCATTCCAAGAATTTGTTTTCTTCAGATGCACGTTTCAAGACGTGGGACATGTAGAAGGAGAGACGATTTACTGGCATCTCATGGCGAACGCAGGAGTTGTTTGTTCAGCTCCAAGTGTTGCATCTACTACGTAACTAGATATTGCCACAGTTGACATGGAGTCGCGCATCGCCATTTGTCATACAAAGCAGATCAGTCCAAACGGAAAGGTGCAGCATGATCACTCGTAATGGGGCGCTGTTGCCTGTGAACAATAAGACAGAGAGTCGGTCGAAGACAGGAGATCCGAGCACCGCCTCAAGGCGAATGACGGCATGCCCTGCCCGGTAAATCTTTGTAGATGATCGTTGCCATCAACAGCAGCACTGTGATACTGGCTAATCCGCCACACCAAAACGTCCCGGGGCTGAAGTGATCAACGCCCCCGCAAACTGGGTGAAAGGCTGAATTGGAACTTGACAGCTGCGCCCAAGTTCCAACTCTATTTTACGAGAGAGAGAGAAGACATTTTTTAACTGACCACTTGAAGAAATTGACACTGAAGCTCATTCAGGGGCATTTGTTGCCTTGAAATTGCTTTCCCATGTCCCAAGAGATAACAGACTCGGTTCGCTGTTCATCTGCTTAAATATAGTTTTGTTGAAGGGGCCCGTTTGTGTGTCGAATTTGAGACTTCGATGATAATTGCGGTTCCTCTTAATTAGTTTCCACAGCAGGCCTGTTGCAGTTTTGCATCCGTAGATGTAATTAAGAAAGGGTCTTGAATCTCTTGATAAACCCCTGGCTGCGCTTGCGATAAGGCATGGATGTGTATCGTATGGTACCGATTCCCCGCATTTGTCTCAACAGCTCCCTGTGGACATACAGAACAGCCACCGATCGATATTGCATCGTCTTTGTTCGATAGGTAAAGATGTTCTGATACAAAGGAGGCCAGATATCAAAGAGAGGCCTCAGAATATATTGATCAAGTATATACTCAGTCACTGAGCCTAGTCAATCCACAACTGCATAGATCATCTTGCGGCAATTTATTACCAATTTTACCATGTATGAGAAAAATTACCAGACAGTGACGTGACTGAGAGCCTTCCGCTCTCACTGGCTCCAAGTCTGACATTATTTCCGCTTTCGGTGCCTCTTGACCAACACCACCCGGTCGCAGTAGGCACTGCTGCTTTTTGTGAAAAGGAGAGGAATTTGGCTGTGCCTACAAATAAACAAACAACAATTAATCGCTTTCCGGGACAATTTGCGATTTGCTATCGTCGGTCGGTGTTACGACTTTCTGCGCCGTTCTCTAACGATAAGCTCCCCTTTTCGAAGCCGCGTGGCCCTTCCATTCTCCGAACGCATTACCCCCGAAGCAGTCCAATGACTGTGATCAGAGAAACCACAACCGTACAGATGAATATAGTATAGCGAAAAGAGCGGCAAGGAGAAGGAAAGATAACGGCAACGTTTGGCAGGATTCAAGCGTTTTCTCTTGCGCGAATGGGTGATTTCTCCGAACCGCAGTTTGACCAACGGCTTGTTGTAGGAACGTGCAATCAAGGGACACACAGGTGAAGGAACAGGGAACGAGGGCACGATCTGGTCATTTATTGCGATACCTCACGTTTTACGAATGATGACATCGCCCCCGAGTGCTGCCTCGAACCGCGCTGCCGACGATTCTTCCCCCTCCGGCGATCCTCCGCATCAAGGCCCGCAATCGCCAGAGCGTGCGCCCGAACCAACGGCAGTTGGTTCCAGGGAAGACGGCAATGGAAATGGAAAGGAGGAAATAAACCCTCGGGGAGACGGCTGTGGAGGTGCATCGACTGCAGACCCCCATGCGCGGGACAAGGAAGAGCCCCAGGAAGAATTGGATGACTTTGGCCTTCCAATTCGAGTTCGCCCTCGGCCGGTACGATCACCAACTGACTCCTCGGAGGAACGCGAGGTCTTTCATGAAGTCCCAGAGGAGGTCACGGGTCCAGACAGCGACAGCAGATCAGAGGAGCACGAAGAGAATCAGACCATTGCGGACGAACCTACTCGAGCGAGCCAATCAGACGGCGACAGGCAATTAGCTGATAAGCAAGAGGGAGCACCAGAAACAGCCAAAATCAAGGAGGAGAACGGACAGACGGACACACCGACTGCACAGCCTGCACCTCGCGAAAGTGACGCATCGCCGTCGCAAGAGTCTGGTGCCTCTACCAACGTCAAGGAGCCCGTTCCCCCGGCCCAAGAGCGTCGTGAAGATCGATCAGAGCATGTCACGTTGACGGAACTATCGAATGCTGGAGAGCACGGTGTTCCCACTCACGCTCCTTCGTCTCACGCAAGACACACGAGCATAAAAGCTTCGGAATGGTCACATCAACGAATTACGGAGGACAAGCATTCCGAAGATGACGAAAGCGATGGAAGCGATGCCGGATGGCAGGATATGCCTGCGTTGGGCGAGCTTGATGTATACGATGACTTTGGACGACTGGTGGCCCGTGGGGCCAAGGAAGAGGACAACGAGGAAGTATACCGAGGACTCGGGGGTGCAGGAAATGGGTATACTCGAGTACAACTGGACGAGGATGCCCAGTCCGCGACAAGTTTGGATGAAGATACAAGCTATCTTTTCAAGGAAGCCAACGTCAATTCGGTTGGTGTAGAAGAGGAGGAGCTGCGCGACCCTGTCAGCCAACTGCAAGCTACGAAGAACCTTCTCACGGAAAGTCAAAGAATAGCGTACGTTGGAGTGACCAGGCTGGCCATATATCAAATGACATTAGAATTTGAGGACATTCCGTCGACGAAGTCAACACGGAAGATCAGTCAAATGGCCCAGGACTCGATGAGAAAATGGAGTCAATCGATGATGGCCAGGCTTTATTCGCATATGGATATCGATTCCGCCGAACAGCTTATGATAGAGCAGTTGGCCGAGCATGGTGTGCAACCTGCAGACCTCGTCCGGCCGCTCATGCAGAATGTACGAGTCCACAATCCAATGGCTGAGGAGAATGACTCGCCGAAGAAATCGACGTCTTCAGCCATGTCCACTGGTCCCAAACAGGGTTTTCGGAACAGTCTCTCTACAGACACAGAAAAATCATCCGAGCCAGCGTCCCCTCCCCCATATGAAACTCACGAGGGTGAAGACCTTCCAGAAGTGCGCACTCCTTCTCAGATGCCCACATCGGAGAAGATCGATATTGATCTCCGATGGACTGTTCTTTGTGATCTCTTCCTCGTTCTGATTGCGGACTCTGTATACGACTCTCGTTCCCGGGTCCTGTTGGAACGTGTCGGCGAGGCTATGGAAGTACCCTGGTTACAGATTTGCCGATTCGAAAAGCGAGTAATAGATGCCCTTGAGATGCAGGAAGCTGCAAGCAAAGAGACATGGGATGAATCAGAAACCATGGAGAACCGCCGAAAAATGGCGATGAAACGAAAGTATATGATCATGGGTTTGGCTACGGTTGGTGGCGGGCTCGTCATCGGTCTGTCAGCTGGATTGCTGGCTCCAGTAATCGGAGCAGGTCTGGCAGCTGGTTTTACGACCATCGGCGTTTCAGGAACCGGGGCTTTCCTGGGAGGGGCTGGAGGTACAGCGCTCATTGCATCCGGTGCTACCCTGACTGGTAGTACAATAGGAATGAGAGCTTCGCACAGGCGCACAGGCGCGGTCCGAACTTTCGAATACCGTCCCCTTCACAATAACAAGAGAGTCAACCTGATTGTCACTGTGTCCGGTTGGATGACCGGCAAGGTCGATGACGTACGATTGCCGTTCAGTACAGTAGATCCCATCATGGGCGATATCTATTCGGTCCTGTGGGAACCTGAAATGCTGCGGAGTATGGGTGACACCATCAACATCCTGGCAACTGAGGTAAGTTCGCAGCATCTGCACGTTTGCCGTCATCAGGGGGCTAACATGTAACTCAGGCCCTGACCCAGGGATTGCAACAAGTGCTCGGGAGCACAATCCTTGTGGCATTGATGGCATCTCTGCAGCTCCCACTTGTCCTCAGCAAGCTCTCCTACTTGATCGACAACCCATGGAATGTTTCATTGGCGCGCGCGAATGCAGCTGGGCTCATTCTTGCCGACTCGTTGATGAACAACAACTTGGGAAAGAGGCCCATCACGTTACTCGGCTTCTCCCTCGGTTCGAGATTGATTTTCTCTTGCTTGAAGGAACTAGCGAACAAGGGCGCCTACGGGCTCGTACAAAACGTCTATCTTTTCGGCTCCCCAATCGTCGCAAACAAAGATGACTACCTGAAAGCACGCAGTGTGGTCTCAGGCCGTTTTGTGAACGGTTACTCTTCCAATGACTGGATTTTGGGATACCTGTTCCGCGCTACGAGCGGTGGCATTATGCGCGTGGCAGGCATCGCACCTGTTGAAGGGATTCCCAGGTTGGAGAACTTCGATGTGACCAAACTCGTGAATGGCCACATGGACTACCGTGCAGCAATGCCACGGCTGTTGAAGGAGGTTGGATGGGAGGTTGTAAGCGAAGAGTTCGCAGAGATCGATGACCCTGACCCTGAGAATCACGCCGAACGTCAAAGAGAGCTGATTCGTGAAATCGACGAGGCTCGCAAAGAAGCTGCGAGCAAGCCCGAAAAGAAACGATTTGGCTTGTTCAAACGCGGAAAGTTGGCAGAAAAGAAAGGATGGGAAACCTACGACGTCGACCGGAACAATGCCTCTTCTCCCCGTGATTCGAGCGATAGCAATGCAGTTGGATCCGTTCTTTTCGATATCGATGCGATCAGAGCCGAGCTAGCCTCCGAGAAGATCGAGGTCAAGCAGCTGGAATCTACGCTACCTCCGATGAAGCTGGATCTAAACTCTCCAAGTCAATCACCCGTTACTCCCTCTGCAGATGATACACCATCGAAACTCAAGCAGACGAAGAGCGCCGACGCGATCCCTACTGCATCACGTTCCAGCACCGAACTGTCGACCCGACCAGGGCACTTTTCTCCTCACGATCCACATTCGTCAACCACAGAAGACGAAGACATTCAGATGACTTTCGATACCTCCTTCCACACTTTACCTCAGCGTTCATACACCTCTCCGCGTGAATCGGAGCATTTCTCTGACTACCATAATTCCCGACCGGCTCTTAGGTCCTCTATGACAATGCCAGCCGTTGTTGGTGTCGGCGCTGGAGCGTTAGGCGCTGGAGCACTGGGCGCCGTGGCTCTGGAGCAGAATGCCTGGGCCGATGAGTTTGGTAACGGCGAAGAAGGCGAAATCCAGATGACTTTCGAATAATGATGCATGCTGACTTTTTGCTTTTTCTCCTCTTTTGCATTCGGGTTCGAAGAAAATGCGTAGACTTTGGCATTTCTCTTGGCGTTGTTTCCTTTTGGGTTGCGCTGATTGAGCTGAACGACCGTCATGGGGACGATGTATGAGTTAAGAAGACAATGGCTCTTCGCTTTCCCATTGCATTTGCATTTTCTCTTCTTCGTTTCATTGGGTCCGATGACCCTTTCTTTCATATTCCGTGGGAAGGGAACCGATTTGAGCTTACCTGTTGCTGCTTCGAGCTTTGACTCGAAGGCATTCTTTGCTGCTTGGGATAGAGTCCACCGATTTTTATATAGCGCGATAGTGCATTCCAACCCCTGACGACCATCATGCGATCTGTTTTTCTTTTCGAGTCCTGAACCAAGTTCATTGTTGCAGTGTTTACTAAGTTATCCATATTGGTCCAGGTAGGACATGTGCAAATTTATCGGGAGAACTACGTAATTGCAGATTATTCTATTCTTCGAATGTTTAAGTCGAACAAAAAAATAAGATAAAGGAATGAAAGGGTGGCCTTTATACGCTGGTACAAACGTTTGCGGTAGTCCTGGAGCTGTTATCGCTATCTATCGTCGATAGAGTTTCTCGGACGCGTCGTTCAACTTACTCTACTGATGTAGAATCAGTCCCCAATTTCTCATCTGGGCCTCATTGGAGTAGATAAAGGCTTTTGTAAAATCTACATGATTTGTAATCTATCATCGGAATAGTATTCAATCCCTTGTGTTCACCTAACTAGGTACTTCAAGCTCAGATGCGGAGAAACGTACAATAGCGTGTCACCAACTCACGCGTCGGGCCTTTGCCCGTCTCCAATCGGAGATACTCTTGCGACCTGACACCAAGCACTTCGAACATTGAAAGGTCAAGGCGAGCAGGCCCTTTTGTATCGGTACCTCTATGCTTTGATACTTCTTACGGCCTAAGATACGTCGTCCTTTGCATGCGCTGACACGCTCAAGGCCCCGAATTGGGTGCTTCGCAACCTACGCGGAACACAGCAGCCGCCTTGCCAGGCATCAAGTACTACCAGCGAGACCTCGAAATTCCCAGTTCCTGGACCCTTTTTTCCCTTCATATTCCGACCTGTTAGGGCTTTATCCCTTATCGATTGCAGGGCAATCCCCTTCGAATTTCCACGATGGTGACTCGAGCGAAACCCGATTCCAGTTATGCATCGACTCGTCTCACGAGGCAGAATTTCCATGGCCGGAGTCTCCACGGTCAGAGACTCCAGGAGAAGTTCAGCAAAGGAAAAACCTGTGACGATGACGCGACCGTGGAGAGCGAGGAACAAGAAACTGAGGCACAAGTGAAGACGGATGAAGAGCTCCTTGAGGACATATTCGCTGAGCCCCTCAGTTCCGAAGACGAAGATGCCAGCGAAGCCGTGGCCAACGGCTCCGATGATGAGAAGGAGACCAGATCAACTGGACGAACACTAGAAGAGAAATTGGCGGGAGATCAAACGGAGGCAGCGACGGACTCACAACAACCGATGAGAAGGTCAGGGAGGAGACAAAACAATCCCGCTCAGCAAGTGCCCTCGAAAAGGGCTCAGAGTCAAGAATCGGACGATGGCAACGACGATGCCATCTTCTCCTGGTCGTCGCAGACTTCGGCCAAGCGGCGGAATACGACGTATCAGCGCAAGAGTTTTCCTTCCTCGGCCAATGCTCCAAGCTCGAGTGCTCCTTCCTCCTTACCGGCAGAGGCCCCGTCGCCCAAATTCCAGCAGCCACGATCCATTCCTACCAGTAGCTTACAACCAGCCGAAATCCCAGAAGACCAGGACGGGGGCTTCAAGATGCCAGTGAATGTTGATCTCGCAAGCCCACCCTCCAAGACGAACTCTGGAGTCAGAACGATCATGGCTGATTCTACGCACAAGAAACAGTCTCCAGTCGCTGGGACTTCGCCGGTTCCTGAATTCAAGCAACCTCTTCCATTGCCAAATGATATGATCTCTAGCTCCTCTCTCACTACTTCCACAACAAAGGATCCTCAGGTCTTCGATCTCGATGATTTGGACACATCTCCCCTTAGTACTCCGCTGAGCTCTATGTCCTCGCCGGGCGCTGTACTCGAATCCCTCGACTTGCCCGAGGAAGCGAAGAAATTTCTTCCTACAGATATTGTTCCCAAAACTTCCAAGTCCGATGGGCCCCGATGCCCTATGTGCAAGGAGGAAGTGGATGGCGACCTTCTGATGGACTTCCTCGCGCAGCCGAAGCAACGCATTCGCGACCAGCAGCGGTTCTGCGAGTCGCACAAGAAGATCTCTGCCGAAAAAGAATGGCAAGAGAAGGGATATCCGACCATTGACTGGGGACAGTTCGACGAACGAATCTGTCGACATTTTGCCGGTCTGGAGAAGCTCCTGGTTCCGGATAGCTCCTCCTATTTCCGAAACATTCTCGATTCGACTTTGAAGTCAGGAAAAGCGAAAAATTTCCGTTTGAGCATCACGGGGAATGGGCTGGAAACTATTTCTTGCGGCTACTATGGATCCCGAGGGGCTGGTATAATGTATTATTTCACACGTCCTTTTTTTTCCCCCTTCCTTTTCCCTTTGACGTTGTTTTCTTGTCGCTGATCCATCTTGCTGGCAGGTTGAACGCGGTGACCACACATTTCTCGCGCAAAATCCGTCGCCTGGCCGCCACTGATAACATCGTCAAGCTTGCTGGAGTTGCGGGCTATGCCCAGAGCGTCCTCGTCCCAGAGCTGACCGTACGACTCGTCAAAGAAGACATGGGCGTCAATGACGAATCAGCACGACAGATCTTGAGAGACAGCATAGAGCTTGGCGAGAAGCTGAACTTTGCACTGAATGATGTTGTTCCAAACGACCCCGGTGCAGACGACGGTGCATATGAATTTATCGCCTAGCGTGACGGAGCTTCTTCTGGATGCGTTCCTCTATACCCGACTGCCAGTTGTTTGATTGATCTTCTTCACTGGTCCAATATTCAGCTACTTGTATATACAATTTCGGCCGCTTTGCGAGTTTGTCATGAGGTTAATTCTTGACTTATGGGCGACGAACGAAGTACCCGTGGACAATGAAGTGAAAAGTGTTGTTGGAGATCAGCTACGGAATCATTCTCGGCATTTAGTAACGTCAGTCTCATGTACTGTACATACTTAGGACATTCAAACACAATCAAAAAGTATGAAAGCATTGTATCATTGAGAGATATCTACATGTAGGAAATAATAACCGAGGGCGGATGTAACGTCTAGTCCTAGGTGGGAAGGTCCATTCCATGGCCCGATGGCTCTCATTAACTCTTATCGGATGGGGGTCGGTCGGCAGTTGCCGACGAAGCCAGGGCGAAGCCCAATTCCGTCATCACTTGGCGACAGCAGCTCCACTGCCGATAAGACAATCAATTGTCTGGGGCACGTCAATCACCGACTGTCCTTTCCACCTGCGGTGACACGTAAACTTGGGTCCCCTAACTAGCCTCGACCTTTTTGTCGATCTCATCGCCTGCGTCTCTGTGACATCGGATTTCCTCATCGATTCCAACGGGATGGGATATTATTTTCCTTTGTGAAACCAATCTTCCACTCCTTTATTCGCCAAGTTTGAGCTTTCCAGGATGAAGGAGAAAATCATGCCTGCTTCCGAAACAACGCCTCTACTGGTGGTCCACGTCGCTCCCCAGCGATATCGGTATCCCCATCATACATTGCGTCGAGCGTGCAACTTCGGTCTCGGTGTGGTTCTCTTTGTCGCGCTGGTCCTATTCCTCACCCCTTCGGCGATTCTACCACGAGAGCACGGTTCCATCCTGTCCTATCTTCCCTGGGCCAACGTTTTCCCGCACAAGTCGTGGCCGCATGGTGACGGTCTCTCGTACACGGAGCTCCAGAGCATTCTACAGAACACCCCGTCCGCGGAGAAGGCAAGGGAATGGAGCAGTTACTACACTGCTGGCCCTCACCTTGCTGGAAAGAACCTGAGTCAGGCTGTCTGGACACAAGAGAAGTGGCAAGAGTTCGGCGTTGAGGATACGAGCATCGTTGCGTACGATATTTACCTCAACTACCCCCTTGACCACAGGCTGGCATTGCTGAAGAAGACCGGCGATGGTACGGAGGTTACCTTCGAAGCCACGTTGGAGGAGGACGTCCTGGAGGAGGATGGCACGAGCGGTCTACCGGATCGCATCCCTACCTTCCATGGATACTCTGCCAGCGGGAATGTCACCGCACAGTTCGTGTACGCCAACTTTGGCACATACTATGATTTCGAAGACCTCCTCCAAGCAAATGTGACCCTTGAGGGCAAGATTGCGCTCGTCAAATACGGCGGAATCTTCCGCGGGTTGAAGGTCAAGCGGGCGCAGGAGCTCGGCATGGTTGGCGTGATTATCTACAGCGACCCACAAGAAGATGGCGAAATCACCGAGGTGAATGGCTACAAGGCCTACCCCGAGGGCCCGGCCCGGAATCCCAGCGCTGTGCAGAGAGGCAGCGCTCAGTTCTTGAGTGAGTTTAAGTAGTAATGTGCTTTACTCGTGCTTGTATGAGCTGACAAACTTGCAAGGCATCGCTCCTGGTGACCCGACGACCCCTGGATATCCATCCAAGCCCGGATGCGAACGTCAAGATCCCCACGGCTCAACTCCTTCCATTCCGTCTATCCCAATCTCCTACAAAGAGGCCCTGCCTCTGCTGAAGGCGCTCAATGGTCACGGTCCCAAGGCTTCAGACTTCAATAAGTACTGGCAGGGTGGTGGACTCGGGCACAAAGGTGTCGAGTATAACATTGGACCTTCCCCTGAAGACGTGGTCATCAACTTGTACAACCTGCAGGAGTACACCACAACACCTTTGTGGAACGTGATTGGTGTTATCAAGGGTTCCATTCCAGATGAAGTTGTCATCTTGGGAAATCACCGTGACGCCTGGGTTGCTGGTGGAGCAGGAGACCCGAACAGCGGATCTGCTGCACTCAACGAAGTTGTTCGCAGCTTTGGCGAGGCCCTCAAAGCGGGATGGAAGCCACTGCGCACGATTGTCTTTGCTAGCTGGGATGGAGAGGAGTATGGATTGATTGGATCTACCGAGTGGGTGGAGGACATGCTTCCTTGGCTTGCCAAGACAAACGTCGCATATCTCAACGTCGATGTGGCCGCAGCTGGAACTGAATTTGGTCCCAGAGCCGGCCCCTTATTGAACCAGGTCATCTACGAAGTCACTGGTCTGGTCCAGTCGCCGAACCAGACCGTCGAAGGCCAGACAGTACGCGATGTCTGGGACGGTCACATTGCGGTCATGGGCAGTGGAAGTGACTTCACTGCCTTCCAGGACTTTGCCGGTGTCGCCAGTGCTGACTTCGGCTTTGGCCGCGGTCCTCGGGACCCTGTGTATCACTACCATTCCAACTACGATAGCTTCGACTGGATGGACCGATTCAGTGATCCCGCTTGGCTTTACCACACAGCAAGCACCAAGCTTTGGGCTTTGGCTGCTGCCAAACTGGTAGAAACCCCGGTCCTTGCCCTCAATGCGACCGACTATGCCATTGGCCTTGGCGCGTACTTGGACAAGATCAAGCCAGCTGCGGAGAAGCTACCTGAGAATGCATTCTTCAACTTCCGCCTTCTCGACGAGAAAATTGCGAGATTCCAGGAAGCTGCGGTACGATTTGATGCCAACGCAGCGGACCTAAGCTCCCAACTTGACGAAGACCTCCCATGGTATCTTTGGTGGAAGAAGGTCAAGCTCTACTTCCAGATTCGCGTGGTGAACGACAAGTACAAGGGTCTTGAGCGGGAGTTCTTGTATCAGCCCGGCCTGGACGGTCGAAACTGGTACAAGCACGTGGTATTTGCACCGGGTCTGTGGACCGGATACTCTGGCGCCACATACCCGGGCCTGGTTGAGAGTTTTGAAGCGGGAGATTGGGAAAACGCCGAGGTCTGTCGTCCCTTTGATTTCAACCTTACAGCATTCTGGATGTTTTCTTGAAGCTAACATTATTCGTCATGCAGAGATGGAGCAGCATCATCCAGGAGTGTATCGAGGCCGCCACGAAGCTGCTGCAGTAAACCCGACGGTCGTCATATGTCGACGTAGGTATATACAGTCTGTTGCCTAGCGCTGTGGTGGAACCTGGAAGTGAAAGAACTCGCAGGAGGATCGAGTCCAGCTGATTGAAAGATTTTGAAACCGACGGCCAGCTGATCAGCCATGCGTATGCAGGGGTGGTGTACCCTGCATCGGATTCTATCAATTTATTACAAGGCTGCTTACCAGATTGTACATACGCCACGACGTTATATTCTGGTCGATTTTCCGTCTCTGCTCTTGCGATTGAAACGTAAAAGGAAGCAAACACGATTTCGCAAAGGCCTGATGTTTATTGTTGCCTGCGTATTCTGGTATACACGAACAGTTAGGTAGTTGCGAGGGTACCATTGGAAATGTACAGTCTCGCGGATTTAAATCCGAGGTTGCTTCCAGTCTGGCGAATCAACTCGACTGCATCTATACTGGCGGTCTGGATCGGATGTAAGGCTTGGGATTGCATGGTGCCAAGAGTGGAGCTCAAGTGCTTGCAAAAGGCCAGAGCTGACCGGATCAATTTCCGATCAAACAACCTTAGCATCAAAGCAGTCCTTGTGGATGACTCTATGTTGCCGTGCGGTCCGAGGTTCTTACGCTTGGACTTCCCATCTTCCCAGTTGAGGGAAAGCATCCTTTCAAGTGTCTCACAAAAGAGAAAACAATTCAGTCAAAGAATTTCGATACTCTTGCTTGACTCATTCAAGGGTCAAGATCGGCGTGATCCTTGCACCGAGACATAGATATTATTACTCAAACGGGCAAAATTCTTCATTGCAGGTGGCAGTCAAGCTCATGAGCCCCATCTGGTTTCTCAGGCTCGAATTGGATGCTTTTTTTTTTTTCTCTTCGGTGATGGTGTCCAGGTCCATGCAGGAGGAGATGCTGATGGTCACGATACACCCGATGATCCCTGGAGCGGGAAAGTTGATTTAGTTTTGAAATATGTAGTCTAGCAGTTGTTTAGGATCAGATCAGATCAGATCAATTCGATGTTTATTACGGATTACAATTTACTGTTCCATCTGACCCACTCTGCTGCTCCTTCTCCACTTGTCGGCGGGTCTTCCGAACTTGGGACTAAGTAGGTCGATTCTTTCTCCATCCTGAACAATCGTCTTTCTCTTTTCTTTTCTTCTCGTTTCTTTCTCACATCTAAAGATCGCATCATCCAGCGACAATTGCTGCAAGGAAAAGAGACTCCTTTACTGGACAGACAATGCACTGCTACTGATCCATGCGTCTTTCTGCGGAACCTTCGGCTCCGTTCGCGTTTCCATTCTTCAATTCCCCGCAAATAATACCTCTCCAATAGCTCCAGATGCTGGAGAAACAGCCCAAGCTGCCTGTGCAGCAACTCCTTATTCTGTGTAAGCTTCAACATGCACATGATCCATTGCTTATCATCGTCGCCGTATTAACAATCTCTCTACTAGCAATATGCCGATTCGCAGAGCCAGGTAAATCAACGATGCCCCGTCTATACTGTCTGTCTCCGAAAACACCATGTTATGGTGTCTGTAGGATACCCAGTAACTGGATGTAGAGCTAAACTCATCTGCGCTCAACAGTCGTCCTGACATCCGTCCTACCATATCTCGTACGCTGTAACCCTTTCCTTGTTCCGCAGATCTTGAACAGCCCCCGTCCAGTCTAACACGTGCAATTCCCTCATGCAGCCTGAGATGATCGAGGACGTCGGCATTCCCCGAAACGAAGTAGCAAAATGGGTTGGCATCACCTCCGCCGTCGTCTCCGGTTGCCAGGCTACCATGGCCGTGCCATGGGGCACGGCCTCGGACTACTTCGGACGCAAACCGATTATCCTGCTCGGATTGACCTGCACCATGATATTCTCCGTGATGTTCGGATTCTCGAAATCCCTCGCAATGTTGGTGTGCGCTCGCGCTCTCCTCGGCTTTATGAACGGTAACGTCGGCATCATACGCACCATGGTGGCTGAGATGGTCCCAGAAAAGGAACTGCAACCTCGCGCCTTTAGTATCATGCCGTTGGTGTGGACGATTGGAAGTATTTTCGGTCCCGCCTTCGGAGGAGCTCTGGCACATCCCGCTGAGAAGCATCCGGAGATTTTTGGTGACTGGGCGTTTCTGAAGAAATATCCTTTTGCGCTGCCGAACTTGGCGTCTGCTTTCCTATTTGTTATTGGGATCACGACGGGTTTCTTGTTCATGCATGTAAGACCTCCCATCGCTCTCTTCAAGATTCTATCCACTCACTCTTGCCTATCATTCTACAGGAGACATTGGCGGCGAAGAAGGATAGGCGCGATTATGGCTTGGTGTTGGGTCAGATGTTGACGAACAGCCTCACCTCGTGCAAAGGTAAAAGAATCCGACACCCCAAGAGCCAGAACGATGAGAGGACTGCGTTGCTTGCTGAGGATGGGGAGCCGGCTGCATTCGTCAAGCGGTCGACGCACAAGAAGCGTGCTACTGCTCAGAAGCCGAGCTGGAGCCAGATCTTCTCTCCTCAGTCAAATCTCGTCTTACTGGCTTACGGTCTGATGGCGATGCACAGCATGGCATTTGACTCGTTGTTCCCCGTGTTTCTACACCACCCTATACAGGAATTAGAGGGCAACCCGGACGTGGAGTTACCATTCAAGTTTGCGGGTGGATTCGGCGTTGGTAGGTCTTTCCAAGTACACATTTATATTATTCGGCTGCTAACGTCTTGTCAATTACCAGACTCCCAGACTATCGGCATCTTCTACACCCTCACCGGCATCATCGGAATGTTCGTCCAGTTTCTTGTCTTCCCCGCCGCCGCCAAACGCTACGGCGTCCTCAATTGCTTCAAAATCGTTGCGCTCATTTTCCCATTCCTCTACCTATTGACTCCCTTCACCGTTCTCGTTGACAACTCGCATCGCTACTTCGTCGTCTTTCTACTGATGCTGGCCAAGCTCGCTGCCGTCATTTTCAGCTTCCCCTGTAGTACCATTCTACTCACCAACTCGGCATCCAGCCTCAGCGTTCTGGGGACCCTGAACGGCGTAGGAACCAGTGTCAGTGCAATAGGGAGAGCAGGCGGGCCTGCTTTGGTGGGGGCCATGTTCTCCTTTGGCATCAAGCGTGGCTTTGTGATACTTCCTTGGTGGTCTCTGGCCATTCTGGGTGCCTTGAGCGCCGTCCCAGTGTTCTGGATTGTGGAAACTGATGGGTTCTTTGGCAATGAGGATGCTGACTCTGACGAGGATGATGATTTGCTGGACTCGGAGACGGCAGACGGTGGAACTTATAGCGCCGTTGCTGTCCCCAACTCTGTTCCGAATGGCGGCCACAAATAGTCGACATTGTGGTTTCTGTGCCGATACGACTGTCCCACTCTCAAAGATGAGATGCCTACGTTCTCGATGCTGAACGGAAAGACGACATCACGACATGAAGGGCGGAGAAAGATTGGAAAGCAGTGCAGCTAGGAGTGCATCTCAGTCACGAAGAAAAAGAAAAATAGACTATTATGATTATATGATGCTGATCTAGGGCTCATTTGAGACGATTTTCTTTCGGTCAGGCTCTCGGCGCTCCACGGGTCTTGCCTACTATCGGATGCTGATTTTGTCGCTATATTATACCTGCCTGGCACTTCTGCATGGATATGAATATTACAGCGTGCTAGAGATGGTTACTCCCTGTCAAAATGTGGATGCGAAGAGGCTGCAGCATTTTGAGATGGTCTTGGTTCTTGATTATTGTGAGTATTTCGTTTGGATATTTTCTACGACACATGTGATATCTCAGCGGCATTCGAGCTTTGCATATCAATCATGATCATGAGACGGCGTTGCAGGGGTATTGTGCAGTTTTTCTTCATGTCTTTTGCATCGGTTTATGGCTGCATGGGTCCCGACTCTACATATGAGATTTGATGTATATGATGGCCTATATAATCAAATATGGAGTCAATGTGACCATACAGCGGTTTTACGTCAGTTAGGGGAGCGCATGACTGAAGCCTGAACTTCAGTAACACGACTATCATGAGGTCACCCGTTCGATCTGGGTGAATCGCATTATCATGGTCCGTAGGGTCGTTCTGAAAAATGCGAGCTGCGGGTCCCATTTCTATAGCTTTGGGCCGCAAGGCACCCGAGGTGGATTTTTTGCCTTTTCTATTTATTTTTGTTTTAATTTTTTTTTCTCGACGCTAGGAAGTTTCTTGAGGTCTGGTCTGGTCTGGTCTTTCGTATGGAGTCAATTGGTCGCCACAGCTATCTTCCTCCATCAAGCATGACGAGCCCGAAGCCGACGGGCGGAGATCGGCGTTTAGCATTTCCGACGGCGAAAAGTCGAGCTTACCCCGGATTGCCGTCATCGATGCCTATTGGCAAGTTGGCATCAGTTCGTACGAATTAATAATACGGCTTCGTAAATAACAACAATCATCCGTAACTACCTAACCATCTCCCTCCCTTCCTTCTCATGCGCATTGCATTGCATTGAATCATTGAATCATTGATCCGTCCTCCCTTGCCGATCCATCCATCGAATTGCTACGTGCGATAACCACAATGGTATGTGATACTCCTACTCCTACTCCCACTCCGTACTGTAGTCAACTTCACTCCCAATACAACTCCCACCATAACAACATCCCATCTCTACCTTACCTTATCCAAATCGCATTTCCCAAAACACTGACCAGTGACCCACGACCCTTAGGCCTCCGACCCGTTCACGACCAACTCGGCGCTCGCGCTCTCCCTCCTCACCTCCCTGGGCGGCATCGTCGGCTACGCCCGCACGGGCTCCATCCCCTCCGTCGCGGCGGGCGTCTCGGTCGGCGCGCTGTACCTCCTCAGCTTCGCGCGCCTGCGCAGCGGCCAGCCCTACGCCGAGGAACTGGGCCTGCTGGCCTCGGCCGTGCTGGGCGGCAGCGCCGTGCCCCGCGCCGTCAAGACGCGCGGGAAGCCCGTGCCTGTCGGCCTGAGCCTGCTGGCTACGTATGGGCTGGTGGTGTTTGGGTTGGCGTTCCGCGAGAAGAGGGCTGCGGCCAGGGTTTGAAAAGTAATCAATGAAATAAATGAATGGATTGAAGGGATGAAGTGGGGAGGGGGCTGATTGGCTGTTTAATGTCGTGGTGATATGTTATCTTCCACAGTCGGAGTGGATTTTCGAGAATATGCTCTTTATGTAACACAGGATGTAAGACCGTGTAATACAGTCTTTGGCAAGCTCCTTGTGAAGCTATCAAACTACGCGGTAGACGATTCTAAAGCACCGATACCCGGAGTCATCTTGACCGTCTCATCTTTTGCTCACGAGTCACGGAACGAATTGGATGACCTGCTTTATTAGATTTCGTTGATATGACATCTGGGTACCTTCGAGGATTGGTGATTCTACAGTACATTGAATGAAAAGGTGATTAATTGCAAGAGACAACCCAACGAGGGGGAACAAAAGTGAGGAAGCAGACGCCATAAGCCGGGTGATGCACATCCCATCCGTTGCGATCAATAATGGAAGCGGTACATCATCCGACGGCACCTTGACTTGTCCGAAGGCCTACCTTGAGCGACGATTAGAGAACTCACAGGGCATAGTGATTTTGATAACGAGGACCGCGTGAAAGGGTAGACACAACTATCGGAAATGACCTGGTCAAGAAGACGGTAACCTCCACCATAGGGCGGACCTCGAGGCGAAGAACGTGGCATGAGAAAAATAAAACCGAACTTGCCGAGTAATTTCGGGTGTGTCTTGCTTCTCCATATACAGCGACCAAGTATCATCAGCCTCCTTCAGAACGGTTGACGACCCAACTCACCAACACTGGTTTTGGCTACGTTTTCCCCTTTTTTCGCTGCTCTCCAAGAGCGAGAGTATCAAGCCCGAAACGCCAGCGAAGCATGGTTGTGTGAAACCTGTTCAGTTGGGGAAGAATTCCTTTTTTTCATGCACTGTGTTCGCCATACTACCGATAGAGATCAGGGGAGAATGAAAACGGTACACGTAACATGCATAGCTAGAACTTGACATGTGTCGAACTTAGCTGGAGTCCGTTGCCCGCCTCCGTGTAACGTGTCACTCGGTCCCAGCCGAGGTTGTGAACAAATGCAGAATATCGTTTCGGAGGTTGATGTGTCCCGTCTCTTGCGATACGGCCGGTGATCAATGCGTCGGGTCGATAACGGTGTCGGATTCCCTGATTGTTCCCACGACTACAGCACTGGGGAGCTCTCCAAGCGCAACTTCCCCTCGGCGATTGGGAGCGAATGCGTACCTTGGCAATCTCGCCATTTTCTCCTCCGGACTGGTTTCATTGTCAGAATACACCAATCTTGTCGGCTTCGATTTGTCCTTCTTGCTGGGTTTCTCTTCGGTGGGCTCCGCAGGCTTTGGAGCCGCCGACTTCGCCGCTTCATCGGCTTCCTTTGCTGCACCGGAAATGAGGTCATCCACCGAGGCAAAATATGACGGCGCAGCACCTTCTGTTCCTGGAACCTTATCCCCGTTGGATAAGGACGGCTGTGCATATGCATTGTGGGCTACGCCCGAAGGAGGAACTGCATGTCCCATATGCATTTGCTGCATTTGCAGGGAATTGACTGGCGGTGCACCGAAGGCTGGTCGTTGAGGGAGACCAGAAGCGGTAGGCAAGCTGCCAGATCGGGGAGCGAATGTAGAGGTTTGGGGAGGGGTATGGGTTCTGGACGGTTGCTGTTGGGGCGTGAATGGTGAAGGGGTCGCCCCGTAGGCTTGGACTGGCTGCCCCGAAGCTCCCGCCTGGAACGGTTGGGGAGAGTATTCAGAGGGTGTGTATTGTGCAGTAGGTGGATATTGCGGCTGTCCGCCCGGTGAAAAGTTCTGGTAGACAGGGCTCGCGGTTTGTTGATAGGGGGAGCCAGCGCCGCCGTATGGTTGTGGATAGGAGTATTGTTGGTTTGGAGGGGCATTGACGAACGAAGGAGCGGCAGCTTTCTGAGGGGATTGAGCCTGAAAGTAAATGTAAGCATCTGAGAGATGTCAATGACAAGGATTTATACTCACAAGTCCGGTAGGAGTTTGCATTGACTGCCCTGCTCCAACCGGCGTTGCCTCCCCGCTGCTCCCTCCGGAAAGTAACTCGGCCCGTTTTGCTTTGTGCTCAGCCAGGCGCTTCTTTATATCTGAGGGGCTCTCGAGCTTCGGTTTCTTGGCTGGCTGTCCTCCGGAGGTTGACCCTGAAGGAGGGTTGCCAGTCACAGCTTGTCGCTCTGCCTCTGCTTGCTGAAATTGAGCAAAGACCCGCTGGTTGTGGGTTTGAACAATATCCTCCGGAACGCCTTCCATGCCGAAGATCTCAACGTCAAGACTGGATCGGTTAGGAAGAGCATTATCAACAGCGGTGAGTTGCTCTTTGTGCACTTGACTCATATGAACCGAAAGTCCTGAGTCCGTGGGAGTCAGTAACCTCCATGATTAAGAGTAAGGGAGATCGCGGCTGGAGATGACAAACCTCCTGCGGTATTTAGCCTCCTTCCACACCTTTCACATTTGAAATGCTTGGCCTTTTGATGGGAGATCAAAATCTTGAGGTCGTCGAAGTCTCGTTCGCAATAGTAGCACCATGGGCGAGCCAAAAGCTCTTCGAGAGTGGGACCACGTCTCTTCTTTCCCATCGTGACAATGCCTTTGAATCAGAGTTAGGTATCAGGTAGCACGCGTAAGATTAAAGCTGAGAGATCGAGACTCGAAGAAAGTCGAGGTTGTGAGCGCAGTCTGTTCGTCAAGTCAAGTTCGCATAACGAGGTCGCGCAAGAGATACGTCGGTCGGTCGCATTGGGAGAAGGCCGAGCTGTCACGTGAATAATACAAGTAAGTCACATGACCACGTCCCAGACGAACTATCTGGTTCTGGCCATACCTTAGAAGAGTGGGTGGTAGGTATGTGAATTAAAAAACAAATGTCTAAATGAGTTTGCATTCACTCTTTTTTTTTGTCTAAGCCACGGAATAAAACTTAGTTGAGATGCATCGAATACTCACGTCGCATGCACTCAATATCCTAAGCTCATCTAGGTAAATACTTCAAGTTACGGGTATAAGAATGCTTCAGATCCTAAAGGCATAGTCCCTCATGTAAGCCTGATAGTGTATTTACACTATTTATATATGATCCTTCACAACCAGATCTTTAGTAGTCTGATGCTCTTGAACCTGTCGCTTCAGACAAAACTCAAAAAGAAGCTGAAGACAACCAATATCATGTACAAATAAATCTCCTGTATCCATCTTCTATTGGCCAATTGCGCAAAATAAAAGAGATCACAGAGTAGGTGCAATGATACATAAACCAAACTTGCCTGCAAGATGCTCAACAAACATTCCCATCACAAAACCAAGAAGAAACAGAAGGGCCCAACAAATCCACGCATGCCAGCTAAAGATACTTGTACAAATCTAGAATGGAAAAGCAGACCTCCAGGAGCCCAATTGCCCTTGCGACCGGGCGGTTCCTGCGCCGTTGGAGACTATTATACATGCCAACATGAATGACGGAAAGAAGTAGAGGATTTAATGCGAATAATAATTCATCATTCCCTATATGCAAACGATTATAGGGGATATCCATGCCTTTATGCAGGCCTCGGTGGGGGACCTGGTGCACGCCTGGGTTCGCCTGATGCAGGCATGGGGTATCCCCCATAGTTAACGAAATAATCTGCATATGGGGAATGATGATAGCCAATCTGTTGGGGCGGCGGGGGTATCGGGTGCCCAGGCCCCAAAGAGGGACCAGATGAGAAAGGATTGGGAGCAAGTGCTCCTGGGTTCATCGGCCCATATGGATGTATCTGAGAAGCCGGAGGGAAGTTGTTGGCTATCGGAGCAGGCTGAGGATGAGCAAGTTTAGGGGCCGGCTGCATGGTTGGGACACCAGCGGTATCTACATTCGGTGTAGGAGTAGTAGCAGCAGTCGTGGTAGTGGTGGTGCCGGCGCCCTTGCGCTTCCGGCCCCCCGTTTTGGGGCCTTCTGATGCTTTCTTCGCTGCCTCCTCAAGTCGAGCGGCCTCGATCTGGGCCTTGGTCCGCTTAGGGTTGCGAACACGCCCCTCACGATTAAATCGCTGCCAGTGATTGAGCATGGCCTCCGTTCGTTTGGGATTCTTAGAATTGGCGATTTTCTGCTGTCTTGCAAGTTCTCGCTCAGCATCCAAATCCGTGGCTGCCGAAGTCACCGCCGCCCGAGTGGCAGCAGGTGCGGCGGAAGCATTCGATGCAGGGGCGATCGGTGCATGTTTAGGCTGAGGAGCCGTTGAGGCAGCTGGATCTGGGAGCGCTTGCAACGGCACGGGATTTGTTGGTGCCCTGGATGACATCGAACCTCGTCCCTGGCCACGACCGGAGGTGCGCAGGGGAGGAACTGACGTAGGAGGCTGTGGAGTCGCAGAGACCCCTCGCGAAGGCACACGCCCACCACGACCACGGCCTCGGCCGCGGCCACGACCGGACCCGCGGGTAGGAGCTGGGCTCGAAGGCGCTGTCTGTATGTGTGCATTTTCGGTGGTCGTCGCCTGTCTACCGCCACGGGTACGTGTTCGCTTTGCTGGTTGCGTCGAGGCTTCTTGCTCGGTTTCGGGGGCCGCAGCAGCTTCGGGGGTTGCTTCCTCGGTCTCATTGGCTTTGTTAGCCGCTTCCATTTGAGCAGCCGTGCGCTTGCGAGTGGTCGTCGTGATGATTGTTTTCGCTGCCTTGGGATCCAAAAGCTTCCAATTTACGAAGTGGGGCTTAGGAATGTATTCAATGCCAAATTTAGTGGTCGATGCAAAGCCATCGGGATTGAGATCTTTCGTGGTTGGTTCGGGCTTCTTCGTTTTTGAGCCAGATGCAGCAGCCATCTTCCTGAGTTGAGCCGGTGTTGGCACGAATCCACCCTGCGCGAACGGATCTTGATTGCCGAGCTTATCGGCTGAAGACAAATGCTTGTATCCATACAGCATTGCCTCCTTTTTGTCTTCGAACACGTCCCTATTTTCGGTCTTTCTTGGATCCGCTGTTCGCTGGAGGACGTTTCGCGTAGCTCGTTTAGTGAGCTTATCGATGGCAGCGTGCTCGTCCTGCCAGACCTTGAGAGCATGGGCCACATTTGCAGTGATGGCGTACAGTTCCTCGGGCGATCGATTTTCGGGATCCCGAAGTTGACTCAGGAAGCTTTCGACGGGCGTCAGCTCAAGAAATTCGCCCACTGCGACCTTTGCCTTTTTATATGGGTCGGGTCGTTCCAGGATTTCGGAAGGTTCGCGCTTCTTGCCGCGTTTCGGCTCATTAAATATTGAGTCCCAAGTGTGCTCCAGATCTGCAGTCTCTTCATCGTAGTCAGGAGAAAAGTCTGTGGCATTGTTGACGTTCCAGAAGCTTCGGACTCGCTTTTCCATAGAAGCAGTGTCCTGTTCAGGAGAGGATTCGTGGAGCTGGCTCGATAGCGCAGCATCCTGTTCTTCATGTGGCTCTTCGCCGGCCTCTGCTACTCCCACCTCTTCATCTTCTCCTTCTTCGTCGTCTTCTCCTTCATCGGCTTCAACGCCTTCAACATCTTGGGCTTCTTCAACCAGATCCTCTTCAACTGCCTCGCCGTCGTCGCCTTCGTCGCCTTCAACTGCATCATCTAATTCATCGGCGCTTTCATCGCCATTCTCTTCTTCCACGGCCTCGACAGCAGGTTCGCTTTGCTCGTCGTCGCCTCTTTCACTCACGTTATTGTCGTCTCCCATTGGTAGACCCTCGTCAGCAGAGCCATCGTACATGGAAAACTTGGCAATGTGCGGATGCACAGTAGCCATGTGTTCTTTGAACGCCTCCGCGTGAGAGGCCGAGTTTTCACCAGAACTCTCGAAATATTTCCCGCACCACCCGCACTTGGATTGTTGAGTAAAAGGTGTTGGTGATTGTGAAGCTGTGATAGAATCGGAGTGCTGGATTGGTTCGGAGAAATGTCGGCGCAGGGGAGAGTCTTGACTATCTCCTACGTCCGAAGTATGCGTGTCAGGATCAATGTCAACTTGGGCAACTGGAGCCATGGCGGATGACAGAAATGATGACTTGATACCGAAAAGAAAAAGAAGTGCAGAATTACTGCAGAGAAGGAGATCTTTTCAAACCCCGTGTAGAGTCTACAGAATGTTAGTCGGTGACCCCGGTTGAAAGGCTTGCTTGCAGTGCCAAGACGCAAGTAGTAATGCGAGAGCAATCTCTATTGAAAACCACAAACACACGTAAAAAGGGCAAAAGCAAAAAGGACAAAGAGGAGACAAGAACCGTAGAAAGTGAAACATAGATGTAGTAAACTAGGGACTCGAGCCCTCGAGATGCTCGAGTGGTAGGAAGAAAAATGGGTTGGTGCAGACGCAGAAAACTGTGCGGAACCAGATCTGAAAGCAGGACTAAAAAGAACTGCCGATCAAACACACGACACCCAGTAACATACCTTGGAAAGGAAAACAGATAAGCGCCAGCAACTGGAGCAATTAGTCGCAATTAGAGAAGAATATCCTTCTGGAACGTCTGTCTCAGCAGGTTGGGTGAGGACCGTTGTTGGGTCTACAAAAGCAAAACTTCGGTGGTCGCGAATGGCTGCCAGGGATACTGCAGTTGTGTCCTTGGAAGTAAATTGACAAGTTTGGAAACACGCTCTACTGGCGGAGCGACAATGGAAAAAAGGAGTAAAGGATCAGGACGAGAAAAGAGATAAAAGAAAGGAATGACCCTGCCCTCGTAAGGACGAGTCCTGCACGATGTTGCAGTCTTGTGCACCAGCGTGGCGCGGATACTATGAAAAAGATCTCGCAGCGCGCAAGTAGAAGCGTCAAAGCATGAGTTGATATGAAAAAGTAAGCAAAGTAGCTATTTGCATTGGAGAGAAAAGAGTCCTGCGAGCTGTCTTATGTAGAGAAACGAAGAAGGTATGAGAGACGGACAGGACTGAGATGTAGACGAAGACGAGTAGTAGGACATAGAATCATTCTGGACTACTCCGTACTTGCTTGCAGTGAAGTTCTTACTGTACCAAAACTACTTGGGGGCTCCGCTGGCCGCAACCACGACGAATCTGCGCCTCTGGGCAAACCCGGAAAAAGGCGGGATCCGTAACAGCCACCGACTAACCGCTTCGGGCCAGCCAGCGGACCAATCAGCACCCTTTGAACTACTTGCCGATCCATCAGTTACTTCCAAGGTTAAGTTATTTGCAACACAACCTTACGAGATGGTTTGAATGCCATCTACAGTCAACGTATATATACCAGAAAAGAGTGAAGCTTAATGGAAGCGAATGCTAATAGCTCGAAAGGTAATTACATTCTTAGGTGTAATTGATACTTATGGTCAGATTGGCAAGCCTTTTTTAATAGCTCAGTAACCTACAGGCCTGTAATTTGCTTACTTCCATACGGTATCTGACATCATCTATTTTCATCTGATTCAAGTAATCACATCGACCCTCTCTAGGGTCCCATGGACATAGACTATACATAGAACAACCCAACCCTCATACTAGCTTGTAAGCTCGCAGTTGCATTTGTCCAAATCCAACCAGTTGGGTGAAATATATTTATGTAATTTTCCGTGCTTCGAACTGACAACAAATTGTTACTACATGTGATCAGATGGCCATTGACTTCCCAGGGACACTTGCAGGAGCCATTATTAAGGCCAACGTTCTATCTTTTGCACGGAATGTCCACTGATGGAGACCCAGTCAAAGGCGCATAAGATGGAATCACTCCAAATCCAGCTGGATAGCCAATGCTTTTCATCGATGGTCTGTGTAGAGCGCAAGACCGCTTTCTCGACGTACAAACAAGGATTCCGAGTATATCTCATACAAGTTCTTGACAAGCACAAACTGGCTTGACCGTGATTCAATGGTTCTTCTCTCCCACGTCCAATGCAACGAGAAAACGACTAACACAGTTATAGGCCGCCACGGTGGCCGTGAACTCGACGACCTCCCTGTCCGTAAAGCAATCTTTCACTTGCTGAAACACATCATCCGGCACCGCAACCGTCTTGGTCATCGCATCCGTATACTTCAGAACCGCACTGTGCGCCGGACTGATCACCTTCGCAGCAACCTTCTCAGAAAGGTTGGCCTCTGGATCCCGAACGACTCTCATCGCCTCGTCGCTCCAGCCTGTTTCCTGGAGTAAAGGTGCATGTTGCTCCCACTCGAACAAAGCTCCATTGATAACCGCAACACGGCAGATGATTAGCTCCCGGATATCGGCCGAGAGACTTGTGCGTGTCCGGATGGCTCCAATAAATGAGTTCCACCCATCGGCAACGGGGAATGAGTGCAAAAGGGCCCTGTCAAGGGGTAACAGGCCATTGGGAGCACGTCGTGCCTGGACTCGAGCGAGGATATCTGCCTCTGCTTCGGTGCTTGTTGGTGGTGGATCAGGGACGTATGGGAGGCGCATTTTGACCAAGAGCTTCTCTAATATCAATGGCGAGAGTACCGATGATAAATGTGATGTCGAGTCGAGTCTCTTGGTGGTTCGTCAATACGTAGAAAAAGAAACGTCCAACGTCTGCGAAAGCATGGATGCACCTACCTACTTCAGCAAGACAACATCCAGTAAGCCGCTCACGGGTTTGAATTTCTCGTCCCGAATCCAAGCTCCTGAGACCCGTAGACTAGACATTAACTTCGGACTGGATTCTTTCAAATTCAAGTGCGGAGGACATGCAGTATATATATGCGGTGCCCCGCCTCGGCGTGCCTTCCGAGTCAAAGCCGCGGGCCGTTTGGCTCTTCGGGGCGACTATTCTTCGCTTCGAGGACCATGACTCAAATGCATTCCCCTCGTAAGTATTTCCGGACCGAGACCAATGTCCTGATAATTACTCACAGTAATTGACCCGCTCTCGACGTTCAATTAGATATGGTCGCTTTTTGTCGTGTTAGTTTTATGAATCCTGGCACAACCCCGCAGTCCCACCGTGGAGCTTCCCCGCTGAAACGAAGCTGAGAACTGTTCACAACTTCACACTCTGAACTGTAGGTAATGTTTTTCGGTCTTGATGCTGATTGAGTGTTTACATCGTACTAGTTCTCGAATTCTGAGGACTCAACACGGGGCATGATGGCAAGACTGTGTTGAGTAGCTCTTTTATCCTTACGGTGGCATCTGAAAAGTGCAAGATAGGTAATGATGAGGCCAGTAAAACTGTGAATGAAGTATTTTGAGAATGAGACCGAAGATCCTCGACAAGTAAAAATCCTAATTATACACATGAGTGTATGCCTCAGGTGTCCAGGAGTAAGCTAACTGTACGTCTGGTTCGGCCTCTTGGCACAGGTCATTCATTAGCTGGAAAGCTCCACTGCCGACTGCTTCCATGTCAATGCGCTTGGAACAACAACCCATCCCAACCCAACGACTTTACGTTTCTTTTCTTTTCTTTTCCTAACCACATATCTGTTCCCCATTCCAGACCCGAGAAGAGCGCATCTGCATCTTCCCAGTGTCAAGTCTCACGATGCCTCCGAAACCCACGAAGCCGACCAGCGATGAGCTTCTCGCTCAATTCGACGATCTGGGGATTGACACCGCGACAGACCAACCGTCGAAACCCACCACGACGACCACTGCGCAGTCAGAACAAGACATCCTCGCAGAGCTCGACCACCTAGCTTCCCAGCGCCCGAGCAGTGGTCCGGGAACTCCTCGTCTTTCTATGGAACCCAGACCATCAACCCGATCACCAAGGCCAGCTCCCACAGCGACACCGTCGACCGGTCGCTCTAGCGAAGATAAGCCCCCAGTTCGCAAATCCGAAGAAAGCGGTCGATCATCCCGCACAGGAACTCGAGCTGCAAATGCTCAGCCATCCGAACCGGCGAAGGCGACGGCCGCGGAGGCCCCTCAACCTAGCAACGGTGGATGGTGGGGCGGTTTGTTTGCGACGGCTAGCGCTGCCATGAAACAGGCTGAAGCCGCGGTGAAGGAGATTCAAAAGAACGAGGAAGCTCAGAAATGGGCCCAGCAAGTGAAGGGCAATGTTGGTGCCTTAAGGGATCTTGGTAAGATCTAGCAGCCCCTCAACATCCTTCTACACGTGGACTGACCGCAGTTGTCAAGGCGGCGAGCTTCGCAGCATGGCGCTTCCGACTTTCACCTCTATCCTTTATACCCTTGCACCCCCGATTTCTTCCCACGAGCGTCTTCAAATCCATGTCACCCATGACCTCTCTGGCTACCCAAGCATCGATCCCATGATCTACTCTGTCTTCTCCCGTGTGATGGCTCAAGTCGAGGGGGGAGATCTTCTGGTCATTCAACGAGGGCAGGAATCTGCTCCCAAGCGGGGGTTGGACTTTGACGGACACCAAGCTTCAAGCGCTGGGTGGCACGATGGACCCTGGTGGCGAACGGTCACGCCTGGGAACCCGCGTGGCATCTCCGCCGTACGTGGCATGGTGGAAGCTACCAAGCTCGCCCGAGCGAGTGCTGAGTCCTATGCTACCGAGTACTTTGCTTCTCGAGGTGGCATTGAAGAAGCCGCAAAGCAAGCCACGGAGGTCTTGAGTGAATCGAACCCCGTCCGGAGTAGCGACATCTTTTTGGCTATTCAGGCAGTCAGTCAGACTGTCTCCGCAGACCTCTTCCAAGCGGGCCCGACCGCAGAGAAGGAGACTCCACCCGGTGTCGTTGATGCCGCGGAGGAAAAGGAAGAGGAAATTGCTTTTGCACTCTACCTCCACGATCCCGTCCACGGCATCGCCTTCCACACCGTGTCTCAGACCATTCCTCAGAAGTGGATCGATTGGCTCGACGCGCCCGCTCCCGCCCCCGAAGATCCGGAGGCGGCGGATGCGCAGGTGCCTCGTGCAGTGGTACCGGAAGCTATCGCCGAGATCATCGAGAGCGGCGGTGTTGATCCCCGTGAATGGGTTGCTGAATGGGTGGAGGAATCTCTCTCATTAGCCGTCGGGGTCGTCGCGCAGCGGTACGTGGCTCGCAGGATGGGCGTGGGCGAGGGAGGACCTGGTAAGGGCAAGATGCGCGCAGAGAAAGCATCGACCGTGGAGAGCGGAGCGGGAGAGGCTGCGAGAGCGCTCTAGAGTGACCTTGTGGCTTGTTGATGTTGCTCGCAACGCTGTTTCCTCTTTTTGTTTGTTGGCGACTGGTTTTATGTCTTTCGAATGATACACCAATACGTTACTTGTTTCTTCGGATGTTCGTGTAATCGGTACTCCGCGGCTGAGCAAATATCATAGGTAATGCTTCAGTAGGGGCAATCGGATTTCGATTACAAGAGCGAAGCTTGGTACTTTGGAGTTTTTTTCTAACGTGATGCTTCTCTACTAAATATTACGCAGCTGCTCCTTTGCTTGCGCTTGCAAATTGGTATCTATATGAACAATGCCAACAGGAAAGAAAGCGACCCGAGAATGAACGGTGATGACCAAAACGTAAAATCCTCAACGGGGTATCTAGTTCATCAAAGCTTTCAGTGAACAAGTTCCAACTCTCCATCGAGACCCGGGACATGCGAAAAACTGGCCGTCAGGGGAGTAACACTATGTTCGAGAAACAACCGTTAGCTGTGGATTGCAAGTCCGATCGTCAGGTTATTGAGTTTTTTGTCTTACCTGGTACACCCACTGAGAACTGTATGAGCGTCTGTTCCTTCCTCGGCGGCTTGAAGACTCTTCTTCATCTCCGACAATTCTGCCGACCATTTGAAATGACGCTCCTTGGGACGAGATCCTCCATGTCCATTTACTAGTCCCGAGCCATTGCAAAGGTGTGGTGTGACTCCATTGACGTGTCCAGAGTCGCCATTCACCAGCTTAGATTTCACATCTGCAACCTCCGCATATAGGCTGCCTGTTGACCAGTAATACGGCAGCGTCCAGGTATATCGGACAGGTCTGCTCTCAACGTCCTCTCGCATCGGCACATTCAAGTTGTACAGCTCGGCACTTTCGTCCCAATTCAGATACAAATGTTCGATGACTCTCACGGCCAGTCGGGACGCCGCGCGTATGACCTCGATGGTCTGCTCTTCCTTGCTTCCAAAGGAAACGGCGATGCCGCGCTTGCCGCACGTCGCAGCCTCGAGGGCGCCGCCAACGGTTCCGGACGACAGATTGTAAATCGTCGATGCATTTCGACCGTGATTTGGCCCGGATATCACCAGATCGATCGGCTCGCGGTCAGTAAAAAGATTGAAAAGACCGAGCTGGGTACAACTGGCGGGGGTTCCGTTGCTGATGACCACCCATTCTCTGCTGCTCGTCGTTTCGTCTCCGTCAAAGGCATCCGACCACGTTCCATCTTCGCGAAAGGCGTCCGGGTGGACGTAGGTTGCTTTCAGCGAAGCTTCGATGATATGTGCTTTCCCGATCCATGAGCGGGATGCCGCTGGAATGGCTACCGAGACTCGATGGCCGGCATATTCGAGAGCATCGACAAAGGGACGGATGTAAGGTGACAATCGCCGCGACGGTGGTCCGTCGTCGTTTACTACCTGTAAATGGTCGCGCGCGTGAGTGCCGAGTTCTCCCAATTGCGTACAATGAAAAGATAACGACCTGTTGCGTCCAGGCGAATCAAGGGAACAATCGGATCATTTGACCGATGCAGAAGCGCCAGAAAGATAGACAGGAGAAAAGCAGAAGAAAACAAGAAAATCGATCGGATGCTGACCAGGATATGCATGATGCTTCTGTTTTAGGATTCGTCCAGCGCTGTAGCGTGGGAGACAGTTGAATCCTGTAGTTGTTGTATAGATACCGAGCGACGATTGCACTCTTCTCAATCATCCCACGACCTGATAACGCCCGGACCTGCTGCATTTATAGCTATCTGGGGTAAGAGATCCTGCTGGATAATATTTGAGCCATGCTCGCAATCTTTTCTACCCCAACTACCGAACATACACCGGGGAAAGGGATTCTAGACACGGTGAAGCTGTTTCCAGCCTGCGGGGTGCGGACTTGATTCGGGAGGACGATAATTGATCAAGCCAGAACCTGTATGAACAATACCAGGACCAACGAGAAAATAACGTTGACCAATCGAAGGTGGTATTACCATGTAATGTATGAGTATGCATGGTCCTAAACGTTACCTGACACCATCACCGCCACCCGAAAAGAGCCTGCGGTGAAGGCAATCGATAATTGACCCGTGGGGATCGATGTCTTTTTTCTCGTTCCAGTCCACAATCGCCCCCAAAACACAATCATGATTCCTGGCCAGTGTTCTGCATCGGGAGAACGTTTGTCTCTCATTCTGTTGCTCGCATAATCCATCGTTTGTTGCCGAGTCGTCGTAGCGATTCGATTCCATACATCACAATGATTCAATTAGATTTGAATCCAATCCCCAAGAGATGGACCGCCGGACCGGTTGTGGTTAGGGCGTCCAGCGGGTCCTCGTGAAGTCGCACAACCATTTTATTAATAACATTAACACTTCGTCAAGTTCGTTCACCAGAAAGGCCAGGCCCAGCCGCTTGGAAGTTGGAAGTTGGAACCCTTCGGATTCTGTGGAAATGTGCCTGGTCAACAGTCAAACCCAGCGGTCCCAACCTTCTAGCGTTCTTCCATCCCAGGAACTCGAGAGTTAATTCGATGATCGATCGCTGGCCAGCAGCCGTCAGCCTTTGCAGCACATGGCGCATTGGCGTGGGTTCGCTGCCAAGCCAGCGTCCAACTGCCCGTTTCGATGAGATGATTTTGTCTCGTAACACCGTGTCTGGGCGCACGGTCTGACTGTCCGATCGCCTCACCTTTGCAACCTCGTAATGAATCATTTCCCCTCGTGCCAACCCTGATCTACAGCGTGCAGACATTTAGACTGCACATTGATGCCGCCCTTTTTTTTTCTCTACTCCAGGAATCAAGAAAAAGAAAGCAATCCGATGCTTGTATACGATTTCCGTCGTCAATAATCATAAGTTGCACATCATTGCGATTGGTATTGGTCAGTGCGGGCTTATCAGGAGTAAGTACGCGCGATTCCCGAGTAAGCTTTCAGTCGGAGGCCGATCGCAGCAAAATCTTTGGTGGGGAACGGTCAGCCACGAGTCCACGACGTATGAATTTCTATCCCAACACCCATCATCATCATCCTTCTCTGACACAGAAACTCATCAACCACATCGCGCATTCTCGCAAGACCACTTTCTCGACATCGAGAACTCGGTTAACCCAAGTCACAGGAAGCAGTTCTTTCGTGACTTTGCCAAAACAGCTGGAGGTCCTCGAGGCCCCCACCCGAATTTGCATCTCCTCTGTATGGACTGTGGGAGCGCTGGAACTGCTGCGGGCATCGACCCCAATATTCTTGATAATTGGCAAGCGGACGCTGCATTTTCTATCGCATCGTGGGAACATCCTGGATACGAACAGCCGCCTGAGTGGGACACCAGCCAGGACTCGAGTCAGGGCGATGCGGACATACCTGTCGAACTGGGTGCCCTTCATGGGTCACTGATGAGAGAACACGAGCATGCGTTGCTCGACCGGTCGCATGGCTTTCGAGCTATCGATTGCAGGTTCGATTTTCTTTCCTCCTCGGCGTAACGAACGCTGTGATAGCTGATGGTGCTTGAATTCTAGCAACCAAGACACGGCCCCTGAAAAGTTCGGCCTGGCCGAAGGTCCTCTTGAGGGCACCATCAGTGGTACCATCAGCCCCAGAACCCTACCGTCCTCCACCGACGACAACTTCCAGAATGACGACTCCTGGCCGCAATTTCAACTGTTCAACTCCGTGGCAGCCGGGATGCCATTGGACGCTCCTCTCCTCTTCCCGTACACCAAGGAGCCCACCACCTCTACCAATACGGTCATCGTCGACGATGTAGGGGAGCTCTCGAATGGGCAGGGGTTTTCGGATCTTCAGTCGGATCAGATTATGTCGTTCCAGCATATGCCACAAGCCTTCCAGTTCGTCGCGGAACCTTGGACTGATGTGTCATCCACCACCGCCGCTGAAAATGTACCTTCGACTCCGGTACCCGTTGCACTTCCCACCGAATCGCAGCTGGAACGCAAGGAGATGCAATCAATACGTGATTTTCAAGGATCTGTGCGATCTCTCGAGGCGCGCTGGTTGGAGAGCCTCGAGGCACAAATGCCCACGAACCTGACCTCCGAATCGTTCCCACCAATGTCGCACGACATTGGTCTGACTGATGATGGTCAAAGGGGTCAAGATGGGTTCCAGTATAAGTCAGAGAGCTCCTCCGTATCGGGTGACTTCCCAGGAGTCTACGAGTACTCATATTCTGCTACGGACGAGGATATCCCAGCTTTTGCAGAGCGGCAGTTGGTTGAAGACGATTCACAGGGCATGAAATGGAAGGATGCGCCACAAGACAACGACCTACCTGAAATATCGCCGTCGCTTCCTACTGCTACTGCCTTTGTCGTCAGTGAAACGCCGTCAGAGTCCCTCCTTGTGTCTGTCCCTTCCCGGTCGAGTGCTGGGTCATCATCTGCGCAGCGAGGCTCAGGTCGGCCCATGCCACTTGCTCTGCAGTCCGGAGCCGCTGTGAGGAAACGTAAGCAACGGACCCCGCTAATCTCCCTGGACAATAACCAACCTAAACCATTGCAAATCGTGCAAGAAGATGGTCAAGGTGGGTCAATCGCGTCTGCGGACTTCGTATCTCCACCACGAGGCGCGCGTCGAAAGGGTCCCTTGACCATGGTTGGAAGGGCAAACGCTGGGTTGCGGAGAAAGAACAAGGATACTTGTGTCCAATGTCGTTTGAACAAGCGAAAGGTACATTCTTCTGTTATTTCTGCCACTACTATCCTCTATGCTGACGCGATTGGTTCAGTGTGATGGAAGCTCGCCATGCGACGCTTGCCGTCCTACGCTTCATGAACAGCCCTGCGCACGGGCTTGTTTCGCAAATATCGTCGAATTTGGCACATGCAATTATATCTGTATGTCCATACCCTTTCTTTCGATATTGGATTCTTTTCACTGACTGTCTCAGCCCAACGAGCTATAAACCATCCTACGAAGGATGGCTCAGGCAGAGTACGGATGGAAATACCATCTGCATTTGATCTGAATGATCTTCTGTCTCTGCTTAGCGAGCGCCAAGGGCGATTCAACATCCGAACCAGTCAAGCTTGGGGATCACTCTACGTCCTCGACCTGGGTGAAACTTACAAATTCTTGAAATCACTGAGCGAATACAACGGCAACTCTCGGTCTACTTTCCTTGAGTTCATTGATCGTCGACTCGTCGAATCCAAAGATAAATCCAAGAATTGGCTGAGTTGCGTGAAGGATTGCGATCCCATGAACAAGGCTTATGTGAGCGCCTAGATTCTGATGAGCCCCTAAAACGTACCACGTACTAATGCACATTTCACAGGCGTTACTCTCCCAGTGGAACAACATGCCTAGTCGCGCGAGATACAGTTTCATTCCCACGCAACCCGGAGCCGAAGAACGACTCATGGACATCAACAATCCTGACGATCGACGGGAAATTCTCCTGGCAGCTCAACTGTCACGCATCTTCTGCCGCATGCTAGAAGTGGAAGGATTCCGCAAACTGGAACGCGACTTTTACAACATCAAATGGAAGCAGATTTCCCACGAGACGCACGTGCGTTTCTTGAGCGAGTTGGGACACATCCTTCTTTCGCTCCGCTGGCGCGTTTCCTGGTGGAAGCGCCTCGGAGATGGTGGCCACGACCCCGATCCAAGCAAGCAACATTACGTGGATCGGGTCGAACTCCTCTGCCGCATCCTTTACGTTTATTACACCTGCGTTCTGGCCAAGCTTCCTTCCTGGTCCACTTCTGACGTTCCCAAGGGCGTATGGTCCAGCTATGCAGATGCGGAGAACCCCGTCTGGGACGATTTCCCATCGGACCCTACGGATAATGGATTCCAGACGTGGATGGAAAGAGGCAGGGATTTGATCGAGCAGGCCGGCGTCCCCAGCCGTGTTTCCAAGTCCTGAAAAATCCCACGAAAAAGGCGATGTTGGTCGTTGGCGGATGGCAATGAATTTGAGATACCCTTTACAGCGTCGTGATTATTACGGTTTGCACATTCCGACTCATTCCATGATTTGATGATTATTTGCACTTTTTTTGTGTGGTTTTGCACATAAAAGGCCACATAGCTGTGGTCACACAGGGTATCCTCTCATTAGTCGTATCACTTTGGGTTATCGAATTGTCCGAGCCGCTGGCATGACAAGTTCTAGATTCCGCGAATCGGACCCTAATCGCTCTCACAAGTACCCCCTCCTCGCACTCTATTCCAATATGCGCCAACTATGATTGACTTTGCTCTACCGCCGTAGCAAACTGCTAGTCTCCCAGGGTGGCCCGAAACTCGAGGACTTGCGCAGCCGAATTTATATAAGTTGAAGAGGAAGGAAAAATTTTTTTCCCGCGGGTCGAGAATTTCAACTTCCGTTCTTCTTGCCAGCCTTGTCTTTGGCCTTGGCGTCCTTCTTTCCGCCAGCGAGCAATTCGAGGTGGCCCGCTTTCTGGGCGAGATTGCGTTCCGTCTTCGCGACGAGGCCGGCGGTGAGTTTCTACAAATCGATTCGGATTAGAGGTACGGATTCCCCCGTTTTGAAATGAAATACTGTTTTTTGAAGACAACGAGAACGGGTGACAGGCTAGGATGTATATCACGCACCTTGGTCAATTTCTGTTGCTTGATCAGGGAAGCCTTCTTGGGGGCGATGGAGCGGGCGCCTCGCTTGGGACCGAGCGTCGTGGGACTATGTATATGGCGGTTAGAAAACGGCATGCTCTTTTTTATCGCTTTCTTTGCCTCGTCTGGACCGAGGAGGTGGTTAGGTTGGAGCAAATGCAATTCGTACCGTCGTGACGAGGATGCTGTCGCAGCCTTGGACTTCTTCAGTGGGCCTTGAGCCATCGTTTTGATGTGTGTTTAAACTGAAATGTATAGCGGTGGTCTGTCTGGTAAAGTACTGCCTGCAGCACGAGTGGAATTTCCTGAATCGTTCAAGTAAAAAGTGTGGATGTTGATGTGTGTTTGTCTGGAAGTCTCTCCCGCAGTAATCAGGTCGCCGGGAAAAAAATCCTTATCACGAGCACCCTTATCTAGATGTCACGTGAGATGCGGAGTTCGGCATGTCTACTTTTAGTGAGATCTCGAACTTTTCATGATTTCTTCTTTTTACTGGTGTAGGAATTTTGGTTATTTCTTCAAAGTGAGAAGTAGTCTTTACTCTGGTGAACCATGATTGTTCATTCCAACCCAGCATCAATCCATCAAAGGTCTTAAGGGGTCGAAACCCATCCATAGTCATACACATTGGATGAAGGGGTGGATTCCTGTAATAACTTGTTGCGGATTACGTCCTTGAATAGAACTCTTCATCACAACCCAACGCACTGCTGTACTTGATCCGAGGTTCCGCATTATTTGTTCAATCCAGGTGTGCTGTAAGCGATGTCTGCTTAACCGAGGCTGCGTTGCGATTAAAATTCAGTGGTGATCAGGGGTTATCAATCTCCGTTGGCCGTTGACCACATGATTCAGGGGTTTCGATCGGTAGTTGTTTGTTCTTCATATGCTTGACATCATTGGAGAGTCAATAATAATAGGACTGTAGCGAGGGGTAACAATTTCGGAGCACTCTAGCCATAAACGGAAAGAACACACTGCCTTCAGCTGAGAAGTGAGAACACTCGAAGAGAGACTATGAGAGAACAATCTCAGAAGCCATTCAGGCACCCAACATTAATTTCAAGCATCGAGTGCTTTTCAACCTTGAACCTTCAGATACCTGGTACCAATGACAAACAAGCTCAGCATTGCAATGATCGCATGGCTGATGGTCATTTATCACGTGCCAGGGACCAATTTCCGGAGATCGTCGTGCGGTTAGCCTTAACGGAGCAACCCCTCAAGCAGACTGACAGTTAAGCGACGATCAAGGCTTCAAGGCTCAAGCAGGCCAACGGTGGGACCCTCGTGATCGTCTGGACGAGTAGGCGTCGACAAAAGCCCGCAGCCTCTGCAGGCTAGGCCGTCAGAGCAACGGTCAACCAGACCTAAACAAACAACAGTCCGCTGTGTCGGTCGTTATTTCTACCTCCAGTTACTTCTGGGTGCATCTAATTTCCCCTGGACGGGAATCCGGTCGTCAAAAAGCAAGTAATCCGGGTTTTACTCCGTACTCCTCTTCAAGGTCTTTTGACAAGACCTACCCCTGGCCAGGAGCCAAGGCTTTATGACCCATCCTGGAGATTGTCCTGACCCGCAACTGCTGCCATTCCTCGGTTCACGGGAATGCTCCTCATCTGAGCCAACATTGTGAAAGTGTTGACCGAATTGGCCAATTACATTGCAGACAGAGCTCGGAGGGATCGTTTGAGGTATGGATGACGCTTTGACAACGAGATTCTTGCAGAATGGATTATGTATCTTCCATCTCCATTTCGTCGAGCAATCGCTCCGACGGTGGACAACTGCGGAGGCCTTCCCGGAGTACAACGTTCTATCCACGTTCCCCATCTACCTCTCCACCCCAATTGCGACCTGAAAGACCATTCGGCTTGCAAAATCGTCGGCTCCAACTTCGGAACGCCGGATTCCGCGCTGTCCAGCTCCCTGGTCGAAAAATATCCGACCAAATTGCAGCATATCGATCGACTTCATGGGGCTCCGAACGAGAATCGGACAAAGAGAATAACAGTCTTAGATCGTCAAACCCGGGTCGCGATTCGCTCGAAGGACGTTCATCTTGGAAGCGCCTGAATGTACTCCAGGAGAGCAACAAGTCAGTTCGCCGAAATCTTCGACGCTCAACACGTCCGTCTGTGACAACACTCTTTCAAAGATCGCCCCAGGACAACAACAACAACACGCAATCCTTCATTTCGCCTCCATCTAAAAGCTCAAGACGCTTGGGATCACCATTGTTATACGAAGATCCAGAAGAGAGTGACAGACCAACTTCTTCTAAATCTACCAATCACCAGCCCAACATCCACGGTTCACCGACATTACAGGCATCCCCGATCATTCAGAGGAAGAAAAGGGACCAGGGTAGGCAGAAGGCAAGCTACGAGACTATCAAATACATCGAGCATCTGGAGGCGCAACTGGAAAGTCAAATGGACCGCGCTAGGACTCCGTCGACCAAACCGCAGATAGCGAAACTGCGTTCGATGAATGCAGAGATCAAATCGCTAAAACAAGATCTCGCGGAATGGAAATCCAGATTCGATGCGCGTGTGGCAGAAGAGATAGGGAGCTGGGTTGAGAATGACGCTGCCTTGAGAGGACGGATACGGGCATTGGAAAGCCAGGTCGAGGCCGACCAATGCAAGATCCGAGAACTGGAATACGAGAACGAGACACAGGCAACCAAGCTGCGCAATGCGGAAGCTTTGAGCTTCACCAACAGGGATCTGGAGAGGAGGATCGATGTTTTAACCGAGCTTCTTGCCCAGTCTCCAAGTCGCCTGGACTCGACGCGAAGCCCTCATCGCGAGTTTCCAGCATGGTCACCGGGAAGAAATGGTACCAAACTGCCCCGTCCCAGATCAATGGTACCATGTATACCTTTGTCACCTAGAGGCCAGGATGTCTATCAGCAGCTCACTTTGCCCGATGCGACTACCACACGGAGTACGAGTGCTCCGCAAGACGTCGTAGTTGAAGACGCAGATTGCAAGAACGAGAACATGCAAAAATCCCTATTTGATCAACCGATGGCCAGAGTTTCTCCTGATACCACCTCAACGGACTCCAGCTCGGGATCCTCCGCCTTCGCCTTGTCTGTTCCCAAATCACAGCGATCGTCGGTGACATCGCAGTCTTCTTTTGCATCAGCATGGAGCCTACCATTCCCTTTCTCTCCGGAGAACCAAGCTAAGATACACAGCCGTCACAGAAAGATGCGTCGGTTCCCATCAGGCTCCTGCACGCTGAAACCGCTCATCTTGCCTACGGCGACGGTAGGCGTTGCGGACCATGCGCACGCCGTACTTGGCCATGTCCCCCGGAACACTGTTCCGGACACACAGTCCTCTTTAGATCCCACAACTGCCTTCCTTGATGAGGAGATGTATGAGAATAGCTCGGAAACCCCAGCTCATCTTTCTTGGGCACAGAACGAGTCTCTGAACGCTCTGGAGGGTCGTAGTCAGTACTACGAGTCTTTCGATGAGGCCATCTATCATCAGGAGTCAGATGAGTTCAATTTGCCACTGGACCAAATTCGAGGATTGGGTCTTGACTTGGATGATGGCGTCCTAAATACAACTCACAATTACGGCACTATTGCCGATGAGATTGAAGAGATTGATACGTCGTTTCTTGAAGGATCGCCTGAAATTCACATTTCCGACTCGTTGCAGGACAATCTCCCTGTGGGTGAACCACAAGGACTTTCCGCCGTGTATCGACCTGCCCAAGGTTATTGCACCAAAACTCCAACCAAAGGACAACTGAATGCGCACAGAACGTTGTTCGAGGGCAGTCAGTTGACCCCCAACTTTTCTTCGACTGCCCTGACGCCACCGGCCCTAAGATGTACACCCACTGCCAAGGCGGTGCCTGTTCATACTGTGGGTATCATCTCTAAGTACTCCGACTGGTTCAAAGAACTGCAGCAGCGCCCGTTTGATCTGGTCCGTCGAATTGTTCAAAACGCATGGCACAGTAACTGGCGACGATTTGGAAAGCTGTCCTGGTGGGTTCTTGGATTGTTCCTTGGCCCCAAGTTCCGAGACAAGCGGTTTGATAGGCGCTGTGCGCCGGACGCTGACAAGTATGACTGGCATCGTTACTCTGTGGGAGCTCGCAAACTGGAACCCGCGCTTGACCTGGAAAATGAACGGCTGGTGAATCATGGTCTCGTACACCCTAGGCCATGGAAGGCTCTCCTCGATTACGATATTGGGACAAGCCATACGGCCGATACAAATCCAAATAGAAAGTCGAATGATGGTTCGCTCGAGAATTCATCGAGGCCATCATCACTTAGCCGATCGCTATACTTATGGGCAAAATTCTCACTTGCTCTCATTATCGCAATTGGAATCGCCATCAAAGATGGTCCTGCAAGGCTCATGGAGGACTGTCACTACCAACGACCTCATGACGGACCTGGCGACCAGCCTTTGACTAGACCTTGCACGCGAACATCCAGTCAAGTCCTTTCTCCGTGCGACGGGAAATATAAGGATGGTTCCGATGTGCGAAGGTCACAGACCGCCGACATCAATTGCGCGGGAAGTTTTGCATGGATGCCATCCTTGACGCTTGACAACCTTCTCAACGTTATTTGAAGGACCATGAATGGTGGACGAGCATTCCCTGAAGCCTTATGCGCGACTTCGGCCAGTCTGGTCACTTGCCCTCTGCCAGCGAAATGACTCATCCGGATCACTAAATACATTGCTTACGATACCGCCAAAAAATTCGAAACAAACATCACCTCGATACAACTCGCCGCGATGGCCGGCACTAATACTCTCTTGTTTGGCTTTCTTGCTATTTTTTTGTTTCTTCACGATTCAAACGATTTTAATGAATAGACGACCCGAACGAAATCGAACCTTGACGAGTGACCTTTTGCCTACCATTCGAATTCTTGGACACTTTCCTTCCTTTTCGCCTTTGAACGTTCTCTGCGCACATAATTATCATCGTTCAGCACCCGGCCCGTCAGTTTTGCATTCGTTGTCCTTGCAGTTGCTGTTGGCTTGTATCTGTCTTTTTTGGTTTGTACTAACCGTCGTTCCTTGATAATTCTGTTTTTTTTTCCCCCTTCGCTGGGGATGATTCTTCTATACATTGGAATAGACATGTCGATTCTAGAATCAGAATAGAGAAAATCGAACCCTTGAAAGTCCTGGCAAGCCATTAAGGTACACTACTCGTGAGGTATCGGACCTGCCCATTACGGAAGGTTACACTGCAGCCCGGCAGCCCGGCAGCCCTAGAAGGCTCTCCAGGTGCAGGTGACCTCCGAGCAAGCCCCTGCACATTAGGTTTTACATCCACGTCCGTGATTGGCTGCATCTCTGTCAGAGCCTCGGAGGATTTCCCAACAAGTCCACCACGTGACCACGATGCGTGGCTTGGATCCATGTTCCTGGCCTTGGCACTTCCCTTTAGTTTCGGAGTCAGTTACTCCGGAAGGACTTGAGAATCAGATAATGATATCTGTCTCACAAGCGTTGGAGTTAACCTTAAAACTATGGATGCCTATTAATAGCCAGGCTTAATCCTCCAGCCTAATCGACTGGATTCGAGTCGTTCGTCGCAATTCTACAAGTACGTTCCTGCATAATCAAATACGGCGCAAAGACGCATGCGAGTACAGACCTGCCCGACTTGAGTCCCTAAATCCAAGTGGCATCTCATTAAGCTCATGAAGGTGAAGCGGTTTCGTAACGGAATTCTTGTCATTTCGATTCAACTCCAGCGGGATATGCAGCAATAAAAAGAGCAAGGAAAAAGTATTCAACACGGAATGGCATTCACATGGGGCATATTAAGTTTAGCTAGTAAACTGCTCCGCCGGCAACGTCAAGTGCGCAAAAAAAGGACGAGCTTTTCCAACCAGCGCTGAAGAAAACTCGAGGGAACTGAACGTAAAAAGGGCACATGCTACGCACAAATCAATGCGCGCGCACGAGCTTAGAAGGCGAGGACGGCGACAACACCTGCGGCGACGGCACCGAGGCTGACAACATTGTGGCCAGCAGCACCGGTGAAGAGAGGCGACGAGGGGCCGGTGCTCGAGGGGGTGCCAGTGGGAGCGACACCCGAGCTGCGCAGGGTGCTGGGCACGGAAGGAGCCTTGGTAGGAGAGACAACGGGGAGGGAGATGCTGCCAGTGCCGGTGGCAACAGGCACGCTGGAAGCAGTCTCCTCGCAGTCGCAGACGGTGGTGGTCGAGACGTAGGTAGGGACAACAACGGTGGAAGGAGCAGCAACGGTGGTCTCAGTGCTCACGGGGGCAACAGCGGTGGTGGACACGGCGGACGAGACGGCAGAGGACGCGCCGTAGCTGGGGTTGGAGACACCGAACTGAGTGGAGTACTGGTACTGGCCGGTGCCATCCACGACCAAGAGAAGGCCGTAGCGGGAGGTGTCGGGCTCGAGGGAGGTGCTGGGGGTCCAGGTGTAGCTTCCAGTGTTCTCAATGCCCTCGGCGATGGTCTCGAGAGGCTGGACGTTGGTGCTGGGTCCGCGGAGGAGGACCAGGGTGATGGTGCCCTCGGTGGTGGGGTCCCAGGTGATCGAGTAAGGCTCACCAGCAGGGACAATCTCGTTCAAACCGGGAGTGAAGATGGCATTGCCGGTGGGGTTCTGAGAGTAGTCGGGCTGAGTGTAGGCAGAGGCCAAAGCCGCGAAGGCGGAGAGAAGAGTGACGGCGAAAGCACGCATTTTGTCTTCTTATCTCTCTGAGATGGTGATTTGAGAAAAGAATGAAGGATCGAGCGATTCGACCGTTGAATTCAAAAGAGTCAAGAGAGACTTTATATAAAGAATGACTGGGGTTGGTAGCAAGGAGCGACTGTGTATGGATGGAAGAATCTTAACGCGACAGGAAGAAGAGAAGATAGAAGAAGGAGAAGAAAGAGGAGGGAACGAGGAAGTGAAGTAGTAAAGAATGAAAGCAGCCGACGGGCATCGGCGACCCCCCCTTGCGATCACTGCGATCCTCTAATCAGAGCCTCGACGATGTGGGCGCAACAGATTGTCGCCCATCAAAGTGAGCCATCTTTCGGCCCCTCTCCCTCTCACCTTCTCGCCAATTTACTCCAATCCCACGGACCCTCACATCATTTGTGGGTCAAGCAAATGAGATGGTGAACGGCTAGCATCCAATTCGAAGAGAGTACGGAGTAAGAACTGAACAAACAGGGTCCAGTCGAGGTGGAATGCCGGAGACCGACCGTGTCAACGCTCGGAACGCTTAGAATGTTACCCTGCCAGCTCGCTTCCCGATGCTCAGCTCGTGTTCCTGCTGGGCCTGTAAGAATCCAGCCTTCCAGGGTTCTCGTCCAGGAACCGAATGGCCGCAAAAAAGGTTGAACTTTGGCCGTTAGAGATTGCCAGAGATTGGCGGAGACTCAAAGCGCAATCTCCCCACGGCGGTAGCGCACTGGGCACGCCGAACTAAGACTCGTCGGCGCAAAGTTTCCACATGGACAACAGGAACAGGAAATGATGATGCATTCTGGCGAGTCACGACATCTTGCGTGCACTTAATCTCGTGAAGTTTGAACATGATGAAGCCAATTTGTCGATGAGGATCCAGAATATGAGATGGCAGGGAAGCGAGGGAGAAAATTGGAAGGGGAAGTGGAAAAACACCCCGCCTCAGTTCACCTCACCGCCTGGGCAGGATTCTGCATTGCTCCTTCCAGTAAGAAACTAAAAACAGACCCCCCTTCATGTCTTAGATCATGGATGAGTTCCAACTTCCGAGTACCCGTAGGATTACAAGGCCTGCTACTACCATGTAACCATGTTCGAAATCTGGAACCAGGGAAATCGCTGCATTGTGCTCCTTCCTAATAATGTGTAGGATCACAACAGCCTAAACGACGGAAGGAAACAGCAAAATGCAGATACATATCGACAATAATCGTACGGGTATGGACCCGTACGATTGCTTGCCGCTGAACGATAGTGTGGCTGCGACATGGCAAATTATCTCATTTGCAAGCACAGACTCAACGAGATATTCAGGATGAAAACCCCACTAAGAAGGCTGAGTCGACAATGTCACAAATTCACAATAAATGACCAAGGACTCGCTGAGGTGCAACACTGCAAATTATCAACGATCAATGGGCTTATCGATTCCTGATATGGCTCCGCTCCATGTTGATCCCACGAGTTCTTTGCAAAATGTCATGACATTTAAAAACCCTTTGTCAGGAAAAAAACACACCCATTGACACGCTAGAATTTACTAGTAAATTAGTGCGGTGACTAAACTTTTTTAGATGACCCACAATTTGGAAAACCTGCCTTTGCAAAATAATAGGCTGCATTATGCAAATTTGATGGAGGATTTCCAAGCGTAATAACACAACGAACAAACGTGCTAGTGAGCTTAAAATGGAAGCATTTTAACGCTCTTACAAGGCACTATTAAATAGTAGTAATTTATATATAAATTAAAAAGAAATTAGAGTATTATCCTGCTCCGGAGCCCACTGCTGTTTATAAGGGATTATCGAGACTCGTAAGAGTGGAATTAACTGTGATTTCCGCGAATTAAGCTACTGATATAGTCTAAACCACTTGCCACCCCTCAGCAACCAAATCATCCAGGTGAGCACTGAGACAGTTGGTTTTATCAAAGAGATTGAAGAAGCCGGTAACTCCGCCCGTGTCACAGTTAACGATTGGTGCCCCGCAAACCCCCTCAGATATAGTGGTGTTGATCGCCCCAAACAGTGCATTGACAGAATACGACACCCACCGTTCAAACGGAACTTCTGGATGGCCAACCGGACGCTTCGGCTCTATGAAATACTTGCCGCATGCCATAAGGCTGACCAGACCCGAGCTCATGCCATCCACTTCACTCCATGACCCCGCCTCGAAAATTTCGCCGATCTTGTCTTCATTTGCCCGTGGATGGTACACTTCCTTGGATAAGAGGAAACCATGATGAGCAACTGTGAGTGCTTCTTCTCCACGAAGAGTGCGAATTTTTACTCCAGAAGAGGTGGCACAATTTACGGACTCATTACCGGAGCCTGATGGACCAAAGCCACACTCGAGTCTGCACCCTGGCGTCAGGGATGACTGCCGAAGATAGTTAGAATCGTCTTGCGGTAAAGGCCCGGGGCTGTTCATCTGCTGAGCAGGATCAATATAACGGGACCGGGTCTGGTTCTCCATTGACTTGTAAAATGGAGCTTCTGCGTGGTGATAAAGTGTAGTGCGACCTGCAACAATTCCGGGGAGTGACATTGGCTCATAGATACGGCCATCCCCATAGTGGAGTTCCACAATGGTCCAGTTCGGCAAATACACAATCGCCCGTACATCTGCAAGGGGCTTCAAAGCCGTTAGCAGGGCGATATTCTGTTCCTTGGTCGGGAATGCCATTTTGCGCCAGCGTAAAGTAGGGCATGGATCTGGAACTCGAGGATTCGGATAAGGAGCTCGTGGAAGAGCTTCGAGGTGAGATTCGCCGATTCCGACGAATATGACGGGCATGCATCCGACAGTGAGAGGAATTGGCTGCGGTGGGCTTGCGGTCTCAATCCACATGAACCACCCGACTGCCCGAGGTTTCCATCCCCGAAATTCTTTCGAATACACAACAATTCTTCGCCCTCTGGAAAACGAAACTTGCGGTTCTGTTCATCCCATAGCGTAAAGGGGGCTCTGTCGTCCCTATGCCGCACCCCCCAGCCACCAGGATTTTGCCATCCTTTTGGATCTGGGTGGGAGTGAGGGAGTGTCAGAGTCAAGTGCTGCGCGATTGGACGTGAACGAAGGGGGTTGATAAGGGCTTCTGTGTAAATATCAGTGTATGGCGAACTCATTTGCATCCGCTGCACCTGTGGCGAGAGTCGGACGGGAGTTGCCATGGCTCGCAAGCGTCGATCTGGTTAAATCGAACGCGGATTCACAGAGACAACCTGTAACAGTGTAAGCTGGTCGGTTGATCAGACTAATCAGAAAGAGAAGATATGGGCCAGGACGGACGGGACCTCGATGGAGTCGCGATGGGATTCCGATAAAGCGGGGGTAGAAGTGGGAGTCATCCGCAGAGAACTCGCGTTGGAGCACTTGTCTGTGAGGACCTTCCGCAAAGCCCTGCTGCCTAGTGGTGCTGAGCTTTACCACTCGGCCACAGCCAAAAAGGCGCAAATTGAGGAGTCATGACCAATTGGTCATCGAGCTCAGCGTACTATATAGCATGGTCAGAACCCTGACAGGGAATTATAAAGGTAATAATAAAGCAATAAGATAATGTGGAAGAATGGCTGGTGCCAGAATGGCTGGTGTTGCAATGCAACGAATGGATGATGGAGGAAAGATGGAGATCTGGGCCTGGAGAAGCTAAAAGCTACAGAGGCTAAGCCTAATCGGGAGAACAACACAATGGTAGTGCAGGAGCGCCTCCATGACAGGAGTTCCGTAACAGATAAATAAAGTAAGAAGGGAGTTACAAAGGCAATAGAGTAATAAGATAAATAAAGCGAGAAGGGAGTTGCAAAGGCAATAGAGCGATAAGACGAAGAATGAGTGTTAATTTAATTAATTAAGTAGAGTTTTCTCGCGATTTCTCGCGATTTAATTAAGTTATTAAAGACCTATTAAGGACCTATAATTATATATGGTCCGTGTAAAATATCAAATGTCAGGTAAATAGAAAAAAAAATTGATATTTGAAAAAATTTATCAAAAAGTCACAGTCACTATTTACCGTCACTATTTGCAACCGACCGTCGTTTAACTTACTGATCAACCCGAAGATCTCCCAACTTAGTTTTTTTTCCCGTTCTGTTCCTCTCCTTAAAAGAGGCGGAGGCACGTTCCTGACTGTACCTGGCAGAGTGGATCGGCTCGGGCTTGTTCCAGAGAAGAAAAGCTGCCAGTCCACGCGCTAAAACCTGCCCGCGAAAGTTTATTTAGCTCATCCAAGAAATCTCACTGGCACCGCTGAGGTCAGACCGTCAGGCTGCCAGGCACCCAACATCATTTTCAGGGGCAAACAACCTTCGAAAGAGCAATGCTCAGGCCCAGAGTAAGTAGTAGCTTGACTATTCCCAAATCAGATTCTTCCCGTTGAGACTTGCTCACAAAAGAGTGTCCTTTGGAAGCCGTAAACACCTCCGATCAGACTCATCAGAGACAATTTGGTTCAAAATAGAAACAAACAAACGTGGCTTGAAGCATGGCTTGTGTATCTCTTTAAAATCATCCGATTCGTGGAGAGTGGTTTCGGGGTAATTTCTCCGATGCGACCTATCCAAATGACGACGGAGCAAAAAACCAAGTTAACCCGAAAAGTAGCCAAGTTGGACGAAACAAACAAAAGTACAATCGGGCGACTTTCGCCTCCTCCCGGTGAAAATAGCACTGGTATCTCTGTGTCTACATCCAACATTAAACGAATCTGGCGACTCTTGACGGGTCCATTTGTTGATCGTCCTATCCGTATCTCTCATTCATTGCATCGTATCGCTTGATCCACCTGGTTGCGCCAACAGTCCACAGGAACGGACTGGTCTATACCATCATTATACGCTTCGTGGCATGTTTACTCAACCCAGGTGACGGTCTTGGTCTGCAAGAACTCGTCATAACCCGAGGATCCTCCGAAGCGACCAAATCCACTGCTCTTCCATCCTCCGTGTGGCAGTACAGGCTCATCGTGCACGGTCAAGGAATTGATGTGGACGGCACTAAACGCAAAGTAAAGAATCAGCCATCCGTCGTTTCCACTATGTTCTAGAATGTGGATCGAAAGAAGGACAAAACAGGTAATTCATCATAAGCCAAAGAAACTTACCCAGCCTCCAGCTGCTTGGCAACCTTGAGTCCGCGAAGCAGACTCTCTGTAAAGACAGCAGAGGTAAGACCGTACTCTGTGTCGTTGGCCAGAGCGACCGCGTCGTCCTCGCTGTCTACAACAATAAGGGACACCGTAGGACCGAAGGATTCCGTGGCATACAGATCCATGTCCTTGGTGACATTATCGACAATGATAGGGCGCATGCTGGCGCTGCAGGACTCCGATGCGTTGGCATCACCGAACAGAATGCTGGCTCCCTTGGAAACTGCGTCGGCCACCAACTTCTTGTTCTTGGTGACTGCGGCAGACTGGACGAGCACTGGTGCTGGTGCATTCTTGCCGAAAACTTTCTCGGCGGCTTCGGACAGAAGCTGGCGGAACTTGTCCGCAACGGCCCGTTGCACGACGATGCGCTCGGTGGACATACAGATTTGACCCGACTAGCGATGGTCAGCACCCCGAACACCTCACGGGTTAGCGCAGGAAGGATGCTACACTTACATGCATGAAGGCTCCCAGAGCGCAACTCATAGCCGCCTTCTCCAGATTGGCATCGTCCAAAACGACGGCAGACGCCTTGCCACCCAACTCGAGGAGCACTGGCTTCACGTATTTACCCGCGGTAGCACCGATGATGGAACCCACTTGAGTGCTGCCAGTGAAGTTGATCTTGCGGACAGCGGGGTTAGCAATGAGAGCAGTGGTCACTTGTGCAGCATCAGAGGTCTGATGATAAAGGACGTTGAGACATCCAGCGGGGAGACCAGCTTCCCGGAAGATGTCACCAATAGCCCAGAAACATTTGGGGGCCAATTCGGAGCCCTTGAGAATAGCCGTGTTTCCTGCGGCCAGGGGAATGGCAATTGCACGAACACCTAGGATGTAAGGAGCATTCCTATGTAGAAGAAACGTTGTCAGCCCATCGCGGTTTTCCTCGTACCAATCGTTGAGGCCCCGCCGGCAGGGTCGAAGTCTTACCAAGGCGCAATTCCCAGAATCACTCCGTACGGCTCCTTATAAACCATGGCGCCTTCTCCGTCCTGGGCCACCGAAGGCACGGTACCCTCGATTGATGGGATTCTAGCTGCGAAATCCTTCAACAAGCTCATTCCCAACATGAAAGTGTGCTCACAAAATAGCCTTCCCGCACCGGTCTCTTCCATCTGGTAGTGAATCATCTCCTCTTTGCGAGAGAGCATGACGTCGGCTGCCTTCATCAGAATGTCGCGGCGAGCGTACGGCCTCATCTTGCTCCAGGCGGGGAATGCGGCCTTCGCGGCGGCGACCGCACGGTTGGCATCATCGACGGAGGCGCCGGCGCAATAGTCGACGACTTCGCCAGTGGCAGGATTCCTGACCTCGAATTTGATATCTCCTACGACGGATTCATTGTTAATAATGAGGGGGATGGCGGCACCGGTCCTGCGCCCGTTCGTCTGTCCGTCGGCGGTCATGGTGAGTTTGCGCGGCCTGTCGGAACCTTGACAATTAAAGAGAGCTTGGGATGTGACGGTCAATTCTTCTCTCCGGACCTATATTCCGACAATGTGTTGATGGCAAAAGCAAGAGGAGAGGAAGAACAATTGTATCAAGGTGCAACCATAGCGATTGCGCTGTCTCGAGGGACTCGAAGAGGGGCCCTTGAATGTCTTTTAGTATCCAGTCACCGGAGTGAGGGGAGCGTCGGGGAGCACCAGTTTATCCACTGACCCAGCGAATTATTGTGCGCCTTCGCTCTGGAGCAAAGATTATTGGGACTGTCATTGTCAATCCCCAAAAAGGTAGCCTTCCGAAAGTTTTTCCTTCGGTTGTTGAGGCGGGGACAATTCCCGAACCATTCATGGCTGCTCCCCTTGCCCTCAAAACACTGTCTGAATGGCTCTTGTTTCATCGGATATCCCCCTCTGTCAGTCTGTCTTCCCCGCTCGGGGATAAGAATGACGGAATTAAGGCTTTGCGCACTTTCTACCTACTTTCTAGGCTCTGGGGATTGGATCTGAAGACTGAAAGGTCTGTGACTGATGCCAACAGCAGTTTTCTCTCTCTTTTTTTCCTTGCTTTTTTCTACCTCTTTGTAGAAGACTGCGTGTAATCTCCTCCTGCATCTGCAGGGCCTCGACTGGGACGGTCGCATGGCAGTCCGCACCATTGAATCAACTGGTAGACTAGTCATGCAGATCGAAGATGGAGATGGACATGCCACGGCGAGCGTTGTCACGTTGTCGCCATCGCATGCTTCCCATTTGTTGGCTCTGCTTGTATCCCTTGGACTGATTCGGGCAGGAGCTACCAAGTGGGGGTGGGGTCTACCGTCTGCCCCTCGCTAGACCTAGAGCTCTTCGTCCGTCTTGCGATTCGATCGTTCGACCTTGCATCAATCATGTCAACGGTCAACCATTCTTACCTAGGTAATTCTCGCATCGAGGACGCTTCGGACGGGATATGGAACGAGCTTATCAATCACATTCACAGCCGCTGACTAACAGCAACATAACCTTGTGGATTCCTCTTCTCTCATCTAGTAAATCGAACCATGCCTTTTTCGTGGGCCATGTTCGCACAATCCTGAGCATCGGCTACAGTTGACGGCTATTCAATAATGCCCTGTGCTCACAATGCTGTCGATCAGACATCGCAGACCGACATACGGAGTACTTCATACGGATCACTAATGTAGGTCATGTTCCGGGAAACCTCTGATCTAGTCGTTTGAATTCCTTGGCACCACGCGTCAAGAAGTGTTTATTTAGCCTTTTTGTCAAACTTCCCGAATCAATAATTGACATCTGGGATTCTGGGGTCAATAGTATTTGCAACTTGGCTTGCGTTGAAGTGGAGTGCTTCGAACCGATTCACAGTTATTCTACCGAGCCACGCAGACTGGAACCCGAACGCCTTTCATGCTGTGCGGGGGGGCAAGATGAAACCCAAACAAAAGAGCAGCAATCTCGGGATATATGCGAACCCTGTCCATGTTCCGCCATATTCTAGGGATCTTGGAAATAAAAAGAGAACCCAACCAACCAATATATCCTTTAACGTATCATCATCACTCGGACCATATCTTTGTCTCTATCGACGGTCTTGCGTGGTCTGAGAAAGGGCATACCGAGGATTTCGATGGGGCTGCGCTGCTGACGATGCTCGAGCGATCATCCTCGCTGGAACTTCCAGAGCTAGTTCCATCGCCCAGGATCTTTTTTCCATTCAGATAGCCTTCCTTGTCATCATCGACGTTGATCTGAGACATTTCGTCGGCAAACTCCTCGCCGTCGCGGACGTACCACTTGGCAAACAGATCGTTCTGGATCCAGATGACTTTGCTGATGGCTCGCACCAGAGCCACCTTGCGTTGGAGAGACAGGTGTGGATGTGACATAAGGGCTTCGGTGAAAATGTCTTGGATGAAACCCAGGCATGCGCCGATGTGCACATATTCGATGTTGAGGGCGTGCATTCGGGCCTGGCCACAGTGCATCAAACTAGAGAGCCCGTCAGCCAACTGCGATCTATCACCTATCGTCAAGGAAAAATCACTCACCCAACTTTATCTAGATATTTCCAGAACTCCATTTGAGTGGGATCCGAGCACAATTTGATCAAGTACCACCGCAAGAACATCTTCCGACGCAGAATCTGGGGGCTGTCTTCGTTGAGGAATTCATCAATGGGACGCTCATCGGCGGTGTTTCTGGTGTGGAATGCTCGTGCAGTGATGTCTGTTTCTAACAGTTTTTTGTAGACTATGTTGACCACAGCCGGGATCAGGGCTTTGATGTATTTGGAGCCTGTCGTGAGGGCTTCGATGTCACCTAACAGCAAATGTTGTGTCAGTCGTGAATTTTTTTTGTTTTCGCCCGACACTAATGTCTTGCGTCCAGAAACTCGATCTGGAGGCAAGCCGAGCACATACTTGAATTGAAATCGAGTAAGTCTTGAAGGTAATTGACCCGCGTCTCAAGCTTTGTATACAATTCTTTGCGTCCAACATGTTTCATGGGACGGTTACCGTCCAACTTGACACCATCCATCTTCGCGATATTAATGAGATCACAGAACGATGCCCGAGTGCTGGATGTATTATCCGATGTCAAGCTTCAGGATCGAGACGACGAACAAGGTCGCACTTCGAGAAGGATTGAATGTCAAGCGATTAGATCTGAAGATGAAGACAACAAGTATTAGAATTTGAAGATCTATGTCGTGGTAATCAGCAAGAAGGATCCGCAGAGGAGAAACACTACGAAAGGGGCCGGCGAAAGGATATGAAAAAGATCAATAACGAACACCACGCCAGGATGATTAAAGGTAGAGAGATCACGTTCCGCATGGCGTATACTACTGTTTCGATATTATTACCCTCTCAAGACCCAATCATCAAGCTAAGCACGCCCCAAAGCACCAAGGTTCCGAAAATTAGCGACCACCAGAGTGGTCTGATCTTCAGCATCAAGTATCGCCTTGTCTTTTTCGTCCGAATACACTACCGCCAGTCACACACGTGGCACCGGCCCGGTTGTCGTGAGACTATTCTCGAACCGGCTTCCGTTTCTTCATCGATGGGCAATGCAGTACAGTAATGGATGGCAGCCGTTCTGCAGAACATTGATCGCAAAGCTACGAACCCAACGAGATCCCGCATAAAAAGGGACAGCTAATCAGGCGGTGGCCGTTTCCTGCTTGGTAGGTGGGAGTGACCAGTACCTAAATGAGAGGTCTCCGCTCTGGTCCGAGCCGAGAAGACGGCTACTACGGCGGACGGTTCGGAGCCGAGCAGACGGAGATAAGACTCAAAGAGGAGTAATACTTATGGAGTCAACTCACTCACTCAGAGTCTCAGGCATGTCTGGTGATTCGCACATCACACGAATCATACAACTTGTACTGGAATAAGAATTGGGCCTCTTCCACTAGTAGATCCTTTATATCTCGGAATACGTATGCCTTTCCTCCGAGGCTTCTGAATCAGAATGTTCTAGGCGCGACATCCGTCCGAAGCTCTTCCTGATGAGTACGAGAATAATGAAAAGCGAAGGAGTCATCTCATGTCAGTTAGGTGGAGACGTTCGAATTGTCGGGGGAGCAAAGAAAAGATTCTGCGTTGTCGCGTGATTGATTGTATTATGATTAAAAACGTTATTCGTCATTGGCAATTGCTGCAAGTATATTATTCTGACACGTAGTGTGGCCTGATGTTTGATGTGGTTTACTCGCGAGGAACATCCGATCATCCGATGTCTCTCTGATTTTGCATTACATATTCCCGCACCGGTGATGCGAGCTAGTCGATTGGAAACACTAATATTGAGCAGAACAATCAATAGACGACTCGACGAGAAAAAAAGAAAAAAAAGAAAAGAAAAGTGGTCACGATTCAATTGTGAAGAGTACTCCGTAGACACTGGTGACTTAACTTCCGAGCGGAGGATTCTCGCTTCATCATATAATATATATGCTATATGCTATTAATGGTGTTTGAAGTGTGAGAATCGCAAGATATCTCCGTCTCGTCGTCCACCGAGTCGACCAATGCTTTGCAAGGCGCTTTGCTAGAAATCATGAGTAGGCAGCCCCACGGCATACATCCCTTCTAAGATTCAATCGGGATTCTCAAGTGCCCTTTTCTTATTTGATCTCTGGAGAAACTCGGATGATTTTTGTTGATATCTCGCATCTGTATGTAATAGCCCCGCTTGGCGTAGGCAGATACTCAAATTAAAAGATATAATATGAGGATGCCGTGCAGGACGAGTAGGGAATTTGGAAGGGCTGGATTCTCACAGAATTGGTACAAGTCCAAACCGACAATGTTCGTTCTCGTCCGCAGTAATTACGTCAAGGCCATGTGCTCGCTGCCGAAGCCGTCAAATGACACATGCGATTGATTTACCCCGCAATTTACCCCGGATGCTTGCTGGAGAGAAGATCTTCGGTACGGAGCATCGCGTGATGAAAACGAATTGTACAAGGCTCACTTAAGGTGCATTTAGTGTGTTGCAATGTACCCGTGGACTGTCTTGGCCGAAAACGGAAGAGGAAAACAGCAACCTCAGTAGCCCTGTGGGTCGCATCGAATTGGTAGTCGCGATAGTTATCATCGTATGGCAGCTGTACACGTATGTCCCCTGCCTTCATGGGTAGTTCTTACAGTTGATCGTTCGGACGTTGCGAGTGAATTGGATAAGCTTCGTGGTGGGATGTCACTTGTTTCTGCCTCGTCTGCTTTCAAGTCGGACCCCACGCACCCGAGGCGAGAACAGACGCTTGTTGGGCAACAACCTAGTCACTTAGTACAGTAGTCTATCTCACGTCAGGATTTACGTGTTTTCAAACGAATGGCGTTCTTGTTCCCTCTATCAGTCATTGATGCCATGGCTTTCGAAGCCAGATAGAAACGGCAGTAATCTATTCCTGATGTTGGTTGGAAAACCTGATTTGTTTCAACGGTAGCCAGAGCAAAGGGAAATTAGGATCGCTCTTCGAAATCCATTACTTGTCGATTTCAAAACGGACCTTCATGGATAATGGCATAATGCTGACGTGCGGGCTTGCCAAGAAACGGAAAGGTGCTGATCTCCTTACCGTATCTACCTTAGGCCAGTCACAGTGCCGAATCCTGGAAGCCACAACTCCGTCACTAACTACGTTGTACGGAGTAAGTCTGGACCTAATTAGTTAGCTACGGAGTACTCCAGTCTCCGTGTAATTGTATCCATGCCATGGTCCTCTTGTTCTGCCAGAAAGCTAGGCTGATTGTTGATTCTCAGCATTCCTCCAAGCAAGGGGGTAGAATTCGCACGTGGTATTTCGTTCACCGGCCCTTCTGGATCCCCCCTTTTTCGAAAACTTCGCAAGAGAATATTATCCTCGTAACGATGAGAATGATGATAGTTAATGCATCTGGCACCAATCGATCCGGATGGAGATGTCCGATGAATTACAGTATAGTCGTGTCTGCAGCCTTGGCAGAGGATGTCATGATGGACGCCGTCGTTCTTTTGGGGGAAGTCAAACGGCAGATCGACGATTGAATGAGGGGGTTGAGCCGTTGAGGGAGACACGGCTCTGACGAGCTCCGAGGTACTGTCAAATTGTCAATATTCTAATAGTTGGTTATGCGGTGTCACATTGGAAGATGCTGTTTCTTTCTTTGTTTCTTTCCAAGTCGTTCCTGCCCCTGAACGAATTGACCAATGAATGGGAAGGCACGACTCGTGGTTAGCTAAGTTCCTTCCCTCGATGGCCGCAAGCAGCAAACAAAAAGAGTCCTCCCACTCTTGTCTGCACACATTCCACTCAGTAACGAGTTATTGTTCTTCCAGGTCTCCGCGCTTTTGGCATCTGACCTTACCGCGATCATCGTGTGGGGCCTTTTGTGGCTTTCTCCTAGCGACAATCATACGAAGTATACTACTAGTATAGTATTAGGTTCCCGCATTCTGGTATCGCCTCTGATTTGTGGCATCTGGTCAAGGTGAGCTCCAACGTAGCAGTCTTGGTCGAAGAAGGCCCTTCTGAGCTTCTCCGCTAATCCATTGCCCCGCCCAGGATCCATTGTTTTCTTTTGCCCTGCTTGCGGCCTGCTTTTGCAGCTCTTCTTGACTTGTTTCCTTGTTCGCGGCCGGGGTACAGTGGGACATCAACCGATCACGGGCGGAGAGATCTGCAAGCAGTCTGCTGGCTCTTTCGGACAGCAGTCGGTCGGAGCTTTGCTTCTTTGGTTTCCTGCAGGAGTTGTTGACGAGTCAGTTCCTGCGTTCGGTTGGGTACGTCCGCGAGCGTCCACCAGACAATTTACTTATACCAGGCGATCTCCATGCCAGGCGTCCGATCCTGTGTCTGCTATCGGCCTTAAGACCAGCCTTCTGATTTTTCTAAATCAGGTCACCCACGATGTTTGCCGCACTGACCCAGAAGGCGCTTCTTGCGCTCTCCGTGCTGAGCGCTTTGGCCGAAGCTGCTCCTTCTCGAGTGTAAGTCATACTCGCCTTCCTTCCAGATGCCCAGTCATTGTCCAATTGGTAGCTGACTCTTCCACCAGTCGTCTGGAGTCGCGTACCCTTACCTTTGACTACGGCAGCCAGAAAGTTCGCGGTGTCAACCTTGGTGGATGGCTTGTGACTGAGCCATGGATTACGCCCTCCCTTTTTGACGGAGCGGGAGATGCTGCCGTGGATGAATGGACCCTCTGCGAAGTGCTTGGCAAAGATGAAGCCAGGGCTCGACTGTCCAACCACTGGAACAGCTTCATCACTCAGGATGATTTCTTCCAGATCGCTGCAGCGGGAATGAACCATGTCAGAATCCCTGTCGGATACTGGGCTGTCGCACCGGTGGATGGCGAGCCATATGTTGATGGGCAGCTCGGTGCCCTCGACAATGCCATCGCGTGGGCTAGAAATGCTGGTCTTAAGGTCATCGTCGACTTGCACGGAGGTAGGTTCCTATTTCAAGCGGTCGAGATCGCTGTAAGACCGGAAAACTAATGCAGATGCAGCGCCTGGATCGCAGAATGGATTCGACAACAGCGGTCGCCGAGGGCCAATTAACTGGCAACAAGGCAACAGCGTGGAGCAAACATTGAAGGCTATCAGGGGCTTGGCTGAGCGGTATGCTCCACAAACCGACGTTGTGGCTGCCATTGAGGCTCTCAACGAGCCTTCGGTTCCGGGTGGGGTGAACCAGGACCAGTTGAAGCAGTTTTACTATGATGTCTGGGGCACAGTTCGCGAATCAAGCCAGGACACCACGGTAGTTTTGCATGATGGATTCCTGGCCGTTGACTCTTGGAACGGCTTCATGGGCCCTGGTTCGGGTGTTTGGTACGTGATGATGGATACGCATCACTACGAAGTGTTCGACAACGGCTTGCTTGCCATGAATATCGACGGACATGTCCGCAATGTTTGCCAGTTCGGCAAGGACCACCTTCAGCACGTAGACAAGTGGACTGTCGTGGGTGAATGGACTGGTGGTATTACCGACTGCACCAAGTATCTCAATGGCCGCGGACTTGGCGCTCGTTACGACGGCACGTACCCAGGAAGCTCCGCCCTGGGCAGCTGTGCCGGCAAGTACCAAGGCACAGTGGCTGGTCTCTCGGGTGACGATAAGTACAACATTCGCCACTTCATCGAAGCCCAGCTGGATGCATATGAAATGTCCACCGGCTGGCTATTCTGGACTTGGAAGACCGAAGGATCTCCCGAATGGGACATGCAAGACCTCCTTGCAAATGGACTCTTCCCCCAGCCTCTTACCGACAGACAGTACCCGGGCCAGTGCGCATAAGTTGAGCCGCGCTGTTCTCGCTGTTTATCATTTTCTGATCGCTACGAGGGATCCTTATTTTTACCGTTGATCGTTGACCCTCATCATTGTTTCATCCTTGGCTTTTTCTATGTGACATAGCTACGCTGATCCGGCATGTCCGGCATACCCGTTCTACTGAATCAACAACTCATACATACCGTGCTATACTTGCGACGCTCTTCAATCCTAGAGTAACGTTGTAATCCTTGAAGCAGTCAGTCTGTCACTCGATGACGTCACTGAGCTCATTGTTTACTCGCTCAATTTCTAGAGCTTCCTCTGAACCATTGGTCTGCAGCTCAAAGATGTGTACATTGCGCGATGTTTACGGTTTCTTTTCGAAATGTACAAAGAAGATTGGAGGATAATATTGAAACGATCATGGATTTCTATGGGGGTATGATGGACGTCAAATCTTGCAAAAAAAAAAAAAAAAAAGTTGCTGGAATATAACGCTGAGAGAACAGCGTTTCTTTCGGTACTGTATGTATGCAACCACCCCCCTCCTTTCCCTACATGCACCAATCTGTTGAGTCGGTTCCTTCGCTGCGAACTCGTCAAAAGACTAGAATCAGAACAGACCCAAAGCTCCGAACGAGCTCACGACTTCCCGATCCACATTCAAAAGCCAATCCTCCTGGAATCGCTGCTCCCCGCCGCACCCCACGATCAGAGAACGAAGACGCTGCTTGACGAAATCCCGGATGTTGAATTTGTGAATGGCGTCCGTTTGTTCCCATTCGCGCCGCCGCGTGTTCTCCGGGGGCTCGGTCTCGTCGTACTTCTCCGTCGGCGCATGGTTCCAGTAGATCAGATAGTCGCCGCTGCGGGGGTCGTTGGGGTCGTTGGGGTCGTCGGCGGCGCCTTCGGCCAGTTCGGTGACGATGTCTGTCCACACGGTCATGTAGGATTGGAGGTGGTTGAGGAGGTATGCGGGCGGGGCCGCGTCGGGTCCGTTGAGGGTGAGCAACTGCGTGAGGGCGAGCGCGTGCAGTTTCTTCTGGTTGACGCTGCCGATGTTGTCGTAGTGGAGGAACCACTCGGTCAGAATCCAGGACATGACCTGTTCCTCCGGCGTTCCGGCCGCGGCGGAGACGGCGGAGACGAAGAGGCGGGGATTCGCCAGGGCCAGACGAGCAAGCACGGAGTAGTAGTCGGTTTCCACGACGCCGTAGACCGAGGTGGATTTCCGGTTGGGTCCGGTGGTTTGGCTGGCTTCATGGGCCGAGTGAAGGCCCTCCAGGAGCGCTGCGAGGAATGAGCTGTCGACAAGCGACCGAGAAATGATGGCGTAAGTGTTTTCGCTTCCACCGTCGACGGCTTCGGCACCGCGGATCATCAATTCCACTAGACGAGGGACGGTGCCCAGTCGCTGTCGGGTCGTGGCCTTGAGGAGCGTCTCCAAGGAAGCTAACAAGGGGAGGCGGTTCTTGTCGCTGAGGACCTCCTGCGGGGCCAGGATGATATAAGATTCCACGATTTGAAGTGCCTGCGGAACACTGTCTGTCGCGGCTTCGAAGATTGGAAAGAGGGCCGGAAGAAGGGAGAGCAGATCTGGAGAAGCTGGAGTCGGGGTTTGGGTGATGATGGCAGACCAGAGCTCCAGGGCCTCGTCCAGAAGATAGATCAGAGTTTCCTATAGAAGGTGCATGTTTAGTCGAAATGCCCCCCAGGTAGAATACAGCAGTCGTCAAACTTACAGAACCGGGTTCTACCGAGCTTTGGATTAGTGGAAGGATGAGCGAATGATACTTGACCGACTCTTGCTTCAATGAATGTATCAACGAGGAAAGTAGAGTGAGAATGGCTTGTTTCATGAGGTGTTCCTCTCCGGAATGTTCCCATAGGGGTGGCAGTAGAGAAATGATTTGGTCCGAAAATGGAGCAATCTGGCCATCGTTAACACGTCGACGAGTTTCTCTCCTGCGAATTGGCTGCTTACATGATCTTCCATCTTCACCACTGCAACACGAACCGTCTCCAAAAGACCCATCTTGGTTTCCGAGAGCTCAACTTCCTGCACGAGCGCCATGAGATCTTGGAGTATGGGTGGAGCGTATGGCATGAACCTGGTGGGAGAGAATTCATACGGGTCGAGCACATTTCGAAGTTGTCTTCCAGCGCTGATCCGGACCACAAGATCATTCAATGGATCCTGCTTACTGAGCAGGTGTTGGAAAATTTGGTAGATGGCGTTCCGATTCAACTCGCCTGGCTTAACGGGTACCCATTGTCCGAGCAGAATTGCAATTCGTCTCCGAAGAAGGTTATATCCCTGTTCTTGAATCTGAACCTCCTGAACAAGAGTTGATTCCAGGAAAGCGTTGAAATCCAAGTGCTGCTCCAGACTGGCCGCGGCCAGCCCAATAGCTGAATATAACGAATCCTTCAAAAGCACATCGCGGTTCTCGGGACCTGGAACCAACATTAGAATGAGATCCTCAAGGATGCCGGGAGAATCAACTTACTTGCGAACGAGTAGAAGACATTCAACAGGCGAGGAATCAGCAGTTCCTTGAAATGGATTACAAGGTCCAAGAAGAGCTTCTCGGAACAGGAACGAATGGAAAACTCCCAAGCTTCCGTAATCTCCTCTTCCCTCCTCTCCCATTCTTCGGGCTCCTCCTCCCACTCCTGGAAGTCACTTTTTCTGAATCTGAAAAACTGGGTGACCAGAAGCTCCATGACGTTGACCACAAAATCAGGTGTGAATAGTTGCGACTTGATCAGGTCGATCGATTCTTTCTTCTCTTCCTTATCTTCGGGCCTTTGATACTTGAACGTCTGAGCCGGATTAAATGCCATCTTCGCGCATGCCCTGATCAGAAGAAGTGCTCGCAGTCCAACTTTCTCCATCAAGGTCTTGTCTTCTGAGTCACCATCGGCCCCCAGCTTATCATAGGTCTCTCCTAACTTGACAACTAGAGTCCAGTAGGACTTCACGAGAGGGATGCTGTCTGGAAGCAGAGCAAAGGAGGCTGGGTGAACCTTCGCCATTTCCACGTGAAGTTTAGATAATTGCAAGAGATGTTTCTCAACCAACTTATGAGCCTGCGGTGATACACTGATGTCAACCTCCACCAAGGAGAAGAATTTGCTGAAATGGGAATGAGTGAGAGTCCAGAACTCTCGAACATCTTTATCGCGGCTCGGATGCTCAAAACCGGCAATGATCAAACGTCGGAGGACTTTCAAGGAAACCAAACTTTGCTCAATCGCTTCCACCAATGTCGCCTCGTCAACACCGCCTTGTGCCAGAAGGGCTCCCCAGTGATTCACCTTGTCCACGTATATGCTTCCCAGCAGGTGGAAAATCTCAGGAGACACGGACTGTAGATTCGCTTTGGTCCTCTGTAAACGCGCAGTTGACAGTTCTTTAATGATCTGAAGGAGGATGACGAGCGTTCGTGGTAATTGCAGTGGGTTTGCGCCGGGCTGCGTCGAGGAGCGAAGGTAGGCAATGATTGAGGAAATAGCATCCGGCCTTCAGAGTCAATCGTTAGATGAGCTCGTTCAAGTTTCCAGGAGAGACGGTATACGTACCAGTCATGAGGAAATTCGTAACGCATAATCTTTGCAATCATCAATGAGTTGTGAAGGGCGAGGAGAGGAGCGGGCTCAATAATTCCAGATTCTAATGCCCTGATCTTGATTCGCTCCTTTTCTTCTTTTTTGATAGCACTTGTGCCAATATTAGTTTTCACGATTCAAATACCCACCAAGAGCGGCAGTAACACATACTTGGTCGCAGTCTTCCGCCAATACTTGTCAATGCCATTTTTGAGCTGGATGATCGCAAGGTACCGGACTTCGACAGGTACCGAGAAATCTAAGAATATGTCCTGTATGGTTTAGCAAAGCATTCTGGCTAACACACCAAGCCAACGAGTAGCACAGAAGAGGTACCTGAAGCAAAGTATAGTAGTGCGGCTGCTTCTCCCAATTCTGGAGCTGCTGAGCACCCGTCTGCACCTGCTGCTGAGTCGAGCTTGCAGCTAGCACCAGGGCATTGAGAATATTCTGCGGGGTCAAAGGGTTGGCCTCTCCGGGCAACTCAACGACGTGAGCCATGGTGAGGTGTAGAGATGCCCAAAAGGTTGAAGGAGCTTCAGTTGTATTGGAAGCCCAATTTGGAGCTGAAGCAGCGAGACCGACGGAGCTAACGTGCCATATGATGACTGAGGTAGCTCCAGCTTTTGGAATCCTCGGTCGTAGTTGTCAACACTGAGAAGTGGTGGTGAGTAAAGCGTTGCAGAAGTAAATGTTGCGGAGCTCCAAAGACCGTCACACTCGCTCCCCGCCATCGAATTGGATCCTGAGGCCCTCAAAATAAGACAAACACTTCAAACAGCCAACTGTCGGGAAAAGCGTTTTTCCTAGCCCAGGAAGAAGCCCTCTCGATAATGACTGATAACGTTATCAGCTTATCGTTTCTTCTTTCACCATCAAGTCATCCCCGACCGATGATAAAGCGTCTCCAATTCCTCTGAGAAGAATGTCACAACCCTGCTTGATACCCGCTTTTTCTGAGCAATTGTGGGCCAGTTCTACTACGGTACAGCTCGGAATCTGGGGCCTGGAAGGCATACCTGTGTCTGAACTTGAAATGTCCTTCTCGGCAGCGCATGTCGTGACATAGCAATGATGTAGCATGATGCAAGCACCACCCAAGGTACCCGACACGAAGGGGGTCGATCCGGGGAAGCCATGGATATATATATCGCTTTAGCCTTCTCTTGGAACTACCAGAGAAAACCCTACATCTGAAATCATACTCCTTTTGACGAAAGAAAACCTTCAATCACAGACTTCAATATGCCCGACTACATCGAACAAGCCATCCGCGCCGAGCGGGACCTCAACACCTACCAGGCCAAGCAAGGCCTTGGTCGCCAGAGTGATTCAAGTTCGTGGTTTCCGACCCCTAATTTGGAATCCGTCTTATGCTGATATGTGTGGATAGCCCTGGACTCCGGAGTCAATGAGATGGCTGGCAGGAAATTCCAACAAGACAGCGACATTCGCTACGGTAGAGGCGCAGCTGCTTCAACGGGTAGCGACCGCAAGCCGATTCCTGAGAACGAGGGAGGAGACTACGATGACCGCGGCAGGTAAGCATTGATATTGGTGTCCGGGCAAAAGACGCCGAAGCGCAGATGTTGTACTAATCTGCCGCTCTATCATTGTAGACTATCTCGTGCGAAGGACTTCAACGGCCCTGGAGGCCCAGATGACAATGCCAGAAACGAAACGATGCAGCGCCCTGGTGACGATGACGTTCTTGCTCCTCAGGAATTGAAGCACAAGGGAATCTAGAATGCTTAGGAAGAGACACGAATTGCAATATTATGATGACCTGTACTATAATGAACTAGTGAAATTGAACATTTCTAAACAATATTACGTTGAAAGTTAACATTTGAGCAGTTTCATATCTAGCATTCTTTCGATTGCTGCATGGAAGAGAAGGTCCCTTCCGAAGCAGATATAGTTTGATTTAATTCATATGTTCTTCATAGCCGTTCTAGATATTGATTACTCAGGATTTTCTCAGAGGGTTACGCATGTAATGTCCTCCTTCCGGCATGCAAGCTTATTTCGGCTGGTTGGCTTGGAGTATTTAATCCCAACAGTCCAGGCGACTATATCTGGTGATTTTTCGCACGAGACCATCAATAGAAGTAAGATGATATTGAAGCACAATGGGGTAGCCAAGACTGTGACAGGAAATCCGAAGCGCTTGCTCGTAATTCATCCTTCATCACGCCCAGCGGCAAATGACCTCTTGACGAAGGCATCCGAATCCCTCTCCTTCCTCCATCGATCAATCAATCAACTCTCCTCGCTAACTCGACCCTCGTATCTACCAAGTCTGTGAACTGTCAATCCTCAATTTGACCCGGACACCCTCCCCCACCTCCACCCCCTCAGCCAAGAACCCAAGCCCATTTGTAATCCTTCTGTAACGACGGATTCGTCCCACATGGCACCGAACCCAGAACTTGTGGGGAAGGAGACATTGCGGTGCTGCCAAGGGGTGGTTGCACTGGTTGGACAACAATACTACGGAGAAACAATGATAATGCAGTCCTTTTAAGAGCAAATAGTAAACAAGTTCCTCCGATCAAAGATATTCAGGTAGATTGGTAGTTGAATCTGGTCGATATCCCGCCTGGTTAATGGCGCTAGCGGGTTTTAGTTCTGGAAGGTTGTCAAAAGAAAGCGGCCCCCCTGATCGGCCCCACGGAGGATTTTACGGTGCATCACTGCACTGTGCAGAGTCCAGAGTCCAGACATACCTGGTGTACTACTGTGTAGCAGATCCTTACTGACTGCAGGTAGCATCGGGACGGGGTTAAAGCTTCAAAGCCGAAGGCCAAGAATCGTTGCGGGGTTACATCTCGTTTGTTTGTCTCTTTTTTAAACAAGAAGGAACCCCCCTTAGGTTTCTTCAATTTTGGGAAGGTTCGAATTGAACAGAAACAACAATCGGCAATTGCGAGGTATGGCACACGTAGCAACGGAGGAGGGCCTCGACGGCCACAGCAAGTCGATTGAGACACGGCTGTTCATCAATGGAGAGGTATGCATACATCCATACAATGATACAAGACAAGATCTCCTCCACTTTCGATCGATTCTAACGTGCGAGAAATGGATATAGTTCCGACCATCCAAAAGTGGTAAACAGTTTAACCTTATCAACCCTACCACGAGGGAGGTGGTCGCCGAAGGTCAGTTAGCATTCTATGATATAGATATACTTCGTAGAAAGTTGAATTGAACTCATGGACTCATGATTTTCCAGTCTACGAAGCAAGCGAGGAAGACGCGAACGACGCCGTGGCAGCGGCCAAGGCTGCATTTCCGGCATGGAGGGATCTCGAACCCCCAGAGAGAGGAGTTTATCTTCGCAAACTTGCGGACCTCATTCGCGAATCTGTTGACGAACTCGCACGTCTCGAGGCGCTTTCGACTGGAAGGCCTGTGATGCGGTACTTCGAGGGGAAAGTCGCGGCGAACAACTTCCAGTACTTCTCCGAGGCTGGCTACAGCGTGCAGGGCACCTCGAGTCTCAACACGCGCAACCAAATCAACATGACCGTCAAGCAGCCTTATGGTGTGGTTGCTTGTATTATCCCTTGGAACGTTCCGATTCTCTTCTTTGCTCAAAAGGTTGCTCCGGCTCTGGCGGCAGGAAACACGGTGGTTCTGAAGAGCAGCGAAAAGGCGCCATTGACCGTAAGTGTTTGCTCTATATCTCGGTTTTCAATATCCTGACAAAGACGGTCACAGTCCGCCTACGTCGCCAAATTGGTCCAGCAGGCCGGTTTCCCTCCCGGCGTCCTGAACATCATCTCTGGCTTCGGCGCCCCTGCCGGATCGACGCTCGCATCTCACATGGACGTGCGCTGCCTCAGCTTCACCGGCTCCTCTTTCACCGGCCAGAAGATCCAGATGGCCGCCGCCGCCTCGAACATGAAAGTCGTCCTCATGGAGCTGGGAGGAAAATCGCCCGCCATCATCTTCGACGACGCCGATCTCGAGAAAGCCTCGGAAGCGACGTCGACGAGCATCGGCATCCTGAGCGGCCAGACCTGCATGGCCAACTCGCGGATATACGTGCAAGAGTCGGTCGCCGAGAAATTCCTGGCTCTGTTCAAGGCCAAGTTCGGCGCCGCGCGCCTGGGTGATCCCTTGGACAAGGCGACTTCGCACGGTCCCCAGATCGACGAGCTTCAATATAACCGGGTCAAGTCGTACCTCGAAATCGGCCAGAAGGACGCAACTCTGACGCTCGGAGGGGACGCCCAGGACGGATACTTCGTCAAGCCGACCGTCTTCGAGAACGTCCCCGACGAGTCGCGACTCATGAAGGAGGAAGTGTTCGGCCCCGTGGTGGCCATCAACACGTTCAAGACCGAAGCGGAAGTCATCGAGCGGGCCAACGACACCGAGTTCGGCCTCTACGCATCGGTTTTCACCAAAAACATCGACCGCGCCGTCCGCATGTCGAAGCTCCTTGAGGCCGGCACGGTGGGCGTCAACTGCACCAGTCCCTCGACCGCCGTGGACATGCCGTTCGGCGGTTACAAGATGAGTGGAGTCGGCCGCGAGGGATACCTTCACAGCTTGGAGAACTTCGTCCAGACGAAGACCATTCTGATTAGGATGAGCCCCGAGTGAATGCGACTGCTTTGGGAAGGCGAGATGCGATGATGCGGACTCTTTCGTGTTCGGTGGGGATGAGGGTTCGAGGAAAGAGCTGGAGCCGGCTCGCAATCGAGAAGCAACTGCCGAGCACCACCCCGTGATCCGCCCTTTGCACAAGAGTATCTTATGCCAGATAAGCTCATTGGAAGGGGTCATGTGTCTACAACTCTACTGTCTAGGTGCGAGGCTTGGGTTGTTGGCCCCACGATGTTTTGTGGGGCCGGTTTTTGTATATATGGAGCGAGAATTTTTCATTTGCATGACATCTCAGCACTATGTAACTATCCCCTTATGAACTGAGCATCCTATGTGTACGAGCGTATATCTTTCCATGTCTTGCCAATTCGATTCTTCCTTTTATTGAAAAATCATTCATTTGGTGTTTATACTGGCTTCTGCTCATCCCAGGAACGGGAGCTACATGGCAGCTATTAAATGTAGATTCTACGACGATGGAACAATGTATGATATTATTATCATCCGATTATTAGAGTGCCGATGTACATGAGGTCATTTCCCATCAGGAAAAAAAGGCATAAAACATCGCGTTTTCGTAGAGTGTCGTCATGCGTTTCTCATGTGAAAAGTGAAATCATTACAACAAGAGGAAACCGAGAACCATGAGGAGCACAGATTACCGCAGAGACCTCATCACCTGTCGATTCTGGTGTGTTGGGAACAAAGAGGATCATGGCATCCCTCGCTCATCTGTTACCACCAGATCCCAAGGAAGCAGCTGTCGCCTAGAAGAGGGCAAGCAGACTACCCAGAAGGAGGGCCGAGAGGGACCCGAAAGCGGGTGTAACCGAGGCAGCCGAGGATGCGCCGCTGGATCCAGAGAGGTGGGCGGTGGAAGAGGCGTTGGAGGACGACTTCTTGGTGGCAGTGACCTTGACGTTGTAGCCACTCTTCGAGTCCCAAGGGTAGGGGCTGGTGTAGTTGTAGGTAGCGGTGGAGTCGGCGTACGTCTTCTTGACATGCTCGAGGATACCGTGGCCGGCGGAGCAGTTGCCGGTGGTCAACGGAACGGGCCACACAGGAGAATAGCTTGAGTAATGACCACTGGACAGAGGGCCAGGGTAAGTCTCATTGAGGAGGAGATTGGTGGTGTTGACGTCGTAGTTAACATAGCCAGTCTTGTTGGCCACGATCTCGAGAATATTGGCACCGCAATCCCAGCGGCCGAGAGATGGAAGGCCCCAGTTAGCGGACACGCTAGCAATCACCGAGTAGTGAGTGTAGAAGGTGTCGTCCTTGGTGCCCTTCAAGTCCGCAGGGATAACACCTCCGAGAAGAATGCTGAAGATGTTGTTGGCCCTAGGCTTCTTGTAGGTCTTGTCCTCATCGAAAGTCAGAAGGATCAAGGTGTTCTCCATGAAGTAGGAGTTGTTGAGCAAGGCCGACATCCAATTGCGCTCCCACTTGGAGGCGAAAGTGATGTTAGTGTCATGAGCGTCGTTGGTCATGTTGGGAGTCACGAAACCCCACTGAGGGAGTTTCTTGTCGGCCAAATCTTTGTCAAAGCTGGTGAAGTTCTTGATCTGACGCAGACGAGTGCTGTTATCGGCGACCGAGTCGTAGAGAACCAACGGGTTGTGCTTGCGCACGTAATCGGGGAGATAGGTCTGCTGGTTCGAAAAGTTGAAACCCTGGAAACCGGGGTAGGGCAGGTGTTCCTGATACTCCCCCCAAGTGATGCCCTTGGTGTCGAGAAGATCCGCGACGGTGGACACATTGGATGGAATCTGGACGAAGTCGTCGTGGTCCATACCAAAAGTATCACCTCCAGCAGCGGCACCATAGTTGGGCTGGGAAGGGTGCGCAACGGCCCATAGGTTGGTCAGGGTGATTCCCTGGGAGGCCAGCCACTTCTGGTTCTCATCCGAGGCAGCATCGTCGTAGTCCTGAGAGCTAAGTCAGCTGTGAAAGCAGCCAAAGTGATGAAATGTCACTATCACTTACGATATTCTCGAGCCACACCTGGAAGAAACGGTCGAACACGAGACCCTTGACGTTAGACACTGGCGAGTAAGGCTCGACAGTAGCAGCAGCAGCCTTGATCTCAGGAAGAGATGGCTCAGAGGTAGTAGTAGTCTGAGCATAGCTGAAGGACGCAGCTGCAAGCAATCCAACGATATAGCTCATGATGAACTTCATTGTGATGACTTTGTTTCTATTGCTTGACTGGTGTGAAAGAAAGAAGATGTTGGTGGGTGGGGTGGAGAAAGAAGAAGGAAGGAAAGGAAGGAGGAAGAAGGTGGGAGGTGAGAGGTGGAAGATATAGGAAGTAGGCTAGGTAGGTCGAGGTAGTGAGGGATGCAGTGAGGTGAATGCGCTCAGCACGTGGCCAGGTGAGTGAAGGGAGGCAGCAATTGCCTTGACTGACTGAGATCTCGATGAAAGACCCGGAGAAATTCCTGGTTGAAATCTACGACTAAATAAGATGACAGCAATAACCATGGCCACGCCGATTAAGTTGTGAAAATCATTCGACTGTCTTGTGGTGGCGGTTGACGGTAAAGTCTTCCAAAGCCTTAGATCTAGGAAGCAGAGCTGCACCCTTGCTGGTGGACCTGGTTCGACCTGCACTCAAAACCGCTGCGGGGGAATAAGCGGGAATTGGCTGAGCTTCCAATAGGCTGGGCTAATGCTTAATCTACGGTGGTGGATTCGGCAGCCGGGGCTAACCTTAGGCACCTCAAGCTACCAGCGGCGCTGTCTCGGCTCGATTCCATTCGTATTACGCACGTGCTGAAGGCGCTGGTTGGGCTTCATACACCCGACCACTGCGATGCACTCAGGATTGGAACTATCCACAACATATCCATTTCCAACAAGAAATATGTACCTCACTTACTTTTTGGCTGTGACCCCTCACTTGACTCTACAACGTACACCATAGGTACAGAAGTAATATGGAGATCTTTCTTTTTGAGTTAATATCTATCTTTTCGCATATAAATAGTTCAATTTCAAGCTTCAGAATGCCCGAACCTTAGTACAGATAAAGTCGAACCGTCACATTACGATACGCGATTTTCTACCCTCATGCAAAGACATCAAATTTCACATTTTACGTTCATTCTTCGGTTTTCCGATAATGTTCTAAGTAATTAGCTGACAATGGGTATACGCGTCTCTAAAGCACGTGGGCTGTTGGTGACTTCGGAAGTTCGGATTCTTCCGCAAGGTTCGTCCACTTGTGGTCTTCCGACCGATCTGCCAGTGACCCATGTCCATGTCTTGATGCTTGTCGATAATAATAGTGTCACCTCGAGTTATCGAATCGAGACTGCTTTAACGTCACACTGTGGAATGAGAGATTTCTTTCCCTCCAGCGATTAACTTGTCACCGCTGATTCGTGATTACCGTATTTGTCCTCTCGCTTACTCTAAATAGCCTCTAATACGTATTTTGCACCGAGAAGTGTGTCACACAAGGAGAATCAAATAAACAGAGAAATTACCTAATGAAGTTCTATCGAACTTGTCCCCTCGCATATCCACACGCAAGGATGATACAAGATCACGTGCCGATACTCAACCTCGGCAGCGGGAATCTGGGGAACCGACGCAGCGCTGCCCAGCTTCCCGACTCAAGCTACTGCCGGTTGTCCCCTGCTCTTCCCCTTCTGCACACAGCTGCTCATCATTTTGGGTACATGATGATTCTACGATGAGCTCGACAAATTTTGCCGCTGCTCAGGAGCGGGTTCTGGAACGCCGCCGTCTCCGCGAGGCCGAATCTCGCGCCAGACTTGCGGAGCAGCAGCGGGCGTCACCGATTAACCCGGCCACGCTCGAAAGACTCCCGCGCCCGCTGAGGAAACTTCCACAGCAAGGCCTGTCGCTATGGAATGTGCTTCAAGGTCGCGAGGGAACGAAGCCGGCCTTTCGCGTCGGCCAGGTCGATGCTGAGTTGCTCGACGAGGAGCTGTTGGGGTTGCTGAAGGGGCAGGTTGGGGATGCCTTTAAATACTTCGGGGTACGCATACGAATCACGTTTCCATGGAGAAAACTCCCGTAACTCACATTCTTTTTGCTAGCCTCAACTGCGCGAGGACTGGTCGCATGAGATTCAGCTCGCACTCCGTGCAATCCTGTTCAAGCTCTCGATATGGGACCACAACGCCTCGTACGGCGCGGCGCTACAGAACCTCAGATACACCGATAGTCGCAGCAAAGGTCCGGTACATTCGCCTCCGACAAAATGGCAGAAAGCTCTATACGGCCTTTTGACGGTGGGAGGCCGCTACGCGTGGGACAAATGGGAAAGTTGGTTGATCGACCAAGAGGGTGGCTATGAAGAGGTAAGGAGCTGGCCCGCCTGCCGTTCGAATGATCCATGCTGATAAACTGTAGCCGTCGCCGGAAGTGCGAAGGTTGGCACGAATGACAGATCTGGCTTCCACGGCACACTCGATCGCCGCCTTCGTTTCGTTTCTGGTTTTCCTGGTGAATGGCCGATATCGCACACTGGTCGACCGGATACTCCGCATCCGTCTCACCCCTCCGAACCATCAATCTAGTCGAGAGGTATCCTTTGAGTATTTGAACCGTCAGCTCGTCTGGCATGCATTCACGGAGTTCTTACTGTTCCTCTTACCTCTTGTTGGAATAAGCCGTTGGCGAAGATGGCTGTCTAGAGCATGGCGGAAAACGGTCTCTAGCTTCAAGTCGAGCGGTGAAGGCGACGAGAAGACCGAAAAGCAGGGAGAATTGGCTTTCCTCCCCGAACGAACTTGTGCCATCTGCTACAAGGAGCAAAATCCCACCACGTCGGAGAACGAAGTGATGGCCGCATCCGCATCGGGAGGGGTCATTGGATCTGCGCAGACGGACATCACCAACCCCTACGAAACGATCCCTTGCGGTTGCATATACTGTTTCGTTTGCATAGTGCAGAAGTTGGAAGGCGAAGAAGGCGAAGGTTGGGTTTGCCTTCGTTGCGGCGAGCTCGTCAAGAAATGCAAGCCATGGAATGGCGATGTCTTGGAAGACGCTCGCGCGCCGTCGAGCACGGGGAAGATCGTTGGATTTGCTGTGAATTCGGAAACCGATGCAGATGCAGAGCCGTCCGAGGAGAAGACATCGGATACCGCAGCGGAAAAGCCGGCGTCCCTGCGTGACATAGCCACAGATGATATGCTAGAACACTCCAACGAATGGTCGACAGTGGAGAGGCCACCGGCCGACGAAGCGGACCAGGACGAGAAACATAGTTCGACATGAAGGGTGTCTGCGCAGACGATCATCGAAAGCAGCAGTACCCAACTTCTCTACTTCTTGTGCTTCTAATTGAATGGAAATCTTTGCAGAGACCTGGCTATAACTTTTGACGATACCCACGCAGTTTCAAATGACTTGACTTGCGCCCATGCTTTCCTCTCGCTCCATGATGCAAATACACGGATCTTTTCTATCTTCTCATGATATATTGAATAGATTCATCTTATTCTTGTTCATTAGTCGCCTTCCCTATGACATCCCCAAGATAGAGATGGATAAAGCAGAGTGCCTAGCCCTAGCGGGCCCTCCGTGTATAACAAAGATCCTATTTTCAGGACCAAGAAAGGACCCCCATCCTGTTCGCCTCTACTTGACGATAACAGAAGTTTAAGAATACAGTACCACATCTACTCTGATTATCTCCCCCTTCGCAGTCCTCACGCCGAGAGACGACCAGCACAGAATCCCACCATTGCTCCAACCAGCGGAAACACCGATCGGATGGCATTCAGATTCGACCACTTGACCAGCAACGCCGGCACCTCGCGATCGTCTCTTTCGCGCTTGGCGCGTTCCTGCTCGCTGAGCACCATCCCCTCCTTCCCTTCGGAGGAAGCGGCGTCGTCCCGCCTCGCGTGCTCCTCGAGCTTTTTGTTCGTCGACCCCATCACCACGAGCGTGTACGGCACGATGGATATGGTCGCCAGCGCGGCTTTGAGGTAGTTGCAGGACTGTCGGTTGGCGCTTTGATGGAGCGACCATGCCAGGTACGCGTATGCGGCTGCAGAGGCGCCGGCGAGGAACGGGTAGAAGGCCTTGCCGTTTTCATAGAGGGACTGCCATTGGTGCGAGAGGTGGCCGGCGGGGGTGCCGGGGTCGCATGAGTTGGGGAGCGGGTCGGGTTTGCGCGATGGGAGCAGGAGGGTTGGGATCGCGGAGAAGGAGATGGAGAAGATTCCGCCTGGTGGGTGAGTGTTAGCGAGGAAAGACAATATTGGTACTCCGTACTGAGAAGGGGAGGGTTGATTGTATGCCCAGTACCAGAAGCAAGAGCAGAGCCTATGATCCCGATAGCTTGAGCTGCATGATGACAGAGTTCCTGAGACATGATGCGTTCGACTCGGTACGGAAAGAAGTCTCGATCAATTAATTTGTGGGCACTCTTAAGTGGCTGGAAATTGTCAGGTATTGAATCTTGGTCTGGGAATGGGCGCTCCCTTGCATTCAGGATCAGAGGCAGCTTTTTAATTCTTTGTTGGCGATTGGGTGGAGTCACATCGATAAATCAGTTGATCGACCTTAGGTACCTAAGCTAAGCTTCGATAGCGGATGCAGTGTAACGAACAAAGAAAGTGCAGACAACCTTATGATCATGTGGATCTTGGGTAGGTACTAGGTAGTTCCTACCTCATCCATCTTTGTTTCTTGATTGCTTTGTGGAAGGAGACACCCTCGAAACAAACGTCATTTCTTGCCTCAGGGAAATAGTCAGTCACTCCGTGCCAATGCGAGACCCATCAGGTGCTTGATTCTACCTCTTCAACTCGATGGCAATGAAAGGAGCCTATGTGGGGATGGATACATTGCCATGATGTAATCGACTTGGAACGCGGATGTAGTTCCGCAAGTACTAGAATCTTACCAACCGTAATTCTCCAGGGTGCTTGCACATACAGCTAAAGAAAGACATTCATAGCGCTATATAGAATAGATACCTGATTACGTTTTCTTCCAGTGTAGAATCTTGAACCAGATAGGTTGAATCTTCCCCCACCGACCGTATCCATTTCACCCTTTACCTTACCTATCTTATGCAGCTCCACCTTCCAGGCCCAGAATATACCATCGCTGGATACTTCCGACCTTCACATCGCGAATAACCAATCCACTATCTCTAACATCTGCCTTCCACAATTCCTCGTCGAACGCCTTCAAACTCCACGAAAATTCCCGCGATCTCAACACGGCACCCGAGTTCGTCTTGTCCACCACCTCCAGCTCGAAGCGGTCGGTAAACACCTCCCCGTCGCAAGTCGTCCTCGTTGGATATTTCCGATACGCGATACTCGGATCAACCTTGGAGGGAATCTGCATTTCGACTCCATACTGCACATTCCCACCGGCTGATTCCGAACCCACTTTTGCAGCACCTTCGTTGTCAACCGTGTGATCGAGCACAGAAATCACCGCCACGGCGCTGATCCCGGACCCGTGCCGGAGTGCGGAATGGACCTGCTTGAGAAACTGCCTCATTTCTCCTTCCGCGGTTAAATGGCCAATGCTGCCTGCGGAGAAGACCAGCAGGTCTGTTGCGTTTTTCAGCTCAGGATTCTGATCCACGAGCTCAGCCGCCGAGGCTTTCTTCCACTGCACGTCCATGGACGACGAAGCAGTATCTTGCCGTAACGCGGCATTAGCTCGATCAAGCATTGCTTGGGAATGGTCAACGCCGACGAAACGAAGTCGGTCAAGAGGAAAGCCTTGGCGAATGGCTCTCTGGATGAGCTGTCGGACGACTCTTCCGGTTCCTGTTCCTAGATCGACCACTTGGACGACGTGGTCGTGATGGCGATGTTGTGCGAGCAGATCCCAGTAAATCTCCATGTCCTCGTCCGACTCGGACCGTCCGAAGAGCTGCTCGACCCATAAATCGTAGAACTCGGCCCAGTCCGGGTCTGCGTAGGCATACGCGGATCCATGAGTCGTGTGTTGTCCATCCATCGCTGCCCAGAATGAGTGCGTTCTGATGGAATGGAGAAAAGAAGAAGAAAACTATACGAGAATCGTAAAGAGAAACAACAATTGAATGCAGGAAGCAAGAGATGAGGCGAGCCTGTACGGTGGCGGAGACAACCCTTCTGTTAGTTAAATCATGGAACTCATATATAGATATGTTCCAAGGCATGATCAGTATGAATTCACAACGGCACCTAAAGTCACCATAAAGAAGGGGTTTATTGTTTGCTTTACTGTACTCCAATATTGTGTGCCAATTCTCGTGAGTCACGCAGCTGACGGTTTCGCAAGGTGGCATACGAGATTGCCATCACGCAACAGGGTGCATCTCGCCAAGACTGAGCACCTCAAGCAGATGCAAGCCGAACAAGCTTGTCAATCGTGTTTCGGGGTCCCATTTCGGTCAACGGTGGGTCGTTCCGTCTTCCAAGACTTTCAGTAGAGCCACGAGACATTTCGAGAATAGGCTTACCATGGGCACTGAGTGCAAGATACTTGACTCGTACTATATCGTACTATATTTAAAACTTCATGGTGTTTTGGAAGATCTTGACCAATGATGTTAATCCCTTCAACGTAATAGGCCGAGCTGCTCCAGGTTCCCCGCAACGGAGGCCTCGCCGAAGCCCGACGGAGACAAGGCGCAACTCCGGTCGATGGTGGGGTTGGGAAGGAGCACTTGAGCAGCCCACCTCGGCAATGAGGGGTGTTTGATTTGGTGATCGGACCTGACGGCGACCTCACCGCGATTGAACTGCCTCTTCGATTAGCTTCGCTCTTCCTGTGCGATCGATATAGCGGGCAGTTATTGCTGTGTGTGTTTTGTGGAAGAAGAAGAAGAAGAAGAAAGGATTATTCCTCTGTTTCTCAAGTTCCCCACTGTCTACATTCATTGTCCCCTGTGTGAATTGGCCACGCTCTCTTCAGAATGGATAACTCAAAGACCACAGAGTCTGCTCCTCTGAGCGAGTCCAAATACCTTCAGTTTGAGAGCCTTCCGGAAGGCACAAAGCATGAGGACGGCACGCCTGCGTTGAATAGGTTCTCGAGCACAGTCACGAGGGGTCATGACTTCCCAGGAGCTAAGGTTAGTGCCTACTCAACGATAGCTTTCTCTGCGATTTGAGCTTGTCAAGTGACTGACACCGTGCTCCAATCCACAGGCAATGCTGTTCGCAGCTGGTGTACCGGACCGGAATGCAATGACCAAGAGCCCACACGTCGGTATCGCTTCGGTTTGGTGGGAAGGAAACCCATGCAATATGCATCTTCTGGATTTGGGAATGACTGTGAAGAAGGCGGTCACGGATCAAGGCATGCTGGGTTGGCAATACAATACCATTGGAGTCTCGGATGCTATTACCATGGGCAGTGAAGGTAAGCGGGTTACCCACGACTTCACATCTGCAGTATCCTGACAGGGATTAGGCATGAGATTTTCTTTGCAGACTCGCGAGATCATCGCCGACAGTGTCGAATCCGTGACCTGTGCCCAGTACCACGACGCGTGTATCGCTATTCCGGGCTGCGATAAAAATATGCCCGGTGTGGTCATGGGAATGGCAAGACACAACAGGCCATCTATTATGATCTATGGCGGAACCATCAAGATTGGATACTCCGAGCTACTGCGTAAGCCGGTCAACATCTCTACGTGCTTCGAGGCAGCTGGTGCTTATGCGTATAATACTCTGCGTCAACCGGACGACGGTGGAGACACCAGCAAGAATAAGGATGAAATCATGGAAGATCTCGAGAGACATGCCTGTCCCGGTGCAGGCGCTTGTGGAGGGATGTTCACAGCAAACACCATGGCTACAGCCATTGAGTCGATGGGATTGTCCTTGCCGGGATCGTCCTCGACGCCTGCCGAGTCTCCCTCAAAGATGCGAGAGTGTGTTAAGGCAGCGGAGGCCATCAAAGTCTGTATGGAGAAGAACATCAAGCCCCGAGACTTGCTGACCAAACGATCCTTTGAAAACGCCCTGGTCATGACCATGGCATTGGGAGGAAGCACCAATGGCGTGCTCCATTTCCTTGCCATGGCTCGCACTGCCGATGTGGACTTGACCCTGGATGACATCCAGAGGGTGAGCGATAAAATCCCGTTCATCGCCAACCTCTCACCAAGTGGCAAGTACTATATGGCCGATCTTTATGAGATCGGAGGGATTCCTTCTGTGCAGAAGCTCTTGATCGCAGCTGGGCTGCTGGATGGAGGTATCCCCACCGTGACAGGAAAGACTTTGGCGCAGAATGTTGAATCTTGGCCATCTTTGCCTCAAGACCAGGTGATCATTCGACCCCTTGACAACCCAATCAAGCCCACCGGCCACCTGCAGATTCTTCGGGGCAATCTGGCACCAGGAGGCGCCGTTGCGAAGATCACGGGCAAAGAAGGGACCAAATTCACGGGTAAAGCCAAGGTGTTTGACAAGGAATTTCAACTCAACGATGCTCTGAGTCAGGGCCAAATCCCCCGAGGCGAGAACTTGGTGATCGTCGTTCGCTACGAAGGACCCAAGGGTGGGCCGGGAATGCCGGAGCAGCTCAAGGCGAGCGCCGCCCTCATGGGTGCTAAGTTGACAAACGTAGCTCTCATCACTGATGGTCGATACTCGGGAGCCAGTCATGGATTCATCGTTGGCCACATTGTCCCAGAAGCTGCAGTTGGAGGTCCCCTTGCCGTTGTTCGCGACGGTGACATAATTACCATCAGTGCGGAAACCAACGAGCTCAGCATGGATGTTTCGGAGGAGGAGATTCGGCAGCGTATGCGAGACTGGAAGCCCCCGAAACCCCATGTGACACGTGGTGTGCTGGCCAAATATGCACGGCTGGTGGGAGATGCGTCCCATGGAGCGATGACGGATCTATTCTAGGCTAGAGTAACGCATGCATGTTTATAAAAAAGATCAATTTGCTTTACCTTTATTCAACAGCAAGATAAACTTATTGCCGGAATAAGCAAACATCAGAGGGCCGACGCTGCGCTGTACGATGGTCTTCTGAGAGGGTTGAAGGTCCAATCGGGTTCACTATTGCTGAACTCATTATGTTCATTTTAAGCCGAGATGGAGTTCTCGGTCTCCAACTGAAGTGTATGTGGTACTGCAAATGCCTCGGCCACATCACACCGTACTTCAACCTGGGGGTCTTGACGAAGATTCATTGGCAAGACCTAAATTGGGCAGGAACGGGCATATTTTCATGAACCCTATAGGTAGATATTTGGGGTTCTATCCATGGCTTTCGTCATTGATTGTCCATATCGTAGATGGCGAGGTGTCACCTTCCTTGGATATGGCCCAATGAATAGACAGTCACGAGCACAGGGTACCGGCAGCGATGTACAAGACGTTTGATCAAAAGTGAGCAGATAGATCTCCTGATCTTCAGATGGAGAATAATCAGCAATCCAACCGGCAATAGTACCGTAATGGTTGGTGGGGACCTCCTTTTGATGGGGTGGAAGTCTGGAAGGGATGAAGGATCATGGATGACTGAGTTGTTGCATAACAGTGGTAGGACAGGGTAAAGTGTAAACAAAGAGAACATCATGGAAGACGGCAGCTGCCAAGCGGTCCAGAGAAGGGCCGAAGAACAGGCACAATGCTCCACCCGCTGCACGGCGAAACGCCACGGGCTGCTGTCTGACGCCATGAGTGGGCGTTTGAGGGCGGTGAGCGAAGTGAATCATCCTGCCGAGTTTGCGATCGCAGATCATCTGACATCCACGGTCTTCCTCCCGAGATTGTGACAGGCCCAAAGCACTCTCAAGCTTCAAGGCAAGGGAGAAAGTATCCATCCACCTTCTGGACGTCCTACAAGGTGTATCTTGATTCCTCAGGTAAGCAGCCGTTGCATGTCACAGAAGTGATCTGTTTGGCTCCTTTTGCTGTTGGCGGTTTTTCTTCTGCCTTGTGCTGCCTTGTACTCCCCCGCTAAAACTTTTGCTCTTCATCACTATCATTAATATTGACAAAGGCTTTTCTAGACCATTGTAGACATCTACATGCATCTCCTGAGTTCCTCTACGTCGCCTTTGAGCAATTGTGTCTCATCTTGTGACTGGTCTTGTGCTTTTTGCGACGTGTGGTCGCCGCCGCAAATCCGCAAACAGCCCTCTGGCTTGACGGTTTATGAGCATTGGAGCCCCTAGAACAATCCAAGACGAGAGTAAACACCAGTGGTCAACCCAACGTGCCCAGCCTGCCTCACTCATTGGGCCAGTCCGGCTTCTCCGGCCCTGTCTATTTACGCCGGGGATAGCTTGTCACAAGCCTGGATCCTCGCCAATACATACCCTTTTCCTGAATCCGCCAAGTAGGAACCTTCGCGCTATCCCTTGTTAGACTTGAATTCCTGAACAGGCGGAGCGATCGCTGGGCGGAAGGCGGAGTCGCGGCCAGATCGACGGCTTGCCTTCTTCTGAAGCGGGCCCAGAATCAGTGCTGAGTCCTGACTCTCGGCGGCGACATCCTCCCTTTGGGGAGGGAACCTGTTTTGATATAATAGTTTATCCCGTCTTGCGGTGGCCCCATTCTGGCGATGGATGCAGATAATCCGCTTCCCTTTGCATCCTTTCTCTCTTCCTTTGATCATTTGGTTTCCTCTGCTTCAAGCGCTGCCTATCGTTTCCGGGACTCATTTCGCGCTATACTTTCTGACATCTCCCTCGGCACTGATCGGAATGGCACTCTGAGTCTGGGAAACGTAATAGTCCTTGCCACGTTGATGACAATGGCTGGTTGTGGGATTCTTTCTTTGCTTCGGCGCAGAAGTTCGAAGCGCTCTTCACCGATGAGCCGATACCGTCGTGCTACGCACAAGGGCTACTCTAAGCAGTCTACTGACACGGTGACCTCGTCGGAGGATGAAGATTACGATAGCAATGGATCGTTGCACCATGGGACAGAGGCGTTGACTGAGAAGGAACTCAAGCCTCGGCATCATGAGCATTCAGACGATGGTTAGTTCTTCCTTAGACGCCCTTCTCGAACGCCCATATAACGACTCAGGTCAAGTACTGACAATTTCAACAGCTCTGGAGACAGACCCGGGTGTACTCCGAAAGCATTCCGTTTACCTCTCGTACACTACCACAATTGCTACATACCCGTCAATCAGAACCTTCTACTGCCCTCATCCGCAAATGAGCAAACTACCATCTAAGCCGACTCCATTGCCATTGCTGGTGTTTGTTCACGGCTTGGGAGGATCCTTAGCGCAGTTTCATCACATCCTCACAAGCTTATCCAATGTCGGCCCGTGTTTTGGAATCGATCTGCCGGGCTGTGGTTTGTCAACCTTTGCGCCAAACAATTGGGACGCTTACGCAACAGAGGCATTGGCAGAGCTTCTTGCTACAGCCATCGAAAGACATCGTGACAAACAGGCAGGCCAAGGAGTTGTTCTGATCGCCCACAGCTTAGGCTGCTCCCTGTCAGCTTTGCTAGCATCCTCGACATCACTGATGGGTGCTGACTTGAAAGAGCACATCCTTGGTCTCATTGCCGTATGTCCAAAGGCATCACCACCCAATCCCAAGGAAGTTACTCTGTTTCGCCGACTTCTTCAGATTCCCGGTCCCATCTTTGATCTCTGGCGCCGCTGGGACCGCAGAGGAGGCCCAAGCAGCGCTAGTGTCACTAGATTTGTGGGTACAGAAGCAGACCCAGACACGAGGGAGCTTCAGGTTCGCTTCAACAAGCAGAGTAGAACGCCTGTCTGGAGACGGATGGCCTGGGGTACACTTCCAAAGTATGAGAACGGCAAGGCGATTGGAGGTATTCCGGGTGAGGAAGTCTGGGCTGGAGTGCAAAAGCCTGTCCTGCTGGTTGCCGGCGAATCTGATGCCGTCACAAGACCGGCGGAAGTTCAAAAGATATTGAAGTTTTTTGGCGACGTCAAGACCGACACGCGAATGGAGGCCACCGAAAGTAGCATCGTTCCCGATGCCTCTACGGTTCATGATCAGACCTCAGCGTCAAACGACCAGCGTGCTCATGAGCAAGGGTACGGTGTCAATGTCTCCAGGAATGTACTCGTCGAATCGCACGACCACTTTGAAGAATCGGAGAAGACTTCAGAGCCGTCAAAACGCAGACGGCTCGTGAAGACGGCCATCCTTCCCGCTCCAGCGTCGCATGCACTCCTCTACGACCGTGCAACCTACCGTACCCTCGCTGGAATCATCCAAGACTTCCTCTTCCACCATGTTGACAAGCGCCTGAACCTTGGGTGGCAGCTACAACACTTGAACACGTCTGGTAAATGGGATGTCAAGAACCTGGCGAAGTGGAAGAAAGTCACTCCTGTCTCACAACCCATTGCAGACACCTTTGCAGCCCTCAAGATGCTGAGAGAGGTTGATGAGGAGCACAATCCCGTACTTTTCTCACAAGAGTACAAAGACAAGATCTACGCTGTTATTGACATCAGCCACGAGAACCCAGTGTACAACCCGGCACAGCTGGAGAAGGGCGGCATCCACTATCACAAACACCCGACTGTGTCCAAGATTCCTCCAACCCCCGATGAAACCAGAGACTTCATCGCTTTGGTGGATCGACTACAGAACGAAATCACCGATAAGATGGAGAAGCATGATGACAAAAACCTTCCACGTCCTCTCGTTGGAGTTCACTGTCACTATGGCTTCAACCGTACTGGCTTTCTGATTGTGTGCTACCTTATCGAAAGAAAAGGGTTCAGCGTACAGGAAGCGATTGATGAATTCGAGAGGCAGCGCCCTCCTGGAATTAGACATGCTCATTTCATTGATACTTTGTTTGTGCGATACTGCGTTGGGCTCAAGAGAGCGCCGACGCTTTAAGGCATCCGGACAGATTGGTTACGGCGTTGGCTTTAGATGGATGGCGTTATGAGATCACGGGTCTTCTTTTCTGTCTTCTTTTTCTCATATTTCACGAGTAACGATATGCAACAAACCTGTACCAATAGCCATTAGGGTAATAACGATGCCTTTTGAGGTCATGGAGGATTAATGAATGGGAACATAATGATGACTTGATACCTCTATTAGCTCCTACATAGGTATTGGAACCTTGGAATGGGCCCTCGTTCCGTAAATGAGCGATCTGATTGGCTGCGGCTGCCGTACTTCTGCCTGAGGTATCAAGGCAGCAAGGGTACTCAGGACGGTTAGGGTACGGCTAGACCCGAACAGGCTAAGCGAGGCGCCCACACAGACAGAGCAGCGACAACCGAAACACGTCTCGTTGTGTGCGTCAAATTTCGAGGTTCGAACCGACTCCCAACGACGACAACATCCCACCCTCGCCCACCTCGCCCCCGGCTTCCTCTTCAACTCCCGTACACCTTCGATTTCCGAGGTCAAAAGTCGCAAAAATGGGTGGTGTCACCGTTCGCGATGTGGACGTAAGTGCTGTCTCTCGTTTCATTTTCCAAGGCCCCCCTCTGGGAGGAATATCGCAACGGAAAGAGGAGGAAAGGAAAGGATTGATCGATCGACGGCGGTGGAATTCGACATGTACGAAATCGCATATTGGATGAGGAGGGCAACTGCATCGGTGATGGACAACTTTTCTCGTCCATGATATCGGAAGATGGGCAATCGCCAATTACCCAACGGAATATCGCGCGGCTTGGATGATGGATACTTGTGAATGACTTGTGGATGGATACAGTACTGAGAGAATGGAAATCGTTGCGCGGGCAGAAAATTTTTTCTCGATAGGACGTTATGGGCAAGAACGGCTGGCTGACTGTAATTTTTTTTTCTCGACTACAGGCGCAGAAGTTCATTGCCGCTTACTCTGCTTTCTTGAAGCGTCAGGGAAAGCTCCCCATCCCAGGTTCGTTCGAAGCCGCTCCCTTCTGTCGATCTGACAGTGCTTTTAAGTGATTTTGATGGGTTACTGATTGAAATTCAATAGCATGGGTTGACACTGTCAAGACCTCTGCCTCCAACGAGCTCCCTCCCCAGGACGCCGACTGGTACGATAACACAATCATCCTCGCCCGATGGGGTACAACCACGCCGATGGCTCGTTTATTCTAACGTCGAAATAGGTTCTACGTCCGCGCCGCTGCTGTCGCCCGTCACATCTACATGCGCAAGACCGTTGGTGTTGGCCGCCTCCGCAAGGTCCACGGTTCCACCAAGAACCGCGGCTCTCGTCCTTCCCACCACGTTGACGCCTCCGGCTCCGTTGACCGCAAGGTCCTTCAGGCCCTCCAGAAGGTCGGTGTCGTCGAGGTCGATGAGGAGAAGGGTGGCCGCCGCATCACCCAGTCCGGCCAGCGGGATCTTGACCGTATCGCCAAGGCCACCGTTGACGAGGAGGAGGATGAGGAGTAAATTATTCTCCTGTCGTCTGTTTCTCTTTGTTTTCGGAAAATGATGGTTTGGGTTGAAGCGGTCCCAGTCGGTACATGGATGACGGGTTGGATGGATGCACATTGGATTCGTGGTTCTTCCTGATGACGACCAGATGGGGCTACGCGGAGAGAAAGGGAGGAATCGGAGAGCCAAATATTCCCGGAGAAAGGAGAGAAAAAAATGAACAAGTCAACTTTTTGAATCCCGAACGGGGAGGGCAAGAAAGGAATCATGTCTATCGGAATCTCGGGGATTCTCCGATGAAGGTTTCTTATTTCTTGTTTTCTCCCCATGACATCTCCCTCTATACCTCTTACCCCCCCTGAATACCTTCACGGCGTCTTTGTTCCTATTTTCTCTCACGGCCTCCTGGAAATAAAGAACATGTCTGACTAAAGAAGCAAGCTTTCAAAAATTATTTCTTTTTTTCAAATGTTCAACAAAAAAGTTTCTTCATAACCTTGGGTGCTTCCTTGCAATTGGTACTGGCTGGCCTTGATGATACAGCTGATCATTCTGTCCGCCCATCCTACATTGTCTAATAGAATGGCAATGACTTGATTCTGCTGCCTGAGAGCTATCTCCTTGAACACTGGTGCCAGACTCTAATGTACGACGACCACATTGGCTCTATATGATCCTCGTCGAGGACAGTGAAAAGTCACTCCTCCTTCGAGCAGCCTGCGCACTAACCATCAGGAGTAACATCATATGACGTTTCACACATTGACTTTCATTCAGATTCCCAAGTATCTACAGACATATCTCTTTATATCTCTCAAAATTCCCCAACTTTATTTCTTTCCCGATTGCGCCGAGGTATCCTAAGAGAAACACACTAATGAGCCCATGTAACCCCAAAGCCAGCCAACCACCCCCCTTCGCACCCTATCCTCTTTCCAACGAAAGGAAACCACTTACAAGATAAACCTGGTAAAACCTCATCTTCACCTCCTCCTCTCCCAGCGCGAACTCCACCCGTGCCGCCCACGGGACCTCGACTTCCTTGCTGGGATCCGCTTTCAGCACGTACTTGACGATGCCGTGCAGCATCAGCTCGTCGGGCGCGCCGAAGTAGATCCGCACGGGCGTGTGGCGGCGCGAGGCGACATGAGTCCAGAGGCCGTGGCGGAGGGTGAGGATTTCTGTTTTGTACATGGGATTCAGTTACCATTGATGCCCTTCTTTCTGCCCTGTTGTTGTTGTTTTTTTCTTAAAGACGTGAAACGTACCATCCGCTCCCTTGGCGAACTTCGGGCCCATGATCAACGTCGCGTCGGAGGTGAAGCTGTTGACGTATTTCTCGTGCAGGGTCTCGTTGTCGCTCGTGGCGTAGAAGTCTTCCATGAAGGACACCATGTCCGCCGCGCGGGGAGGGGCGAGGTTGGGGTCGTAGGCGATTTTGTAGGACATGATGTTATGAATATCTGGGTTCCTCTTATTTCTTTTGATCGAGAGGGTGTGGTTGTAGGGTGAGGTTGAGGAATTGGGAGTTAGTGTTGGGTTGTTGAGCGATGAGGAATAATACTTTGAATTGGAATGGCGACTACGGAGTACTATACGTCAGTAAATAAGTTAAGTTAATTGCATGAATAATACACCTTGCGTGGTAAAGTTAGATCCATGTGGGTGGAAAGCGGGGGAAGAGAAGAAGAAGCTCGGTCCGATGTGACAGGAGGAGCAAGTATAGAGTTTGATGAGCTCATCCGATAGGTTCTTGTCCAGAAGGCGAAGGGGTTATTATGAAGAGACTTTTCTAACTATTTACTTGAGATACACGATCATATTCAAAGAGTATCACCGACACAGTATTCAATAATGTACAGTGTCATGTAGTCAAGTAAGAACACTTCATAGAGCACATCCGAAGTGCGGCCAACGTCTCTCGGGAAGCAAGCTTCCCAATGACGACCGTTCCGTCGGCTAAGTCGACGGGATTTGATAAGAGAGGATATTTAACAAATTAACAGTCGAGGTCTGTTCTCCGCCACCCGCCAGACCCACTGGACGGATACGGATCCGATGTGGGCAACTGTGAAGAATACATTCTCTGTGTCGTTATAGAATGTATAAGAAGTATAGGGAGTAGAGTAGATGCTCGCAATGGGAAAGGAAAGAATGTACTCTTAGCATGAAATATGAGAAGTATCTGAACTTGCGCCCTCATTCTTAGTCCTCTGTATGTAGCATGAATATATGTCGAGTATGAATCAAATGCCAGCGCCATGAGTTCTATCAGAAGCCTCTACCAAAGTCGACTCGACCAAGTAACTCAATGCAACCATTCAACCGACGGGATTCTAGTCGCTCTTTCTGACATCCTCCACCGGCAGCTTGAAATCCTCCCAAGACGGCCGATCCGATCCATTTGGTCGACTGGCCCGAATGAACTTGTTCTCCACACCGTCAATCTCCGCCACAGGTCGAACCACCTCAACATCTGCCTTGTAGGCTTTCGAGTACCACTTCTCGGTGAGTGCATCCTTCCCAGCATCGTCGGCAGACGCATAGAGGTGAGGGAACCGTGCCTGCATGATCTTCAGGGCGGTGGAGGAGATGCGGTCAACGCTGTCGCAATGGCGCAGCTTGAAGAACTCTGGTGGTTGAGCAGCCCGCAGCCTCTCCTGCACAGCCTCCGAGTACTGTCCAACAGCGAAAAGAAGCAAGTCGTAGTGCATCAGAGAAGCCTTGCCATGGTATGAACCACCGTTCTTGGCACGGAGGTAAAGACCAGTCAATGCAGCAATAGCACCCATGCAGCCTGTGCCATAATCCGAGATGGGGAAGGGAGGCACGACGGGTGTAGAGAGACCCATAAACTGTCCCTGCGCCCATGCAATGCCAGTCACCTGGAAATCGAAATTATTTAGCCATCGTCAAACCCGAGAGAAACTGCGAGACTTACGCAATCAGCAATCTGTTGCCAACCAGGGCGTCCTGCCCATTCTCCTTCGTACCCGAAACAGTTCTCGTTGACGTAGACAATTCCCTTTCCGCGCTTCTCTGCCAGAGCTGCGAGAGCGTCCGGTCCATAGCCCAGTTTTTCCAGTGCTCCAGGGCGGTAACCATCAGCCAACACATCGGTATCTGCCAGTAATTCTTCGAATTGACGCCGTCCTTCTTCGGTCTTCAGATCGAGATCTGCAGCAAGTTTACCCATGTTGCCATCCACCTGGAAAAATGGCACATCGGAAAGGTTGGGACTGGTGATCTTCAAAACGTCTGCTCCGTACTCCGCCAGAACACGCGTGACAGTCGGACCAGCGATAATGCGGCAGAGTTCCAGAACCTTGACGCCCTCGAGAATATTCTTGCCTCCAGTCGTGCTGGCAGGGAATGGGGTAGGAGGCAAGTCGCCCTTCAGGCGTGTAACCTTCCATGGGGGCTCCTGCACGTTGATTTGACCCTGTTCGAGATGTTAACACTACGACCCATGCTGCAATCGAAAACAACAGCCCACTTACATGTTGAGTCTTGATGAAGTCTTCATGTTTGTATGCTGTCACGCCTGCTTGCCTCCGCTCGCGGTTCATGTCTTCGAGCTCGGTCGCTGTGTATTTCTGTACATGACTCTCGATGACCTTGATGATATCTTCGTAGTCTGTAAGGTCTGGGCGGTGGCCGTCCAGTCCAATCATGTTCAGGGTTGTTGTAGCTTCCAACGAACCGTGAATGTGGAAAAACTCGCCCTCATTCTTGGTTTTATAAAGGTTTGCTGACATCCGGCGATAGCCATTGGACTGTGCCGCGAGAAGATCCGTGTCTAGTTCTCATCAGTCTCTGGTTCAACTGCTCTATGGTCGAAAAGCAAGGTGTTTTTTCTCGTGTTCCGAGTCTTCGACTTACCCTTCAACTTTGCCTTGACACCGGGATCCAGCTTCGAGAACCCGTCCACCTTGGCCATATATGCCTGGCAACCGAAAGCCGTGGCCCTTTCCAGATTCACTTTCACATTGCGCTTCTGAAAGGGTTGTCCAAAGCGCAGGTCCGCGATAGCTGCTGCCACGGATCCTTCCACACCTTTCAATGCAGCGAGAGTCTCTGTTTCCTTGAAAGGAATTGGATAGTAGACCTGGTTGTGGGCCGAGTAAAAAGACACGGCATCTTTGTTTTCAACCACCTCTGGAGGTAGGCTGAGACGCTCGGCCTGGTCGCAAAGCAGAGAGAAGATCCGGCCGGCCTCGTTGACCGGGGAATACTCAGTAGCTTCCAGATTTGAAGCCATGACGCTCAATTGATGTTCCCGATCCGTTTTCGAAATCAAAGTATGCTGTCAGTAGTAGAAGGGAGAGTGTCAATTGGCGAAGATGGTGGGATCTAGCTATATTTGTATGTAGATCTCAATCTGGATAGATCCAAGAACCGTTATTCCTAACCGTGACGAAGAAGTCGGCAAACCGCTTGGCATTGGTCAAGTTATAAATATGCTTGTCACTTTGTCGGCAAGTCGTTGGAAAGGCTGTCTGTCCTTAAATGAGGTCCCTGGGCTAATCAGCGTTCATCCGGAATAATTCCGAGGTTCTACCCATCGGGTCGAGGCGTTGGCATCGGCCGTTCGGCTCATCAATCAACGATGTAATGCCGGCATTGGCTGTTGCAAGAGTAAAAGAGAACGATACCCCGCATGCGACAATATTGAGATCCGAAAGATGAAGAAGGGTTTCGGGGAATTCCCTTCGGATGCGCTTCGCCGATAAGATCGGAAGATGGAGATTGGAGAATGTGGGGCCAGCATGTGGGTGTGCGTTATTGTCCAAGAAGATAATACTAAGTTACTTCTCTATAAGCTGAGGAAGAAGGCAAAGAGACATGGATGAAAGTAGACGACGAATTAATTGGAAAGTGCTGTGAAGACAAAATCAAATTCCTCAAGTTAGAAAAAGCAAAAAAAAGAAAGCTAGTCCCGATAATGTTGGTGCCTGAGGCAATAGCAACCCGTGATCAGGCATCCAGGCCGACTTAATCCACTCTACTCATCTTCAACAAGCTTCCAATTGTCCACGAACTTGAAGATTCTACTTCCTCATTGCAGGTTGACCAATCCAGACCACAGCCTTCTTCCAGACACTATATGTATCATATCTCGAGCCATCAGAATTGCCATAAACCAACACCGCCGGATGAATCACCAGCTGGATTGGCTGTCCATCGAGAGCCGACTCATCCGCATCAATCACGTCAAGCTGGGACGGGTGCACCTCCAGCATCTCATTCCGTCGATCGAATATCAGTGGAAGCTCTTTTGCTCCCAGGTACGCGAACTTTAGTTTCTGGGTCCACAAATAGTGCGACAAGTCTCCGGCTTCTCTGAAAATGCCCAGCAGCTCCTTCTTCATGTCTTCCGCATGTGGATCTCTGATAAGTCCTGAGAAGCTGGAGTTAAGGAACTGGCTCGCATGCTGTGAACAAGTCTCGTCGATGGCTTGTCTGGTCCTTTCTCTTGTGACGTTTATGCGTCCCATCTTACTTGATTCCTGAGTGCTTCCTCTGGGGTCCAATATCCTCAGAGTATGTGAGCGCCAAGTCTGGGCTTCGGTTTCATCATCTACGACTTTGGTCAGCCTTTTCACCCTTTTTTTTTACGAGATCGCCACGCAAAGATCAACTTACAGCTAGCCACTTCGATCCAAAGATAATACATCGGAGTACTGATGGGATAGGGAAGAGGGGTGTCTGATTCAGTCCCTTTCACCCGAACGTCAAGGAAGAGAAACGGATTCCTCAACATGGCCTCATAGAGATAGTATGTGAAGCATGATAATAGAAGCATGCCAGGGGCTTTGCTTTTCATGTGTTCTCCCCTCAGTCCACCAGCAAGGCCATCACCCCCGTACCGGAGAACCGCTTGAATATCTCGCCTGAGACTGGTTCTCTCGTCATCAATCAATACTCCTACAGCCTGCTGAGTGGCATACTGTCTACTGAATGCCTTCAGTCGTCTCTCAAGCTGTTTCAGCCTCTGCTTGGTGTTTCCCGCGTCAGGTGCCCAAGTCGGCTGATCCAGGAGCCGGTAAGCACTCTCTTGGGCTTGTCGAAGAAACAAATCCTGCTCTGCATGTTCTTGACGCATCTGGTCAAGTTCCTCTTGAAGTTTTTGAGTAAGACTTGCCAATGTCCGATTCTGTTTGATAACGTCCTGCATGGACAGCCCGGAATGGACGGCCTCATGGTACGACCTAGGGAGTTTATCTTGAAATGAATAAATGAGTCTCCTTCTGTCTTGCTGCTCCCTTGTGTCGACCATACACGGGCTTTTATGAAGCAGATTTCTCTCCTCGGACTGCCTCATTGCCTGAACGTCTTCGCTAGTGGCATGGGCGGAGAAACTCAAGGGAACATCTTCTCCCTGGTCCTTGGAGTTTCGGCGCTGAGGCTCTCCTCTTCTGTTGACAGCTGCTGACAACTGCTGTTCTTCCCTCGGAGAGCGAAGTTTGCCGCCGAATGCTGCTTTAAATCCGTGGTACGCCCTTTGGGCCCCGACGACCGCCTATCCCAGCGAGTCAGCATTTCCCTTTCCTTCTCTGATTCTACAAAGACTTCCTTCCTTAAACAGAAAGGTGGAAACAGGGAAGTCAAATCCGACAATATAAGAAGAAAGAAGAAACCAAACAATGGAACTTTCAGGTATAGGGCAGCGAAGAAACAAGAGAACGTACATCTACCCTAGTACATGGCTCATTCTGCACCTTCAAGACGTTATCATCGATACTTGAAACTGAGGATTCGGAATTCGTCACCTGGTTCATTGCTTTGGCATCATCGTTGTCGGACATGTCAGTCAGCTTAGCCAGGGAAGGAAACTTGGGGTAAATAGAGTAGCATCAATCGCCAAAAGCTACTTGACAGAAATAATCAAGGGGGAAATCCCTTAGGGCGGCGAAATCTGCTTTGATATGAATTAATCGTCTTATTGCTCCATGGAACAGCAAACACAGTTGTTGTGCGTGATCCAGGCTGAAATTCACATACAGTCCAGAGGAATGGCCAACTTACACGTCGACTGGGTTGATATAAATTCATATCTGCATATGATGACGGGACATCGCAGAGCGGCTTCGCGGGCCGTCCAGAGCCTCGCGCAGTCACATTGGGCATCGAATACGACCCCCGCACGCTTCTCCCTTGTTTTTCTGGTTGTGTCAGCCTCGCGGGCGAGATTGGCTTATCTTGCTAGCCTTTTCCCAAGAACTGGTGGGAAAGATGGCAAATGTACGCGAGGAGCATGGGCTAAGAGACGAGGCTGATACGATTGCTGCAAGACAAGTTTTTTGCCCAAATATTTTTGGGGAAGCTCATTTGACAAATAATCCCAGCCGCAACCGCCAGCTCGTATGTGGACAGGCACATCACAGTCTGCAGGAGATAAGTCTCGATTTTGTGGTGTGAAGTCCCTTCTGACTTCTGGCACGACGCTGAACAGCCTCGCAGAAACACATTCAGGTTTTCTTCTACAGCAACGCGCAGTTCTACTTATGGGGCTTCCAGACAGCTCCATAAAACTTTCTAAAAACTTTCAGATTCCAGTTCTAAGATTGATTGCTCGGCCCCCAGCGGAGTCAGAGGGCGCTTAGATGACTTTCTCCGGCTTGAGGAATCGCTCCTAGTTGCCTACGCTACTTGAAGAACAACTGCTCCCGTTGTTTGAGGCTTTTTCGCTACGGTTCTCAACATGTCGAGTGTTATATCCGTTCGTCCAAAGGCACAGCATAAGCTGATCATCGGTGTGGATTACGGTACAACTTTTACAGGTCAGAACCTGAATAGCACTGGAGATGCAATGAGAGTTATTCGCAATACTCACGATTAAGACAGGCGTCAGCTATGTGCTCTCGTCCAAAACGGGCCTGGAAGACATTCACATCATCCGATCATGGCCCGGTCCAGGGAAAGAGGCGGAGGCCGTGTGGAAGACTCCATCTCGCCTGGCTTTCAAGGAGGAAAATAAGTCGCTGATCTCAACCAACCAATGGGGGTATCAAGTCACGGCGAAGATGAAATCCTACAGTTGGACCAAGCTGTTGCTCGATCGCAACGCCTCTTTCACCGAATATGACGATCCGATGCTTCAAAAGAGCCAAGGTGAAGGCCTGCTCAAGCTACCCGATAACCGATCCGCAACCGAAGTCTGTGCGGACTATCTTCGCGAGATATACAAATACACCATCGCCGACTTGGAGAGGAGACTGTCTCCGGAGATCGTCAGCGTCACGCCGTTCGAATTCTGGTTCACCGTCCCCGCCATATGGTCCGATCAAGCCAAAAATTCCACCAAAAGAGCAGCCGAAATGGCAGGATTTGGAACTCGGCTTCTCTTCGACTCCTTAAACTTTATCCCGGAGCCTGAGGCGGCAGCTGTGGCAACGCTGAGCACCTTGAACCAGAGGGACACGCTCATTCCTGTCAAGCGTGGAGAAGGACTCATCGTCTGCGATTGCGGTGGTGGCACCGTCGATGTCACCACGTATATGGTGGCAGCTACCAAACCGCTCGAATTCGAAGAGCTGGTGGTCGGTATCGGAGGCAAGTGTGGCTCGACTTATATCGACCGCAACTTCCACCAGTGGATGTCGAAGCGGTTCGGATCGGCTTTTGATTCTCTGGCGATGGACAAGAAGGCCCCAGGAAGCCGCTTCATGAGGGAGTTTGAATCCTACAAACGGGACTTTGGCCATTCGGATGATCCTGACATCGTGTTCGAGGTACCGCTCCTCATGCGGAATGTCCAGGATTCCGAGTATTATGACGTCGACGAATCGACTGTCAAATTTTATAGGTATGCAAGGCGTCGACCTAGACGTTTTATTACCGCGATCTATTGCTGATTAAATTCATGTGCCAAACCAGGAAGGAGATGCTGTTTTTCTTCGAACCAGCAACCCAAAAGATCATCGACCTCCTCGAGCAACAGATGGAAGCGGTCGCTCGGGGGTCTCCCGCCTCAAAAATCACGGTGAGGACCAAGAAAAGGTCTCTTTGAATGACAAGCAACATCCGCTAATTCGTGTGCCAGAAAGTGATCCTGGTCGGTGGGTTCGGCGACTCGCCATACCTGAACAAGCGTTTGCGGTCCTGGTGCAAGGCCAAGGGCAACATCCGACTGTTATGCCCTGAGCATCCGTACGTGCAGTCTTCCTCGCATGATGTAAAAAGTCTTTCCGATTGACATGTTGGAACCCAGACAAGCGGCGATCGTCAAGGGTGCAGCCCTGCGGGGCCTCACAGGCCTGAAGGCCGTCCGCAAACAGTGCCGCCTCCATTACGGGGTATGTTTACACTTGGCCTTCAGGCCGGGGATAGACCCGGAGGATCTAGGCTGGGTCCTTCCATGGAATGGCGAAAAGCGCTGCAAGGGCAGGATGATCTGGAAGATCAACAAGGTAGGTTCGACTCTGGCTAAAACTTCCCTGCGTTCCTCTTACATCTTGCTCAACGGTTTGAATTTTCCTACAGGGACAGATGATCGATGAGAACTATAAAATCTCTCACAACGTCTTCAACACGGTCGAGACCGGCAGCGACATGACCCATGAACTGGAATTGTATTCGTGCCACCTAGATCAGACGCCGGAGTACAAAAGAGATCGAGGTGAGCCATTATTTCCCCCACCTTCGAGATTCACCATGGGGGTTTTGGTCCATGCTAAAACTCGTCTACCACAGGGGTCAAATTAGTCGGTATCATCCAAGTGAAATTCTCCAACATTTACCTAGAGCAATTCGACAGTAAGATCATCAAGGGTGTGAAGACGTGGAGAGTAGAGTATGAACTCAGGATACACTTGGCTCCTAAGGACGGGGTCATGCGTTTCCAGTGTGTAGCTGGGGATCAGGAAGTCGGCTCCACGACTATTCGCTACGATGCCGATGTATGAGGAGGATGGCTTGATGTGTTGGTTTTCTTTTTCGGTCTGTAACAAAAATCCATAACTACCAAGATAATGTACTTGTGGTCAAATAGGCCTCCAGAGTCGAATTGCTATTATCCGTGCCAGAACGTTGAATTCCATGTGGGATAACTTCTGCGCTTGCAAGGTTACGACGTGTCGGCTGGGAATTGGCAAGGCCGCAAGGGCTTGCCGATAATTGTTTGGCTCGGCTGTAGTGTGAGAACAGTGCTGCCATTGGCCTGCCTCGCGGCTGCATGGCAACATGTTGGTCACGATCAAGCGCTTCCTTCTCGTGTTCGATTGCCAACTCAGACATAGCAGTCGAGTGGCGTACGCAGAAAATGCACTAAGCTTCCGTCCTGTAACTGCATGGGGCAGATGCAGTGATAGTTGCCGAGCCATGTGGTGCACTCTGCAATAGAAAGCCATGCTTGGGGGATGAAGACCACGAGGCTGCAGATACTTGGCATGGTGGCTGTCACATTCAGCCTTGAAAAAAGGAATATGAGCCTCAAAGAGGAGGCTGCAAGGGGTATCAGACAGCCCCCGTTTGAAGGAGTACATTGACCAGCAGCTATCAGGCTGTTCTTCGACCTTCTCGCCGTAGGGTTTCGCAGATTCCCATTTAAAAAGAACCATAATCGGCAACAGATTTGATCGGACTTTTTTCAGGACACCTCAGTGCCACTCTTGATTATCGACATCGCCATTTAGCGAAGCCCTAACCGTTCAGCAAATATGGGTTCTGACGATTCCTCGGGCAGTGAGTCCTATATCGACATAGCAGTCAACCCGGAACATGAGAAGAAATGGGCGTTCATCGCGGTCATGGGTGTCACCGGTGCTGGCAAGAGCACCTTTATCCAGACCGCTACCAACAACGATGTTGAAATCGGCCATGGCCTGGAATCATGTAAGAGAGATTTCTGGGGTGCGGTGTAATTTCTTGTTGATAGCTGAATGTCGGCGATTCAAGGCACTGGCGAGATCAAAGCATACAACCTTGAGCTCAACGGCATGACCGTGAGTCTGGTCGATACCCCCGGATTCAACGACACCTACAAAAGTGAAACGGAGGTTCTTCAAGACATCGCGACGTGGCTCGCCGACACGTACGCCAGCGAATGTAAGCTCAACGGCATTGTCTACATACACAGCATCAACACGGTTCGGATGGAGGGATCGGCTCTTCGAAACCTCAAGATGTTCCGAAAGCTCTGTGGTGACCAGCCACTGAAGAACGTTGTCCTTGCCACTTCCTTCTGGGGTAAAGTCGACCGCGCTACTGCTGAGCGTCGCGAGGAGGAGCTCAGGGATACGCCTGACTTCTGGGGTCGGATGCTGCGGAAGGGGTCACGGATGGAACGATTCACGGATCGAGAGTCTGCGCTTCGAATCATATCCAGTCTGTTGAAGAAGGAGCCAACCACGCTGAGGATTCAACGGGAAATGGTCGAGGAAGACAAACCACTCATTGAAACGGCCGCTGGACGGACGGTCAACGAAGAACTTGCCCGTCTGGAGGAGAAGCATCGACAGGAGAAAGCCCAGTTGGAGAAGGAGATGCGGGAGGCATTGAAGCAGCGAGATGAAGAACTGCAAGAGATCCTCCAGGAGCAGCGGCAGAGAATGGACAGAGAGCTTGAAAAGGTACACCGGCAACAAGAGCAACTGCGAGCCGATCGCCGCGCAGAGCGGAGGAAGCTGGAGAATGATCTTGAGGAAGCGAAGCGTCAGATCAACGACCAGCTTGCAAAAGTGCGCGACATGACCTTTGACGAAGCGGTGGCTGTACTGAGAGCTAATGAGGGCAAGCTTAGACCCGAGGACCGTGAGCGTCTTGAGCAGAAGATCTCGGAGGCCGCGCAGCAACCAGAGGTGGCGCAGAAGAAGTCGGGGAGGAAGAAGCGAGGGACGGCGAAGTACCTTCTCAAGGCGTTGGAACTCGCGATGCCTGCAGTGACTCTTGCCTTATTTGGATTTCCCGTCTCGTTGCCGTTTAGCAGCTGGTTCTCTTCCTCCGATGGGACTCAGGATCCTTCGCAGTAATCCCGTTGGAATGGTTTTCTTTCGATATTTCGATTTCCTCTGCGAATGCTTACTTACTTGATCAAGTACAGTACAACGACCATCTCTACCCCACACCAGCCGGTGCATTTGCTTTTTCCCACAATAAAATACAAACACTTTAACCTTCATCGATTATACAATGCTCTTACCTTATATCTTTTCTTTCACTTCTTTGTATTTGATCGATCTTACCCGAATGAGAAATGACTCAATAAGTAAATGTAGACTAGAATTCAATAGATTGGGGTTGTTACCCTCCGCGCGCACACACAGTGGGACACCACATGGCACAAACACGCGCTGATTTCTATCACATGACATGAGCCAAGATTTCAGAAATTGTCATTTCCCTCAATATCCAAGATACCTAGTAATATACTCCGTACGATATCAATCCACAGAAATAAATTCACGCAAAAGTGGATTGCATTGTGCGGAATATCTTCATTGAGGTCAAAATCTAGATGCTTTTGGTCTTGGTGATTGCCGAGAAGTGGGGGCGTCGAATTGTATGAAGTGCGCGCTTTGATACGCGGTCAGGAACACGAAGGACGGAGTACGTAGTTTCTGGAGTGAGGATGGAGACTGTCAGTGTCTGAGCACAAGGAATAATCGGTGTCAATTCCTCTTTCGTGGCTGGGGTGGTTTGATGCGTGATTTATTGACGCAGTCGGTGAGTCTCTCCGGACCATCTGGGACCCTGGGTAGATAACTATCTTAGTAGGCTCTTATAGATGGGAGATAGTACACAATAGATAAGTGGCTCCTGTAGTGTGAGTATGAGTATGTGCGAAATACATACTACGGATTATGGTCATTTCAAAAATAAAAAAGTTCAAAAACAAAGTTATACTATTGAAAGAATGGTGTAATACTTGGGATTCCTATTTCCTTTACACTCTTGATCTACTACGTTACTCCATATCGAAGCAATGCCTGCGTAGGACCATATCATTATGGTAGACTCGATTTTCTTTCCCTTGTTTCTTTCTTCATATTGGTTAGAAAGACATGGAATCAATATTATTGTAAACATTTGTGCGATATCTGCCTTCCGCTCCCCCACTCGACCCAGAACAAGGAAAATGAGATCTAAATCTGCGTCATTCTCACGGCCCCGAAAACGCTGGAAGATAACCCTATGAAAACCACGAAGGGGTAAGCACATATTTGATCTGCAGACATGAACAGCTCATTGCAGGGAAGAGTTATGGTTAATTATCGTCAGATATTTGTCTGGAAAGGCATGACAAAGAAGAGAACAAAGATCGTTCCATTCCTCGGCTATGAAGCCACCAAGTGAATGCAATGCGCATACACACCCGAGGAATTGCTCGGTCTAACATATGCTCGGGGGACTTCCAAGTTTCTGCAGGGATTAATTTATTTTGGAATGAAGATCGTCGATCCCGCTGCAAGCAATAATGTAGCATTCCATTCGATTAGCCAGGCTACTATATAGCCTATGATTCAACTTGAACCGAAGCACAAAGGTTCAATTGTAACTCGAAAAAAAACCAACAAAGCAATTAGGGTTTAAGTGGATATTTTCCAAACTACGTAAGACATTCAAAAAAAGAGGCCAGTTCGCTTCAGACAAAAAGATGAAGCCACGCGTGTGATAATCGAACTCCGGTTTGCTGCGTTTATCGCTATACAGTTTTCTGGTTTCTGGTAAAAAAAAATACTGTACCCTCGAAATCCGTTACCAGGCTTGAAGATGCGATTGACGTCAGCGCCAGGTTGAAAAGCAGTCCGGCCAGAACAGTTTCAAGACCCGCAGTCCAGGGCGGGGTACAAACTCTCAGCCTGCCCACGGCTGCTATTTTGATCATCCCGTTTCGGGGTGGAAACGCAACCAGTCAACGGAACGATAGGAACAATGTGTCGACGAGCGCCAACGAGCGTGGAAGAACGCTCGATCAAGAGACCCTCCACGTGCCGCAGCGGGAGGTTATCACCTCCTCAGATAGGGTTCGGCCCTGCCACAGTTTGGATGTTACGATTGTCTAGAGTTCGAGTAAGCCGCACGGAGTAGGCATAATCCAATGTGTTGATTCTTGAATAATTGCATGCGCTACCGGCGGATCTTTGGGATGGGGATTGACAATTTACAGAAAGGTAGTCGCATGCACGGTCTCGTTCGAGAAGCCCTGAGAGGACGCGGGGGTTGCCAGTTGTAAGGTATCAGAATGGATGTACCGGTGTGTACGGAGTACCTTCCATTGTATTAATTCATTATTGTGCAACTGCAACTGCAATGATGATGATACGGCTCCGCTATGGGCTCCTCATTAGTAGTACGCACTGATGGCGTCCTATGAGACATCTAGTCTAGCTTATACACTTGTAAATGTAGACATACTAGACAGTGGACACTACTCTTGTGGGGAAGCCTGTGAATCGATAGATAAGAATGCAATGAGCTCAACAACTGCGATATTCAGGCTTTGAATACACACCGTTCGACAGATTTACCTGGCAACGAAACAGGGCTAATTCGTCCTCTGCTCGCATCGAGTACACGACCGAATCAATGGATATGGATACAGTATAATCTGGTGAAGGATGAACGGGTTGCGCAAGAGTACTGAAGATTCTGAAAGAGTCACAAGTGACAACTCCAATAATGATACCCAGAGCAACAGTGTGGCCGACCACTAGACTCCGGAACCTCCCGGCGCTGTGTCTTTTAAGGCCCACGAGGAAGTCTCCCAGCCCGCCAATCAACGGGCCCACGAGCACGAACTGCTCGTATCTCTGGTATCTATTGGTATCTCTAGTACGGTATCTGTCACGTAACAATCCAGCCCCATCGAAGTCTTGACTCTTGATCCTCCTGACCCTCCCCCAGCATCTTTATGCCCCGTCTGGACTGACTGGATTGATTGTTGAACCAACCTATCACTACATCAGCTCACCCTACTGAATCTCTGACGTCCAAGCAAAGTCCCTCATGCTCTTGTACCCCTCGCACAGAGCGTGTCTTGTAGTGTCCCCGTAACTTATTTGATACACCCCCCATACGTGCCTGCTTCTTCCGGCTGCTCTCATTCATCGCCCCCCGATTTGGCAAGACCGGCCACACCTGTACAGTCACGCCTCAGTCGCTGCTGACTTGCTACTTCTATTTCCCCCCCTCCCTGCTCTTCTCCCCCCATCTCTTCTCTCCCTTTATCCAGGTAAAGGAAAACAAAGAAGTTCATCTACTCTATCTTTGATTTCTATTGTTCAGACGGTCGCGTGTCGTCTGTCTGCACCTCGCGATCTCATCCGTTGCCAGCGTGTCGCATCGCATCAGCTGCCCTCTCTCCTACTACTACTACTACCTCGAATCAGCGCCGCGTCCGCACGCTTGTTCCACCGTGATCAGTCGCTTACGTGTGACTGTAAGTATTAGACCTTTCCTTCCTTTTGCCTTCACCAGCATCCTTCTTTCACGCGCAGTATTACTGTTCTTTGCTTGTCGTCAACCCCTGGGTATCGCGTCAGGAACCAATCTGACTCGTATGACAAATCCAGGTCCGCCACCCTACCTACTTATAATCATGGCTCCTCAGACTGCCACCTCTAGCATTGCCATGGCACTTGCTGGCAAGACTGCCTCTGTGGATATTCCGAAACGGCGTTCTGGTTTCGCTTCTGGACACAACAAGCACTCCTCTCACGCTGGACAGCCCGACATGCTTCCAACTCCTCCTAATTCCATATCTCCCACCCTTCCTCCCCAGACTTTCAAACGGCGCAGTACCAACCTCGCCGGGTCCCCTCCGTCGACCGCCTCGCATGTCGATTCCGATATCGATCTTCAGGACGCCGGGGAGCAGCACCATTCACTAGCCCATGACTTGGACAGCGCTGGCGCCATCACCCCCGGCATGCTGGCCAAGTACCATCTTCCGGATATTCTGCTTCAACAGGGGCCCTTGGCGATTCGCCACGTCATGGGCTACTTGACAACCTCTGTTCCAGGGTTTTCGGGGATTCCTCCAGCCAAAGCGCGGAGGCTGGTCGTTGCCGCGTTGGAGGGCCGGGGCAACGGAGGTGGAGCCGGAGGACTTGAGGGCGATGTGATCTTTGAGAAAGTTGGTTGGGGCCGCTGGGACGCGCGACGTCGGGGAGAACCCTTGAGGGACCGGCAGCACATGCATTCGTCGCCACCTTCCAGCCTCTCGAACTCGTTCCATCAGGGCGGGCTGCAGATTCCCGGCAACTCTGCTTGGACGAAGCGAGAGAGCGTCAGCACCTATGGGACCAGCATGGCGGGCGAATCCGCCATCTTCTCGCACGCTGGCATGGATTTCGAGCACGAAGCGGATAAAATGTCACTTGACGGAGACGCTCGCGATTACTGCTCGTCATCCGAAGCTCCGGACGACGCCATCCAGGATGATGAGTGGAATGAAGAAGATGTCACCGATGAAGAAGATTGGGCCCAGATTGGTGCCGCGGCGCTTCGGGCTCGTTCTTTGAATGCCGGGGGTGGTTTTGTACATGGCAGTTTCGCTGCGCATGCGAAACATCAACCACCCCAGCTTGCCAAATCCGCGCCTCGCAACATCCCCGTTCAACAGATTGGGTTCCGCATTCCAGATGGCGTTGTTGGCGATGTGGAAGAGCGTGCCGCGGTTGAGGCGCTTTTACGACTTGGTTCTATGTAATGCCACTATTCTTGGCCGGCGTTTGGGAGGTTTTGTCGTTGGTTGCGCCTGTGATACAAGCAACGTTCCTTTACTCTGAGGTCTTCGAAGCTAGGCCGGACCAAGCTGCCATGACTATCTAATTTTGCGACCATTGACCACTGGAACGATTTGCCAACACGCTAGAAACCGCTCGCATGGATTTGGCTCGAACGATTTGCATTTGCATTGGGTTTCATTTTTTTGGGATCGGGGTTGATAGGACTTTGGGTACCTGCCTTGATGATAAGGCAACGGCGTTAAGTGGGAATAGGTTTTATTGGGTTCTTTCGTCACCACATTGGCCTTGAGCTTGCGCGGCAATAAGCGCAGAACGCTCGGCCACAATCTTGTTCTTTTGACATCAGTGAATACCCCTCTCTATCTGGGAAGTGCAGCCGTGCCCTGCCCAACGTGTGTTTCTTTTCCTTTTGACATATTAGCCGGGGCCAGCGTGCTTATGGACGACTCATCTACGTGGCACGTTATTGTCTTTTATTCTATACTTGTCTTTTAATATGCACAGGATCTTCCTGCAATCCTTAACAGGTTGCTAGAATGCTTGGCGGTCTTGATCGATGAGAAAACCGAGAAAGCATGTGAGGATGCCTGTTGGTCATCTTGATTGTATTGCACTGGCTGTGGTCCGCCGCTCATGTTTATAACTCATCGATTATCTCGGTCATCTTAATTGATTGCACTGAGAGGGCACATCAATCATTCGTCTGGCTTCACTGTTATCTCCAGGTTTAGCCTAGGTACATGAACCAAATATATATGCTCTTATGAGCAACTCTGGAAGATTTCATTGTCGGTTCCTTCCGTCTTGGGTAGTTGTGCTTCTTTCTGTTCTAAGAAGTAGCAGCCTATAATGCTTATATGGACATTCTTTCCCCGGCCTACAGTTGCACATCTACGTATCTTGTGGATACTATGGTCTGGTCTGCATAGTGTGCGAGTTCATTCTGCGATCTCGAGAGCCAGAGTTATATTTTCTTCATCTGGACGGGAGCAGATGACAGTGCTTCCTTCGTCCGAGGCCCAATTCTTGCTGCATGGATAAACCAGACAGCCACAGCGGCTGGGACTCTTGTCAATGACATTCTCTGGAAATCTCTTTTTTTTTTTTTTTTTTTTTTTATCGCGAGATTATTCTATGGAGCACGATTCGTAAAGCCCTTCCTCTCTTCGTCTTTTACCATTGATCAAGTAGTATAATATATACAACCGGTGGGATGAATCCCGTCACTGGTTTTCATTGAAGCGAAGACCAAGAACCCAGATCTGCCATATCGATATCAAAAACGCCACGAGACTATCCGAGCGTAACCAGACCATACCAGATACCATATGCCATGTACAATTGTCATAACGAATGAACCCATAATTCGCCCTTTCCAATTCCCCCATATCCCCCGTACGGAAAAAGCCAAGATAGAAAACGAAGAAGATGAAAAAGAAAAGCGTGCGTCACTTATCATGCGCATCGTTAATCCGCTTCCATACCTCGGCCTCCACCTCGGCAAGCTTCGCCCCGGCACTCTGCATCCATGACCTGGCCGTGTCAAAGATCCCGGGCTCGTCATCCCCTCCTCCTCCTACAAATACCCGTTCGTCGCGCGAGGAATGGTTGTATTGCAACGGGTAACTCCGCTGATGGGCCCCCGCAGCATACGGCCCCGGGGGCTGATACGCCGATGCGTACGGCAAGGAGGAGGAGGTAGGATTCGGAGCGGGCTGGTTCATCGGCGACGCCGGGTTGAAGTTGAGGTTCGTGGCAGCCGGCGGAGCGGGAGAAAACACACCGTGTCCTGCTGCTCCCGGTGAGGAGGTCGTCGTCGTCGCATCGGGTGTTCGATGGGGGCCGGGGAGAGTCGAGGTAGTGGTGGTAGGAGCTTGCGGTATTTCACCGACCTTCGGCGGCGGTGGGACGGGAGGTTTCGCTGGTGTCGAAATGGGAGTGATGAAAGGGTCTGGTCGAGCGCCTGGTTGAGGGGGTGGAGGACAGACGGTCTTCGTGGGTATGTATAGTGATGATGAGGTTGGGGCTGGCGCTGGAGCTGCGGGGACGCTGCCTGGTTGGGCGGCTGAGTAAGTTGTTGGAGGGAGAGCTGAAGCTGTTGCAGCGGCAGGCACAGGGGCAGGGAGAGGTAGAGATTCGATCTCGCTAGCAGATACAGCTGATAGTGCTGTCTGGGGCGTTGGGCCGTCGGGAGCTGATGCTGTTGCTGTGTTCGAATTGATGGGAGAAGAGGTAAATGTTGGTATGCCGTTGGTGTTTGACATGATGGAAGAACTAGACTCTGAAGATGGAAGATGACATCAACTGAATAGAAGGGTATACTAAAAGGCTTGCAGAAGAATAACTAGATGAGAGTCCTGATATTACCGACAGGTGGAGGTAAAGGAGCTCGAACGTATAGGTTTACGTCATTGCACGTGTTATAGATCACGTGAGGTTTCATTGGCATGGAAGGTGGCATCGAACGTCAAGCTCAGCTCTTAACAGGAACAAAGCGGCTAAAGAAATGGGAAGGAACAGTTTCTTGAACCCCAAAACAAAGAGCATATTGATTGCGTACCACGGTTATAAGGAAGTACAGATTCAATGAAAAAGCTTGCAGGCAGTAAAGTACAACGGGTACAAAGAGGAATGTGACACTGCTCGATGCTCAAGAGAAACGTGACCGTCCTTGATGCATATTCTATCTTTAAAACCTCCACTGTGACGCTCAACACCTGCTTTTACGCGAGGCATTGTTCACCCCCTTCCCCAGAAGGATAGCAACGGCGATTACTTAGGAGCTAACCATTTAGCCAGAGCCACCCTTGAACTTCTTGCCGAAGAGGAGAAGCTGGACCTGGTCGTAGATAGACAAGACACCAGCACCGGCAACACCACGGAGAATGTTAGCACCGGCACCCTTGAAGAGAGACTTAACACCCTCCTTGGCGACGATCTGGCGGGCGGCATCCATGGAGGAGCTGTACTTGACGGCCTATAAAGAAAACATTAGCGGCGCTCACGATACGTATTAATCGGGAACTGAGATACGTACCTCACCGGAGGTCATCATCATACGACGACGGATGGTGTCAAGAGGGTAAGAAGCAATACCAGCACCAGTGGTGACAGTCCAGCCGAGCAAGAAAGAAGCAAGGAAGCTGCCCTCAAGAGGACCAACCAGGAGAACGGGCTTGATGGAGTCGTACATTCCGAAGTAGAGACCACGGTAGACAACAATTCCAAGAACGGAGGGACCGAAACCACGGTAGAGACCGGCAATACCGTCGGAGGCGAGGGTCTTCTTGTAGACGTCAACGAGACCGTTGAACTGGCGGTCACCACCGCCCTTGGCGGACTTGGCGTCGTTGGCAAGACGGGTACGAGCGTAGTCGAGGGAGTAAACGAAGAGGAGGGAAGTGGCACCAGCAGCCTAGATGGTTGGTCAGACAGAGGAAACAAGGGAGATCACGAATCGAGGATACGTACACCACCGGAGGCAAGGTTACCCATCATCCACTTGGCGTATCCGTCACGGTCCTTCTTGTAGGCGAACATCGACTTGTAGGTGTCACGGAAGGCGAAGTTCAAAGCCTGGGTAGGGAAGTAACGGATGACGTTGGCGGTGTTACCACGCCACAAGGACATGACGCCCTCGGCGGCAGCGGTACGGCGGAAGCAGTCAGCGATACCGTTGTACTTGCGGTCGAGACGGCCGGCCTTAAGCATCTCATCCTATATTGACAGTCTGATTAGTTTGTTGTGTTGACAGGGATTACCCGTACGGCCGAGGCCCGGAGAAAATTTTTTCGCAACCAGTCGACTCCCAGACACACCCCTCTCCAGCGACCGGGATAGTATCTTCAAGTCGCCAGCGGCAATCCTTTCATCTCTGGACCTCTTGTTAGGCATGTATGATGGAAACACCAACCTGGTTCTGGATGAGGAGCTTGATACGCTCGATGGGGGCAGCAGCGGTCTTGGAGACAGCGGCGGAAACACCACCCACTAAAAACAGCCTGTTAGTATCATCACCAGAAGCGATCGTTCAATTGTCGAAGCAATTCCAGCGTGTCCTTGATGAATTGGTCCGGAAAGCAATCAATCGAACGGGCGGGTTGTCGGGTAAAACATACTGAGGAAGTCGACCACGAAGCCCTTGAGAAAGAAAACTCTGTTAGTCCGGCATTACGCGTGGATTGATGGTGCAATCAAGCCAAAAAGCTGCCAACATCGTGCCCCAAGACGTTAGGATGATGTCTTTCGATGCAGGTGGCCTCCAAACATCATCCTCACTTCCAGAGCGCGCGTTCGAGATGGCAAGATAACCAGTCTGTATTCGCAGGTGAGACTTACCGGCATTCCGAAGACGGACTTCTCGGCCTGGTTAACGTCACCCTTGGCCATCTTGACGGCTGTGATGAACACAAGCTAAGAAAGATGAGGGGAGATGTAAAAGCGGAGTGTCAAGGGAGAACAAGACACTTCAAAAGATGAAGATGGGAAGAAAGGGAAGAAAGGAAAGGGAAGAAAAAATAGCGAGCGAAGGGCTCTTGTAAGCGGGAAGAAGCGAGCGGAGACGCTACACGGGCGCAAGCGCCAGCGGCACCAGCGAGAAAAAATTTCGATCCGGCGCTAACCCTGGCCCAGGCAACGAGAGCCGACATCTCCCGATCCGCACCAGAAATTCACTGCGCTGTCTCGCTCGTCGCATGGGAGACCAGGAAAACCCTCTCCACTTTGAGGCTTCCGGTCAAGACTTTGGTGATGAAAAACCCTCGAATTTCTCCCTAACTTCACCCCGGAGTTCAATTCACTCGCCTTACATTCGTCTGGCGTCCGATGGAGGTACTCCATACAACATGTATTTTTTTAGGTATTTACTATTTAGTCTCAAAGAGGGCCGCACGGCACACGACATCAAAGCTCTTGTCAAGCTTGGTTTTCTTGTTGTTTGTTATGGTGTTTTTGCCCCCTTCTTCCCATTTCCCCGTCCTGACCGAACATGTTTCCCGGAGAGCCGCCCACCCACACGGCCTCTCCCTTTCCCCTTCTTCTTCTTCCCCCCCTAAGCCCTTCCTTTGGTCCCGATCTTCCGAATGGGCAAATTCTTACTGCACGCATTTGGCAACATATACTCTCGACAAGGCCTCTTTTTCTGGTACAAGAGTACGTATCGAGAATTGGAACCGTCTCATCCAGCAACCATTCTCTTTGATACTCTTTCCCAATGCCACCACCGATGACCCAGCCATTTACCCATGGCAACATCTGCCATTGGCTTCCGGGTCTTCATGCCGCCCACTGTGTAATGAATTTGCTCCATCCCTGCGTAATCCGAACCAGCCATTTGTTGATCGGGCTTCAAGCTTGGACTCGCTTTATAGTATTAGAACTTGACTGGTACTAGTGGCCTATTAGGGGTGAAGCAATACTAATAACGCTGCTTTGTATTGTTCCGTATACTTCTCAAGTAAACGTCCCATCAGTACGGAGTATTGCAATTCAGGATTGTAGATATGATAACGAGTTCTTACAGCTTCAATCGAGTTGCTGCATCTTCAGCATTGCTCCCAAAAGACGCCACATGTCCGATTCTCCCGATTGGTGACTTGCTTGCTTATTATTTCCCGGAATAATTTGATCTACAGGAGCTGCTGCAAAAGCAACAATACTGTAGAAGCTAGAAACCAATTTTTCGCGCCTCATTCTGGCCCAAAGTTAATTCGCAATTGGACGAATTTCAGTGAACCTACATCACTGGTAAGAATTGTTCAATGATAAAAGATCCCTCCAGAACCTGGTACACCGCATAGTTTGTCTACTCGGTACCAAAATCCAATTGATTCTTCGACTGCCATACGGATTACGGAGTAGCGCAAAGGAACGAAGTCGGGAACGGATAAATTGGGCCCACTCGCTCCCTTCTCCGGAGTTCGATGATGGAGACAGGAGACTCGAGAGTCCAGAGGAACTGTCGAGTGAAGTGACGCGTTAAAGTATCTCGACTCCACCAGAGATGGGCAGGGGCGGAACCGCTAGACAAAGGAGTTCGATCGGTTCGAACAAGGCCCTCTTCGTTCTTAATCCAACATCCACAGACTCAGAGTTCATAGTCAAGTATAGTATGAAACCAAATCGGAAGGAACAATGCCGTTCGGTTTATCTGACAATCAATCAAAGATTAGGTATAGTACGGGGTTTACCTGATATATGGACCATCGCTCCATCCTTCCTCATCAAATCGCGCTTACCACATCTACATGCTCTCGATCTTGGCACTTTAAACCAGTTCTGGCCGTGTACTCGAGATACTGAGATAGTATAAATCAAGTGATGGGATTTGCATCAGGGTTAATTGAAATTTGAGGTGATTATGAATGTGGACACTCTGGTATGCAATTCAGTAAACAATGGACGGTTAGATCTATCTCGAAGACGAATTTATACAATCTTCCAACATGATATGGCTCATGATTATGAATTGATACCATAAATAACAATACGCCAGTTGAGGTTATCCAATAACACACCTCGCATAAACTTATAATGATGTAAATTAGGGAAATCCATTCGCTCGTGTTGATCAAATACTACCTAGAATCGATCGCATGCAGACCCCGAAAATCAACTGAAAGTATAGGAACATGAAGATTCAATCTATACACTTTTCAATGCCGCGACCGCCTTGCCGAAAACATGAATATGGAACTGAGCGCGCCAGTGGCTTAGGAAGAAGCCATTCCAAACATCAGTGCTTCTTAGACCTCTTTCTTTTCTTTCTCGATCCACCCTCCCGAATGTCGACGTGGCCTTCACCATCAGTATCCTTTTTCTCGGCAGTAGATTCACCGGCAGTTTGCTGCGAGCCGATGGTGATAGTTGGGCCCTCTTCATTTCCGAATGTGTCCTGGCGCCATTGCCGGAGCCGGGCCTTCTTGCCCAGCTTCTTCTGATCCTTTCTTTTCTTCTCGGGGTCACGGAACGTGGCGAGCTTCTTCAATCCTGCAAACTCATTAAGCTGGGAGTCATCGGCCATTAAAATGTCTCGCGCCGTGAGACCAAAGCTCTGCGGAGATGTTTCGCGGTAGCGGAAGCGGGATGCATTCTTCTTAGTCGCACCCGGCAGAAGAGTGATGTCGAGATCGAGGTTGCGGTCGACGGCTTCTTCAATGCGAAGTCGGTCCTTACGAGCTTCACGCTTCTTGTCACGCTTCTCCTGCGCCTTGCTCTTTTTGTTTTTGGATGTGGGTTCATCGCCATCAGCATCTTCGTCATCCATCATTTCGACGTCGGACTGGCCGATGTCAGGCTTCTCTTCGTCAAAGTCTGGCACCAGGTCCTTGATATCAATGTCGTCGTCCCATGTGGGCTTCTTGGGCCGTTTCTTCTTGCCTTTACCCTCGTCATCGCTTCCTTCAGCATCCTCTCCAGCATAATAATGATCACCAAAGCGCTTTTGCATCTCCTGTTCCCACTTCTTGTCGTCCCAGGCTTCATCCAAGAAATGAGCCCAGTCCTCATCCGTGAGCTCGTTTGCTCGAAAGCCTGCGACTTCCTTGACTTTGTTGACTTTCTCCTGAAGCTCCTCCATCTTCAGCTTGCGAAGGCGACTCTTCTCAGCCTCACGTTCTTTCTTGTCTTGCTCCTTTCTCAACCGTTCGGCCTCTCTTTGCTTCTTTCTAGTGCTCTTCTCTTCTCTGCGAACAGAGATTTTGGCAGTGGCATCACGGGCATGAGTCATCAGTTTCTCGTTGACCTTGTTAGGATCTTCAAAACGTAAGTTGTATGCCTCCTCAAAAGCGTCCGCCCTCTCATCCTCTTCCTCGTCATCCGATTCGAACGGGTGAAGCTGTGCGCGGTCTGCAGGAATCCATGCCCTTGAGGACATGAAATTGGAAAGGAAAGTTTCCGGGTCCTTGTCTGCATTCTCCACGTCCAGCTTAGTCTCCGCCTTTGGCGCCGGGGCCGGGGTTGTAGTTGACTTGGCAATAAGGAATCCATCATCCTCATCCAGATCCTCGTCGGCGGACGCATTGTCGCCATCTACCGCAGCATGCATCTCTTTGATGATCGTCCTCTTCAGCTCCTCTTGCTCCTGTGCGAAAGTTTTCGGGGCATCATCTGCATCCTCTGCAGGATCAACACCACCTAGCAGGTTTGCGCGGTGGTAGTCTCGGAGGGTCATGGGCTTTTCTTTCTTCTCGGTAGACTCGGGCTGAGCGTTTTCGTCGGTTGTCGAGTAGAAAGTCACGTTCGGGTCGTACACACGAGGATCTTTGGATCGAATGGCATTTAAAGTCGCTTGAATCTCCGCATCGAGGGCCTCAGTGACAAGTTCTCCCTCGTCATCCTCGTCCTCATCTTCAGAAGACTCATCATCCTCGTCATCTTCATCTTCATCATCGCGGTTGCGACGCTTTCCAAGAGCCGAGCCTTTGCCTAACTTTTCTTCCACTGTAACGGATGTTAGGATTGCGTCTCAAAAAAAAAAAAAAAAAAAAGACTAATTGTATACGTACACTTTTGTAACTCTTCTCTTTTCTTGTTGTGTTCAAAACGGCGTGCGTACTCCTCATTGATCTTGAAATCTCCTGAAGAGTGGTCGCCAATGAGAACTCCGCCGGCCTCATCACCAGAATCACTTGAGCTGTCGTCATCGAGCAGCTTCCGCGGCTTCTTGGCTGGGGGTTCCATGATCGTCTGGATCCTAAATTTGGAAGATCAATGAAAAAAATCAAAATGATTAAAAGTAAAAGGTCTGCTGAACTGGAGGAATAAATTTCATGCGCCGGCGAACGGTATTTAGCGCTTTAGCAGGAAAAAGTTGCGGTGGACGGCAGAAAAAAAAACTCTGGTCCCACCGCCCAGCAACAGTAAGGCAGATAAGCGCCCGCGTGACTGGTGCCTGCAAATCGAGGCTGCGAAACCTGGATCTCTCTGACGTAGCCAATTAGATCATTGTTGGCTCCTGTACCTCCAACCCCAGACTTCCTTAGACCACGGCCTAGGCGCTGCCTCCCTAAATCATGATCTATCGCAATCCACCTGAATTCTTTCTGAAACCGTCAATACATATCTAATCTGATTCTCTTCGCATTGTTGTTCTACTCCATCCCCAATATCTTTCTCTCCTGTTGGCATCAGTGTATGGCTGGAGACATACACTAGATGTCGACTCAGCAGCAGAATTCGTTACCCCAGGTCGGGAAGCTCGTCAGCGTCGTGTGAGTTCTTCTTTCCGAGAAATGGATTAGTTGTTTCTAACCATGAGATCCACAACTTATAGACCGGTCGGATTAAAAGAAGCTGCTCTCGATTCGCCCACGTTCCGTGCCACCACACTTCACTTCGCTGATCAGATCGAATTCCTTGAGAAATGGCTCGATAATTATGCCAAGGCCGCAACGAAGGTCGCGGCGGAGTTCTCCTCCCTGGAGAGTGTAGTCGCTAGTTTTCTCTCCTTCTCTACAAGCCCCGTGGCGATTTCGGAAGCTGTTATCGACCATGATTACACACTACTGGCAATGAGAAGGTGCGGTGATAGCTCGAAGGATTTATGGAACGGGTTGATCACTGCAAGCAAGAAGCTCGAATCCTTTGTCGCGGAGCCAATAAGAAATTTTATCAATGGAGACTTGCGCACCTTCAAGGTCTGTTACTTTCTACCAGCTCTCGTGCTGAGGCTGCTGCTTACCCCGCTATAGGAGACCCGCCGCGCACTCGATCAAGCACAGAAACAATATGACTATCTACAGGCTAGATATTCAGGGCAGTCGAGGACAAAGGAGCCATCATCACTAAGGGAAGATTCTTTCCAACTCCACGAGGCTCGAAAAGCTTACCTCAAGGCGTCGATGGACTTTTCTGTGCAGGCCCCGCAGGTTCGTAATGCCCTGGATAGACTCCTCGTCCGAGTTTCGTTCGACCAATGGCGAGAATTCAAGACAATGCATCATAACAATGGCGCGACCTTCGGAAAGTGGGGTCATGAGATGGACCGGATCAAGGGCTGGATGCATGAAATGGAAGGCAGCGAAAGATCTTCCAAGCGAGAGTTACTGGTCGCCAGGAAGCAAATTGAGGAAGCTGCAGAGCTAGCTGCCAGGCCATCACGAGAGCTTGAGGACTATGCCGTTTCAACCGTACCATACCTTGGTTCCCGCCCGCCATCAAACCTCACGATGACAGGAGAAGTCAGGCCAGAAAAGCAAGGTTGGGTGAACTTGCGGACACTCTCGGGTAAGCCAACCCGCACTGTCTGGGTACGACGGTGGGCATTTTTGAAGAATGGGATCTTTGGCTGCCTCGTACAAGGCTCCCGAACGGGCGGCGTCGAAGAGAGTGAGAGAATCGGCGTCCTACTATGTAGCATTCGACCCGCGTTCCAGGAGGAACGGAGGTTTTGCTTCGAAGTCAAAACCAAGAACAACAACATCATGCTTCAGGCCGAAACTCAGAAAGAGCTCATGGAATGGATTAGCTCTTTCGAGGCGGCCAAGCAGAAAGCTTTGGAGAACCCAGCGAGCGCCGACCTCTCGGTGTCAGGGAAAGTCACCGTGCAAGATCCAGCTTTCGCGATCTCCCAACCTCCTGCTCCCGAATTTGCCGCTGATCCTGCGGACTCCCTGACTCCTCACGCGAACGATGAACCGGGAACATCGGATCGCAGTGGAATCCTTCCGCTTCCAGAGCGGGATTTACATACACTTCGGAACAGCAGTGACATCAGCAGTGCCAGGCGGCTGACTGGTCTGGATTCCGACAGGGACCATACTTCAAGAATTATTCAGAAACTGGACCTTCATCGCAAGTCGAACACCTCAGCTCAGCCATCGCCTTCTTCACAAGGCGCTAGCGGCGGCATAGCCAGCCTTATATCCGCCAGTCATAACATCTTACCCTACAGCACCTCCATGCCGTTGAACGGAATGGACGGTGAAGGAAATCGGGGTCGCAGCTTCTCAGCCATTGATGCGCCTGCCACCACTCTTGCACCTCCCACATTAGCCAATCCACCTGCCCCTACAAGTATGAGCAAAGCTGCTGTAATTGTGAGCAACGAAAGAGGCATTGGCTTAGGACTCGCAGACAGTACAGGAGGGATGCCCAGTGGCATGATGGCCAATTTGTGGGGCAGCTCCAACTGGGGCTTCTTGAACAAACTGGAATATGAGGGCTTAAAAGCGCCCGATAGTGCCGGCTTTGAACAGGACTCGCCCCCTGTACAAAGACCATCTTCTCCCTCTAGTGATTCTGCTCAGCAAATGGCTGCTACGGAGGCTGAGACGTCTCAAGTGCGACAACAGATTTCCGGGCCCCGCCATCGACAGACTGTCAGCCTGGACGGCGATGCATCTAAAGTGACAAGGGCAGCTATAGGTGTTTCGCATGAGTACCCCAGCTACTATCCTCAGCGCCTTATAACTCAAGACGCTCAGTTTCGTCTGCTTTTCCCGAATGTCAAGCGGGAAGAAGCCTTGGTCATGGTATTTCGAGCCACATGGAACCCCAACGATCGGCAAGAATTTCCCGGAAGAGCCTATGTCACGACTCGGAATGTATATTTCTACAGTCATTATTATGGCTTAGTATTGACTACCAGCGCTACCTTGAGCAATGTCACGGAAGTGACAGCCGCTCCAGGACGAGACTGCGACTTTTTGTTCCTTCATACAGCTCCTCGTCCCGGAAGCGATACCCCGGGTCGCATAACGATCAAGACGTTCCTGGAGCCGCTCAAGCTTCTTCAGAGACGTCTCAATTTCCTGATCAGAGATTCAACAGCAGTTAAGCCGTCGTCGTTGGACACAATCTTCAAGACGCTGATCAAAATGGAGACTGATGCGCCCACCCGAACTCCTAGCTTAGACAGCTGGGAAGACGTGTCCATGCATGCTGCTGCGGAAGGCGAGACCGTTGTCGGGGACGGACGAAGTCAAAGAGTCGAGAGGGATATTCGAGCACCCATCTACATTGAAAAGGATTTGGATATGGACTTAGGCAAAGCAGGTCGTGGGAGAGACGTGATGAAGTTCAGATTGCCAATTCAGCCCGTGCAGTATGTTCCACAAGGAAATCTTCAGCTTGCTGCGGAGAAAGTGCTGGATATTAACCCTAAAGCTCTATTCCATGTCCTTTTCGGCGACAAGAGCGCTGTTTGGCAGCTTCTCCTGCATGAGAGGAGAGCTAAGGGTAGGTTCTGCCGTGGAATAATTGTCCCCGTTACTGGCTAATCACATTGATAGATATCAAACAAGGGCCATGGGCCAGCAATGAGTCCCGGCATCTGAGGCGAGATTTACAATACCAGATCGAGACGAGTGATTTGTTCGGTACGCTCTCCCACCACACTGGCACAGCGCGCCTTATTCTGCTTTCTTCTGATTCCGGGTACTGACCTTACGACCCATCCAGGACGTTCTGAAGACAAACCAGTGTCAGATTATCAAATCATCGATGTTCTCAATGATCACCTGTGCTATGTAATCACTGACAAACGAACGCCTTGGCATCTGCCATTCAGGCGCTCGTTTAGATTGGTTAGCAAGATTGTGATTACTTTTGTGTCGAAGTCGAAAAGCAAGCTTGCCATCTATACGAAAGTCGAGTGGCTCTGGTCTCCTTATGTCCTTAAAGGTTAGTGTCCCTCTGCCGTATTTTTGCTCTTTTCATTTAACCGGTCTAACAATTTTTAGGTATCATTGAGAAGCAGGCAAGTACCGATCTAGAGCAAGACGCTCTGGATCTGCTCGATCTCGTCAGTGATCAAGTACGAAGACTCGGCGTACATAGTCGGACTAAGAAGGCCATTACGATCTTTGGCCATGTTGGACGCCAGACCCATGTCTCCCAATTCTCCGGTGCTGGTGTGAATCTGAAATTGGAATCTCGTAATTCTCGGACTCAGAGGACCGTGCCCGAACTACTACTGGAAACATTCGTCTCCTTCCTTGAGAGCGCCATATCCTCCGTGATGATATGGACTTTCGCGCTCCTTCGTTGGATCTGGAAGACTACGAGTGCCAACAAAGTCATCCTGATATTGCTGATCTCGAGCATGTTCGTCAACGGGTTCTATTCTGTGCGAGATACCTACGACTGGTGGCATGAACGGAATGCAGGAAAGTTTATGGCTCGTATTGGAATATCGCCGGACAAGGTGATGAGCAAAGCCATCTACATGAAAGACATTGATGAGGCGATCGGCAACTCGACCGTCTGGCAAGCTGGCAGCAACTCGACGGATTGTTTCTCGACGTTCCAAGAGGAAGCAATGCGAGACAATTCGATTGCCCTCTCACTTGGTGCAGCGAGTCCAAGAGACGCACTGACCAAAGGCGCAACCAGGCGGTTCCAGCAGACCCGGGAACGCCTCGGTATGTACCGACATGATCTCATTGTCGCACTCCGCGTCGTCAACAGCATCGAGAGGGAGGTGGTTCAAAATGAATGGGCACGTTGGCTGCGGCAGGAAATGCGACGCTGTCGGCAGATCGAAACTCTCCTCAGAAAAAGGGACGGAATGGAGAACACTGACCTGCAAGTCCGTCAATTGACTCATGGTGTCTTCGCGGAGCACACAGATGACGTCAAAGAGTGGTACGAGCGGTACTGCACCAGCTGTCAAAAGGAACAGGAACAGATCGACAGGAACAACCCCGGACGTGGATTTGTATAGCTCGCAGTATGGTGGTGCGATTGATTGTTAATACTGGCCGTTGCGTTGTATTCTGGTTCTCTTATGATTTTGAAACGATACCCGGTCGCCACTGCTCAATCTGTATTAAGGTCCCGTGGGATACCTTGCTTCCTGTTTGTGTGTGAATAGCCAGCTTTCTTTTCTTCTTCCAGCATATATCTTTGAACAATAGGCCAATCACATGTAATTCAAATAAAGCGTGAAATTGGAGCCTGGGGCTGTTGTGCCCTCATCATTCGAAATCACACGCCGAATGGTTGTTTGATCAGCTGACCAAATGTAAACCTCCATGCGCAGTTGGTGGACACAAAGATCCATGTTTCTGGAATCGTAGGATATTCTCCGTCCGAGCCGTAGATTCGAGTTTGCCAACCGATTAGATTGCAATCCACCAAGAGCTCAATTTTGGCGCGGTTTCACCTCTCCCTCCTGGACAATGTAATACACCACCGTGCCTTCACCACCCATCCCCTTGTCCACCATGGCAAGCAGCAGCCTCTTGCTTCCCCACTCCTTCGTCAAGCGCGCCTTTTCTCTCCGTTCGTAGTATTCAGCCAATTTCGCCGCTTTCCCTTGATCAGACGCTTCGCTGTCACCAAGCCCACCTGCACCGGCGTCAGGAAGCGAATCGAAGACTGCAGCTAGTTTCCGCAAACTCCACGACTGGCCCTGTGTGGTGGGAAGAACGAAGGTGCGCTCGGGAGCAATATCCTCGTCGCGAAGACCTCTCTCGAGCATGAACAGCTGCTCGTCCGGGTGGGTGTAGACACGGTGAGGCGGGATTCCAGAAATCAAGAAGGACGGCATAGCTTGCTGGTCCTGTTCTGTGCTACTCTGGAGCTCGTGGATCTGTAGCGACGTCCATAGGTGTTGGTGTTGGAGATTGTGCAAGACCTGGATCATGTTTGCGGAGAGAGGGTTGGAGGCGGAGGTGGAGGAGATGAGGGCAGTGAGAGCGGATGGCTCTGGCGGCGGTGCAACTGTTGTCTTTGGCCTCGGTGTAGCCATTGCGAAAGGTATTTGTACGGGGAGGGTGAAGAATATTTCGTCGTTGCAGTGGTTTGAGGGCGCAATTGCTGGAAGTTCGAGAAATTATTGAATGCGGGGGGCGGTTGGATGGAAATAAATTTTGAATTTGAACTTGGCGGTCCCTTGCAGCCTTGCAGGGCGCCGGGCGGAAGTTTGCGCGATCGGCGCGGAGATTCGGCGCGTGCTTCGCTGAGAGAACACATGGCATCATCAAAAGAATTCTTGACGGTTTCAAATTCACCCCAGATTCGGTTGTTCCTTTTCCTCATTGCGCCTCTTCTTTGGCCCGATAGATAGACTGTTGTCTTTGTCGTTCGAATCGTACTTCCTCTTTTTAATTGCTACTTTTTGCTCACTCGCCGAGTTCGCGCTTCTTCTATAGATTTCGCCATTAGCCATGGCGCGGCAGAAGCAAGCGACACCCTTCCAGCGGAATCCTTCGTCGGAAATAATGCACATGCCTCCAGAAGATGCAGAATCCAGGTCGCATAAGCAAAATGGGAGTGCTGGAAAGCCTGTTGTTGCAGATGGAAGTGCGTCGGCCAAGGGAGCGCATCATGCTGCACCGGAGACTCCTGGGTTGCTGCAACTTGCCATTTGCGTTCTGGGAATTTATGCTTCATTGTACGTTCAATGATTTGACTTGCATGCTTTGATACTTGGCCGGATTCAGGCTAATTCCTCTCTCTGTTACAGCCTTTCATGGGGTGTCCTGCAAGAAGCCATCACAACGACCTCCTATCCCGTCCATCCTCCGACAGCAGCGGAACCGGAACCCCCAACGGAGCGATTCACCTATTCCGTGGTTCTAAATACCATCCAGTCGTCCTTTGCAGCCATTACGGGCTTCGTATATCTCTTCTTCTCGACTCCGAGCGGCCAGAAGGTCGCCTCCATCTTTCCAACCCGTCAAATTCTCTTCCCTTTGCTCCTGGTCAGCGTCTCCTCGTCCCTCGCCTCGCCCTTTGGCTACGCCAGTCTCGCGCACATCGACTACCTGACATTCATCCTGGCGAAATCATGCAAACTCCTCCCCGTCATGTTCCTTCACCTGACCATCTTCCGGAAAAGGTACCCGCTGTACAAGTACGGTGTGGTTCTCTTGGTGACCCTCGGCGTCGCGACTTTCACCTTGCATCATCCCGGAACGAGCAAGAAAGTCGCCGCATCGGCGGCGAAGGCCCAGGGATCTTCGATGTGGGGAATCTTCTTGCTTTCGATCAATCTGCTTCTGGACGGTCTCACGAACACAACCCAAGACCACGTCTTCAGCTCCCCGCACCTGTACACCCGCTTCACGGGCCCGCAGATGATGGTGGCGCAGAACGTTCTCTCGACCGTGCTCACCACTCTCTACCTCGTCATTATGCCATACTTGTCTTCTAACGGCACGTTTCTTGCTCTCCTTCCTCTCCCCATCCCTCCTTCGACGCAGACGGAGCTGTCGTCCGCCGTCTCCTTCCTGTCCAGACATCCAGAGGCATTGAAGAACGTTCTGGGCTTTGCGGCTTGTGGTGCCATCGGGCAGCTCTTCATCTTCTATACTCTCTCGAGGTTCTCCTCGCTGCTTCTTGTGACGGTTACTGTGACGAGAAAGATGCTTACCATGCTCCTCAGCGTGTTCTGGTTCGGTCATACCCTCTCCATGGGCCAGTGGCTGGGCATTGCGCTGGTGTTCGGTGGCATTGGCGCCGAGGCGGTTGTGCAGAGGCAAGAGAAGAAGGCGAAGGAACGAGCGAAGGCTATGGCTTCGGGTGGGAAAAAGCAGTTGTAATTTTTTTTTTTTTTTTTTCCTTTTTTTGTATTATATAGATCCCAGTCTGTTTTTCTTTTCTCCAATTTTTGGGGTTGATCATAACTTCCTAGCAACAATCGTCCAGATGCATGGCTAACAGGTTGAAGAGAAGACTGGAGGTACTTTCAAAGCCTTCCGCAGTAAAGTAAGAAGACGAGAAAAAAAAAATACCGATGGAAGTAAAAAGTAAAGTAAGATAAACCTAACTGAGAATGCCGAACGAAAATCCCTGCCCAAAGGAAAATCGGAAATCTCTATTTCCTTCCTTCAACCATAATAATATGGTAACCAAACCCTGTCTTGACTTCGACATACTTTGGGTTTGCGGTCGTACTGGGCTCAAGGTCATATGCGGCCTTCTCAAAGGTCGAATCCAGGCTGCCACGGACTTTCCAGCCGAGGGAACCACCTGTTTGATAGGATATATCAGTATCCTGTCTGGAATGGAGAAGCAATTGACCCGCAATGAGGTCTGCATCCGAACAAGTGACAATAATGCAAAGTAAAAAAAGGTCTGGAATGCATCGATCAGTAGGAGGGAGGGATGGAAGAGGCAACTCACCCTGTCGAGCCTTGTCCTCGGAGAACTCCCGGGCGACGTCGTCGAATTTCGCGCCGTTTCGCAATTTCTCGAGAGCTTCTTCTTTCTTGGAGAATTTCTCGCACTGGACAAGAAGAACGGGGGGATGTTAGCCTTGGGGCTCCTGCCAATTGATATGAATGATCGAGCTTGCGATCGCATGGTGAATTGGAGACTATGAATGAATAAACAGAAGACATGGGGGTGTCGTGTGAACAAGAGAAGTAGAAAAAAGATTGGATGTTCGATATATACTGGATGAGGTTATACAACCCATGAAAAAGGAACCGGAAGCGAATCACGAAAAGAGAAAGTGTTAGCTAGCCATACAAGAATATGCCGGACGTTGATGGAGTTGGCAGGCTTCAATCCTCCCTTTCCGCCCTTTCCCTTATCTCCAGCATCGGCGTTGTCCTTTGCCTTGCCCTTTCCTCCACCTTTGGCGTTGTTTTTCGGTGCCATGGTGATGGTTCCTCCAGAGTTTCTGGGTTAGACCAAAAGGAACAACGAAGATAAGGTTGAGAAAGACGAACGGCAGCCTCGGCTTGATAAGCGATTGCAAATTGAAATAGTTGGAAAGCCTCGAAGTTCCAATTCTGGTAACCAGTGATCTTGAGCAAAAAGTATCGCCATCCGATGATTGAGAGAGCGAAAGTGTGGGGCACTGTGGAGGGGTTGATGGCCTGAGGCAGGAACGGTGACGACATCCACTAGTCTATCCGGTCTTCGACTGTTATTATCCTTAATTTACGTGGCAGTTAGTCACGATCCTGATTGGATCTACTATCTAGGATCCATGCCTTTGTTAGGTAGGTACCTACCTACTACCATGAGACTTGGACGGCTGATGGGAATCTACCCCACTTCTCTACGGCGTGATTTGTCAAATCTTGAGGCCCTTGGTTGTGTTTACCCAGCAACATAAGTTACCTAGTGGTTGCTCAACATAGGTCCATCTGGTGCTCTGACGCTTCGGAGAGCTTCATCCGGAAGCTATGGTATATAATCAAGACCCATCCGATCCCATACTTGATTAGGTCAGGAGGGCGAAATGTCCTTTGATCTTGAAGCGGCACGAATCAAGTCTCTGCCGGAGGATGCATTCTATATCTCCGAGTTCATCACAGAGGATGAGGAGGAATGGCTGTTCCAGAAGGTGAGCCTAGGGGCGCTTTTTGCATGGGTGTCTTGACTTTTTCACTTTTTTAAATTTCTATTACGAATATGGTGGATATATTGGAAGGTCATGCACCTTCTCAAGCCCTTGTTATCTTTTATTTTATATATCGGCGCTATGAGCGATCGAGGCATCATGATAATAAGGACGACAACGCTTCTACCATACACCATCCATTCTTGAAACATTAATATATTACAGCCCATGAAACCCACCTTCGCACTCACCAATTAATTGACCGAGAACAGATAACATCCGCTCCTCTCCCGCGCTGGACTCATCTCGCCCATCGACGTCTACAAACTTGGCCCTCAGCACTCACGAAGAACAACGCTCTCATCTCGTCCCCACTACCACCCTGGCTGGTCTCACCCATCATCAACCCCCGGTTCGATTCGCTCGGAATCTTCGCGGACGCACCGCACGGTGCCCCCAACCACGTCCTCGTGAACGAATATCAGCCCGGCCAAGGCATCATGCCACACGAAGACGGATCTGCATACTACCCGCTCGTCGCGACTGTGAGTCTTGGGGCCCCGATCGTGCTGGACTTGTATGAGAAACGGAATGAAGAAGTAGAGACCGGCAGCAGCGGTGCGCACGTGCGTGACCGACAGCCGCAGTTTCGAATTTTGCAGGAGCGGCGAAGTCTGCTCGTTACGCGGAAGAACATCTACACCGACTTCCTGCATGGGATTGCTGAGACGACGAAGGATGAGAACTTGAGTGCGGCTACAATATGCAACTGGGACCTGTTGCGCGAGAAAGATCAATACACGTGCGGTTGCTACGAGAGGGAAACGAGGACCAGTCTAACTTATCGTGACGTGTTAAAGGTTGCGAAGCTGGGCAATACCATGAAATTCTTGGGCGGTCGGTGATCACGATTTTTTTTTTCTTACGGATAATCTTACATACTGGAAATCCATCACCAAGTTCTGTCTGTCTTTAAAAAGCGCTGATGACATCGCATGATTTGCGAGATGCCAATTGCAAAGCATCCACCTCAATGGTGCAAAACAATAGGTCGAGAGGCTTTCGTTTCCCTACGAAGCAGCAGTTTAGTATATCCCGGGAATCATGTTCCATCTTCCCCGGACAGAGTCCTCGCCGAACTTCTGTATGTACCACTGTTTGCTTGTTCCGGCAGTGATACCGAGGTTTATGGCAACAAAAGCCAGGCAGGATAGAAGAGTCTTGTTGACCATCTCTCCTTGAGGGGCGCCCAACAGCGCCAATGACAAGTAGATCGCACACTCTGCGGTATAGTGTGGACACACAACGCTGCTAAAAAGCGGGTGAGCAGGAAGGGTATACTTCTTCAGTGAGAACAAATAGTGGTGACAGTCATGCTGGAATCCTGATGCTAGCAAGAACATGGGAATGCATAGCATGGTGCGCAGAGTAGGTACGTTTGTGATCTTGACAATGTCAAGCGTCAGGTCTTTAGACTGGATAGTCCCTAGAGCCGCTGGCTGTAAGTCTGAGAGAGAGAAAAAAATGAGCCTTCTTGAAATGCACTTCCTACCTGTTCCTTCGATCCATACCGCAATTGTCGCACCCAGGTAAAAGGCAATACCAAGCAGCCAGTGAACAAACCACATCTGGGATGAGGAAGGCTTGGCGAAGATGAAAGACTCGTAGAGTCGCCTGGAACCTTGAATTGTCATCAACAGCCAGCACAATATGACCTGGTGGAGCGACATGGACTTCTGCAGATGTTCCTCGTTGATTCGTGCAGCAATCGCTCGGAATGCCGGACCACGAAAGACGAGCTGCGTACACCAGAAAATCGAAGAGAGGACGGAGGCGATGTAGAACTGAGTGAAGTAACTGTGGGGGACCTTCATTGACGCGAGGTAATCGAGAGTGCGTGTAGTATACGAGCCTGCAGCCTGTGCCGGTGGGGGTTTGGACTCAGAGTTCGTCGTTTTCGTTGTTGCACGAGCGCCATAGGTGACGAAGCGGGTGCGAAGGGAAGCAGACAGGCTGACGGAGAGCGTCTGCTTTGTCTTAGTTGATCAAACAACGTGATGCTGCAGGGACAAGCATCACAGACTTACGGTGCATGCTGCAAAAACAAAGAAGGCTCGAAGAGCGTCAACTGCATCCATGCCCATGGCGGAGAGGAACCTGCCCCCAGCCTGATCAAGAAGGTCCATCATCAGCTTTTCCTCGCACCTTGCACGGACACCTCGACTCAGAAGCAAAATGTTGCTGTCGCCTTTCTTCCACAACACTTAGCGAATTCGATTTCCGTCACGGTGATGCGACAGACGAGGATCGGGATAAACCAGTACGGGGCGGAGTCGCGGACAGGGACACCAGGCAGCCGTGGAGATGGATTCTCGGGGGCTCCACACAATAGTCATGCCAGCAAATAATAAGTCGCAGTGCTGAGTGCATTGTTTTGTGATGGGGAAAGAGACCAATCGCGTCAGTCACCCACAAGGGTCCGAATAGACCGTGAACTCAGGCAAACGGCCATGGGTGAAAATTTAAGAAACAAAGAAAGAGTCCTCCAGAGATCCCAAGAGTAAATGGTAGGGCGTTGTTACGAAGATGTGCCTCTTGGCGGAAGAAAGAAAGAGTTTCCGAATCCGAAGTTCCCAACCCATGATTTTCGAAGAAACGCCAGCAGATCAAGATTGGGAAAAGGGGGGCCGATCTGCGACCAGGTTTTGGAACCGCCCATACTCTTTTTCGAGTCACGAGCTGTCGATTATTTCGCCGCACGACTGTTGCAACACGGCCGAGCTATGAAGGCAAAAGAGAGGGGCGATAAGCTGATGCGACGAGCGTGAGTGGCCGGACGCGACCGATCGCTGGCATAAGAGTGGCCAGCTGGCAGCAGGTTTCAGCAACGCAACCTGGATTCCAATGCTCGTCAAGCTGGCTAGGCCGCATGCGGTATGGTCGCAGTCACTTCCGTCTTCCCCTAACTGCCTGGGAACTTGGGAAGTTGGAACCTTAGGCCTCCCTGCCGAAGTCCTGCACCAGTTGACCACAGCAAGAAAGCAGCCCCCAAGTTTTTTTCCCCCAATTTCACAGGCTCTGGAATTTGTATCTGTATCTGTATCCGTATCCGTACCCCGTACGTAGCACTGTAGTCTGTGCCCCCCTGACTCCGGTAGATGAGAAAACGGAAAGGAAAACAAGAACCACGGCGAGCGAAAGACGAACAAAAATAAATCATCACTCGATTCCACGCCGCTCCGTCCGCCACTCGCCGCCAGCCCGCTTTGGGCCTTCCCGCAGACTGTCGGCCTCTCAGCAGCGCTTCTCTGCGTCTTTGCTCCGCAGTTGGTGGCCACTGAGGAGTCGGCACCAGCTCTTGGTGATACCCAGATGCAGCTGAGAGCCTTTTTGAGGCTGGTTTCTTCTGCTCGCTGGGCAAGTCGGCCGTTTCAACTTCTTCCACGTCCCTTCTTTCTCCCATTTCTCCAACACAACCCCTCCCTCGATCTTTCCTTTGACATTCTTCCCATATTTCACCATTATTTACTTGGTGAATCATCCATTACTTGCCAATTAGATCATTCCCATCCATCCTAGTTTCCGTCCTTCTCCCGCAGCTCGGTCTTAGGGCTATCGTTTTGCATCGCTCGGTAGGATTCGACCGTTCTCTGGGCGTGGTCGAGCACCGGCGTCTGCGCACAACTGCTGGTGTTCCCGACCGCAAGTCTTCCTTCCGTCACGGCTCCCAAAGATGACGAGCGGAACTCCCAGACATCGAGTGTTATCGCTATGAGTGATGTTGAGGCAGTCTCCTCCTTGCCAGCTGCCCTGGATGCCGGACAAAGTGCTCTTGCTGCTAAGGTGACCAGCCAGACGCGGTCGCGACCCTCGTCACCCAAGGCGACTGCGCCGCCTCCCCATCTGGAAGGGGAGGATGTTTCGAAGAAGGTGGATGCTATCGGGGATGGCGACGAGCCATCAAGCCCGAGGGCTGATTCGGAGGCAGAAACGATCATCCAGTCGGGCCGTGAATCTCTGTCGCCGGAGAAGAGGCGCAAGTATATAAAGCATGAACCGAAACGACGTGACGAAGGAAATGACGATGCTGATGCCGTGGAGGGCGACTTGCCCCTTAACGATTCGCAGGTTAGCAAGAGAAACCTGATGGACGATGACTCTGACAGTAAGCGCGTACCGGGCCCTCGTCCCTCGAGTCCCCGACCGAGGGCGATGGCGCCGTCTGTGATCAAGATCGAAAAATCCGAGGAACCGCAACCATTGCCGAGGAAACGGGATTCTTCACACCCAGGTGCGACCGTGTCGAGGGGCGAGAAGGAACACCGCACTTCCAGGAAAAGAAGCTTCAGTGAAAGTGTTGACGGAGATGGAGATGGAGAGGGTGCTCGTCGCGTCCGCCCTCACCACACCTCGGAGGGCCCCCGCGACCGTGACCGCAAGGATTTCAGTGCCTTGTCGTTCGCCCGCCCCGCATCCAACGACCGTTCTGTATCCCCCACGCGACCGTCTCACAAGCGAACTGTTTCAGGCCCTCAGTTTAGTGGAGGTGATATTTACCGGAAAAAGAGGGCACCGCCACCGCTCGTCACTGGTAGCCAAAGGCAAAGTTCGGAAGATAGGCAGTCGGTATCCTCTTCCACCAGCGGTTCGCCATTGCCCAGTGCCCACCTTCGCAAGCTTGTATCTACCGATGGCGTGGCAGCGTCACCCGCTAAGCAGATGGCACATAAAAAACAGCGTGACCAGAATGGTCGAACGCGACTAGCACGCGCCTGTGCCGCTCAAGAGCTGGAAGCCGCGATTGCAAGACACGCAGAGCGTCCTGAAGATCTGAACGTCGCTGATAATGCAGGAAACACGCCTTTGCAAATTGCGGCTCTCGAAGGCTGTGCGCCTATAGTAAAGTTCCTTCTCGAAGCTGGTTGCGAAGTTGAAACGAAGAACATCGACAAAGATACGCCTTTAATTGACGCGGTTGAGAACGGGCATTTAGATGTTGTGAAGCTCTTGCTGGAGGCGGGCGCCAACCCGCTGACGGTGAATGCAAAAGGCGATGAGCTGTATGATCTAGTCCCATCAGACTCCGAGGATTACGACGAGATTCGACAGGTGTTGGCTGAAGCCAGATCTAGTGCTCGGCCAAGTCGACGCTCAGATGAGCCAACAGGGGCTGGAAACAAGGATTTGCCTTCTCGACGTGCCTCAGCTGCCAGTCCTCGAGATTCTCCCCCTGTCAATGGGCCTCGAAGTCCCCCTACCGGTAGCACCACTACCAAACGGAAAAGTGTTCGAAGCGAAGCCACAAGAAATGATCTACTGTGGACTAAGGCAACACCGGAAAATCTTCGCCGATTCGCTGCCACAGGTGACATTGTTGGAGTGGCGAGCATTCTCAATGTCGGTCAGAGAGCCGACCCCGAGTCTTTAATCGCTGCAGCTAAGGGCGCTCATGACGAGGTTTTGTCGCTACTACTCGGCATGGGGGACGCAGACCCTGATCCTGAACCAGTACATGGAGGTATTCAAAGACCCGGCTACAACACACCCATGCTGGCTGCAATAGGTCGAGGGAATCTTGCTTCCATCAAACTTCTACTAGGTCAACCGGGATTCAATCCGACTCGTCGACTCTATCGTGACCGAACATATTACGAATTATCTCGTGAACGGAAAGGAGATGACTGGGAGGAAGAATACGACCTCTTGAAAGAGGCTTACGACAGTTATATCAAGTCTAAGAGGATGCGCAAGCCTGATGTTTCGTCCCCTCGACGGTCGCGTGACAAGGAGAAGGACACCAAGAGACTTGCGCCTAGAGAATCGCCTTCACCCGCCGCTCGCCCGAGGAAGGCAGTCCGAAGTCCGAGCTCAAGCCAGCATCGAGAGCCGTCTTCGAAAGACGTGAACGCCCTCAGGGAGAAGAGGCGTGAAGGAGCAGTTCATTCGAAGGACAGATCCACCCCGCTTAACGCTCGGCCAAAGCCCAACAGGGAAAGCAATGACAACTCAGTCTCTGTCTCTGATCCCGATACAGCGCATTTGGAATCTCCAAGGCCCAAAGCACCTGTCACTGGGGGACGAGACAGTGAATCGAGTACCGTTGCTCGCGGAGATGATGTACCGAAGAGGAGACGACTCATTGCAGGACGACCACCGCAGGATCGTGACAAAAGAAGGGCTAGTTTGCTATCTTCTGATTCTTTGTCGGGTCGGGAAGAAGGAGTCAAAACACGTGTTGATACTCCTGATACCACTGCCAGTAAATCTGAAGGTCCGTCTTTGAAGCGCCTCCGCAGCAGTGCAACACCAGAGAGATCACGGTCACGGGGTTCGGAAGCCGAGCGCCAAACTCACGAATTGCACAAGAAGAAGCGACGAGTTCTTTCAGAAGAAGGGGCGCCAAACAACATGAACGGCACAGCGAAGAAGAGTCAGGACGAGCCCAAGTCTCATCCCCGCCATAAAGACGACGCGGTTCCGGTGTCGGCACAGGGAGTCCCTCAAAGGTCAGAAGTTCCAGCGGAGAAAAGCATCTTTAAGAACGAAACGGCCGATGGCGCTTCCATCAAAGAGGAGCGAGAAAAGCACGAACCTCAAGGGTTGGGTTACATTCCAATGGAGGAAGGACCTAGTGAAACCAAGAAAGCCGAGGTCGAGGCACAGGAACGCGAACGCGAACGCAAGCGAGCAGCAGCTAAGAAGGCTGAGGAAGAGCGCGCTGCCGAGGAGAGGCGACTTGCCGCTGAAGCGGAGCGGGCTCGAACAGCCAAGGAAGAGGCTGAAAAAGCCGCACGTCTTGCTCGCGAAAAGGCTGAGGAGGAAGAGCGCAAGCGCAAAGAAGCAGAGCAGAGGCGAATCAAGCAAGCTGAAGATGAGCGCCAGAAGCGACTCGAACAAGAACGACTACGCGTGGCGAAGCTTCGGAAGGAACAGGAAGAGCAGGAACAGCGACGCAGGGATGCTCTGCCAAGCAGACTTCGTCTCGCGGCGAATCTCGTCGGCTCCAACGATCCAACAGCAAAGAGCCATGCTTGGTTGAAGAAGTTCATGCCTGTTGTTACTGCTCTAACCAAACAACTTGATCCTTCTTGTGATCCCGATGTGGCGGATGAGAAATGGGTTCCCAATTACTTGGTTGCACCCTTGCTGGCTACCAACGACCTGCAACTATCTCAATGTAAGTTGAAACATGCTACAGTTCCGAAGAATTCGTCAGCTGACATTGATGATGCAGATGCCAGCTGGGAAAAGCGCAATACGACACCGACCCAACGCATGAATTTGTGGCGAGTCACGCGTCGAATGCTCGTTCAAGCAGACGACTCGGAATTTCACAGCTCGTCTCTGGGACAAATCATGCAGAAAGACTGCGAAACGCGACCTAAGTATTTCGAAATGGAACATGTCTTTTGGGTCAAGGTAAGTTTACACTTAACAGACGTAACACTCACTTTTGTCCCGTACACGCTGACTTGTCTTGAACCAGCTCTCTGACTTCATGGACCTTGTTCCCCACATCCCACATCTTCACGGGCTTGACATACAGCTATTGCGTATGCACATTGACCGTGAACCTTCTGCTGAAGCGCCTGTTTTCGAGTTGCCGCAACCTAATGGGCATGTCTTTGGACCGCCTTCGCATGCCGAGGATAGCAACAGTCTTGCTGTTGGAACGAATGGCCTAACCAATGGCTATGGTCACCCTCGACCTAGTACATATGTCTGATTTCGGAGCTCTCTGTCTGAGAACAATTGTTCAAACTCGGGTCATTAAATACAGCCCTCTTGATGTATGGGTGGAATTGTTTCCTTGTTTGTATGACTATGATACCTCTTGCTGTTCGATAGTGATGTGTTTCATCAGCTGTTCATCGCCCATTGAACATAACAATGCAGTGAGCTTCTCGACTGCTCACAAGACTTTTTTTTTCGAACGACTTTTCTTTCGTCATGTGAAAATTATTGTAATAAAATAATGCCTATTTCTATTACCATCAATTGTCTTCTACTCAAGTACTGCAAACCTGTAATGTTGGCACAGTAGAATTCATGTCACGTGTTATTGGGCCTGAGGCAGCACTACCGGGGCTTATGTAAGACACGGTAGGGCACACGCACCGACTCCATATTAGCCGAGAGCATCGAAATTTCGCCCAAAAATTGCAGGTCACCGCCCACAAATTCCCACACTGCTCCTTATCGCCCACTAACGACTATACAACTCTTTGAGGATCATCCGACATTTGATATCTAACGTCAAAGTCACCAAATAAATCAAAATGGTACGATACACGCATCAATCCCGAGAGATTCCCCTATCTATGGCCTGGCGAGGGGTAATAGCTCCCTTTCTGCCGGAGGAACGAGACATCAATTGCGCTCTCGTCCCACCAGTGGGAAATGAACTATATCCTCCTCGACGACAAACGCATTGAACGCAGAAGCAAGGGAAAAACCCATCGCTAACGTCTAGGTGAATTTTTTTAACCTACAGTCGGACGGAGAAGAGACCATTTCCAACCCCCCCGTCGCGGCCGACGAGGTCGAAGTTCCCGCCGATGCCGGCACTGGCGGCCAGATGTCCGTCCTTGACGCGCTCAAGGGTGTTCTCCGCCTCTCCCTGATCCACGACGGTCTTGCCCGTGGTCTCCGCGAGGCCGCCAAGGCCCTCGACCGCCGCCAGGCTCACATGTGCGTCCTCAACGAGGGCTGCGAGGAGGAGGCCTACAAGAAGCTCGTCGTTGCCCTCTGCTCCGAGCACAAGATCCCTCTCATCAAGGTCCCCGATGGAAAGATGCTCGGCGAGTGGGTTGGTCTTTGTAAGTGTTTGCCCGGCAACCCCTGACGTTTTTGTTTTCCCACCTCGCATGTTATTCTGCTGGATGGGGTGAAGAGTGGTTTGAGTTGAGGGGAAAAAAAAAGGTATCGTTGCTAATACTTACGAATTTACAGGCCAGCTCGACCGCGAGGGCAACGCCCGCAAGGTTGTCAACTGCTCTTGCGTCGTTGTCAAGGACTGGGGTGAGGAGTCCCAGGAGCGCTCCGTCCTCCTCAACTACTTCCAGACCGAGCAGTAAATGCCTCGCATATTGTGAATATGTGATGTGATTGGGACGTCTTGCGGGAAAAAAAAAAGGGAAATAGAGAGGAAGAGAGGGAAACACATTTACACGACCGGACGGATAATTAGGAAAGGGGAGCAAGAGAATGGTTTCAAGCATTTGTTTGTCTTTCTCGATGAGAGGCTGCACTTGCGACTCGATTTTCTTTTCTCTGTTCTATCTCGTCCTTTCGTTGCCTTTCTACGATCTACCCCAAAAAAGTATAGCGTCTGGTCAGGGCCATATACCAATATGATGAAATGTCTATGGAAGAACATGAAGAAAAAGCTTCACTATGTGCAACGTGCATTGGTAGATTATAATATAAGCCTTGGTGCTTTGTAGTTGTAGCGATTCCTTACGCGCGGGAGAATCTCGAAGGGAACAATCGCACGCACGAGTTAATCAAGCAGAAAAGCACTTTGCCGGGGGATATGCAAAACCGATATTCAACAGATTTGAATCTATGTCAAGCTTTGTGAAATACAATAACGGACCCCGTCATGAAATAACAGCAGATCGCGGGGACTATGATCGGAAAGAACCCATCCATGCCTAGAGCCTAACTCAGAGACAAGGATTAGTTGATGCAATATGTAAAGAGAAACGAAGAGGGTCAAGTTTCCAATCATCAATGGAAATGTTGAATCCAGCAACATATCGATGACGATTAGAACTGATGCAAACACCATGCCATGCTAAAGTGGTAGAGTAAGAGCCCCCGCGAAAACGCCGGATATGAAAAGTAAGAAGCCAAGAGAATGGCAGAATCAATGACTGTCCCATCGGGTGCTCCGCCCAGATTTGAGATCATGTGCTTTAACCAAATGTCCGTATGTGCAGGTTTAGATAGCATTACCGGAAGGCATAAGATGGATGTACCATTTTCTCGGTCTCCGGCTTCAGCGATAACTGCTGATATGGAGAACTCCCAGGATCATAATAAAGACCTTCGATTTGGCCGTTGTCTCGACGCAGAGTGATGTAGTAGAACCCGGATATGGTGAGTCCCTGTCGTGAATCTGTTGGCGTGATGAAACAGCGTTCTGTTCTTGTTAGCAAGATGATACCAAGACTCCTCAGAGAGAGACAAGCGAGAAGGCTGGATGAAACTCTGGGGTTAGACAAGCAACAAGCAATATACCTTTCCATCGCATTAAGATCCAATTCCTTGACAGTTCCTCCGTCATCCACTTTCTGCTCACGAGGTTCTTGATCATCTCATCATCCGTCAAATTCTTGAATGGCTGTAGCTGGCGCCAATATGTGCTGTCAATTTCCGCATCGGCTTTGAAATTCTTGGTCTCTAATGTATGCGTATTAAAATCGATAATTTCGCCCTCGAGGAAAGTAATGATATGTGCGTCATTGGTGGGTGATGTCTTGTCCGGAATGTTGTACGCTTCCATCGTCCCGGATAAAGTCATGTCCTCGTAGTTGATATTGTGGATGGTAACTTTGACAGGCCAATTCTCATCCCTGCCACTTCCCAAATTGTACAGATTTTGGGCCAAGTACCGACGACCACTGGTTGTGTACACGCTGATTCTGCTTGTCTCACTGCCATTGACAATCATCGGATCGCTGGAAGGATGCGGGGGCGTCGGTACACGATGGGCCGAGGAAAGCGTTGAAATTCCACTACAGGCTGCTCGTTGTGATCCCGCAAAGACCATGCCGGGCCTAAGCCAGGAACATTGGGCAGGGGGTGCTAAAGAGGCGGTTTCAAGGATGAAGTCATCCTCGCCCCAAACGATATCGTCTATTTGCATGAAGCCACCAGCAGCGGCCGATGTAATGCTTTCTTGATATGAATTGGAATATCGCAGGCGTTCCAGATATTTGATGGTCTCCTTTAACCGCGGACTGGGAGGATTGTCCATGTGCATCTGTCGGTGAGCATTGATTCGCGCCCGCAAATCGTTGTGGGTAAGGACCCGGTGAGAATGACCCCGGCTGCTTGGTACAAACCGGTACGCCCGTGATGTCGAGTTTGCCGACCGTTCTCTTTCTTCGGATTCTTGCGCTGCTCGTTCTCGGTCCCAAAGGTAATGTTGTAGAGTCCGCGTCCTCGAAAAACGGGGTTGACGTCTGACAGACTGTAGCAGAGCTTCCGTCGAAATGGCCGACTCACTAACCAGATGACCACCGCTTTCTGTATGCTCGCCAGCGCCAAGTAGCGGCGGCATTGTGCTGTCATTCATCTCCCGTCTCGCATGGCGCCGGGGTGTTGCATTGCGAGCCGAGTCGCGATTCGACGGTCGACCAAACCAGGAGGAGACGGTGTTGGTGTCTTGGAAGGGTTCGTGTGCCTCTTCATCTTCATCTCCAATGTCCGATCCGGGTGCCCAGCCATAGAGCGACCGTACATTCGCAACGCGGCCCTCGTAATTCGGCATGTCCGACTCGTCTCGCTGGCGGCGAACGATGGGAATGCGACGATTGATTTCGACAGTCATGCGCAAGTTCCTGGGATCATCTAACTGCATCTGATCGACCTCATCATCAGGAATGTACTGCTGCCGCCTGCGACGCTGTCGAGTTAAGGAAGAATCAGGAGATGAACGCATCCGAGTTCGCAAGAAGTTCACGTTGTCATCGTGTGCGTCTTCGGACTCGGAGTGATTAGAGATGGTCGCTACAAAATAAGGAGGAGGGATTGCGATGGGCTGCGAAGGTGAACCAGGCGCAGCTGGTGATAGGAAAGGAGTTTCCTGCTTGTTGCAAGCGAACGAGTCAGACAATGAGCGCCATTTGAATTCAGGTGATATCGAGCAATTAATAAGGCACCCAAACCATGGAAATCCTTATCGTTGACAGCAAATAGGTCCAGTAGTAGAGACAGAGATATTAGGTGGACAGTCGCTGAAGGGATACCAGATGGCGATAAGGGTCGAAGGGGGGGAGTGGGAAAAGCATACCGAAGGAGAGTTGGCGGGGGGCATGGTCCTGACTCCTCGTGGCGTTGCGGAGGGTGAATTCCGCCGGTGGAAAGGGAAGTGCACGCGGAGGATCGGCGGGCGGGCGGAGAACTCAGAAGAAAGGGAGGAGGGCGAGGCATGCGCTTGGAGTGATATCCTGGTTTTCGGCCAGGCTCTCACATCAATATCGATGAAATGGAAATGCGTGGGTGGAGCCAAAAAAGGAACGTTCTTAGGTAGATGATAGATAAGTATGTATGGGGGAGGTAGGGACTGGAATGCAGCTTTCCACTCTGCGTGTGTTGCAGGAGCAAGTGAGAGTTGCCCAGAGGAATAGAGCGGAAGGGGAGGCAAGACGAGGATAGATGGGAGCGATGTTAAAAAGGTATGGAGCCAGAAGAGAATGGAAAAGGCCTCTTAGGAGTGGCGATTGTTGATAGTTAATTACTACGGAGTAACCGTGAATGGGGGAAGATTACTTAGCTTGCTCGATGGGGCAACCGCGAACCCAAATTGCAACGCAAAAGCGGAACCCAACAGTCCGGTTCCTGAAACTATAACGGATTGCCTCACGCTCAATCATCCTCAGTGCTAATATTACCATCAGTAATGTGCCTTTTTCATGAGTTGAATCACGAATACTTATCGTCCATTTACATCGACGTATAATGATGAATTAATTAATTGCTCACAAAAAGTGTCCCCGAGACTTCTTCTACCGACGCTTTTGCTTCCCATCTCTTCTTCTCTTGATTTGATTTCCTCGAGGATTACATCTCGAGTCTCATAGATTGAACAATTCAACAAATTGCAACTGACTTGCCACTAATCTAGTTCAGCTGGCAGATAACATCATGACTGATTGAATACAGATTATTACAGTTGGAAAATGAATCACTACGGAAAGTGAGCTTTCCTTTGCAGATCCCAGCAACAAAGTACAAGTCCTGATCATCGGAAAACGCCAGTAAGCCAGTAACATCTTCTTCAGTCTATTGTTCAACGGCGATGGAGAATGGGTAAACAGAGGATCAAAGCAGAAGAAGATACAATGGGTTCATGCTTTTCGGCAATTCCGGCAGAACAGGAGACGGAGCAAGTCCGAGACGTTTCTCCACGCCGTCTTCCAAGTCGATTCACAGATATACTGGTGATCACTTCGATTGACCTTTTTAATGTCTCTCAAATTCTTGCATTTCCTAGTTCAGATCTTTTTCTACGCGCTCAACCCATTGCTAGTTTTGTACAGTTCTGTCTCATCTGCACGATACCTGGGACCGCTATCATCATTACATACTTCCCCAGCTTTCTTTCCCCCGCTTGCCCCTCACTACCCCTCGCTCCACTCCACAACAATGGTCAAAATCAAGAGCATTGAATACTTTCGAGTCCTCCCACGATGGCTCTTTGTCAAGGTCACGGATGAAGAAGGCCAGTATGGCTGGGGCGAAAGCACATTGGAGGGTCACACCGAGGCCGTCGAGGGAACGCTAAACGCCCTGATCAAGAGGTTCCAGGGCTACGAAGCAGAGTGAGTCCTTTCCAGTTACTGCTATCTTTTGTGTTCTTCCCAGCAGCAGCAACACCAATTGATTCCTTGTTCAACGTACAACAGTGACATCGAACAAATCTGGCAAACGGCATGGCGACTCGGTTTCTACCGTGGCGGTCCCGTCTTCATGTCCGCCATTTCCGGCATTGACATCGCACTGTGGGACCTGAAGGGCCGTCGACTTGGTGTGCCCGTCCACCAGTTGCTCGGGGGCAAGGTGCGGAACAAGCTCTCCGTCTATGCCTGGATTGGCGGCGACCGGCCCGCGGACGTCGAAGCTGCAGGAAAGGCTCGTCTCGCGCAGGGATTCAAAGCCATCAAGATGAACGCCACCGAAGACGTGAACTGGCTCGACTCGCCTAGCGCGCTGGATTCAAGTGTGCAGCGTCTCCAGGCCGTGAAGGCCCTGGGGTTGGATGCGGCGTTGGACTTCCATGGCCGTCTCCATAAGCCCATGGCGAAGCAACTGGCCAAGGCTCTCGAGCCACACCGTCCCCTGTTCCTGGAGGAACCGCTTCTGTCTGAGCACCCCGAAGGCATCAAGCACCTGTCGAACCTCGTCTCCTGCCCCATTGCCTTGGGTGAACGCCTCTACCACAGATGGGATGTGAAGCGCTTCCTGGAGGATGGCAGTGTGGATATTCTCCAGCCCGACATCTGTCACTGCGGTGGTATTTCGGAGCTTCGTCGTATTGCCTCTATGGCTGAGACGTACGATGTTGCTATTGCACCGCATTGTCCCCTGGGCCCTATTGCGCTTGCAGCCTCTATGCAGGTTGACCTTGCAACGCCCAATTTCGTCATCCAAGAGATGAGCCTGGGAATCCATTACAACACTGAAGCGGGAGAGTATGATATCACAAGCTACGTGAAGGATGCCAAGGTCTTTGACGTGAAGGATGGATATGTTGAGGCTTTGACGGCTCCTGGACTGGGCATTGAAGTCGACGAGGAGACCGTTCGTCGGGTTGCGCAAAGCACAGAACCCTGGTTGCCGAAAGAGTTCTACGGACCCGATGGAAGCATCCGGGAATGGTAGTTTAGCCAAGGATCTAAATGTCATCTATTTGTTCCGGTAGCGACATGAAAACCGTCAAGACCCATCAGCAGAAACAAACCATGGCACTCCCAGTCTATCAGTGAATTTCATGTGACTGCCAAAGGACTACCACACATGGATAGAAATATGCCAACCTTCTATTCTAACTGCACATGTCCCATAACCAATAATAACCGAGGAAACAGATCACACAGGACATGTCTAATCATGGGATGCCAAGATCGAGTCTAGATGAGAACTGTAAATGTTTACCATGCCATCATGAGCTTCGTGCTGCATTGCACTCATCCGCCCGCTGAATGCAGTCGACGATCATATTCCAGAAGCCGGCCAGATCTACACCGCGCGGAATGGCGACACCACGTCCCTCCTTTGCTGCAGCAACAGTTCGACCCAACTGGCCTGTTGCCGATACGTCTTTTCCATGGTGTCCATCAGTGACGACACTGACTGCAAATCGCTCGCCTCCCCTATCATCGAACTTCAGCGCTTGTCCAGGGTGCTTCTTGGCGAAGGCAGGGTTGAGGTTTGATAGGATGATAGCAACGGCAAGAGGATCGTGCAACGGCGGCCCGGTGCTCAAGCCAAAGACGGTCTCGTATGTTGTAGCGAAGAAGTTCAGGAGAGCGTGCAGAATCTGACGCAGAACGGTTGGAGAAGCAGAAGAATCGGCTGATCCGTTCAGAATACGGGTTTGGACGTCGGTCGAAGCCAGTACTTGGTGCGAGAGATCCAGAGTGATGATAGATGTCTTTTGCGCGAGTACGGCGTTGCTGAAGATAGATTGAGCGGCTTCGGGGTCACACTTTGTTAACCGTTAGTTCTGTGGCTGATAACTGCATACCGGCCTTCACAAGAATGGTGGGCTCGGCGATGGATCTGAACGTACGTAGATATTGAACTCGGCCCACGGCGTCACATTTCCAATCCGGGATTGTTCACCCGGAAGTCTGCTCATAGGAGCATCTGTGAATCCTGCACCAATCGCACCGCCCATGATACTGAGGCCTTGGATGTGTTCCGCAACTTCCGGGAATGTTGCGAACAGCAGAGCGACGTTGGTCAGGGTTCCCGTTGCCACGACCCAGGGAGTACCTTTTGGCTGTGCGAGAAGCGCATCACGCATCGCCAAGATAGGATTTTTGTCCGTGGTCGGTGGCTTCGTCGCCTTGGGGAGGAGATCGGTACCGTCAAGACCCGAGTCGCCTGGCAATGGTAAATACTCGATGCAAGATTGTCTGGCCACGTAGAAGAGACTCCTTACCATGAATATCTGGAGCATGAACCGCAGGTCTACAGAATGGCTTCTTGCAGCCTGGATAGACGGGTATATCGGGTCGACCGACGGCTTCTAGAACGCTTCCAGCATTGGCCGTTGTATTCGCCAATGACGCATTTCCATGGATGGTGGTAATCCCTAAGAGATTCAAAGACGGATGGTGTGCAGCAAGCAGAATTGCAAATGCATCCTACATTACAATTAGCAATTTGCAACACATGGTCAATGTACGAAGAACTCGAGACTCACATCGTGGCCTGCAAGTAAGCTGTCAGTGTCGATGTTGGATTAGGGAAACAGGGTCGGTCGACGGACCAGGATCACAATCTAGCCATAGAGGGATGGCATCTTCTTTGGCTAACAGTGCTGCTGTCATTCTGTAATTTAATTCACAATGTCCGAATCCGCTGACATGTGCTGAGGTTTGATGAGGTGGCAGTAAGTAGTAGATGGGGCCCCCCGCATGACTCCCGATAAGGAGCTTATCGCATCCAAAGCCCTAAGCCCTAGCATCCGCCCGTCGGTGGAGCCGCGGCGTCATAAGCCAAAGGAGCGTAGCGTCGGGCCCTTTTTGTTGTGATGGCCCAAGAACTACAGCCATGACTTTTTGAACCGAACTGTCGATGGCGGTCTCCATATGAGATCGGTCTTTCGGCGACTTCAGGTACCAGCATCTTAATTTCTCAAATGGTTTATTGCTGTGACATTGTGATGAGATGACAAGCGATCCTATCCGTCCAAGCCTCGCTCCGCTTTCTTATCCCAAAGCTGGACAATCAATTTCCAGGCCGAGGTCACCGTCTTTCGTGCCTGCATCTCCGACATTGCAGCTGCCCGATCAGCAGCCGTCATCTCGAAGACGTTCGCAGAAGGCTCCCAGCCGTGACGATCAGGGCGATGCGACCAGCGAAAAGGCTGCGATCAACCTGATACGTCGAGTGTTGTGCCCTCAGACAGGCAGTTATGGTGCATCGACTCCGCAACCTCTCGAGGAGCTGCTACCTCCCCTTACGAGCTCCAATGACGTGGATCGTCAGCTCTACGCCCTTCTTGCAGTGATAATCAAAGAATTCATCTATTCGTGGTACTCGAAGATAACACCGGACCAAGTCCTCGTCAATGAAGTCCTCCAGGTGATCGCACATTGTACTCGGGCGCTGGAACAAAGGTTGAGACAAATCGATGTTGCGCAACTGGTCTTGGATGAGCTGCCAGCTCTGATTGAAGCACATATCACCTGTGAGGCTTGAAGATTGTCCTATCCCTGAAATGCCGGCTATGACTCGTATACTGACTGGGATTGTGATTAATGTAGCTTACAGGGTCGCCCGGCAACAGTCCAATTTGTCCGGCCTTCCTGGCTCCACGCGGGCGATCTATCATGCACTGAACCCTCATCCAGGTCTCTCACCTGTTCCAGACCCATCCGACGCTCAGACGATCGCCCAGCAACGTGATAACGAGGCATCGTACCGTCAGTTGCTCGTGCACGGCGCATTGACTGTTCTCCTCCCAACGGAGGATCTCGAGAACGTATGCCTGAGGACATTGGCTGGCGATATCCTGGCAGATCTCATTTTGGGGAACGAAGTTAGTGGGAGAACATGTGAGGGGTGGTTTTTGTGGGACACCACTACTAGACTCATCGATGTAAAGGGGCATCGTAACGCTGGAGAAAATGATCCTGCGACCGCACCGAAAATCAAAAAGGGTCGCTTAGAGACATTCGGACTGATCTCGCCTAAGGAGGGATCGAACGATGACTATTCGCCTTCGACTTTCCAGTCGAGAGCTTCCGTATGGATGTGGAGTGTTCTTCAGAATCTCTATCTGATTTACGTCGCCGTGCGCTTCGTCGTGACGGGCCTGTTCCAGGTTGCATCTGCCCCTCGAGCGACTGTTTCGCGAGCGTCGGGCTTTTCTTCAACTTCTACAGCTACTCCAATCAGCCAGGTCAAGGAAGCGCCTTCGTCAGCAGAGACCGTCATGGGGAGGCGCCCCGTTCTCGACTACCGATTGTATGGGATGCTATCGCAACTGATAGATGTCCCAAGAAGGATGCCGTGGCTGGGAGGGTTGCTTGCGCTATTCCAATACCTGATGCTGGCGGGTCCAGGCAGGTTAGGTGACACTGATAGTGTCCTCGATAGGTGAGTTCAGCATCCGTTTTGAGTTTCCCCTAAACCCTCGCACAGAACATTTTGTGTCATCATGCTTCCGGACCGCTCGACGGGAGACGATGGATCATCCCAAATGCATGTGTTTCTAGCTGTGGAGAAAGCGGTACGGTTCGATATCCGAACCATGATCTACGCCTGGTGCTCTCAAATGTCCTTCTTTTTCGTCAGCGAGGCCTGGAGCCGTTCATTGGAAGACCTGCGACAAGCCAGCGGGAAGATATGCATTGCTCGCATGCCGGAGCGATCACTTGATCTAGTGGTGGCTGCTGGCCAACCAATTGTCTGGTTACGCAGCCCTCATCTGCAGCCCAGGCCTGTCATCGGTGTCCGTCGAATAACCACCAGGATTCGTTCATGCATGCCTGTATGGGCCGTATCGGCCGTGACCGGCGCATACGGTTATCTTACCGTGTCATTACGGTTCGTACGGTTTTTGCACTGCCCAGTGGCCGACCACCCAGTCCCTGGCCCTCCCCCAGGGTTCTGCGTGTTAATCGGCATTCACGCTCTTCTACGCCGAGGCACATTGGCTATGTCTTGCTACTGGAAGCTTTCCTAGGGCTCTCTGGGCCTTTCGACGTCCGTGTTTTCTTCTCCCCGAGAGTGGTTGCGTCGGACTGCCCGAGCTCCAGTTGACGGCCGCTGCTCTAGCCCCTGTCAATCGACTGGCCTACGCTCTAGCGCCGTATCCTGCCTTCTTCTCCATTTTCTCAACGGGTCCCTTCCCTGGACCGGCCCATTCCGTGCCGCACTGCTCGAGTCTTCCCCGTGCAACCTCTGGCAGCTCTTCTGATCCCGCCGTATGTCACTTGCTCTTCGACTCGGTGGTCAATGCGACAATCAGGCCACGGGTTCCAAGCTTCTAGAGTTCGATTTTCCGCAACGCCCAATGTGCATCGACCAGACAAAAAAACAAATTCTGCAATCGACAGGGAGCAATTCGGATTCGCATGGCAAACAAAGCTAATGAAGTCTGTGATAATCGCCCACAATTTGCTCCTTAACGGCCATGCTACATTAGGAAATCGCATGGGTAAGGGGCGGAAATCAGTTTCTTCCCCACAATGGGACCAATCAGTGAAATTCCTGCCAGAAGGATTCTGAATTTCTATTCCGACCGAAGGTCACTGCGAGGACTCGTGCTCAGGCACAATATTGAATACAATGTCCTTTGCCCCGGTTTCTTTGTGAGCGCAAGTCAATGCGACCTCACTGCTTGCTCTTTCGGTCGTTTTCAGATGACAAATATCGAAGGGGGCCTTTACTCAGACTCTTCTTCGCAATCGTACCAAGAACTGGCCCGAGCCTCGCATTTTCCCCGGCCAAGGAAATTCCATCGCCCCGCTTTCTGAAACATTCAACCCATTGGGCTCTCTCTTTCTAGCTCCCTATGTAGAACCTCCATAGGATGGAATACCGCCTACTGCCCTTGGTGTTTTCCCGCTCGTTCCTCAACATGATTGCGCAATTCTTCAAGTTACCCATGTTGGATCTCTGCTAATCCCAGCCATGGTTTCTCTACCAGATTTCTGCACGCGACAATTGATAGCTATTTGTTGACCCCCACCTTGTTGCCCAACCTCCTACTGGCAACAAGAACTGCCCTGTTCCCAGCAAATGCTCGCCCGCCCCCGGCTACGAGCACGAGTCGCACCCCGGCTTCGGTATCGCATGGGTCTGTGCCTGCCCCAACGCCTGCGGCGGAGAGCGGGCATACTAGCGATGCAACCGGCAAAGGTAACGTTGGCGGCGGCATCCCAGCGTCAGCTCCGGAGCCGTTGCCCTCTGGATCGCAGCAGCCGCAGCAGCAGCGCAGACCCTCGCCGTCGGAAATCGCGGCTATAAAGCGACGATGCGCCGCGAGCATCTTATCGCTAGTTCCTCGACGCGTTGCGCGAAAGCTTTTCGGCGTCTCGGCAGATGCTATCCACCGCTTCTCAGTCGTCGCTCAAGAGCAGCACAAATCGAGTGAACAGGGGTCCCATGCCGAAGACGAGCAGCAGCGTCAGGTACAATCCCTAGCTGATCCGGAAGAGTCGCTCCTCCTTGCAGCTATCGAGGAAGACCTGCTGGATCTTTTTGCCGACGAGTACTGCAACAAGCACCTGATCTACTCGATCATCGAGACCGTCCTGGCGAAGCTTCTCCCCGAGCTGTCCGAGCGCAGCGTAGGTGGATTGATGGAAGACAGGGGCGTTGCTCCCTCACAGGTCGAGTAAATACTGTCAACATTTATCATGTCGTGAGACAAGGCGTTTAGCCTCCTGGGACCTGCTAGTTTATATTAATATTAATATTAATACCGATATCCTGGGACCTGTTGGCGTGTTCTTGTTGCTTGGAACTAAACGATGGTACCGTTATAAGCACCTGCACAGGCTGCATTAGGGCATAAAGCTTCCTGGTGGAAGTGACTTTTCAGTGCGATGGAAGGTTGACGTATACCAGAGAAGGCTCGCAGAACTTCTGCCCCTGCTCTATTAGACGTCACATTTTTCACACCGATGGATACGTTATATGCACAGTATCCAAAAGGGGGGAGAAATCGATCGGTAATTGTTACATAGATATAATAAAATTAAGAGACAAGAAAACAGAAGCATGAAATTAGACCCGCGCATTCCGGCGAGGTGCGCCACCGAGGCAGGCTGTCTGTCAAGCGAGGTCGGACGATGCAAGCTTATCCGCAGAGATAAGACGTAACAGATAAAGGGGGAGTATGTAGTATAACGGGGCATGAGCAAAAGCTGGGGTGAACTGATGATATAAGAGACTGAATGATTAGAATGGGAAAGAAGTATGTATGATCTTCCTGTAACCCACATGGATGTGCCCAAGCTCCAATTCCCGGCCCATCTGCCAGTATTTTACCTGTGTTCCACCTGAAAATGCTGTGACGAACCCTTCAAATCCATTCCGCGCGAGCGGTCAAGTTTAGAGAAAGCGCGTAAGTTCCTGGATGAACAATCGAGCAATAGGAGAATGGCGAATAGAATAGGAAAAGTAAATAAACTTGAGAAAATCAAGAAGTGCGAGCTGGACAACGAAATTAAATGAAAAGGGTGCTTGTGAAATGACATTGTTAGCCAAGACTAGAGAACATGGAATGACCTGCCATGGCGATATCCTGTCCTGTGCTCCATGTTGTCACACTGGTTGCTGATATATCAGCCCCATATATGATCCATCAAAAGCGCCAAAGTGAGGTTGCCCTCTCGTATGGGTTTATCTTCCAAGTTTCAACAAACTGTGACCCAGTAACCGTAGAATCTGCTCAATGAAACAGAAAATGTAGTGGGAAAAAGGACAGAAACACCGTAAAATTCCAAAAAGCCGCCCAGTTAGCCACGGATATGGGGGGAATCAAAGTCAATGAAAAAAAGAGAAGACATGATAAAGATATAAGAACAGTATGTGCTGAACTTTGTAACAGGAAACGATGAAGAACCAGATGTTAAAGGAAGACTGGACGATGATTTTATTGACCTTGACCGGTCAGCGCCAGTGGAAACGAAAAGGCATTGGTGCCTCTTGTAGTACCGCACCACCATTGAAATGCCCCGATCAACTTAGAGTATGTATGCTCCTCTTCTTACTCACCCGGGGAGCATCATCATGCTCATCGATCCTACTCAATCCTCCAGGGAATGCGTTTTGATGATTTTTGGCTATCTCAAGCCGTTCCATGAGTTTCCCAATGGTCACAAAATCGTGCGCGCCAAGTCCTGATGGCTGGTTTTGGAAATAATTCATCACCAGTTCCAGTGCTCTCCGGGCCTCGTCTTGAGTGGGCGATCCAGGGGAGCTCACTGGAGAGACTGTGTTCGACTTGGGAAATGGAGGTGGGTACATCGATCTCGTCTTAATCTCAGGGTTACTGCGGTTGCGCTTGATCACATTGGAGTCTTCCCCGTCGACTACATATTTCGACTCTTCTTCTTCCTCGAGAGGCGATTCGAGGATCGAGAGAGACAGCGACTGCTGAAGGGCTCCCTTGGTGGACAGCTGGTCAAAGGAACCATCGGTAGTCATCAAGTTAGGATCAACCGCAGTAGTCGGGAAGGTCTGGCTGCGCGGTCTGTTAGAATTGCTCCCCACAGACGGAACGCGTGACTGGCTGGTCGGAGTGAACGGGCTTTCCGACACCATGGTCGAAGTTGGACTCGTAACACCTGCGGAGAGCGACGCGGTATCGAGGGAAGTCGTGCTTTTGGAGTGCGCATGTTGGTATTCTGCTTGATACTCTCCACCGAGTTCGGCCAGCTCATCGTCCAACTCTTTCTTGATGTTCTCCGGATTCTGTGTTGGCGATAACGGAGAGGGTGTCGTGAACCCGCTTGGAGACACTGGAGAGATCCCGTTGGGCGTCTGAGTGGTAGAGTCCACGGACGGGTTGACGTGGAGACGAGTCGGACTTTCCGACTCGCTCTTCGCATCAGTCGAGCTCTTGCGTGATCTCGCACCCATCAAGTTGTTCTTGTGTTTGAACTTTTCCAGCCAGCTTGTGCCCAAAATCTTCTCTTTACCGTCAGGACTGCCGCAAGTGCTTGCGAAGAAATGGGCCTTCTCCCTAATCATCTCGTCTGTCAAAGGATATCCTTGTCGCTGGTAGTTTCTGGCCCAGTTAGATAGAGCCTTCTCGATGTCGGGAACCCTCCCTTTTTGTTTTTTGACCGGAGATCGACGCCCATCATCGGGATTGAGATACTTCTCTTTCTGACGTAGCACCTTGGATACAGTACTTCAATGGGTAGAACACTCTGGTTAGAAGAGTCCAGGAATAGGGGGCAACAAATGAACAAACGGGGAATTGAGAGAGCGAAAAAGAAAAAGACTGGCTCTACCTTCGTTCCACTCCGAATAGTGCTGTTTGGTCCGTCAGCCCAAATGTCTCTTCCTCTTCGGAACATCAGAATGGGGGCTGATGGGGTATTACCTCCAATGTCCGTCTGCTTAGCTGTCTTATTCTCTTCGTGGTAAAGGCACATTCGGCGCCGATCCTCGTCCGTGAGGGTTCGCCTTGGAGTCGATCCGCTGGTCGATGACCTACGCGATTGAGGAACGGGCGCAGTCGGAGAGATGGATGGCGGGACCGGAACTGGAGGCAAGGTAGTCTCAGAGAATTGCGGTTGTGTGGCAAGCATACTGGGCCATGGGTGTGAAGACATGGCCATAGGTAGCGATGCATATGGCGGTGGTATCGACATGCCGTAGGAAGGCTCCATCGTCATGACAGGCGATGTCCCATAGGCAAACCCGTGATAATCCGGCATTGGCGGTGACTGATGGGGAGAATGGAATGGGCCCATTTCCATCCAATTTGGATTTGCAAAGTCCGTATCCTGCGCATGGTGACTCTCCGTGTCCATGGCTGAAGGAATCTCCATGGGACGGTGGGGGATGAAGATTGGGAAGTATGAGCCCTATGCTTCCTGATTCTGCGGTAAGATTGTCTTGTCTGCAGTACAGACGCGGATGTCAACCAAGTGCGTCTGACCGCAAACAAACACAGAGGATGAGGTACTCGGTACTCGCAACGATCAAGGAAGATAAGAGACACCGAGCTAGACCATCAAAGAGGAAGGAAAAAAGGAACGAAAAGTCTAAATTCGACACGAGGAGAGATGATGCATATTCAACCCAGGAGCTTAAAAGGTCCGCACGCAATACCGCAACGCAAGGGCCCCGATGCCCAGTTCAAAACCAATTTTCCCTTGAGAGTTTGGTGTTTTGTTCAGAGCCCGTACCGGAGCAATCCCAATGCTAACGAGATATGTATATAAGAAACATGCAGGATTTGAGTTGGGAAGGACGGAGGGGCGGGTGGTGGGTGCGCTGCATGCGGGTAAGGCATGGACGGAGTTAAAAAAGGTCAGGGCAACAGGCACAGGGGACGATCAGGGAGCATCGGTGCTTGACTGAAGGGGCAAGGTCTTGAGAGAAAAGAAAAAAAATACTTGACACGAGAATCAGCAACGGATAAACGATAGCCAGCAAGGAGAAAAGAACCAGACACAGCACGGCCATTGGATGCATGGGGACGAGAAACCGGGGTGGGGGAACAGTGGTTGGTTGGAGATTGGAGATATTGGACCAGGGACTTTTGGCCAGCCGAAATACCAGCCCGTAAAGGCCCGTACGGCGTTGCGTCAGGATACTGTATCGAAACATGACGGGGGAAGGTGCTCGCTGCTCGTTTCCTGTGGCTAACGCGGTTAGGAATGGTAAGAGCGAGCTTGATGAAAGGTAAATATTTCCCCCAGATCTCGTCCTCTAGGAAGCGGCCAAGCACGTTACACCGAACAAGAAAAAAAAAAGAAAAGAAAAGAAAAGGAAAGGAAAAGGACCACAGATGAATGTCCACTGTCCAGAATTGGGTACCCGATCATTGTGGACCGGACAGCATCGCCCAAGAGCCAACCAGGGGAGGTTGGCAGTCGGAAATTCGCAAAGAGTTGACAAATTACTCCATGGCACTACCAGTCGATCCGAAGATAGATCCGTTCATCACAGGAAACCGATCCGCCGTCTTCAGCTCCCTTGTCTGCTGTAGGGAACTCAGAGTCTCAGACTGTGATGGCTATCCGGGATAGCAGATCGATAAACCGCTATTTATTTGGATGACCGTGCCCGAGCCTAGAGATCCGTGCTGTCTGACAGTCCATTACAATATAACGGAAGAAAGGACTGAGGTCCCCGGACGAAAGACTGACGCTGTAAATGAGTGGTCAACAAATGGCTGGGAGTGGAGCGCTGGAAAGAATGACTTCTCTTCAGGAGCGTGGGGATGATGAAGCCTCATTTCTCTGATTCGCCCCGGCGAGCAAATCGATGAGGGAGGATGTATCTTTTCTTTTTTTTCTAAGTTCTTATTATTGCCCAAAGAGAGAGAGAGAGTCAGGACGAGGAGTAACCAGATCTGCAGTTCTGCACAGTACTTTGGGTAATGCAAAAGGGGGAGAGGGAAAATGACAAGGCGAATAACAAGCAAGAAGGACGAGATTCTTTACCAGGTGGAATAATAATAATACATGGGGGGAACAAGGTTGGCAGACAAGATCCTATCACAGGAAGTAGAGGCAACATGTCGAGGGAGGGCTTAGTTTACCTAGTCTAGTATTTTGTTAGTCTGGAGCGAACGGTCCACGACTCCACTTGGCCCGCAGCGCCCCGGGGCCGGCAACCTAAGCAGTAAGCAATGTCCACTCCTGTCCACAGGTACCGTCAATCATTCCCCCAAGAGGATTTAGAGAATAAAGGACCAGATGATGACCGAGGGATCTAATCCGTAGTGTCCGTGAAGATCAGCTCATCCTTCGCTGATGGATCGAATCATCAGTCATCTCTGACGCAAGTTTACCTACCCTAGCTTCTATCGTTCCTGTTTCCCTTGGAATGATTGAGAAAGAGCAGTCTGTCAATGTGGTTGATTTGCGAATAGAAGTTCCGTTCCTTTCCGTACGATGGAAGGCACGGAGTACGGAGTAACTGTAGTTACTGTACATACAATTAGGTAGGAGTGGAGATTGACGGGAAACGTGATCTGATCTCTCCTTCTCCAATCATCAACCCACCCCGCTTGTTCGGATGACCAGGAGGACAAGAAAGAATTGGAAGGGGCCCGTAGGATGGAGTGATTCCCCTCCTTTTTCCCGCTGGTCTGTCGAACAAGGAATTATTAGAAAAAGATCGAAGCAGTTGGAGCCATCGATCAAAGCCCACCAACCAGTCCCATCAGGCCACAGACAATCGAAATGGATCTTGCCATCCCCAAAATACGCGTTGTTGCTGTTTCTCTCGCACTTAACTTTCTTCGACAGAAAAGCTATTTTTGACAGCGCCATTGCCAGTGGATTATTGGGTTGGGGAATATGGACCGTGACTCCTTTGTCAAAATTGTTGATCATTGCCGGTTGCGCTCTTCTCTTTTTTTGCTTTTCTCCTTTCTCACAGGTCCGTAATTTAGACCAGTCATTATCGCAATTGGGCATGCATGATGAGCTTCAACCTCTCCGAACGGCCATTAGCCAGAACGAGGCGGAGACGAAAGTCCACCTGAGCATCGTGCGACGTCAAGTCAAAATCCCGTCAGATACCAACCCGCGTCGCACTACCCTTTTGCAACCACCCTATGGCCAAAATCTGTCAGGTACGGCGTCAGCTGCAGGTGTACGACCGACGATGAGCAAGAACCCTTTCTGTTTTGGCGTCAACGGGGATCCTAATGAGGCATCGTATTGGCAGATTCGTGGAGGGTGATGAAAGAAAACGATTGATCGGGAAATAGTTAAATACTTGGAACGAAACTGGTTCGTCTTTCCGCCTCACGCCTCACTGTCGAGGATCTAGCGGCCACGGGAAAAGCAACCAGAGCTTCATCTGCCACAAGTTACAACAGATCATGGGCACCAGCCGCAGCGCCCACGGATGGTCGGGAATAAGATCTTAGTTTCTTGTGGTGTGGAGTTGACGGGGATGTGCACGGCGCACACACCCTGGGAAAAACCGCCCTCTGCCCGTGCGCTTCCTCTCCTCCATTGTTGAGTCAAGTTACCCAACCCGGAGACCTCAATGTCTTCATCCATGACTCCGGGCGAGTCGGTGCCACTTCCCCCCCTAAATGAAGGCATGGGTTTCATGACGACAACCCCATGAGAGAAAAAAGACTGCACACACCAACAATTCTTCTTGAAGAAGCGCTGATACTCTCGGCTGATAAGCGCCGTAAATTCGATGCGTACGGCCCACCTTTTCCAGAAAACGGCTCAATTGAGCGAAGCGACAAGCTGTACGGACTCCGGAGCATACACCAGACTTTCCACTGATTATGATTACGGAGTACTACCGTTGTAGTTTTTCCGTCATCGATCGATGTCGTGCTTCGGCGAAGGAGCATCTGCCATCAAGACCCTACTTTCAACTTTGGGCAACAGCTTAGGCCAGATCTTGAACTCACCTACTCTTACGCCGTCCAGCCAGCAACTTCGCAGCTTGTCTCTTGGGCAAATCGACGTCTATCGCAAGAATGAGTTTCTCCACCTCGGTCTCCGCAGTAATGATCCTGTCACGATTACTTACCGAACGGTCTTGCCTGATACGCCGTAGTTGATCAGATAAATCGACAACCTTGACCGCTTATTTGACTGCATTAATGACGGAGTAAAAAAAAAATTTACAAATTCCCCAATGCCTTCGTTATCTACAGCATGCAGAACAGTCGTTGCAAAAGAAAGCAATCAAGGAATGCTGGTCACTTCCTCCACGGCTATCGGCTGGAGGAAGAGGGGGGAAATAAGGCCTACGTGACTGGCGATTGACCTTCCCCCTGTCGATGACGAGGGTCGAGACCAGACCCATCATGGATCCCTCCGCCGCCTGCGCGTTTCCAAGAAGTCAACTCCGTACAACGCCCCTGACCCCAGTTACGCCATCGGCTTTCTTCGTCATTACACAAGAGGCTATCCTCGACAAGGGGGAACCGACTCGAGGCCCAAAAAGCAGAAAGGCAATCGAGAAAGAGACACCCGGATCTTCCCCTCTGTGCGAGACCGTGGCTGGAGCTTGCAGCCAATGCCATGCTGCATGCTCTGTACTTCCGGGGGAGCGCCAGAAGCGAAAGCCTAAGGCACCTTGGCATACGAACATTTACCCTACGGACTCATGGAGATCTCGCTGCCTTACTCCGTAACCTATTTTTTTCCCGCTGCTCTCTGTGGCTAAGAGCAGGAGCAAAAGGACGAAAAAAGGAAGAAGAAAAGAAAAAAGCAATAGACTCGACGAATCCGAGGCAGGCAAAAGTCTATGCCACCCACCCGACGCACGTAAGATTTACACAGCCGTTTGGACTGGATCTAGAACTTTTTTATTTTTTCTTTCTTTCCTATGCTAAACCAAAAAATCTTTGGAGAATATGATTCGTCAAATGATCAGGGACAATTCACACTGGTCGCTTTCGAGACAGCAGCGTGATGTACTGCTTGAACATAAACCTCTCTCTATCGGCCGACTCCAACTCCTTGCTTCCACATTGAAACGCTTCTAACCAAGATTCACTCGCTCCGGTCATCGGACCGTTCAATTCCCAAAAAGAAAGAAGAATTGGACAGCCGGACAAAGAGCAGTGCACACTTATTCAGTGATTTTGATATCCCAAACAAGTAACTAGGCGCCATGCGAATCCGGGCTGCAGCTTGCAGCATTGCTGCCCGTGCGCGAACCACCCCTCCCCATCAAACTTCATGTGGCGTCTCACGGAGATCTGTCACACACAAGAGCCGGGCCTGTACGACATCTACAGAATAGCGAGGGACGCGGGCACAGACCTTGGTCTATCGCTCGATGTGCGCCTCGCCACTGCCTTCTCCGCTCGACCCGCGAGTTTTGAGCATTGGTTTCTATTTGAAATCGTTTATCGCTTGATGATGGTCACTGTAATTTAACGGTCAGCATCGCAATTTTTTAAATGCTGTCGCAAAAGGGTGGACGGACCAATATCCTCATCTGCAAGCTCATGCGTGAGACCGACGCGCTGCGGCTGATGCTTCACCGAGCGACCATAGACGATGGCTTGCTTGAACTGATCCTTGATCGTTCTGTGGATGGCATTACACTGGTCGGGTGGTCAGCACTCTCTTCCAAGGACAAAACAGGGCCACCAAGGGGAGCCATACGAAGTCTTCGACTGTGCACGCATTGGATCTGAGCACGACAGGAGCCGTGTAATCAGGAGCCTTGCCCTTGGGTTTGGTGTAGATTCGCTTTAGGTTAAGCTTCTCCCACATCTGCTCCAGGAGCTCGTCGATATTCCAACCGTGTTCGGAACTGATGGGGACAGCGTTGGGAATCCGGTACAAAAGGTCCAACTCTTCGATCGTGATGGCGTCGATCTTGTTCAATGCGTAGATAACTGGAATGTAGCTTCGACTCTTTGCCTCAAGCACGTCAATGAGATCGTCGACAGTGGCGTCGCATCTGATAGAGATATCTGCAGAAGAGATCCTGTACTCGTTCATGACGGCTTTGATTTCCTGGAAACTACATCAGTGGCTGGCTCATCGCAGGAGGAGAAAACGAACACTCACGTCGTGGTCAATGTGCGTCAATGGAACGGTGCTGGTGATCGAAATACCGCCCTTATCCTTCTTCTTGAAAATAATGTTGGGCGGCTGCTTGTTGATTCTGATGCCGAAACCTTCCAATTCGTTTTCAATGACCTTCTTGTCGACCAAAGGCTTGTTCACATCGAGAACGATGAAAATGAGATGGCAGGTCTTCGCCACAGCAATGACCTGTCGACCACGACCTTTACCATCCTTGGCTCCTTGAATGATACCGGGAAGGTCGAGAATCTGGATCTTCGCACCGTTGTATATCACCTGTCCGGGCACGGTTGTCAAGGTTGTGAACTCATAGGCCGCCGCTGCAGAAATGGTCAGTACCCACTACCAGACATTCGATGAACCACACAAACCTTCGGAATGTTGGCCTGTTAATTTGCTCATCAAGGTACTCTTGCCGACGGAAGGGAAGCCAATGAAACCACTGTCCAAATGTCAATTAGCACTGCGTCATTTCCCGAGCATCGAGTTTCGAAGCGCACATACACACTAGCGACACCGGTACGGGCAACGTCGAAACCGGCTAGAAAAACCCCAATGATTAGTCGTTTGATGCAAAACCTGCTGCCATCAACGAACGGAAGAGCACTCACCACCACCGCCTCCACCGCCGCCAGATGGCGTCAAAAGCTCTCGTTTTAGCTTCGCGAGCTTAGCCTTCAACTGTCCTGCATTTGGCAATTAGCCGCCATCCCGAATATGTCCAGCAATATCGTTCGCGCGCATACCCAAGTGGAAGGCCGTTGCCTTGTTCTTCTGAGTCCGGGCCATCTGGAAGAATCGATCAGTTGGCGAGCTCCGGTGCTAAATTTCGTAGGACTGGACACAAACCTCGGCCTCGATCTCCTTGATCTATACGATGAATGACATGGTCAGTTATATTCACCCAAATACCGTTGCGAAAGAGGAGAAGCGATTGCGATGGGTTGCCCACCAACCTTGTCAATAGTGGTCGACATTTTGACGGTCTAGCACGAGTGCGACCTCTCGTGGTAGGCGTTTAGCGTGTTCAAATATATAAAATGAGGAGTAAGAAAAAAAAGAAAATAAGAGTAGCAGCAGACGTTCTTCGCTCGCTATAGTTGCGTAGCTCTTGAGGCTGAAAAGCTGCTCTGGCGACTGGTTTGCGGAGAACAATCTTTAAAAAATGTGGTTGCCACCACTTCGATTCGTGGACCGCCATGAGCCTCCCGTCTCATGGCGGGGTTTCTGCCTCAGGCATGAATCTGGCAGAAACGCCTTATCGCTTATCGTCGGGACGCGCGTGGCAAGGGGTCGGGCGTCAGTCGGGTCATGCTTCACCTAGATCATTCCATTGCTTCCAGTTACATCTTCCCTAAGAACAGTCGTGTCTGAATTGCATTTATTGTAGCTCATATCTCTTTGTGTCAACTCCCCGGTTGTTGGGGGAATAAAAGATTTGATTCTTTCAGCGGCCATATCTTATCTCTAAAGCACAAGCTAGTGTGCTTGTGCTGTCATCGCTAAGCCCAGAGCTCCGGTTTACGGTTGTTATCCGATACCTTCGAACCTCTCTCTCTTGAACCTACTACTTCGCTACTAGCAAGGGAAAAAAAAAAGAAGAACAGAAAAAAACAAAGATAACATTTCCTTTCCATTATTACCTATCTCCAAAACAAAATATGCCATACCTTAATAACGACTCGGATCCGTCGGTCGTCTCCCCCGACGCCTTCCACAAGCTTGTCGCGGACCTCAGTGCGGCCTTGGGTCCGAGCTCGGGCCTCGACTCGGACGATGTCGACCCCATGGATATCCAGCGCCTGATGGAGAAGTACATCTCCAACGCGGGGGAATGGTCCCAGTATGCCCTTGCAGATTCCAGCAGGACGTACACGAGGAACTTGGTCGACGAAGGCAATGGGAAAAGCAATCTTGTAAGTATTTTTATCTTTCATCGTCGGTCCGGTACCTTGCATGTCGTTATCGGATAAGCCGTGTTGTTTTTCTTTGGTGTTCGCTTTGACCGTTCCACCATGCATGAGGTCATCCACCCATTCTACACCAATGGAACCGAGCTAGGATAGGAAATGCCTCGCGTGCTAATCAGACCTATTTTAGCTTATCCTGGTATGGAGCCCCGGGAAAGGGAGCGCGATCCATGACCACGCCAATGCGCACTGTGTCATGAAGGTAGAGATGGATCAACCCAACATTTCATGCTTGTTATCTCCTTTCTAACGCAAAAGAAATACATAGATCCTGAAAGGTTCCCTCCAAGAAACGCTCTACACGTGGCCCGATCAAGAAAAGATCGAACACGGCCAAGTATCCCCGCCGCAGATCACCAAGCAGACGATCTACGGCGAGAACGAAGTGACTTACATGTCCGACAAGGTTTGCCACCCTGTAAATCCCAAGGCAGAAAAAGTAGCTTAGCAAAAACGGAAGAACTGACATGGCTCTCTCAGTTGGGTCTTCACAAGATCTCGAATCCTGACCCCAATAACCTGGCTGTCTCACTGCACCGTAAGCAAGTTCCATGCATACGCCATCCATTGGGAACCAATCTATACTGATACGATGCGCCCTTCTAGTCTACACGCCACCGAATGCCGCCAACTACGGCTTCAATCTGTTCGACGAGAAGACCGGAAAGGCAAAGCACATCAAGCAGTCCAACTTCTACTCTTGTCGAGGACAGCGAGTCTAGATGGGATTCTCGGCCTGGCCCCTAAGTCTTCAACAACTTGGTTATGTGACACTCTTCACTCACTTGGTTTCCTCTCCATAGCTAGTCCAGCGCGCTGGTGACTTCCTTGACTCGTGCCGGACTTGTGGCTATTGGGTTTCTCCTCTCGGTTTAGTTGCGATCGTTCTTTTTTTTATATATTTTTTCTCGGGCTTGCTCAGTATTAGACAGCATCCGATACCCTTAGCATTAATGAAGAATGAGATCAATGAATTAGAATGAATGCGCAAGGACAGTTGGCTATTCATGGTTGATCTTTTAATAGCCTAATCTCAGAAGCAGCACACTCAGAACCTTGGAAATTACATCCCAAGGAATGCCAAGTATTACAGCAGTTTTTTAGGAGGCCATAAGAAATGAGACCATGCGAATCATTCATTAGCAGTAAGAGCTCCCTGAAGCCCTCCGCGGATCAGGATGGAGGACGAATGCAAGGTAACAATTTTGTCTCAACAGATTAATTAGTCGCTCATAAATGCATGCTGAATTCAGAAAGCGGTAATCAGAGTCGTGGCATAATGTACATCTCATAACAACTAAGGTTCACGGCAGAATGAAAGGTTCGAAAATGCAAAGACAGAACGACAAGGGGCGCAGTGACAGCAAATGAGATTTCGAGCAGTATTTCGACTGCGCTAACCTTGAGCAGACTCTGCAAATGGTAGGGAAATGTCAAAAACAGATGAATGGAAGCAGTGACAATGCAGAAAAGAGTAACTGGAGGAAAGTAAGGATACGACAAGTAGCTTTCGATGAAGAAAAAAAAAAAAAAAGGGTACACAATCAGAGAATTGCTGAAACTGGGTCAATCGTTGAACAGAGAGGAAGGATAATGAGCCGCTGAGATTTCAAAGTAGATCCAGAAGACTCTGGAACACGACGAGGCTACTCATCTCGCTCATGCAAATCTGCGTTCTCCAAGAGCCCGGACTGCAGGCGTCGAAGCTCTTCGAGACGTGCCAAAGGATTCTGTAAATTTCCAGTATAAGTACGATGTTTGCAGGAGGTGCAAAAACACATCAACCGTGAGACCCACCCAGTCCTCCTGGCGCGGAACCCCTTCAGCAGCTGGCAGCTCCGTGGTTGGTTCTTCTTCCTGATTCCATACGGATGGCCTCCTAATGGGTGCAGGAGTCACCGGAAGACTAGGGCGTTCGACCTCACTGGGGAAATCAGTGAGTCGGACACTCGCATCTTGTCCCGATATCCCGCGAGCTGACGATCCAGTAGCGGTTGTGCCGGAGATAACCTGAGTCTTGCCTTTTCGAGACTGTTGAATTGACTGAATGTACTGTTGTATCTCGGGAACTTCGTCCCAAGCATTCATCCGGGAATATGTCTGCCATGAGTCTGTTGGTTCCTCAGATGTCCAGGAAGTCAGAGATCCTGCGGATCGCCCGGACTCTTCCTTACTGGATCCTTTCGACTGCTGCCTCGGGCTGGAGCCGGAGCTTTGCTCATGCTCTATGAAAACACGGGTAGGTTTGGGTGCACGAGATTCCCAAGGGAATAGCTGCGTAAGCTTCTGAGGTTCCGGTTTAGTGGTTGGAACTTGATAGTACATATCTCTGGGGGCCTCAGGATAAGATGGAGGTGGTTGAAAAAGTTGTGTATCCTCCGACATCGTGTAGGTCTGCTTTTGCAAAGCTATTCCTTCAGGCCGCGAATTCAGTGGTGGCGGCTCTCTGTGCGACATGTAAGCAAAACAGACGTCAATTGCTTAGAGCATACGACCTACCGAGACGCATCCCATTCCACCCTTGGCGCTTCGAAAGGTCGATTTTCGGGAGCCGGAGAACTTGGCTTTGGTGCAAGCTCTCTGGATTCAACTACTGGTTCTGACTGAGGAAGTTGTTCTTGCCATCTGTCATCTGAAGGATCCGGTAAAGTTGGCGGTATAGCAGCTGCTGGTTGCCAAGAATGTTGAGGCGGAGGATGAGAGGCCTGCGCCTGGTGGGAAGGAGCTGGTGAATATCTTGAGACATGCTCTTCTCCGCGAACATACTGAGGGACAGCACTGAATATCACCGGCACGTCCGTGTGCGCTTCTCGATGGTGTTGTTGTGAAGGTGGCTGTCCATGATCGACATGTTTAACCTGTGCCACCTGCTCTGCGGAATAAGCTGCAGAGCTATCAAAAGCTTCCGTCACATGCCAAGGCCCTTCGGAAGAGGCATCAACCCGCCGGGTTTCATCTGTGGGATAGACCGGTTGGGGCTCTGGCGGTGGCGCATGGGAAGCCTCCGATGCATGCTCCGAGTGGGAAAGCTGTGATAGTTGACTTTCCGGTGTCGCCACAGTGACTTGTGAATATCGAACATAGGAGTCGCTGGCTGGTGTAAGAGGCCTGGAAGGCTGGCGGCCAGAAACCTAGAACGGAATCAGCCTAGGCATGATGGTAAAGGAACTTCTGACTTACAGTCGTAACTGGAACGGGACGATAGTGCTTATCGTAAACAGACCACCACCTCCCCAACAGTTGATTGTATGGTGATTCAACAGGAAACACTTGCCTAGGTAAATTCCAGGGCTTCTGTGCGCCAATGAAGTGGATCATATTGATCGTACTCTGGAAATGCTTGTAGGCTGGAATATATTGGTAGTTGGCGCTTGGCGTGCAGTTGTAAGTAAAGCTCAGCCTATGCCAATTCCTGAAGTGCATATTCAGCAAACCCTGGTCGGCACCGTCGAAGCTGATGCCTCTCTCCGCCAATGCCTGAAGCGCATAATAATCTTGCAAATTCGGCCGCAGGACCATAACTCCACTGTTGAAACAATCCGGCCAGCCAACATCTGGAGCCGCAGCAAAATCTACCTCCAAGGCTAGGAGCTCATCAGGCGCTCTGAGAGCCACGACATCACAGTCAATGTATACTATACGTCGGAACTGCGTTTGACGCCAAAGCTCGATCTTTGTAAAGGTAGCTATCAGATCGGGTCGTTCCATGAGCCAAAGATTTGCCGGAGTGCTATTGGAGATTGGAAGAACCGGTATAACTTCGTCGTATATGGTCTTACAAGCTAGTCAGCAACCAGCAACAGCGAAGGCATTTCACGTCACTCAAAGGGAGCTATAGTACCTTCAACTCATCTATCGTCGCCGGCTGTAGTCTTTCGGGCGTAATCAATACAACCAGCTTAGCCTTGGTCCCATTGTCGCGTAGAGAATGGGCAAGGACCATGGCACCTAGATATTTGCTCATCAGAGATTATTATTTCAAGTCATAGAGAACTGCCATTGTTTACCAGGAAGGTAATAGTCGCTTAGCAAGAGCTGCAATCCTGTCAGCCCGAATCCTTTAATAGCCATAGCCCGAAAGAACAAGGCGAAGAATGGCACATACTGTACAGTAGACTGCACTGCCTTCAGTCGCCATCGCTGCAATTGCTTCCCTCGAGAAGCGTAGATTGGATTCGCTCGAGGGAAACGAACTGCAGTTGGGTTCTTGGTAGCTAACAAACTGGAAGACAGGAGAGGAGAAACAAAAGGAAAGCTTGAGGAACGATTGTAAAGAGGACGGGCCTTGTGGCCCCGATGGGGTGACGTTTTAGACCAGCCCCGCCTGCCGACATCAAGAAGAAGCTAGGACGCGGGGATTGAGCAGCTTTCACAGGAGCTGCATCGCGCCAAAAGCGGATTGTCAATACCACTTCGGATTTGTCTGATAAAGGAAAGAAATGTCACAGAAGAAAATAAAAGCGAACGACAGAGACGAGGGAGTATGTACAATGGGTAGACAGAAGGGCGACGAAGGTTGAGAGAGATGTTATTTGTTTAGCGGGAGAACAGGGAGGAAGTGGAGAGGGGGAGCTTCCTTGGATCGAGCTTAGCTTTGGTCTCCCCGCGGAACTATGAGCGAGAAACTTGGAAGGAAGTGGGATCCCTTGGCTTGTTAGTGGCCACGGTGATAGGCTGCCGATGCCTGTCATCCACCACAACACAACGCCTGGGCCTCCCGCGTTACCTTCAAGGCAAACATCGTCGAAAAAAGTTGGGACTGTTGGACTATCATGGTCTCTATTCTCACCTACCGATGCACGTAATATTCTCTTACCGTCTCCACCGGAAAATCAATAATCACTCTATTTCGACGATCTAGACCCGGCAACTCAACACGTTCAGGCCTTCGAAGACAAGAAAGACCTTTCCGGCTACTGTTGTTCATTCCGAACACCTCATCTCCTCGATGCCGTCAGCAATCTAAGACGATATCGCTATCGGAGAGACATAGCAGCTAAGCAGCTCAGTCGGTCCAAACCCTCCATTACTATTATTGTTCCGTTTCCGCTGTGCGACTGCCCATATAAACTTGCCGCACTCGCTGTCTGAGGTAAACAATGCAACCAACGAACGACCGCTGATGGACGAACGACCTGGCCGAGGTGGCTATGCACGATGTTTCTCGACGAAAGCAAACCTTCCATCCTGAATGAAGATATTGCTGAAGTATCTAGGGCATGGTGGTTCATCTCGACGAAATCCAAAAAGACATGGGATGAAAGAAAAAAGAGCACGAACCCAATGTCGACACCACCAGAACCTAAGGGCCAGGAGTGTAATCGTTGGAGAAGTCGTGTGGATCTGTGTATCCACTCCTTTCCAACCTTATCAAAAAACCGTTGTTAACCAAATCGACGACCCGCATGCGGGCCATATATTGTGATCCGCCCCCGGGCTGCTCGAACCAAGGCGCGATGGGGCCCATGGATACCTCGAACGGCTTAATCACCTGGTAAACGTGATAATTGCATGACACCCCATGCACGACTGGGTTGAGTGCACTCGGGGGTAACGAACGTTGAATAAACGGTGCGCCGAGCGGACTCAAGAAGAAGCCCATCTCTTCGCCGAACCGGTCGAGTTTTACCCCGACCGGAAGCATCACGGTGCTGACTATTGGCTTTCTGGCTACATCGAGCATAAACCCGTTATGCGGTGGGAAGATATACGAGCCATCCGGCTGCTTGGCCCACTTCTGGAGGAACTGGCGCGCGCTGAGTTTCCCGAAGCGCGCATACGTGGAAAGCTCGACATTCAACGGGAATTCTAAGTCAGGCAGCATAACGGGGCCGAGGCGAGGATCACCGCACATAAAGGCTGGGTCTCGGAAAACTATTTCTACACCGGGCTGGGGGCATGTCTCTGGCCGGTTGGTGTCTCCGTGCGCAGGCAGTCTTCCGGTGAGCCCGCCTCGGCGGGTTCGGAGTGTGATGATCATGGATGTGCGGACCGTACGGTCTGATGGTTCAGAGAGAGTTTGCTCCATTGGAGAAGGGCACTGAACAGTGCAACGTGAGAGGAGTTGATGGGATATGCATCGTGTTACGAGGTACGGTGCTCGGGCGCATGAAGATATTCATTATATCTTGACAACGAGACAATACGCCGAGAATATAATAATACGCTAGAACAGTGTGAAGTGAGAGTAGGTTAAGGGAAATAAGATGTGCATCACATCACAAGTCGTCGTGCTCAGTGGCATGGAGATATTAATCCCCTTTTAACAGCGCAACAATACGCCGAGAGCGCGAGTTGTTGATGGGCGGATGTCTATTATATACAGATAGAATTAAAATAGTATAGTTTCTTTCTCAATCATGCAGGCAGAGTAATATAAGAAGTAGGTTAATAAAAGTAGTATTTATAGTACTCTTTCAGGTATCTTTAGATGCAACCCTGATTAGTCTATATCACAGGAAATATCCAGAAGGGACATCTATCAACTCGGTGTTTTTATAGACCTTAAACCTGAGTACCAATATTTATTAAGTTATATATACTAGTAGGATCCTATAGAATAGTTTAATTACACTTTAGTAGTTGTTAACCGCTATAGTAAGCCTATTATATATAGAACTATTATACACAAGCAGGTCCTTATATAGCTAGAAGATGTCCAGGTCATGGAGTAGGCTCATTGCTCCTATACCACCATGCAATATAAGCGGTGATCTATTACATAAAGTTAATCTAGAAGCTGATTCGTACAAGGAATACAGAAATACCGGTTTATAAGATAGGTAAGATATGAACGCCTCGTCTTGGAAAATTGCTTCCCAGTATACACACATGCTTCACTGCACTAGATATACAAAAAATAGCCGAAGGTGTGACGGAAGGTAAAGCAAACGAGAGAAAAAAAAGAAAGGAACGACCCAGATAACCAAAACACTCTTTATCCATAACTAATATTGTAAAGAGAAAAAAGTTCATCAGTCGTGCATTTACTTCCGAACTGTGACCACGGCCTTGGGATAACACGCTTGCATGATAGCACCAAGATCCTCTCTCTCACCCTTGATAGCCCATTCCACGGCCTTTTCCAACGCCACGCTACTCTCACGCTCCATCGGTGTAAAATGACCGGATCTCGGAAGCATGACGACCTGGCTGTTGTGAACCAGGTAGTCCGAAATACCATCCAAGCACAAATGTGGCTCGAGGGCAGTGTCTTCCTTCCCCCAAATGATAGTAGAATTAGCCTTCAAAACCCCTTCGGGTCCATCATCGAACACGCCCGCTCCGGTACTCGTCCGCCGAAGTTCGTTTCCACGGCTGATACTGTGAAGGTTGGCGACAGTCTCGATGGATTTGCGCCAGGGTGAAGTGCTCGCGCCGTCTCGATAGTAGCTCGCCATATGTTCGAAATTGGCGTACACGCGTTCTTCCCTCACCGACGCCGGATACTCCTCGTCATCGGCCGTCTTAGTTTCAGCCTCCTGGAAAGAGGGGCCCAGCGAGCTTGCCATGCATTCTGCAGCGTCCTGGAGCGTAAATTCGGCATTCCCCACCGACATCTTGTGTATCGCTTTGAGGAATGAATAGTTGCCCCCGGTACCGAGATAACGAACGAGGATCATGGGAAGCTGCATGACAAAGACGTAGCCTGAAAGAACCAGTTGGTGAAGAATCGGCTTAAGGGTCGTGACAGCTTTGAAGAGCGTGGAGCGGGAGCGCAGCGGCGAGCGCAGCGATGTCTTCAGCATCTTTAAAGACGAAGACAGTAGTCGGCGGATATTTGATAATACCAAGCTCGGCTGTTTAGGATGCTGTCAGCTCGTTGAAAGCACAAATGGATAGGGCAAGGTCCGATGGCGCGAAATGCGTACCAATGGTGCATTTGTTAGGATAAATCGATCTGCAAGCTGGGGTGCTTCTGCAGCGAGTCGCATTGAGAGCAAGCAACCCCAATCATGCGCGACAATGATAGTTTTTCTTCGATTGTCTGTGTCGTCATCAATGCCATACTTCGCTCTGATCGCGATGATAAACTCCGTCAACGCCTCTAGCAGATTGGTCGCTGAATATCTCTCCATGCTATCGCTGCCACCATATCCAGGCAAGTCAATGGCCACAATGTGTGCAGAATCTCGGAGCGAAGGAGATTTCAAGACGTGGCGCCATAAAGCCCAGCTATCAGGAAACCCATGGATGAAGATAATCAGCGGCTTATCTGAACCGGTCGCTGTTGGGTTACTGGCAACATCGTTGCAGAGATAATGGAATTTGAAGCCGGAGCGAAGAGTTTGGAACCGATGCGACAGACCAAATGATTCTCTCGAAAGACTCCAGAGACGGTCTCGGGCTGTTCCAAACACAAGGAAGAGCTGGTTAGCAAAGCTTAGGCTCATCTATTCTATGAGCGGAAAGAGCGGCGGCGAGACAAGAGGCATATAATGACGGTCAGTCGCACCTAGCTGCAGCTCCAACTTCTCCTTCTCTGTGAGACGTTTAAAAAAAGTGCCTTTTGCAATCGCTATGGCGCCGTAAAGAAAGAGATTGTAGAGGCCATAGGTGAAGAACACGACAGATCTTAAAGCTCGAAACACCGAGGTCGCCATATTGAAAGAAAGACAAAAGGTCTTGTGATTCGTCTCGCTGACGTATGCACACAATGATTGATTGGACCCGAATCTGGGTTCCAGAAAGAAGAAAATCAAGTTCTTTGCGTCTGATGCATGAGTAATAATATACTTTCGCGGAAGAGATTGAGCTGATGGGGGGTTGAAGTGAGATTGTGGTTTCTTGGAGAGCTTTAAGGTGTGATGTATTAACTAGTAGGGCGGGAGCTGTCCGCCACGGGGTAATTCATTGTTCTGCAGCTGCCGGCCCCGCGTCATAGCTTAATTTTATCGGTCAGCTGTCCAGCTCCATGATTAAAGCAATAGCATGGGGGAAAGACTTTCATGGCTCCTCATAATTTTGCAATTAACTGTGTCAGAGTCGTAATTTTTTGATGGAAATATGGAGAGCAGCTTGTATCTATTTTTGAAACCACTATTTAATAGGTACACGGAATTAAGCTCAGCTCTAGGTGTCTCCACAGATAAGCTTCCCAGTGTTATACAACTTGTCAAGGTGACAGCTTTCCGGTGAAGCTAAAGCTACCTAAAAGCAAGAAATTCAGAGAACAATATGAGCAAATCCTGCGACATCTGTATGGTTTCCGACAGAGTCAAAAATGTCGGCTGTCTACCAGCCTCGAGAAAAGAAGATCATCTATAAGGAATGACCCACCAACAACGCCAGTGTCCTATGCACATGCAGCAACGTACTCAAGGATCGCTTCAACAATTGGCCAAGAATGAGGGTATTAACACAAACCAGGATGTATATGAATATAAAAGCCACGGAAAGCAAATGAAAAGGGCCATGATTTCGTGAAACCTTGAGTAATACCAGAAGTAACATCGCAAGAAAGGAGGATTGAAGGCTGGGAATATATACAGAGAAAAGAGTATCATATTTGATACTTTTGAATGAACCAAGTGCAAGTTAAAGGAAGAAGCCTAGCTTATCCCTGTTGTCGTCTACTAAACGTCCATACCTAGAATCAACGTTAGCGATATGCATCAAGACAGTCGAAAGAAAGGAGGTTTGCATACTCTAAGAGCAGTCTGAAAAACCAAACCTCAAGATCCTCGTTTCGTAAAACCTTCTGGGCCCAGCTCTGACCTTGTTCCGCTAACCGTGGAGCAGTAATTTTGCCTTCGTCTTCCGAGGCAAAGTAGCGGACGCTCTCGGCGTATTCATTGCCCTTCAGACTCAAGGGCACATAATGCACCCACGGTTTCAGCCACTCGTCGTGCCACTCGCGGAAGATAGCTGCCTTGTAGACCAAGCTGTTGCTGAGCAAGAAGGCATAATAACGGCCACTGAAGGCATTCCCGTCGATGTCCACCAAGTACTTGTACGCCCAAGCATCCTGCTGACCTGCAGGCTTTACGACCTCGAAGAATTCTTGCTGGGCGGCACAGTCGTCGGGATCACATTGCCCGATGAACGTGAACTTGACGTCAAACAATTCTCTGTAATACTCATGGGCCACCTCTCTTGGTACCCAGTAACCATCGTCATTCTTCGCAAGGATCTTGGCAGGTTCCAAGGAGTTAATCTTTTTCACAAACAACTGTCGATGCTGGCGACGCCAGCCACCGGCTCGCGAGAAACCACCGGTCGTCGAGCCTCGCCAGTACATCTTATCTCCTTTGGCATCCCAGGGTATATCCTTCTGCGACTCATAGGGCACCTTATCAGCCCAATACCAAGGACTGGGATAAAGAATGTCCTGAAAACTAGAGATCTTGCTTTGCGAGAAAACAGGGAAAAGATCGTGGACGATGTCGAATGCATTCGGTCGGTCGAAGAACCCGTACGTATATCTAAGCGAAGGCGAGAGACAGATATCAGAATGTGCGGTTGTGTTGTAAATGAAACCCAGTTCTCCGGAAGCGTAGGCGTCGACTTGGTCAGGGGTGCCCTCGTCAAGCGAGCGGGCAGGACTATCCACCGGGCACGAGATCCGAGAGTTGGTCCATGTCGGCTGGTGCGCAAATCGGTTGAATCGAGTCGTACGCACTTCCATAATGCGATCGCCTCTGTTCATGTCGAACGGTCGGCTTGACCAGGCGTTCATCGGGGATCGGTTCTTGTAAGCATCGGGGATAGCGTGATCCTTCGCAATACTGACCATCCGCTGAAGATCCTCGCTCGGCACAACCACTCGAGGCTCGTCATGCGTGTTAAAAACCAGGTCCATGTCCGGAAGATATTTGACGAAATCTTTCATCATGCCGACAGTGGCCTCTCGCTGCCACTTCCGTCCATCACCTCCACCTTCTACCAGGGAAACTTTGCCGTCCCTAATCAGAAGCCCGATCACAGCATTATCAAAACCGAGAGCCTCACGAGCTCGCTCCCGGATAATTCTCGGTTCGAGAGCCCAGAATGGCAATAGAGAATCGTAGATCATGTCGTACTCGTCAATCAACTGAACGCCTTTCTCCTGGGCAAATTCGAACCATTTATCGAAACGCGGCGGAGGGTGCATTTTGTAGCGACGATGATACTCCTTCACAGCTTCTGCCAAAGTCTTCGATTGGCCCGACCTCATCTTGTCGAATTGCCGTTCTGCATCCAGAATGAGTTTGGCAATCGGATGCGTCTTCTCCGGTGCGTGTGAGATCTCATGGCTCTCGAGGTGATCGAAAGGTGTCGGCGGAGGAATATTGAGGGGTCTATCGGAGATATTCGAGCCTTTGAGAAGGACAATGGAGAGACATGCTAGGATGGCTATCACTAGCAGAAGCACAAGTCGTTGGAGCCGCATCCTGCCATCAGGTGTCTACATAAGAAACGAGCGACAGCATAGAAGCGAACATGAACAGACTTCAGAGGTTGAGGATCATAGATTTGATTTGAGTGAATAATGTGGAACAACCCTCTCAAGTAAAAAAAAAAAAAAAAAAAAAGAATGACGATATGAGGAGAGGAGAGGGGAGAGGAGAGGGGAAAGAGGTTCAGTTCAACTCTCGCACTCTCAGGGACCAACTCCGAAGCTTCTTCTGGAGCGGCGAGACTCCACGTGTGGACGGCCGCTCTCGCTCGGTCCGCCAAGAAGGATTTAGTGCGGGCGCTTGAAGAAGGGCAATTGGGCAGGCGACCTACCTAGACTCGTCGGACCAAATTTAAAAAAAACAAGTAAGCACTTTCTTCCTATTGTTATTCCATTGACAGCTGTGAACTTTGTGAAGTGTTCTATTCAAAGACTAATTATTATTTGACTCTTTCGCAATCATGACCTGTCTACTCCGTATTTCTTCCGTGGGATTTTCTTCCGTCCCCAGTGGCCGTGGGAACCATCAATTGAAAAGAAACGAATTTCCCTTCGCATTACGCCAGTCCTTCCGATTAGTTAGGGGTAAATTGGCAGTCATTCTTCTGGAATTGGAAGAGGGAATGGCCTTGGCAGTGGCGACGAGTGCGTCAAAGAGCCGTGGACGCCAGCGGCCACGCACACCCATCAAATAGTAGGGGCGGGGCCCCCTTTTAGCTAAGGAATTATGGACCTGATATCGATTCCGCACGGGAATTCGTCAACAATGATAACGTTAACAAACCCTATTCTTAGAGACACATTGTATAAATATCTACGGAGCATGGAATATGGATATTCTATCTACGCTGCCAACCTGGTAAACCCCATATTTCTGTATCAATTCATTATTGCTTTGTGAAGAAGCAACATGCCACATTCACTGTAAAGCTCCCCAATGCCTCGAGAACAAACACCTGCGCATGGCTCACATGGAAATGTGCAGCAGCACACATCGCCGCGACCAGCAATACATGGAGGATATAGAAGATCTGTCTCCGTGTCTTGATGGAATTCGTCCATAGCCGAAGGCCCCGTTTCTGCGACATCGGTCGCGCAAGGAAAAGGATGAAGACGGCGGCACTCAGTGCCGCAATACCCCATTGAACATCGGAGTCACGGATCCGTTTTGCAAGCAAAGAGCCAAAGTCCGGGTGGCTGGATTGCGCGAAAAAGAGAAAGTACAATATAGCATGGCCAAGGAGCAGAGGCGAAAGTACTAGGCGACCAAGCAGCCGATGGTAGGGCGTCAATGCGGGTTGCGGGACGGATGTCAGAATCGACAAAGCAGATGGTGAGATCGGCCTCGAGGTGACGATGTATGAGGCCGGTGACATCAACACTTGAAAGGGTAGCTGTGACAATGCAACATGTCCCAGTGCCTTGGTGAGATGGAGATAATCTGCAGAGAGAAACGCTTAGCTTGATGTTTTGCTGAAGATGTCAGTCTTCGACATGTTATCAACTGTTGTTCATGAATCGACTTCGTGGCAGTAGTTCTTCTTGCAATTTCTGTCCAAGAGACGAGGTGCCGATCTTGACCTTGCAAGCGAATCTTTCTATTACGATGGACAGACCGATCCACGTACCATCTTCAGTGTTCCAAACCGTGAGTATTAACAGCCAAGCAAGCCAAGTGAAAGTAAGAAGATATTGTTTTCGTGTTTCTGTCCAGCCTTGAAAAGGAGGTGAGTCGTACCATGACCTCTGCTTTGGTCGTGTGGACTTCTTATTCGGGCCATCGCCGGAAGTTGTTACTTTGGTGGAGTTCTGATAAAATCGGATACAGATGATGATAACCAGCGCAGAGCATTGCGCATAGTATCCACGAAGATCCAGTGTCTCGCGGCGGTGTTGTTTTTGTTCTTCCGAGAGCGAAACAAAATGATAAGGCCATGATAATGACATCCTCCCCACGGCAAGACACAGTCAAACCACCCAGTCAAGAAGATGAGAGAAAGAAATGGTCGAGATGATCAGATTGGGTCGGTCCTTGGCTTTATCAATGAGTGACGATTCGTTTCAATATAGACCACGTCTCCAGAAGGTGACAACTGTTATCACTGGATATCCGAACGAACCAAGTAAGGGGGTCTGGGTGGAGGCGATAAAGACACAGTCGAGGTTGCATGTATCGACGAAGAAATGTCAATATGAAAGAGAAAGGGAACCACAGTCAAGCTGTTAACTCCGATTTAGTTATTCCGTCAATCCGCCCGGAAATTGTCGTTTGTCGTCAAATGGAGAGCTGACCAAGGTCGGACCAATCGTCGCTAAGCATTACCAATTAGTATCGACTCTGACCATCTGAATAGCTATCACATGTACGAATCGTAGTCCCTTGCCATAATGCGCAACCAGTTACTGTTACTGACAATTACGATACACAACTGGTCTAATTACTTCCCAGGATTATTAACTCCGGATCCAGACTCTACATTCAGAAATGCCATGAAACATTGCATCCCTGTCAAATGCTGACTAGTTCTCTAAACTGACAAAATGCACCAGCTCCAAATCTGCGTGGGAGCCGTATTATTCTTAGCCATCCACACCGAAGAGGCCCTTCCCGTATACGCTTGAGGTGCGAACCTCCCAGAGACGGCCAGTTTGAGTAGCCTATGGCGAGGTCTGCATGACCTCCTCGTGGCCGCCTGCGGCAGTCGTAGCAAAGTATCGAACATCAACATCGTCATCTTCCTGCAACTTCTCCAAGCTTGGCAGGATTCTCTGTTGGATAAGGTCCTGGGCCTTGGGGCAGGGTGTTCCACTTTCGCCTGATTTCTCCGCATCTGCAATTGTTCCTTCGGCGGGGAGGCGTCGCAAAGTATCAATAAGTACAGCGTAAGATTTTGCGACGTTAAAACGGATATTAGGGATTTCATCTGCAACGAGTCTGTCCAATATGGGAATGATCGAGTTTTCGATAATATCCAGTGTGACAACAGGAGCGAGAGTCTAAGAAAAAGGTCAGTTGCAACACTACTAGCAGGCTACTGGTTCACTTACTGAGATGGCAAAACATGTTGTCATTCTATAGAGGTAGTTGGGGTGCTGTCCCATGGCCATAACCTTGGGGATTATAGACCCCTTGGCCCAGTCCACACCGAACACCTCTGTGAGCTTTTTCAGGTTTTGAGTTGCTGCCTCTCGGATAGAGAATACAGTGTCGCCGAGCCATCCCATGCAGAGATCGCTGAGCTGTTCATCGAAGAACTTGACTCCCAATTGACTTGCGAGCAGAGGGATGTATTCGATGATGGCTAGACGAACGCGCCATTGCTTGTCTTCAGCCAGTTGCACGATCGCCGGAAGTAGCGACTGAGAAAGGAGTTCAATGCCAATGACTACGTGTGTTAGTCGGAAAGATCTCTCTCCAAAGAGGGTTGTCCTTCTTACCCTTGTTGACGAGTTCCAGCTTCGAGATAATGTGCAGGCGAACGTCGGGAAATTCGTCTTTAAGCATCTGTAGGAACATTGGCAGAAGATGCGCGATAGTCCTTTACATAATGAGCAGTTTGGATGACAATTCGGAGCCTCATTGACTTCACTCACTCTTCCTTTCCAAGGATCGGAGCAAGTCCGCTAATTTGAGTGCCCAAAGCCGCGCGGACATGCTGAGATGGGTCTGAGACAAGATCCTCTACACTAGTCATGATTTCGTTGAGCAAGGTTTCGCGGTCAATCAAATTGCAGAAGCCTGGCCAGAATTCAGTCGATGCGCTTGTAATCAATGTGAGAAGAAAAAAGATACCTGGAATCTGGCCAGCAATGGCAGTGCGAACTTCAGCTTCGGTATCTTTCAAAAGCTTAACAAATGCAGGCACCATGTCGCGAGTGACAACTTCTTCGTGCACAGCTTTAGCAATCTACCACGCCGTTAGTTTTATTCAAGCATCAGGAGAGTAGGGAAAGCAATCCACCTTTTCAAATCTGTCAGCAACCATATATCTAACTCTCCAGCTTTTATCCTCAAACAGATTCCGCAGAGACGTCAACAAGACACCATGGCTTGGCTGTTGCTCCTTGGGGATCTCCTCCGCAATCGAGATAAGGATATCAACAGTAAGCAAGCGGACGCTATCCTGGTCATCGCCAGCGAGGTATTGGAAGAGAGGAATCATTTCCTCAATAACTACTGAGGTATCCGTCTCCTTGACAAACTTGGCAAGGTTGTTTGCTGCCTGTCTCCTGACCATCGGTGTGTCGTCATGTACCAGCCCTCCAAAATGTTGTCTGAGGCTTTGCTGCAGCGGCTGAGGAGCTTTCTTGTATGGGGCGCTGTAAAGGCCAGTAGCGGACACCTTCGAGGTGAACCAGTCCGCTCTCGAAAGGCGCAGAACCATGGGAATGAAAAACTCCTCGATTTGCTTTTCACACAGCTGCTCGCAGATTTTGTTGAGAGACTCAACAGCCTAGTAACCTATCAGTATGACATTGAGCGACAATGGCTCTCTAGGTCTCACCTTCTCCCGAACCAATGGCTCTTCAATGGCCGCCAGATTCTCAAGAGGAGAAAGCAGCACATGCCCAAACTCGGGACCGCCAACATATTCTGTGAAGTTTCCCAGCTCTTCACTTAGTGCGGTCAGAATTTCGTCTTCGTCTTCGACGGAATCTGGTGGAATACGTGTTAGACGAATGTTGTGACTTTAAGCACTTGTGTTTAGGACTAACCGTCAAGGAACGGGATGAGCTCGTCGCGAGTTCTCTCCGGCCCTAAGGCCAAGGCGATGGTTGAGAGGCGGTGAATGGCATTGAGGCGGAGGAGAACATCATCGTGCTGGAAAAGTCTCAGGTTAGAGTCATTGACGCTTCCTTCGGAGCGAATCTCGAAATCACGGACACCACCATACCTTCAACTCATCAATGAGAACAGCGATAGGGTAGAGCTCATCGTTTTCACCCTGACCCTCCATCGCGGATATCTATTTGCGCTACCGGATTCGAAAAGCGATCAAAGAGACGTGGATTTGCTAGATCCAAGTCCTCAAGAAGGATTGATATCAGGCTGTGGCTCGACCTGATACCAAGTGAAGTGCGAAGACGGAGGATTTTGACCAATGTAGAAATGAGGGGCCTTCATGCACGGGGTATCAACTTAGGCACCTGGCGAAGTTCTTATTAGTGATTGTGTATTGGTCGTTGGGGCAAAGTGGGTGGCAGTATGGGAAGGATAACGGTCAGAGGGACCCTGGCGCGAGGTTTCGTGGGGTTTGGGCCGCCGCAGGATGGACACCGAGCAGCATTACCTCGACAATTGGTTTGGGACTCAGAAGAGCTGGAGTCCGGCGTCACGAAAGGAGAATGATCGTTGATTTTCAGTACTTTGAGGAGATGACAAGGGATTAGTTGGTGGTAACGAATGGGTAAATATGACTTATGTACCTAAGACAGTGCTGAGTTCCAAGTTGGGGGAGAGCTTCGTTGTGATCCTAGACTTTCGAACTGGGAACGCGACCTGTGGCTTGTGAGGGGGGAGTTTAGCTGGTTTGCTTTGGAAAGAGAGAGGGGATGTGGCGGTGCGGCCTCTTTCCAGCACCGCCTTACAAGGGTCAAGCCCCAAACTTAGATAATAATTCAATCCGTGCCACCGACTTTATGACTGATTGAATCTACTAGGATTCTGCGGACCGCCCTACGCTGGTTTCTGCTTTGAAGCTCAGTATATTGACTGCCTGCTATCTAGTCAGTGCTTGAGTTTGATTGATGCTCCGAAGTTAATGATCTAACAGCTCCTCGCAGTTTTGAGTCGCATCGGAAACCCCTCATCATGCCCACCATCTCGGTCGACAAGGCCGCGCTCTTCAAGGAGCTGGGGCGAGAGTATGCGCACCTGCTTCTGCATAATCATAAGTTTTTAACTAATCTGATTTCTCGTGACTTAGGTATACCACTGAGGAGTTCGATGAGCTGTGTTTTGAATTCGGTATGTCGGGGGTTCTACTAAATTGGCGGGGCTTCTAAGCTGACTCTTACAAACAGGCATTGAGCTCGATGAAGACGTACTGCCCCCTTTAACCTTCCATCAACGTTGATTTAGTCACTAAACTTGCGCAGACGACAAACTCGGATCGGCCGATCGTGGATGGAAAGCAGGAGCCACCTCAGCTCAAGATCGAAATCCCGGCGAACCGGTATGAGCCCCGCAATACCAAGGTCTAGACAAACAACATGTGTTAAGTGCTTTGCAGATATGATATGCTGTGCTTCGAAGGAATTGCCCTTATGCTCAACATCTTCCTGGGCCGCAAGCCGTTCCCTAACTACCGATTGGTCGAGCCTGCGAACGGGGAGCTTCAGACGATAACTGTTAAGGAGGATGTGAGTGCGATTGGAAACTTCATATATTTTCGGGGGCTGAACGACTGTCATAGACCACAAAAATCAGACCCTACGTGTCGGCAGCAATTTTGCGAAATGTCAAGTTCGATCAAGCGCGCTATGACTCCTTCATCGCGCTACAAGACAAGCTGCACCAGAATCTTGCAAGACAGAGGACGCTTGTGTCCATTGGAACTCACGACTTGGACACCATCAAGGGACCCTTCACCTACGAAGCTCTACCGCCGAAGGATATCCGCTTCGTACCTTTGAACCAGACTAAAGAAATGAACGGAGAGGAATTGATGACTTTCTATGAGGTATGGCTGTTCTCGTATGGTTTCAGTTCCAAGACTATATACTCATCTCCTTGATAGAAAGACAAGCATTTGGGAAAATACCTTCACATTATTCGGGACTCTCCAGTCTACCCTGTGATCTACGACTCGAACAGAGTCGTCTGCTCTTTACCTCCAATCATCAACGGTGATCACTCTAAGATCACCCTTGATACCAAGAACGTCCTGATTGAAATTACTGCTCTTGACAAGACCAAGCTTGAGATTGTGAACAAGATCATGGTCACCATGTTCGCTCAATATACCTCCGAACCGTTCACGTAAGTGTGTGCAGGGTCCTCGTGTTTACAGAGTTGCTGACTCCTGCTATGATAGTGTCGAGCCCGTCAAGATTGTCTCCGAGCACAACGGTGAGACACGAGTCGTTCCTGACCTCTCTCCCCGCACTACTCAGGCCGAGGTTTCATACATCAACCAGTGCTGCGGCTTGAATTTGTCCGCTGCAGAGATCTGCACCCTTCTGAAGAAGATGTCGTACACCGCAAGGCCTTCCACCAACTCCCCGAATTTGATTGATGTGGATGTCCCACCCACCCGCGCAGACGTTCTTCACCAAGCAGACATTATGGAAGATGTTGCCATTGCCTATGGTTTCAACTCTCTTCCAAGATCATTCCCCAGCAAATCCGGCACCATCGCCCAGCCTCTGCCAGTCAATAAGCTCTCCGATATCGTTAGAATGGAGGCTGCCATGGCCGGCTGGTCGGAGGTGTTGCCTTTGATCCTGTGTTCGCATGACGAGAACTTCGCCTGGCTCAACCGCAAGGATGACGGCAACACTGCCGTCAAGCTGGCCAACCCCAAGACTACGGAGTTCCAGGTGGTTCGCACGAGCCTGCTACCTGGTCTCTTGAAGACCATCAGGGAGAACAAGCATCATAGCGTCCCCATCAAAATCTTCGAGGTCAGTGACGTGGCGTTCAAAGATGTATCACTGGAGCGCAAGAGCCGCAACGAGAGACACTTTGCAGCTGCATGGTATGGAAGGACCAGCGGGTTCGAGGTTGTTCACGGACTCCTTGATCGTGTGATGGCCATGCTCAAGACTGCCTTCATCACTGGCGAGGAAGGCCTCCAGAACGCTGCAGTCGGCGACGCCCAGTACTGGATTGAGGAGCTTGATGGTAAGTTTCACCGATTTTCTAATTGCGTAATATCAGGTTTGCTAACACGACTGGATATAGACCCAACTTACTTCCCTGGACACGCAGCTTCGATCCACGTCCGCATAGCCGGAAACGAGCAGGTCATCGGTGCATTCGGTATTTTGCATCCTACCGTGTTGGAGAAGTACGAAATGAAGTACCCCGTCAGCACACTGGAAATCAACATCGAGGCGTTCCTGTGAGTAGCATTTGAAAACATTGCAGACTTGGCGTGACATGAATCGTCATGTTTAGTAGTCGGGGGTTATGGATATCCTACAGATAGATGACGATACGACTGGGGTCTATGGAGCTTTAGATAAAAATAAAATGATGAATTTATATTGTTAAGTTGACGCAATGATCAAATTAAGTAGATCTAGGCTAGTGTGGAGGGTTATGGGGACAAGTGGGGATACATCCACTACTAACTTGGCTGGAATCTCGATCTCGTTCTGGCTTCTTCTTACCATGGCCAACCTACGGGTACGCAAATATGACTACTGTATATTTTAAGAATCGTGAAAATTTTTTTGTTCTGAATGACCAGATGTTTCTGTTCTTTTTGGCATCCCACCTGTCACTCCTTTTTGTTCATCCTCCAAATCGGTCACTCCTCAACATTAAGCCGTTCTTCATTCGTTCGTTTCAGACATCACTCGCCTAGTTTTCACACTAGGAGTTTAGAGAACAGAGCAGTTAGGAGGGTGCTCCCGCAGCGACCCATAAGCCTTGTTGTCGTTGGTAGTTGGGAGAAAAGGTAGAAGTTCATGTTGTAGTTTATTGCGTGAGGTAGAAAATAGGTAGGACGACAGGAACGAAGAAAAAAGAGCAGGACCTAAGAAAAGGAAACAAGATCACTCCTGGGCGTAGGCCTCAGCACCGGCACCCTCCTGGGCCTCGGCGGCCTGCTGCTCAGCAAGGCGCTGCTGCTCAGCAGCCTGCTGGGCGGCGAGGGCCTTGGCGCCGTAGTCCTGGCTCATGGGCTGGAGGACGGGCTGCTCCTCCTTGGGCTCAATGATGGTGACGGAGTCAGGGAGGGTCTTCTGGGGGCCGGACTTGCCCTCGGGGTCGGAACCGCGCATGATCTTGACCTTGATACCAAGGACACCCTGGCGGAGGAGGACGTGGCGGGTAGCGCTGTCAATGAATTCCTTGGCGGGTTGACCGGAGTGGATCATGAAACCGTCCTATACAAAGCAAATCCCGTCGTTAGTTGCAATATTCATGACGGACTAATCCCAGTTCTCCCAAAACAAGGAATTCTCGGTTGACATCTTCCAATTCCCATGACAGTTCCATGTCCGATGTAACCGACGAATCCTTCGCTTTCCCCCATGGATAGACGTACAGTGAACTTCATGGACTTAGCACGAGCAGCCCTCAACTTTCCGGAAACGACAACCTCGCAACCCTTGGCACCGCTCTCCATGATGAATCTCAAGACACCGTAGCAGGCTCTGCGGACGGCAAGACCGTTAAGGAGCTTGTAGCGAAGCGACTCGCACTGAGCGACGGCGGAGAGACCGCGGTTCTGGACCTTGGCGGCATAGAGGGAAACGGAGTTCTCGGGGAACTTGAAGCGCTTCTGGATGAGGGAGGTGAGCTCGCGGATGCGGCGACCCTGCTCACCAAGAACCTCCTGAGTGTGGGTGGCACGGATGACTGCGAGAGAACACCCGTTAGCATCGAAACTCCATCCTCTCAAATCTGCATCTCGCGCCAATTTGCATATTCCCCCAATCCAAATCCCTTCGTTTTCCCCAAGCTTTATTGGCCAAATTCATCCTCAAAACATCTCACAAAACATTTCAATCAAAAAGGAGGTGTTCGGTTTGACGTACTGATGTCGGTGACGGTGGGAGTGACACGGACTTCAACGCCAGAGTAACCCTCCTCAGCCAGCTCGCGCTGGAAGAACTCGTTCAACTCGGCATAGAAGACACCGTCGGCGACGAACTTGCGGCGCTTCGAAATAGCTCCCTGGACAGCAGCCATGATTGCGTTTCCGTTGGGTTAATTGGGTTGTCGAAGAAACGGCCGAGGACGCGATAATAGCGGAGCACCGGTGTTGGAAAGTCGTTCGAGGTCGAAATGGTCGGCAGCCCTCTGAAGTTTTAAGATATTTTGCGTTAGTGGGGGGCTTGCTCGGAGTGTAGGGCTTGACGTTCCATTTCGGGTAAGCCCAACCCTAGATTACTTAGCCCAATATGGCGTAGCGCGTACACTGCCTCCAACATATCATTTTCGAGAATCCCAGCTCCACCACGCCTTACCTGTTCTGGCCATGGTCTTGGCCATGGATAGAGGTGATAACATCGATAAGATACTTTACTTTGCTTCGACGGCATAGTTCCCTATGTCATAGCGATAACCTGATGCTTCAAGACTCCATATCATTGGAGAACACAATAGAATGAATCGAGAGGGGGACAGACGCATGACTGATGCATCATCGAGGAGGGATATATCTACTCTCATCAAGACAAAAAAAAGCGTGTAAAACTATGATCAAAAACGGCAAGACAACCGTCACAGACACGCATGATGCTCTAAACCCTGCTCCAAAACAGACGCCTTGCATTTTACCAGATTTACATCGAATGTCGGATCGAAGAATAAAATCCAATCTTCTTTTTGTTTGGCTTTCACTGCATTTCAACCTCCATCTCGTTCATTTTCCCTGACCCTTGGCTGTTCTCCTTGTTCTTGGGGAAAGCCAAGTTCGAGATCCCTGCACTCACGGCAGCCATTCCAGCTGAAGCAGCATTGGGTATCGATTTACCAGATGTTCCGTTGCCAACAGAGTGATTGGCCGTCTCAATTCCGGTGACGACAGGTGTCTTCCTAGCGTTCGGGCTCTCGCGGCCAGCAGCGATGCTAGGGCTGAAGCTGCGTGGACCATTCATCTCAGCATCAGTTCGACCGAATGCCTCGCTCCACCATCTAACTTCACTGGTACGTGGAAAGATGAGACGTTCTCTCCCTCGTTTATTATCATCAATTAGAGGTTCGTATTTGGGGTTGAGGAACTGCTCTCGTCGGACCAGGAAATAGTCCCAAACGCTTCGGGTGCGTTCTTTCGCATTTGTTTCGACACGCTCTTTCTCGCTGTTGTACAGGAATGTGCCGTATTGGCACGAGTAGAGGTGATAAAGGAGTCGTCTCAAAAATCGTTCGTTGAACTCAAATCGCGTCGGGTATTGATACAATAGCTGGTACGTGGCGTCGAGGAATTGATGGAAAACAGGACTTGTCTCCTTGACCTTCGTTATTTCCTTTTCAGACACAGCTTTTTTAGGCGTTGAACTGGGTTTCCTAGTACCCGGGTTATCGGAGTCGCAGCTTTGCATTTCTCCCTCAGAGTCAGGGAGAGAATCGCGGCTGGCGTTGTCTCTATTGAAGAAGCCTTTAGCACTCAGGAAGGCGTTTTCAATGGCCTTTCCTGCACCGCCGGACTCTCGGTTCGAGTCCCCTCCAATTCGTTCGTTTTCAATTTGGAACCATTTCTCGCTGTTCAAGTGGCCAGATCTATGGCGGAACATGTGTCCAAAAGATAGCCAATCTTTCTCGACCAAAACCATGAAACCTTCCAAAGTTCGATAGTAGGGGTCCAGGCATATCTGACTTAAAGCACTCAGTTGGCTCGTACGGTCCCATCCATCGGAACAATGAATTAAGACATGGGAATGCTGAAGGCCAACTTGACGAGCAATCAAACCAGCACCTTCTAGGATGCCAGAGATATGTTTCAACCACCCACTCTTTGCAAGCAGATCTCTGTTTGGTCCTAAAGGAGTGACGTCCGAGTCCTTCAGCGCATCGATCACCTTATTCAACGAGTCCCGCATCACGTGGATATTGTCGATTCCAAGGTATGCCTTGGTGGCGAATTTGTAGTTGTCCATGTTCTCGGAACCAAGACCGACAGCTTGCATGGCAAATGCATTCACCGTAGGCCGCGCATCCACGATTAAGTTATGCTGCTGAGCACCGTAGATCTGCGGCTTTTCCTCTGCATCTTCGCGGTACAAGGCGAGCATCTCATCCTCCAATTCCTCGGCATTCGTCAAATCAGGCTCCGCTTGGCTGGATGATGGTTCACTCTGGCTAGAATTCGAAGATTCATGTTCAAGTTGCAAAGGAGCGACATTAGCCAATGGCCTCTCAGAACGCGATGTTGAAAATATGGCGGCCAACAACTTCTCATCTTGAATGCTCCGATTCTGACGGACTCCTACGAGAGGCTGAGAGCTTCTCGTGATTGAGCAGTTGTTGATCGGGTGGAGATAGGTGAGAACGGGTACTCTTGCCCGCGATCGGTATCGTCCAGCGTAGTTCAGTGTGTTGTCCGAAATAGCAGAAGGCACTGGTAGGAGGGCAGGATAAGTGGGAGAAAACTAGAGGTTTCGGTCAGCTGTAGATCTTCTAACTATGCAGAAAGATGATAGATTTACTCCGTAATCCAAGTTGATATGTGATATACGCCAACCATGGCCGTCTCCCTCCACTCCCTGCCGAGCCCATTCTTTGCGAGCGTTGTATAATTCCCAGCCATTGAATTCCCGCTCTAGAGGTGGAGGCTGATAGGAAAAAGCATAAAGCTTTTCAATGCGCCCAATCCTGCACGTCCACTGCTTTATGCTGTCGAACACATCACGAGCCTTGTGCTCATTCGTGAAATAGAAGCACACGAAGGTAAAGTCACGGCACCGAAGACGGATCGATGACGGCTGACGGGAAACAGCAGGGACAGGTCGAAGGGTACAAAATGAGATGATCGGATAAGTGATCCAGAGCTCCCGTGGTCTGATCACGGCACCTTGGGCTTGTTCCTCTTCAGTAGCTGGAGGTATGTGCGAGAAGATGAGATGGTGAGGGGTGAGATGAAGAGTGCCGACAACCTGTTCACCACGTCGCGCCAAGGTCACGTTCTCGACCTAAAATACCAGAAAAAGTACGTGGTTAGAAAGGCTGTACATTATTATCTGTTTGTGGATTCTGTAAAAAGACTGCGTGCGAACCTTAGCGATCCGTGTCCTATCCATGCCTACTGTGTCCGCATAACCTTCATGATGAGCTGTCGGGAAGAAAACTGGGCGTAACGCAGCACAGGGAGTGTATTGATGATCGCGATCGCAATCAGCGCGTGTTGAGAGTAGAAAGAAGGAATAACACTTTTAGATCAAGGACATAAATTTCGCGATAAAAGCTCGACGCCAAGTCTGGAGTGAATTGAGTCGACTATTGGGAGCAGGTCAGAGGCGGGAGCCCCTCGCTACGTCAGATGCCCGATCGGGTCTTTCTGGGGCACGACACCGGGGCTGGGCTGACTTTGGGACCCGATCACTTTTTCATCTCATTCACCATTGTGCTTGAAACATTCTAATTTCACATTTCTCATGAATGTCATTGTTATCCTATCACAGACATCTTCAAATCTTCGTCTGATTTTGTCTTGCATCGTATATCCCTATCTATCCTGTGACAATTAATACATATATACCATTGATCGATATATATCTCTCTCTTATCTTTACCAATCACAATCCATCCATATTTTCATGACATTTGCAATTTTCCAGCATTTGTAGCTCTATCAGTCAAAAGCCTTCTAGATTGTATATTGCGATTTCTACCAGTCTACTGATTTACCCTCTCGAGCTTCTGATCCCAGGACTATAACAGGTGATCAATCTATCAGCAGCCCGCATTCTCAATATGGCAGAACCGATGGGCCCACCTAAGCCCACAGTCCAAGATATGATTCGGTATCGTTATCAACATGGAACGAATCTCGGTTCAGTCTTTGTTCTTGAACGATGGCTCAGGAACAGTATGTATGAGCATGATACTCAAGGGTCTAGCGAGCTGGAATCTGTAAAACGGTCTGTGCCCCGCAAGATCAAATACGGGCTGATGACTGCTTAGTTTCTACTGACATTTCATACAAAGATCTCTGGATGTCTCCGGACTAGAAGAAACTCGAGCCAACTGGGAAACGCACTGGCTCACTGCCTTGACCGACGAAGATCTCACATGGCTCAAGAACGTTGCTCGATGCAATTCCATACGGCTGCCGATAGGCTTCTTCACACTGGGTCCGACGTTCTGCTTTGGGACCAGTTTCGAGGGTGAGCCTTCTCAGGTGTATCTCCATGCTTGGAGCATTGCCAAACATATGATCGAGAACTGCTACCAACATGGCATCGGCGTGTTGATCGACTTTCATGCCCTTCCGGGAGGCGCAAATCACGATAGCCACAGTGGAACAGACAGTGGAAAGGCAGAGCTCTGGGGAAATATCTATAATCGAGCGTTGGCTAGGGACTGCGTCGCTTTTGTTGTACAGGAAGTCACATATCATGCCATGGCTGGCGTGATTGGAGTGCAAATATGCAACGAGGCAATGTGGGATGCCCCAGGGATGTACGAATGGTACGACGAGGTTTTGGAAATCACAAGCGCCGTGGATCCTTCTCTACCCATTTACATCAGTGATGGCTGGAATCTTTCCAAAGCTTTGGGCTATGCCATGTCCAAGAACAGGATACCGGCTCCTATCGCAACCAGTCCCGTCGTCGTGGATACCCACAAGTACTATACCTTTACAGAGTCGGACAGATCTATGAGTCCAGATGCTATCATTTCCCGAGTACCTGGAGAGCTTGCTGAGCTTAACGGCTGCCAAGGCGATGTCCTTGGGCAAAAAGGTGCCGTGTCAATCTATATCGGCGAGTACAGCTGTGCCATGGACACGCAGACCTGGAGCCGTGTTGAACCCTCGGAACGGCCCCGGCTGACGAAAGTGTTCGGCCAAGAACAGAGCAAGACGTGGACATCAAAAGCGTCCGGGTCGGCTTTTTGGACATTCAAGATGGACTGGATGGATGGCGGCGATTGGGGGTTCAAAGAACAGGTTGACGCCGGTGCCATTCAAAGGCCAAATTGGCTCACGATCCCCCAAGAGCAAGTACGACTGAAAGTCGAAGAAGCAGAAAGCCAACGTTTTCACTTGCTAGACAAAGCCTTGTCGCAGCACGAAAGCTACTGGAGCTCAACTGCTCCAGGTGTCCAATTCGAGCACCACCGGTACGCTTATGGGTGGGAGATCGGCTTCAGTGACGCAATGACCTTTTTTGGTGCTATGGCTCACGGTATATTGCCCAGTCAGGGGAATGGAGGGGACAAAATCGGCGCAGTTGAACTATGGACTAGGAGGCGAATCCTGGAGACGAACCAATTCGGGCAAGAGTTTGGCTGGGAATGGGAACATGGTTTCAGAAAAGGAATTCACGACTTTTATGCCCTTGTTGGTATCTGAGCAAGCATGTGATTTCCGCAGGTTGGTTCGGAATGGATGCGTTTGAAGCCTTTCCTTCGACGGCAATTCGGAGTACGACTAACAGCTTGATGTTTGAATTAATCATATAATAGGAGTCATTTAAAACATTTGGCAATATATAAACTTGTATATGTACAAAAATGCAAAGTCAGCCTTTTTTTTTTGCGTTGCATGAGCCCTGCCGTGACACCGTCAAATGAATAGTCCGAATCAACGCAACCAGAAGATTAAAAGAAGATATAATACATGGAGTTTGAAAAGGAAGTTATGTTCGAAGTCCGTATCTATTCGCGTAGCCGTGCCCTGTCCACTTCGAAGGCCAACTTGCAAGCGGTATTATAGAATGAGTTGAACTCGCGTTGAAGCGTGCCAGAGGTTGAATCTCTCTCGGATCCAGACGCCGACGCGCCTGCAGATTCCCCTGTTTGGCCGGTGCTGCTTCTCGTGACATTCATGTCAAGTACAAGGTCTGTCGTGCGATACGGGAGGAAGGGTCCGCTTTCGTAGAAGCTGTAATTGAGGCGTTCGCCATGGAAGTCATAGTGATGGACACGAGATCCCAGAATATCATTCAATGGCGGGAAGACATACTCGCCAACGACAATCTCATCTGCGGAACGGACTCTGTGTAACAACTTCCTGGGAATTGAGATCTGACAGAATACAGGTAGCGGCTGCTGGGCCACACCTAACACATGCGCAGGGAAAACTTCCTGCAGCATACTGCTGATACTTGCCAGCAAAGGCGCAGCATCTTGAGGGACCGAGGGACTGTCGTCAGGACCGGCCAATAGATCACGATGGAGACTCCGGGTGAAGCGAAGATCTAGGCCATTCTCTGGAAGCAGATAATCAACACTGTTCTCATCCAAGATTGCCCTCACGCTGCGTAAGGAGAAATCAGCGGTGGTGCCGGAAAGGGGGTCCGTTCGTTTCATTGCAATCTCCAACTCCAAAGGTGGTAACTTGGGATTGGTAGCGGATGGAATCAACCGAATACGATGAGACTGCAGATTGTCCTTAGACGGGAAGGGTGTCAATAAGCGTAGGAATGATGTGGTTCCAGGGATATCAGTCGTGAATGTTCGTGGAAGAGATGACTCTCCCAGCTGAGATGCACTGACGGTGTTCCCTTCTTCGACCAACAAGTCATGAGAGAAAAGACACCTTCCAATTGCAGCTGTAATGGTTTCACCAGTCTCAGTTCCTAGAGATCCACGTCGAAGCAATTTCAGAAGCTCGTCAGAAAGACCTGGTTGGTGCTTGTCAAAGAATGGTGTGCGCAATCCATCAACGGCGGTGATCCGAGCTGATGGCATAGCCCATCGAAACCATGGTCTATTCCGTTCCAACCACGACACATTGTTTTCAGGATTCACATTGTAAACAATTGCTTTCTCGGAAGAAGGTAGATAAGTGCAGAATGGCGTGTAGCTAGCTGTCTTGTTGTTGTAGATAGCGAGGTCCAGCGTTCTGCGCGCATAATCGGCGTGTTGCTTGTTTTCAGCAAGATAGTATATCTTGCTCACGCCGGAGCGAGGTTTCTGCTGAACTGCCACACGATAGGTCTTACTGATCCAGTCCATGAACTCCGCGGTAAAAATACGACCTTTGCCGTCCTTTGCACCATTCCCATAGGACGCGACATCTTCCTCCTGTATCCTGGCGGCGGCATCATGAACAATCTCGCTAATAGACTCACACACATGCTGTGACCCTGTAACTCTAACGAGTTCCAGAGAACGATCAATATCAATGGAAGCTTCGTGCAAATTGGCAAGGTCTTCCAACGAGAAATTCTCGGAGTTGGTGAGCAACGTTATCACATGAGACGGGAGACGAATATCAAGCTGTCCGACCTCGTCTATAACCCCAAGCTGCCAGCAGTCTCGGAGAATCCTTTCAGCAAGCAAATGTTTCCTCCTAAGATCTCGCGCCGCCGCAATCCTATTGGTCACACGTTGCTGCGCCGCCGGATCGGTTTCTAGGTAGATGGATGTGCCAGGTTTCCATGCTGTAGTACTGACTCGTCGTTGGGATGGCTCTCGGTCAGCTGCGAGTGAGTTGGCTTGGGCAAATTCATGGATGTAATCCGATAATTGTTGGAACGTAAAGGACGATTGAATTTTCGACCGGATATCCTCCCAATCCGCAAGGCTTAACTTGTCCTCTGGCCGACGACCCAGGCGGAACTTTTCAATTGTTTCATTGGGCGCGATATGATTTATTGAAGTCGCTTCCTCCTCTAATTCACGCAGCATGAAAGGTAGTGTACGTTCTTTGGCATTTTCTCCGGAACCTTCTTCGGCATCTTTCGGCGCATTTTCGCGCTTCAAACGGCGACGTCTTTTCCGATTCGGCACGACAACGATCTCTCCTGGTTTCCCTAAAGCATTCACATCAAGTAAGACCTTTTTGCCTTTGCGGTTCTCGCGAATATTTGGGCGGAATCGAGGGCTCTCGCGAATATTGGGGCGGAATCGACGGGGAGCGGTCTGTGAATCTTCGATGCCGCCGCCATCGCTGGTGCTGTGGAATCGAGCGAAGGCATCGAGCTGGCGATAGGTCAACCATAACGACCTCTCTCTAGATTTGGGTATTGATTGGCAGCTTAGGAGCCCTGCTGCGCTCCTCGAAAATCGTGAGAGCATATGGAAAGAAGTTAGAAGCAGGCTGACCGGACTTCAAAGATTATCCGGCAGATTGCATAATTTGGAGCCGGGCAGCTCGGACTAGAAGATCACGCACTAATCCCGGATAGGAAATATTGATTCCTGGGGGCCTGAGGTTTTCCATTGCTTCACAACATGAAGACAAAAATGAGGGAATACGCTCTGACAGTCTTATTTATTTATTGATAGTTCCACCAATGTTTAATTAATTAATTAATCCACGTAACAAATTATTGTACCATGCACAATGCTGGCTCATGAGCAAGTTAGGTATCTCACAAAACACATACAAGCTTTACACACGACCTTGAGGATATCATCATCAAATTACAAAATCAGTGTCGAAGGGTATACAGATTGGGTTACTCCTTCGTAGAGATTTCCCAGCTTTTCAAATCCTCCCGAACGTCGAACTCAGACACTTCGTGACTCGGACTCCGGCTCTTCCAAACCTTACCCTTCTCGCTGTCATACAATTGCTGCTCAAGACTTCCACTTTTACGAACATGACCAGTCGTAGGGCCCAGATATAGCGCTTTGCCCTCATTGCGAAAATGGTTGCTTGACGAGCTCTTCGGTCGCCTCTCAAAGTTTGGGGACAACCTGTTCCCCGACGCGGGTTGTCCTCTATCTGCATCGTTGGTCGATAAACGACCTTCGTCGTCATGACCCCCTTGTCTTCCGGAGCGAGTACCGTCGGTCCCCTTGGCCCATCCTGGACCTCCGGCAAATAGATCTTCGATCAATTTATCGGCAGGTAGTTCGCCCACTCGGGAGTTCCAGGACGCTGCCAGTGTGCGACGATACATGTCCTGCATGTCGGCTACTTCTCGGCTTTTAGTGTTGATCGATGGCAGTCGGCCAAGGTCATCAGCTTCCGCCTGTTCCGAAGACACAACGCCTGCAATTCCTCCAAAGACCATAGCGGATTTCAAAGGTGGCCTGTAGGTCATCAGAACATGAGGACCAAGTAACTTTCGCAGGCGGACATACGTGATAAAATTCCTTTCTCCTTCCACCTGACGCATGGCTATTCCGATCTTGAGGGTGCTATTGATCTTGCTATCCTGCATCAGATATCTTCTGACGACACCCTCATCCTCATCGCTTTTGTCCACATATTCGGCGAGATTGAGCCTGATTCGGCCTAGCAGGTTCTTGTCACCCCGACCCCCGGACCCGAACTCCTGAATAACTTCAAAATGGATATCACAGTCTTGAAGCGTTTGATTTCTGTCGATCGTAAGTCTGATCAGTAAAGCTTTCTCGTAGTTCCAGAAAGCCCTGTGCTCTAGGATAACGGCCTTGTCCGTGTGTCCATGATGTTCTGCCGCACTAGACGAAGGCAAGTTCCACTTGACAAATGCAGTGCCGCTAACCAGTGGTATGTTGTTGAGGTCGATGATCTGAAAAATCATGTATGAGCCAGGCCTGATCTATCTTTGATGACGTTTGGATTTAGATACAAATACTGACCCTCAGAATTAGCTCGAACCTGGGCTGAGATGAAGATTCAGTGTTTTGAACATCTCTGGAAGCATTCAACTTACTCTCCTATTCTTCGGAACTGAAGGCACCCATTGTTAGCATCCTATCAGTATAAGCGCAGCATCCAGAAGGTGTCACTGGTGTTTTGTGAAAGTCATGTCTGTGGACAAGAGGCAAAACCTACCGAAGGCCTGCATTTTGAACGAGATCTAATTTTCAAAACAATCAAGACATTCCGTCTTACATCTCATCAAGCTTCAGCCGCCAAATCTCGCAGATTCACCCAACGATTGAGGGGAAGTGCAAGTCGCCTTCTCCGCATTGTACACGACGTCAAGGCGGTGAGAGCTGACATCCGGCAGAAATGTACCGCCCGCGGAACGGCGATCAAGTCGAGAACAATAGGAGAGTAACTTAGAAATCTATCTCACCTTCAATTCCCCAACGTGCTGTGCATACATCTTCCAACCTTTAACCTGGAGACTGTACCTCTTCGCGCGAAACCAAACTATCGGCTTTTGCTCACGCCTTGCTATTGCGATCAAGATGGTCCAGCCTCCACTCTCTCCTCCGTCCGAACCGAGTTCTTCCCCATCTTCAAATCCAGTTCCGCTGAACTCCTCCAGCCGCACGACTCCAATTCATCCCCTCGTACCCGAAGTTCGAGTTCCTGGAGAGCCTTTGCCGCCGTATAAGTACCATCCAGTTACCTGCGCTCCCATCGACCTGGATGATGTACGACCTCAGCTTGAGCAGCTGCGACAGGAATTCTCATCTCCCGAGGCCGCACTCAAAGCGCAGGAACAGGCCGCGAGAGAAGTGAAGCAAAAGATCGAAGACGTTGAGAAGAAGCGGGATGAAATTCAAAGAGCGATGGACAAAAAGACAATAGAAAGAAACACCGAATTGAAGGTTCTATCGAAGTATCAAGAAGTGAAAGCGTCCGATATTCCTTCCTGAAAACACCGACCGCCAATCGAACTAGCACTGAGGCTGTGCGTTAATATAATGCACGAGTCTTCCTGATTTGTCTCGGTCGAAAACACATTGGTACAACAATACGAGCACATGAGACTCGGCACCTTTGTGCTGAGTCGGACCACGCGCCAAAGTCTCGGCCTAAACGAGGTCTTCGACGACTATGAGCCGCATCCGGGGACAAGGCCAATTGAAAAAGGAACCACATGCTGTCAGAATATCCTTGCTGGCTCCTTCTAACTACGCTTCTAGGCGGTGCACCAATAATGGCATGATAAGAAGGTCCTGGATAAGAAAACGAAATTTTGTGGAAGATCTAGCCGAATGGTCCAGCTGATGATCAACTATGGGAACATTTGCTGGGGGCAGGGCAGAGTCCATGCTCTACAGAAACATTTCTCGACTAAGCGCTCCCGCGCCAACGAATAGACCTACAATTGCTCCTGACGAGGAAGCCAGCGACAATCGGACGGTTGAACCAGATTCAACTTCGCAGAAACCCAGCCGAAAAAGAAGTGCGTGTCTAATGGCATGATCTTGCATCCTCTTTCAATTGTTGACAAGATTGAATTACATTCATGGATCGACTGAATCACTGTAGATACGCATTGAATTTCATTGTTCACTGTCATTTCAAAGAAATTGCGGGATTAATTATCATATTAAGCGACATAGTCATCGACCATCAATCATACGTCTTCATAGCCGTGTCTCTTACAAGGAGCCCAAAATCTGAGTCAAAACAGGGAGCAACTATTCCAATGTCAGCATACGGTGCGATTCTCAATCAGAGATTTGTCACGCATTACTTACCTCGGAAGCATCTTCCACCAAAATGGACGTCTCATTGACAAACTTCGGCGTGAGCAACTTGTTGGCGTTGGCCAAGATACTGCCGACTTCCAGAAGGATGTCGGGCGTGATGACCGGCGAGACATCACCGATCAAATCACTGGTTTCGTTGACGAACTTGGGTGTCAACAAGGTCGTTGCGTTGCCCACCAGGTAGGTCACGTTTCCGAGAACCTCAGGGGTCAACACTGGGGAGACATTGTCGATCAAGCTCTGTGTCTCCTTAACGAACTTGGAGGTCAACAGAGAATTAGCGTTCGTCAGGAGGCCGCCAACTTCGGCGAGCAGTTCTGGTGTAATGACTGGGGAGACGTCGTAGATCAATCCCTGTGTTTCATTGACGAACTTAGGCGTCAAGAGTGCGTTAGCGTTAGCCAACAGGCTGCCAACTTCTCCGAGGACTTCGGGAGTCAACACTGGCGAGATGCCGCCAACCAGTCCTTGGGTTTCCTTAACGAAGTCTTCGGTCAGCAACGAATGCGCGTTGGTCAACAACTCTCCGACCTCCTTGAGCACATCTGGTGTCAGCACCGGTGCAACGGCTCCGATAAGACCTTGTGTCTCCTTGACGAAGTCATCGGTCAAGAGGTCATTGGCGTTGTCGAGCAGGCCTGAGATCTTCGCGAACAATCCAGGCGAGAGCAATGGGCCAACTGCACTAATCAATCCTTGAGTGTCGTTGACGAAGTCTGGCGTCAAGAGATCGTTGGCGTTGTTTAATAGACTGCCAACCTCACCCAAAAGAGCCGGAGTAATCACTGGGGCGACCGCGCCGATCAATCCTTGAGTCTGCTTGACAAAGTCGCTTGTCAACAGGGTGTTGGCGTTGTTCAACACATTGTTGACCTCCTTGACGAACTCGGTTGTCAAGAGGTCTCCGGCGGAGGTCAAGAGGCCTGCAACATTCTTGAGCACCTCGGGAGTGAGCACAGGAGCCACGGTACTGATCAATCCCTGGACCTGCTTCACGAAGTCTGCGGTCAACAAGGTGTTGGCCTTGTCCAACGTGTTGCCGACTTCCTTGACAAACTCTGGAGTCAATAGGTCATTGGCGTTGGTGAGCAGGTTCGAAACCTGCTTGAACAGCTCAGGCGTAAGCAATGGGCCCACGGCACTAATGAGCTCTTGGGTTTCGTGCACGAAGTCTGGTGTCAACAAGGCGTTGGCGTTGTCCAAGAGACCAGTCACTTCCTTGGTGAGCTCGGGTGTCAGGAGGTTGAAGGCCGTATCGATCAAAGACTTGGTCTGGTTGGTCGTCTTGTCGTCGAACAGGTATGCAAAGTGGCGGAAGAAAGATTCGATGTTCGACAACAAGTCCGGAGCCAACAGTCCCTTGACGCCACCGAGGAAAGTGGCCAGATCTCCGAGTGAGCCAAGCGCGGTTCCTGAGAGCGGGTTTCCTGGGATTCCCGACGAAGAGTCCTCTGATTCCGTCGGTCTCGGGGAAGAAGTCTGCGTCTCGGTCACCGTCTTGTAGTCATCAGCCACCTGTGAAACCGTGGCACTGGTCGACTGAGCATTGGGATCCGCAGTCTGTCCTCCTCCAAGTACGTTAGAGATGATGTTCGGCTGTTCGGCGGAACTGGTATCAGTCGTCTGCGCGGGAGGAGCAGCGGCCGCTTGTGTCGTGCTTGGCTCTGCTGCAGCAGGGTCCGCTGCAGGAGTGTCCGGCTGAACAGCAGCAGTGTTCGCCGTTGGGACATTTGGTTGAGCAGCAACAGTGTTTGCTGCAGGAGGGTTGTTGGACGGTGCCACAGCAGTCTGCTCTGACGGAGCACCCCCCTGTGATGAAGCATCTTCGGCTGGCGGCAAGATCTGGGCAGGAGTGGCCAGCGAAGAGCTGGCCAGCAAAAGAGCTGAGAGAACAGTTGAGATACGCATCTTGGAACGATGCTCTTCACAGGGGACTACCGGAGCTAGCGTCTGAGGAGCAAATGCCCCAGCTTTCGGAGACGGTATGGGGTCCTTTTTAAATCCGTCGAACGTCCAAGGGCTTTCTCCAGGTCCATCTGTGTTGGCACTTAACTAGTTCTTGCTTGCATCCTCGACCGAGGACCACATGCGAACTAGGCCGTGTTTCTTTTATTGCTGATGTCAGTGGCATAGAGTTTCAATCGGGGGAGTTCCCCGTTTCGTTTCGTTCCGTTCTGACTATCAGCTTGAGGCACCTTTCTTCGCGCATGGCATGGTAGTAAGTTTGCCGTGGAGCCGGTCAGCCAAGCACTGATACTGCGGGGAAACGAATGAGAGGGATGGGAAATTGCGATGTGCATTAGCATCTTTGCTTGGTCCAAGTATCCACGATAGTGCAACTGCTCGGTGCTGCTTGTGTACCTCGGCGATCAGCATGGGAAACGACGTTTCTGAGGATAGTGAGGGTTTTGCTCATAATCGTGATGCTTTGAAGCTATGACTGGATACTTCCATGGACTCGCCGATCTGCGTCCAAGCAGCGGTATTGATTGGTGGTATGGGCCTTGGACTTGAACACATTTGGCCTTAGATCCTCTTTAGGGCGAACAAGCACGCGGCATGTTGCTGAAGCACAGCATCCTACCAGGGCGGTGGCGGTGTGGTAGCAGTCTAGTCCTGACTCCGCAGTCCGTATGCGGGGGACGGGATTACCCACCGGCCCATGGGGGGGCAGAGGGAAGTTAACTTGCTTGAATTGCTTCCCCCAACCTGTGGGGTCGAAAGCCTATGTCCAGTTTTCCAACTCTCGGCCATCTCTGTTCGTCGTACGGAGTAAGGTACAGAGTATATCCTGTACCTGCTCGGAGGTTTTTTTATTCTCGGTAACATGTGAAAGCTTTTCTCATCTCGAACTTCCAAATTGACCAACCCAATGTCTCCCATTCTTTTGCCTTCCTCCGCGCTAGGACCTGGAACTAGTTCACTGATTGACATTATCCATCAAGCGGGGGTTTTCACACTGTTCTGTCCGCTGGCTCCACGAGAGTAAAATCTTTTTTCTTTCTTTCTTTAGTTCGATATCCACATCCTAGTTAGTAGTGTTATACGGGGTACTCCACACATCGTGTGTACAACACGATATTTCTCTCCCATCATGGTCTGAACCCCATCGCCATCCCGTCCCAACCGTTTGGAAAAGCCCTCATTTGCCTGAACACGAATTCAGCTTTGATTTCACGAAGAAATACCATAGAAAGACTTGCTGATAGCCATGATAACTCCGTCACGTTATCCCGTTCCGTAGCATTGTAGTTGTACCCTTGCCAAAGTCAATGGACGACGAGCCAATCTACAGAGTCCTTTTCATCTCCCTGCCCAAGCTAGGTACCTAATCCATCTCAACAGCCCCAGAACTCAATTGCTGGAAGAGCTCCCCTCCTGCTCTCGCAGTCACTCTCGGCTCGCCATATCATATCACAGCCACGGATTGATTGACATCGCAGACGATTCCAACGGAGGGAAATTGGCTGATACTTGAGTCTTTTCGGCAACGCGATATTTCCTTCGTCTGAGGCTTGGCATCCTGGACCCAATTTTGTGTCCGTACGGGGATTCGGTGGTGTTGGGTAACTGGGTTGGGTTGGGGAAGACGCTCGGATCATAAGGAGCGGGGGATGTCGCGGGAACTTGGGTGTTGCTCGGTTAGGAATCTAAGATGCGGGCCTAAAGGCTTAATGCCTTAACCCCTGGGGGCAGCCCTGGAGGGCCTCGGCCCCCCTTGTCCCCAGGGTCACTTGACCCTTTAGCTCAAGCTCAGGTCCCTCCGTTAGCGTGCACCTCACTTTTTCCTTGCATCGTTTTCTTGGGACTACGCATGAATCATGTCCCATGTTTGTCGACAGTTGTCGATGCAGCAGATGCATGTTTCCATGGATGCGAAAGCGACTCAACGGTGGATATTTCAGTATGTTCTAATCTGATCGCACCGAGAACATGTGATCCTGAGAGGCGATATTGCTTGAAATCAATCCCCTTGGGAGTGAGTGATACGTACTACCCAATATGACAGCTCATCTAATTTGTTTGGACTGCCAGGTGGGTGACCTTGACATTTCCTTGACCAGTGCTACTATGGAGTAATAGTATTTTATGATTTCCCGGCGCCCTGCTTGCGATTTTCTCTTCGTGGGTCAAACATTGCTTCTGCCCTCTGTGACTTATGCTGACAGTAGGTTCAATTATGAGGACAGACCATTATATGCGCACGGATCTCAGCATAATAACTTAACCGGGAGAGTCGCATTTTCTCGATTCTGTTATCCGCCCATATATACTATATACGACAGCCATGGCGAGCTCCCATGGATCAGGCACCAGTCGCTACCTGGGAGAAGACTTTGAACTCTACTAGCCGGACCTTCAGCTGCTCCTGTGATATGAAGACTAATCGAATTTGACTCGTCCTGGCCGTCTCCCACCACGCCCAGGTGATGCCATTCGCGACGGGAGTGGCGTATTTTGCATTCGCAACGTCCTCCCAAGAACCCGTGTGTTGACCTGAATCCTGTAGCCTTCGGGAGCGCCGTCGCCCAGGGCGCTATTTGCGAAAGAAGGCAATTTCCATGCTGGCGTTCTGCGTCTCTGGGCCGAAATCGACCTGGTACCACAAATTCGCTTCCATTGCCCGCAGGGGTATCCCATCCGTTCGCGATGTCGGCCTCAGGGGAAAACGTGATGCGTTCGTCGATTGCGTCTTGCACGCCATCAGCATCCGCGCCTGTTACCGACACGCTCTCTTGCGGTCATTGGCACTCGGGGGTTCTCCTTTCATAGCGATACTGGCGCATGCAATACTCATGGCTGGACTTGTTGGTGCGCAGACCGTGTGGGCCGGCGAGCTTGTCGCTTTCCAAGACATGGCTTTATGCCTGGGCGTAGGTCGCATTGTCATCTGGGAGATTATGCGTCCAGGGGACGTGGCCGACCAACTCGCTCCCACGGATGAAGTCCCAGTACATGACGCTCTCGTTGTCGACCTCGAAGCGCTCGATGGAGTGCTTGAAGTTGAGGTGCTATTCCACAGCGAGTTTTGCATGTTCTGCTTGATGGCGACCGCTTGCTCCTGATACAAGTCTGCAAGGCGTTGGTCGCCCCCGACGAGCCACCAGATTGGCGATCGGACTGATTACTGTGGATTATGGGACGGGAAGGATCCACCACCGGAAAAGCCAGCATCGATGCTCGCGATGCTGAAAGTGGCACGACCCAATATCAGTCCTTAAAGGTGCCATACCCGCCTTACGACAGCGAATCGTTCCAGCCCTCGAACACGCCCTGCATGGCTGCCAGAAACAATGTAGCGTAGTTCGCAATACCCTGTCAGTCTGCCAGCTCACGTCATTGAGGAATTCGATCAGATAAAGCCATTAGCACCGAGATCTCGTCGACGGGCGCGAAAGATCTGCCAAAGGTAGTCGTACAGGTCGGCGATGTCGACTCGAAGAATGGAATGTGATCAAATGACCAGGGCGAGTCGTTGCCACAATACTGCTCGGCCAGAGTGACGGCGTTCAGCGCGGCCAACACGCGGCTGGCCAATAGGGCCAGGGTCGCAAAGGACTTAGTGACCGTTGGAACCGTCGAGCAGACTTCTGCTTCAACGCTGCTCATGAGCCTATATAGTGGTAAAGGCTTCGACTGACTACATTGGCCCTATATAAACCTTACATACTTGTGGCTCGGATGGAACCCGACGGTTGAATCTATCACGACCCCGCAGTCAACAGGGTCAGTCGATATGGTCGAAAATAAGAGGGGTACCCTTCCACGATAAGAAGATCGGTGGATGCATATCGTTGCAGATGAGGAAACCCACACGGATCTGCGATGAGTGGGCATTTCCTAAGAAGCGTTTAAGGTGCAGCTCGATCAATACATAAGATATAGCCAACGATCAGGAAGAAAAGTCTCCTGCGGGATGGTTGACGATATCAATGCATGCCTATCTAGTGATTGTATATTACATTCCTATGGGGTCAACTATACGTCCCTGACTGCATCTCAATCTTCATCTCGTGCAGGTGAGGGGATCCAAACGAATAAACGTCTTCTCGACTGACCCTTCCTTCTTCTACCGGCTTCAGAGAAAGGAGTCGGCTTAGGATCAAATAAACCCTAGACTGTATGGTCCTCAACCGCAGAATTCGATCTGATAGACTGATACCGGTGCAATGCACGAGGGTTTCTTCCAATGGAATGACTGATGCCTAGAAGCCCATGCTTACTGTAACTGCTGTATGTATGTAGGTACCTGGCATTGGGCAAGTACCTCGGGTAGGTACGTCAGAACAAAAGCCAACCAATGAACAAGCTCTGTTTCAGCATTGGGTTCGAAGTCGAGGGGAAACGAGGATCGAAAGAAGGCAGACCCGTGGACATGGGTACTATAGACTGCCCCCATTGGGATATCTGATACAAGTCTCGGTTAGGAAGGCGTTGGACCGAGCGTCGACTAACTACTGCCTGTCGATGCAACGGCCGTTAATCATGCCAGATCATAACTATCAGTCTTTCCCAACTGATCTCCTCTACCAGTTACAAGCCCGGGGATGTTTCATCTGAAACAGTGGCAGGGATTCGGCTGCTTGATTTTCTCCCAACGGTATGTTTCGTCCTACATCCGTATGTTGGCTTCCCCCCGCATTTACGAGTCAGATCAAAAGCCTTGGAAGATTCGAAGATGCAAAAAGACTTCTTCTGTTCCTTTACGTCGACGTGCATGCTTTCGTTCCATGTCTAGCGTATGCAGGCTTGTTTCGAGACCAGAAGCGTCGATCTCCCTGTGACTCACGCGTCGCGTCTTTGCATTGTGGAAAAAGAAGAAAAAGAAAAAAAGTGGAGGATGATCGATTATCTGCCATAGCTGCCATAAAACCGAAACCGAGGGTCTGAGAAAACCATGGAAATGTCGTATATGCTGATGATGGAGACGAGGCGACAGGCGATGTAATTAGTTCATCCTGTTACCATTCTCTGATTCGCAATTCTCCTTGAGCAGCAATGTGTAGCATAAGGGTAGAAGTATAGTAATGTGGCTGAGGTGGCGATGTGGCGTGGTTTGGCCTGCGGCGCAGCCGTTGCATGCTGCCTATCACTTGACATGAAGAATAGTAAAGATAGAGAGCGTGATATAGACTAGTGGGTGAAAGTAAAGATACAGGGTGGAATAACACTGTGGTCAGTAATAATACCCGATCGTCTATGTCGCAAACTTAGGAGTTAGGACAACAGTAATACGGACCAGAACTCGAAAGCCCCGCGCCGATGACGACGCATCCTCTAACGGTGTGGTTTCCGACGACCCGTCCCTGTGCTTTGGTTGACCTGGAAATCTTTGAAGAAAGCAACACGATGCTATGTCATAGGTACCTTGATCCTCTGCCGGGCGCGTGCTGTGACCGCTCCATCCTCACCGTTTAACCCATGTGACCACCACTGCCACTAATATGCATCTCGCTATCGCATTTCCTCTTGTCTCCTTTAACGATGCTGCCCGAGAGTCGAGTGTCGCACAATAGTACGGTGCGTCACTTGACTTGGAAGAGATTGGAGTGTCCATACAGTATCTGTAAATCCGGTGGATCATGAGGCCCTTACCCACCGTAACCAGTATTAATAGTACGTTGTGTGTCTGGTTGACAGAAAATGCGCAAAACTCTGAAAGCGCAGTCCTAGAACACCCGAGATGCGATTATCGGGGGCAGATTCTGCTCACGCCTCACAGAATCAGTCGACACTTCTTCAAAAATCAAGATCCTCCAGAGCTGAAACAAATATCTTCTCCCCCGCTTGTAACAATCAGTATCGTTACAATTGTGGGTATGTAACGTTGGTATTGTGTATCGAGTATCGACCGGTGGCGTTCGATTCCAGAAAGTCTGGAGATGACTATCGTCGAGGCTCAGCCCAATGGTAGATCGTAGCAGGGATCTCAGCTTGAGCGCGATGGCCGGACTCTTCTGCCTGCAGCGAATCTCATGGCTGAACCGGCCCAAGCCCAGGTAGCCCCACGATGCTCGACCCCTCCATCAGCTGAGGCCGACAGGATTTTGGCGGGAATCGACAGGTCTGACCCGAAGAAGAGCAAAGAAAAAAAAAGACAATGCCAGTCAGTAAATAATATCGACGCGGAGCACTCGGATACTCCATAGTCCATACTAACCAAAAAGAAGAAGAGAGTCTTCAGTCCAGACTCGAGCGATCGTTCTGAGTTTCGCTCTGTCCTTCCCATCCAATTTGATTCATTCTCGGTAAACCGTCGTCGTCTGTTTGGATGTGTTTCAATTTCAAAGCCCGTGACATCCCAAGATTCACTCAGGCGCTGATCTACAGGACTTTTCTCGGGTTCTTTCAGCCTCCAACAACATGGGATTAGCACAGATACCGATGCTGCAACACCTTGAAAGTTGACTCGGTTCGGGCTGTGGCTGATTTCCTAAAAGAGCAACGGTGGTCCGTGCAGGAAACAGTGGCATTATTTTAGCTATCCCGCTCATTTTTCCCTTTTGTTGGAGACCATGGAAATCTTCCGGATTGTGGGAGCTTTTTGTGGTTCTCGGAACGGGAGGGAACGTCCCAGTATCCGAACTTAAGTAAGATCCGGATACATCTTAGGGCGATGACCCAATCCAGAATTCGTGAGTCTGCCCAGGTGGATATATGAAGAATTACAGAGTAACATCCAGTCCTACAAAGTAACGAAGCACGGCTACTTTTCCTTCCTGAGAGACTTGCAGGACGATCGCTCTCCTCTATTTGATTTGATTTGATTTTTTTTTTTGCTTCAATCCTCTGTGATTTTTCCTCATCTTCCTGCCATGGACATCCGAGCGGTATCGTAGAGGATTAAGTTGCTTACAGTTTGTCAGTTTGCCTTTCTCAGCTGAGGGCGTCTTTTTAGACCTTCGGCTTTGGCCTTGATTTTCCTAGCGTCGCTGTTAAAAAGGTCAAGTGGCGGACGCTCCGACTGTCGAGACTCGACCGGCATCTGCAGTAGTACTACTTCTCTATTTTGGCTAAGGTAGGAAGATCTTCACATCGTGTGGACATCCATGGTGGGCGAAAGACATCCCATGTGGACTGACAAGACACAGAATTTTCACATCCGTCGGGACCTTCCCCCGGTGGAATGGAAAGGAGTCATACAAATGGCTTCTCGAGGGTGGGCAAGCCGTTTCGACGACCCCAAATGCACCTCGCGCCGTGCGGATCATTGGGGCTTAGAAGTTAGCACCCTCTTCTTGCAGCTTGTGGCATTCCGAGTCTGCAGTAGCTGGTGAGATCTGGGTCTTGAGTTCTCAAGTGGTCGTGGGGTGCGACGCTGAGCAGCTGTAACACTGACCGGAACTACGGTATCGTTACACTTTTCGAGGATTGGCGAGATTGTCACGAATTACGAGTGCATGCTGCGGATCTTTTTAAACAGAACGTTTGCCTTTGCTTCAATCCGTATCGTCAACTTTACTCGATAGGCCAATACTGCCTGATAAAAGCTCGGAGACTCCGAATCCAAAACGTTTCGACTCCTGTCAACGTGCGTGTGAAAGTTTCTTCGCTGCCACCTACTCGTCTTCACTGCATGTAGATTCATTGAAAAGGAGGTAAAGGGGGAAATGAATAGATAGAAAAAAGAAAGAAAAAGAAAAAAAAACATAACTGCGCCGGTATAATCTGACACAGCCCATGGAAGTAGTAATCATAAGTTATCCATGCGCATGAAAGACTACCCTAGTAATGTAGTATCCGTCCATATAACATTGCATCGGAAATAGATCAGAAAGCCAGTCGTCTGTGGCACGTCCCAGAAGTCGATACCCGTACCGTACGATCGGTATTCCGGTACGAGGCAGTCGCCGGCATCGCCATCCATCTGGGCTGCTCTTGCATGCGACCATCTGCGCCCATCCTGCAGCCAAATCCACCCTCGACCGGAACGACGCAGGAAGAACGGAAAACAAATTGAAGGGAAAAAGTAAAAAATGAAAAAAAAATGAAAAATAATAATTCGAGGCCCAGCCGTTTTGTCCATGCATACAGTAAAAAAAGAAAAAAAAAGGTTTCCGGGTACATGATTCTCACCTTGATATAACCTGCTCTTTCGTCCCCCCCGCCGTCCACCATCCTCCTGTTTCCTTTTCTGGTCATGCTTCGCCCGCCCCTCAACCCTCCTTCTCCCATTCTTTAATATTCCTTTCTTTCCTTTCTTCTTTGTTCTTTGCGCATTCGCCCGCACAATACCTATACCCATACATTCTACCCGGATTCCCACCCTCCGGCTGGTCATCTAACGAACCTCCTTACGATCAGGCCGTCTACCGTTCCGTCTATTACGATCTGTACCCGGCGCCAACCCATACACAGCACGCGAAAAAAAAAATACAAATAAAAACAAAGGACCGACTTCGAAACCTCCCCAATTTGGGTTATCACGGACATTGTTAGGGAACTCCTTGTGTGGGCGAATGTCGCCTTTATGATTGATCTCTCTTCTTTCTTTTCTTCTTGTTCAATATCTGAGCAAGCATCGATCGTATCCAACTATCGCGCATAGTCATAATGCCAACAGTGTTACTCCCATCGTCTGCCGCTGCCTTTGCGCCGCGATCCTCTCCCAATGTGGTCCTGAACCGGAAAGTTGAGCCCTGGCTGACGGCGACCTTGAAGCGAGTCAACCGTGTGAAGCGACCTTTGAACAATGTGACGCAACATACAAGATGCCTGACGGAGACGCTTTCGTCGCCCAACGCTATCTGGACCCTTTGCTCCATAATGTTCCCCAAGGCCCCGGATGCGGAGCTACGAAAAGACGAGAATCCCCTGGTGGAAGCGATCTTCAACTATCAGATGGTCCACATCGAAGCTTATGTCGTGCACGTTGATATGGTTTCCCAAAACGAAGTAGCTTTCAAACTGACGCCGGAGACGATCGAGGCGCTGGTTGATTTCCACAAGGATGTTTTCTCGGTTGATGCTGCTGCCAACACGTGGGACTGGTCTGAGAAAGAAGTTCAGTTGAAGAAGCTGCAAGAGGAATTCGTGCAAGCTGCCAACAAGTTCGTCTATCGCACGAATGCGCAAGCGCTGGAAGGACTGGAAGAGGATGGCGCAGGAGAGCTCCTCTGTGGCCGGAGTGAGGAAGCAAAGGCATCGATCATGAGCCTGTTTGTCCCATTGCTTCCTCCACCTCCCAGGGTGGTCGACGTGCTACGTCCTGCGCCTCTTCTACCCAGCTCGACCGGCCCAGAAACGTGGTGGCACAGTCCAATTCAACAGCCAGCCCCCATTGATTCTTGGAAAGTACTACCGTCCAGCCCGACAACGGCCTCTACCGGTGACTCGAATCCGAATTTGTGGGCTACTCTCGCTTTGGATGAAGTTCAAATTCCTTCGCCGGCTCCGTCGTACAGCCAACCATACACCACCTCGCCATACAGTACGGCGCAGTATTACAGCGTTGCAGCGACCTCTGCCGCACTCGCAGCGCTTCCACTCCCGAGCATGCTCGTGCAACCCTGCAGTACCGCAGCAAACATGACTGCCTTCGGATGGGGCGACCGGTACCAGGAATTCGCATTGCCTTATGGCACCATTATGTGATTAGGTTTCCACACGTGCTACACTTGCCCGACTATCGACATCAATTCCCGGACACGGTTCCTGATGGCTGCCTCTCAACTTCTCGGCCCTCGGCTTTGTTGAACGAATCTCCCAATGATTCGCTCACCAGCATGACACTGGCATCTCTCGCATGCAGACATTACTGTAATTGGCATTATTGACGGCGTTCCCATTGCTTGATTTTGCAAGATATTGATACTCCACATCGCCTTTGCTTTGCATTTACCCAGATAACGTAATGCTTCTCTCCTTGTGGTTGAAGTGCTTGGTTTTTTATCTGTTTGTTTGTTTAGCCAGCGTTAGCGTTCTGTTTGTTTCTCTTGTTGTGTTTATTGCATTAAGAAGCGGCGGGTCGGCTATCTGATTGTTCTGTCGAGTTCCTGGCGGATATCCATTTATTCAATCCCGCATTTTACGTCATGAAGACCCGGTTGGCCTCGCGGCTTGGGATATGATTTGGATGCTGAATGTCTATCGTTTTCTTGCCTTCTTCTGTCGCGGCTCGTCAGGATTGGTGGAAAGGCACGATGCTGCGTCGGGAACCAGTTTCGCTGTACTTTTGTGAGCCTTCTGATGGCATCCTCTCTTCCTGGTACTGTGTACCAGGCAGGCGGTCTGAATACTTGGACTGGTGAGAGGCTTACGCAATGGTGCAATGTACAACACATCTGGAATGTTTTGTCTAATGCACCCCTTTGTCGACCCAGTTCATGGGGTTGCAGATGGAATGGGTGAGAAAGACTGTCGAAGTCGTGAGAACCCAACTGTCCGTCCGTGGCGGACCTTGGGGTAGGGTTGAAGCGAGACACATTGGTCTGTGACCAAGTCTGCTCTTACCCAGCGATGGATACAAGCTACTCGACACTCCATCTCTTTCCTACGTGGCTGCGGACGACCTGATAGGTTCATCCTCTATCGTCCAGGCTGGGTTTGTGTGAAATCCTGGACATGCTCGGTCCATTTTATCTTCTTCACTGGTTGGGGATTTTGAAAATGGCGAGAATCGGATGCTGGAGCCTTCAACTTTCGTTGGACTGCTTTGAGAACCAGAAGCTGGTCTTCGAAGTTCTCGTTTCGTTTCTCTACGCTTGAGTCTTGTCCCTTCTTGCTCGTCGTATGTATTTAGCTTTGAATCCTTAATCCGAAAAGAATATAATCGAATTTGAATTTGACTTGTGTCAGTCATGATGTCTCATACATTTTCCGATTCCTGCGCACAAAGTTTGCCCAGAGCAAGATCCAGGAAGACTGCATGTTTCACTGCGGGCGCATCCCGTAAGAAATCAAGATGGAATCCTGCCAAGCCACCTGCAGTCGACCAGCGCCGAACTCCCATGACGTCAGTCCAAGGCTGCCAAGGCATCCAATGCTGGGGAAGTTCCTCGTCTTACGACAGTCTCAGGCAGCGCAATATTCTTGGGCATCTCGTACCTATCCACTCAAGAATCTGTAGACGCCTTTTCTTCGTTTCATTGACTTGCATCCTGCTAAGCTGGGAACTTGTTGTATCATGTTCATTTCTTCGTTGATTGCTGAAGCACTCATTCCACCATAGATATACGAGAGACTCATTTTAATGGCAGCATTACACGAAGCATTACAATGCTTAGGCCCCATAACCTGGGACGAGGTCCCCCAATCCCCCGACGCTCTGCGCGATTTCCTCAGCGACATCTTCCGAAAAGCACGCCTCATCGTCGACTCCGTCCCCGAACCTCCCCCGCCGCCGGCCAGCACCAGCGCTAGATCGGACAAATCCCACACGTCCAAGTCCTCGAGCTCGTCCAAACGGTCATACCGCGTCACTCCGTCGTCCGCTCGCGCCGGCGCGACCGATCGGGAAACGCTCGCCCTGCAGAAGGAATGGGGCAAACCCATCAAGATGAACAACGCCAAGGAGAACCCGCTCGGCATCCCCCTCTACCGACTCAACGGCAGCGACGGGCGCGGCGCCTGGTTCGGCCGACGCAGCGTGCACGAGGGTCTGCCGTTTTCGCGGTGGAAGGCGAAGATGTCCGGCGAGCTGCCCGAGTCGTTGCGGGTGAACCGGGAGAGGGTGCGGCAGGGGCGTGCGCCGGACCATTCCGTGCGCGGCATCGGGGCGGAGGACAAAGTCGAGGAGATGGAGGTGACGGACGCCGACGGGCGCACGGTGCTGGGGCGCATCGAGGTGTACCACGTGTCGGCGCAGTTTCCGAGGCCGACGACGTCGCGGGATTTCGTGGCGCTGGCGATCACGTCGGACGTCGGGCTGAGTCTCGGGAATCCACAGGAGCGTTCCCGGCGGAGTTGGATGCTCGTGTCGAAACCGTGCGAGCACGAGGCCGTTCCGGCCGATCAGCGGTATGTCCGGGGGCAGTACGAGTCGGTGGAGGTGCTGCGGGAGATTCCGAGGGCGCAGAGCAGGCAGACGGCGTCGAGGAACCGGAGCGATAATCAGCTTGCGAGGCACAGTGCTGCTCGTACGGACGAGGCGATGCAGGATAAGGACGCTTCGGGTGGCGGGCGGAAACGGGGCAAGACCGAATCGACGGTGCTGGACACGCCGGACAAGCAGGCGGAGTGCTCCGATGATGATGCCGATGACGAAAATAACCCTGTCGAGTGGATTATGGTCACCAGGAGCGATCCGGGAGGCACGATACCGCGGTGGATGGTGGAGAAAGGAACTCCCAAGAGCATTGGTAGTGATGCCGCCAAGTTCGTGGACTGGGCATGTCAAGACGGCGTGACGTCAGATGAGGAAGTGGAAAGTCACCACGAGGAGAAGAATGCGACGGAGGCAAACGCTGGTCAACCAGATGATGATGGTGACCAAGATTCATCATCGGAAGACACGACCTCCAGCCGAGACGAAAGCGAAGATGGCGAACCCGACCAGCAGCAACATACGGGTCTCATCGCCAGCATGGCGTACATGATCAACTCGGGCCTGGAACGGTTCGCTCCCCAGGCTGTGCTCGCCTACATCCCACACTCGACGTACGCTTCATCGTCGGACGTCTCAGACAGCACCGAAACCAGGTCCGAAAGCCCGTCGACGGAGAAACAGGACTTTGCACGCAAAGAAGAACGGTCCCAAAAGGAGGCCGGAAATGCCTCCAGCGATGCCGAGTCCACAGCATCGCGGGACAAAGCATCGCTCTCTGCTTCGACCACCTCCATCCTCGCCACTCCCCTCGTCGACGAGAATGGCCAGAACATCGACCCGCTCGAAGCCATGCAGAGGAACAAGAAAGGCGGGAAACTGACGTCGCACGAAAAGCAGCTTGCCAAGCTCGCCGTGCGCAAACGCGAGATCGAATCGCGGTTGGAGCTCGTGAGGTCGGAAATCGAGTCGCTGCAGCCGCATGCGGAGTCGGCGGACGCGAAGAAGGACAAGGCCGGCATGGACAGCGAGCGGACCAGTGCGAGCAGCGTGCGGAAGAAGTCCGAGGGAACTTTGTCCAGCGATAAGACGGGTGCCAAGTCCAACCACGAGGTATTGCAGGTTCACAAAGCTGCGTCTGGGTTGTACCGCGAGGAGTCCAAGCTCTTCAAGCAGCTTCGCAAGGTCGAGGCGAGTCAGCTCAAGACTGCAGGGAAGATCGAAGCTCGACAGCGCAAGGAGGCCGAGCGGGAAGAGAAAAGCCGGTCTCGATCCGAAGTGGAGGGTCTTCGGCGTGAGGTTCAGGAGTTGAAGAAGGAGGTCAATAAGCTTAGAGCTGAGCGCCAGCACTGGCTGGATCTAGTTGGGAACTTGCAGGCTGAGAATACGAGGTTGGCGGCTGGGTGTAAACCCGGCGCTTAGAGATGGAAAGATGTGTCCTGATACTCTTGCAGTATAGGCAGGCCATCAATGACTGAATGGATTAATTAATGATTTGGTTTTGTATCTGTGTTTTAAAAAGCATGCTTCGATCCTCTTCTCTGAGCGCAATTTTTTCCATGGGAGTTTCTTTCTGAAAACCACTGGTTTTCAAACTGCATTGCCCTACTGAGTCGTACAGCGTTCCGTTAGTCAATAGACTGAGTGTACAGTCCTGGTCAAAAGGCAAAGGTCCATCGCATGAAACTTAATTCTAATTTCAGGTGAGATACAGAACCTCCACGTCCGAGCTTAATAGATGTGGCTGGTAGAGACAGATGCCTCCCAAGCAGTGGGACTAGCACACTACCAACCTACTCACATACCGAGTCGCCCCGGAAGCTGAGTGATCATGGCCTCAACTTTGCTATCAGCAAAGGAGGCCATGCTGCATCCCACCGCACCCATGTACAATATCCCCTCTACCAAATCCCACACCTGGGCAGTCCTCCCCATGTCCCATATTTTCGGGCGTCCACGATACCGGATGATGAGAAGAGAAGCGATGGTTACCAACAGAGCGCGTGGCGGAATGTTCTGAGGATACGGAGTGTAGTTCGTTGGCCGGTCTGTAATTCTGATGATCTAACGGGATCATCTGCCTCTCTTATCCTATCCCTAACTTGAACGAGCGTCGTATATCAACCGAAAGATATACCCTCCGTCTAGCTCTTCACTTTCAACCCGTGGTGCTGTCGAAGAACTGCGATATCTGCAGAGGCTAAGCTCGGCTGGCTCGAGGAGTTCGGTGCATCCAGAGGGGGGGAGGGAGCGAATATTGCGCATTATCCAATCGGCGCGTTATTCTTGAGTCTGTAGTCGCAACGTTAACGGTCAGCTGGAACCATCACTATCGATGAGAAAAGGGGGGGGAAATGAAACGGGGTCCTAACGAACCTCCGGCGGATTCCCTGCCCCCCGAACCATCTTCTCGATCATCTGCGCTCGAACTTTCTCCTTGGGCTCGCCCATTCCCACGGCCATGTACCCCAGAAGCGGCGGGTGTCCGATGTACGAAGCATAGCTGTCACGGACGATGTTGGACATCCATTCGTACTTGGTGGTGTCGGCGTGGCCTGTGCCGACGTAGCGGGCTTGCAGGGCCTCGAGGTTCTGAAGAGTGCGGAGTTTATCGGCCATTTTGATGTCTGTCCTAATGCGACGAAAGAGAGAAAACGGGTTTGTGAACTTTGTGGAGCGAAGCTGGTTGACAAGACAGTCACGAAAGATCGTCGGAGATGGAAGCGGATAAGGCAGATCACGTGACATCAATCTATCACCGTCGGCGAATCAACGAGTAAATCGAACCCATTTCAATCTCAGATAAATTGGAATTTATTGTACATTCTCAGGCTTTCCACAATTCATCCGAGTTCCATTTTATTATATATGTTCACTTTAGACTCTGAACTACATGGAAGAACTGAACCAAACTCCTCCATTACCATCCCGCATAGCATCCTTGGTCCATGCGCACTTCGATGCTTTACCGACTCGCAGCAAACCCACCATCCATCCTGATGGGTCCAGGGAGTGGATTCCCATGACTGGGATAGTGATCGTGAAAGGTATGTCAGTCTTACTATCTATTCATCATCATCATTTTACTTGTTCTATATCGTGCCAATGGATTTCACCATGATCTTCACCTTCACCGTACTTGTCTGATATCTCACCAAAAAAAAAAAAAAAAAAAAAAAAAAAAAGAGAGAGAGAGAGAAGCATGGGTATACAATGTCACCTTTTGCTGAATTCGACTAATCAGTCTCCTACATAAAAGGCGAAAACACTTCTTCTGAAACATTGACGTGTGTGGCTGTTACGTATGTCCTCTACCCATCCACTTCTATCCGGATTGATCAACATCAACAAATCGTGACCAAAGCTAATTCCGAACCAGGACCGGGGCAAAGTGCCTACCAGCTTCTCAGATCCCAAGATGTCGGGGTCTAGTCCTGCATGACTGTCATGCCGAAATCCTCGCCATCCGCGCTTTCAATTACTGGCTATTGAACGAATGCCGTGCCATCCTTGGCCGGGAAAAGCAGTCGGATCTGTCCTCTATAGAAGGAAGGCCACCCCACAGCAACGGTGATATCTCATCCCCGTTTGTCCGGAGGAGAAAGCAGAAGACCGCAAAAACGGATGCTTTCGATCCAAGATCTACCACATCGTCATTGTGGCCGCCGTTCGAGCTCCAACCCGATATTAACATATACATGTACTGCACCTGCGCTCCCTGTGGCGATGCAAGCATGGAGCTCTGCATGGCGGATCAGGATGATCCCACGCCGTGGGAATTGATCCCTCCGAAATCCCAGAATAACGGCGGAAGTGCCTCGGAATCCGAAACTCCAACGGTTGCCCTTCTGGATGGCCGCGGCCACTTTTCCCTCCTGGGCATTGTTCGCCGCAAACCAGCCCGCGCCGACGCGGAATCAACCCGCAGCAAGTCATGCTCGGATAAGCTTGCGCTGCGGCAGGTCTCGTCGCTGCTCTCGTACGAGACCAGTCTTCTCGTCGCGCCTACGAAAAGCGCATACCTTGCCGGTGTGATCTTACCGGACGAAGAAATCAGCCGGGTAGGCTGCGAGCGATCGTTCGGTGAAACCGGGCGGATGAGAGCGTTGAAAGGCCGATCGTGGCGAGCAGCAAGTGACGAGGAAGACTGCGGGTTCGCGTTTCGACCGTTCCGGGTTCATTCCGTGCCGACGGAAGTTGTCGAGGCCCTTTGGCACTATGGAAAGCCCAAGCACGATACTCGTTCGGTATCACGGGAAGAAGGGGCGCAAGAAGCAGAAGCAGAAGCTGCATCGAAGGCTTCGCCGAAGAAAAGCAAGCCAGGAAACGTGTCTGCCGTTTGGACTGTCGCTCCTACCTTCCCACTTCCTTCTTCCGTGATGCTGGACAATGGCAGCAGATCCTTGCCATCGCTGTGCAAATCGAAAACGGGCCTGTTCGAAACGATTGTCAATGGCGTCAGGCAAGGGCATCGTGCGACCTCCCCGCTGGCACGGGGTGCATCGTGTCTTTCGCGAGCCAAGCTATGGGGGCTGCTCCGTGATATGATGCAGTCACCGGAGTCTCCGCTTCTCGCAGGATCGAATGACGACACGGAGAAGGAAGAAACTAACGAAGATGCTATGACTACAAAAAACGAAGGGCTTTTGCACGACGAAGCAGTAATATGGCGCATTCTCTCAGCGCCCACATATGAAGAATTCAAAAGGGCTCCTCATGCATCGACGGAATCTATCAGGGTGCGAGAAACGGCCATAAAAGATGCCAGAGACGTGCTACAAGGCTGGATATCGAATGCCGGAGACGAAATCTGGGGGCTGGAGGTCTTGATAGATCCGAAGAAGCGCAAGCGGTGACTTGCGCACCGAATGCAAGAAAGAAAATCATATTCATGATAATATTAACCTATGACTGGGACAAGCGTGCGCTGTTATTGCACACGTTGGAAAGACCCCAATAAACAATGACCATCGTTATGATGGTACCCTGAACTTTTAGCAGTGAAAACCCACGTCCGAGAAGGCTTCAAACCAAAATCATCGGATGCATAGAGACATCAAATTCAAAGCAGATGCAAGTTGGAGAAACGAATCCCGGCATTGCGTTATGGTCGACTGAACAAATATACCATTCACGAGTCAAGAGGGGGGCTGATCTGCCTATGAGCGATGCAGCTAGTAGATCCCAGGAATAATGCGACTGCGGACCAGGGACGTATACCGGTCCCAATCAGCGCCGTACTTCTTCTTGCACTTCTCCTCGTCGCGCCTCTCGCGATGAATGAGGAGAACGCCGAAGTAGACAAGGAAGAAGTAGGTGAAAATCATACCCCAGCCACGGGACTCGGGTGTCTGGAGGGCCTGCTTCTGGGCTTCCCCAGTAGCCGGGTTGATGATTTCAACAATGGCATAGCCCGCAACGCCAGTTGGGAAGCAGTAAGCCCAAGACATAACCCAGTCGCCGAGGTAGTTGATATGACGCGCAGCGCCCCACCAGCCAGAGGTTATCAGCTTGGAGCCACTCTTGGTCTGGATGTACTTCAGATGCTTCACACGGGGATCGTTTGGATCGGTGCGGAAGCGGTTCTTCTGGTTGTTGGCGCCGCGGAAGATGGAATAGCCGACAGCAGCAACACCCAGGACAATTGCGAGGCCTGACCAGCCGAGTTCAAGAGGGAACATGGCGAGGTACCTCGTCTGGAAATTGTAAATGAACGGAACCCAAACCAAGTCGCCAAAAGAAAGCATGTAGCCAAATCCGTCCATGATCACATCCATTGTGGTTAAAAGAGCTGGTTCCATGTATAGTCCATCCAAGACGTAAAATGCCTGGCCCAGAGTAACGAGGACAATGGAATCCGTGATGTAGCCATATGTTTTGTACTGATGCGCGATGTTGGACAGGTTGAGGATCACCCAGCCAAGGAGGCCAGGCCTCATCTCGCACCAGACTGCGATGTCAATGGTACGTGCGGTCTCACTGACAATTGGGATGGGAAGGCAGATTCGAGGATTGAGTTCGCGACCGATGAAGAAATCATACAGGACGTTTCCAGTGTGGCCACCGGGAGCCAGTTCGCGGAGTTCGGGGTTTGGCTGGCCAGGGGCCGGGACAGAGAAGCTTCTTGCATAGACAAATATTGAGATAACGGTGCAAATGAGAAGGTTCGCAGTGATGACCTGAACGTAGTTATCCCAGAGGAACGTCCACACCACGAAATCAGCGCCGTACAAGTATGTACCCACTCCGAGGCCAGAAAGGATCAACACAGCAGAGAGGAATGCTATGAACAGCAGGTCAGAATAGGCTGGAGCAGAAAGTAGAGGAAGCTATTTCGCTAGTTTCTGCGTACCATTGAACTTGTACTTGAGTCTTCCTCCACAAGCTAACTCAACACCTTCAACCTCTTGACCAGGAAGGAAAATTTGCATGAAGAGACTGAGGAGGTAGTAACTCAGGACCCATAGCGTGACTCGGGTATCGTAGAATGCTGTGATTCCTTCTTCCGGCCAGCCAATTTCAGCTTTCAATTGATCGATGGACAATGTCGAGGGATGGAGGAGGGAGGGCGCGGGGCAACCGGAGACATCATTGCAAAAGAATGTGAAGCTGTATACCAAAACAGGAAGGCCGAAAACAATTCCAGCAGCTCCTAATCTAGAGAGTGATGTCAATTTCAAGGTTTCCGCATGTCAAAGAGACGGGAGATAGCTTACGGTCCACCAAATTCATATCCCCGTTTCTCTGGGACAGGTTGGATGGGGACCTTCGACTTGGTTTCTTTCTTCGACGCCATTGTTATTAATCAAGGCACTCAAAGTAGTGTGAGAAAGCTAAGGAGGGAGGGAATGCAGCTATAAGAGAAGGATTAAATAATGGCTGTCCGAGCTCAGGAGTACGTCAGTGGACTACCAATTGGGTTTCATCGGCCGACTGGTCAATCCTCCATCACAGGGACCAAATTGAAGATGCAGGGAAAGAAACCAAAAGCGATTCAATCAAACGCTCCTGATTAATATACAACAAGACTATTTGATGTCAGGCAGACGGATTTTCTTTCGGAAGCTGCAGATCCCGGCTGGCCTGAGGCTTGAAGTGGTCTGGAGTTCCAATGACAGGAAGGCGGAGTCCGCGGGCACAAATCACTAATCTAGTCTAGCGCTCCTTTCTCCGCATCGCTCGACTTGACGCCTGCGCCACATCCCGCGGCTGTTACAGAGTTGGAGATGCGACGTACGCATGTCTTTAAGGAACTCCGTCATTGTAACTTACCATTCACTCCTTTGATCTTGTGCTTCGCTCATTTCTCTAGTTATTACTTCGCGGGCTTCTCTTGATTACTTGATTCACTCTATAAAACTACAAGCGCTATCGTCTGATATATTTACGTCTTACTGCTCAACGTCCCCTCTTCCCCTCAAGGGACAATCCCTCCGACCATGAAGCTCCTAGCCAGCTCCCTCATTCAATTCCTTCTTCTATCCCCATTTATATCGGCCCGTGCTGCTTCCGACAGTTCGCCCCCGAAAGAAACCCCGCTACCATGTGTTGCACTCTCCCCGACCACCGGGTTGTACTTTGATCTGAACCCGATCTCTTTGTCCCCACCGGAAATGAAGGATGGGGAGAAGGTACACAAAGATGCTCGAGAGGAAAGTTGGCACGCCAAAGGCCATGACTATCCGGCCAACTTTACGCTCAACATCTGCGCTCCGGTTATCGAGGATATCAAGGATGTGGTAGGTGTCGATAAAGCGAGATGGAAAAACGTCAGTGCATACTATGAAAGGGACGGCAAGATCTATTCAATAGGGTACGTGTGATATGGACGACGCGTGTTCTCGGATGCGTCTTCTCGCTACGGATACTGATCTCTCCGTCAACGCTTCGCTGGAATTATTAGGGATGGAGGCATCGGCTAACAATTAACATAGTCAACAAGCCTCTGACCCCTTCTTCCGTGGCCGCAAGCTTGTGATGAATTACACCGATGGCTCGCCTTGTCCCGGCGAATCCCTCAAGAATGCTTCGCGCACCAAGTCCACGATCATGTCCTTCCTTTGCGACCGAGATACCCTTGGGGGTCAGCCCACGGTTTCTTTTGTCGGTACGATGGATTCTTGCACATATTTGTTTGAAGTTCGGAGCTCCGCTGCCTGCGGTGGTATTGCCAGGACTCCCAACGGTGAAGGCCTCGGGCCTGCGGGTGTTTTCGGCGTTATGTGAGTAGCTCTGAAGAATAAGTGAGGCATGTCTGGTGAAAACTGCGAACTGACAATATTTCTCTGCAGAGCTTTGATTGCCATTGCAGCATACCTTATTGGCGGTTGTGCCTATCAGCGAACAGTCATGCACCAGCGCGGTTGGAGGCAGTGCCCAAATTACAGCTTGTGGGCTGGCATGTTCGACTTCGTAAAAGTAAGTTTACTGGCATTGATACCGTTCCGGGCGTATCGATCTACCTCCAGCCATCGTGATAAAGGATCACACACAGAGTTTGGCAATGCGAGGTTGCCAATTTCGAGACTGGATTGATTCTCGCTTTAGCTGGCCTAAAGCACGAGTACGTCGGGAAGAGACGGTTACACTCGTTCGGTTCTTTTTCTTACACATACTTTCTTTATCTTGATCCTCGGACCGTTTTGGACATATCTTCTTTCTCTTCGACAATAGCCCTCGTTTCTCGTTTCACTGCGGACTGCGTCCGCTTTGGTCCTCCTCCACCCGTGTTGATAGCCACGTCAGATCATAGGACGACTGTGTATAAATTTCCTCATGTCTTTTCGCTTTTTTTTTCCGGTCATATCTTTCCATATTCATCACCTTGGCTCTAAACAATCAATCCCGATAAACCAAACATCACCAGAAATCAAGCTAACTGAACTTTTCTCTCCGAACCCACACAGGACCTAGCCGTCATCCTCTTCTCGTCCCTTGGCCGTATGCTTCGCCTTAATAGAGCGTCGCGTGGTGGATACACCCGCGCAAATGGTACCAGTGGCTCGGGTGGCCACCGCGGCAGCTTCATCAATGCGATCGGCGGCCGGCCTGCGGGGGATGGCGCCCGCAATGACGTGGACGCCGAAAACCGATTGATAGACCAATTGGACGAAGAATGGACTGATTGATTGCGTTCTTTTATGCTTGGGTGTTTATGCTTGGGTGTTTCTAGGTATACGGTCTGATATTCAACCCTCCCCTTTGAGTTGATAGAATGGACTTGATCATGGCCTCCCGCCCATGCTTAGGAGGTGATCTATCTATGGTTTATTCAAGAATACGGGAGGGAAAATGCTTTGTATTGTATGTAATGAGGAATCCGAAGCCACGTTGTGACGAGCGGTTATTGCCAGAAGGAATATATATTCCTGCGCTTAAGCACATAAAGCGCTTTCAACACAGTCTTTCTCAAGAAGCATCATTGGTCTAGTGGTAGAATTCATCGTTGCCATCGATGAGGCCCGTGTTCGATTCACGGATGATGCATCGTTCCAATCTTTTTTTTTCCTAATCTTTTTGCCGCTGTCCTGCTCTTGGCAAGATGAAGTCCATTTTGGGAGCGAAGTCTCACATTTAGGCTGTATATGGAAGACAGTTGAATATGACTTGATAAAAAAAACTGCAAATCAGGTAAACATAACCATATTCGTCACATTAACTACCAGATCATATTCCATAACTCAACGTCGCGCGGGATATGCACATGGTATATATATAGAAAAGAGATATACAAAATACATAGTCGTAGGCACCTAGGCAAACTCCCAACTTTTCCAAAAAAAAACACGAGCCACCGACCCAAGCTGACCGACCAACAGACCGAAAAAAAACCCCGTTCAAGAAAACTCCCGCGCTCAAGTGTTGCAGCAACTTATCTATTGTTTCGCCTCTCATTCATGCATGCCCTGATGAGAGCCTTGGTTCATTCCCGTCAAGCCCAGGTCGAATGCGCCGATCATGGTTCCCGAAGTACCGTATGCATCCATGTCAGTCGTGGGACCGGCCCCCGGTGCGGAACCACCAGGCGGCGCATTGGGATCCAACCCGGCTCCCGCGCCTACCGGGTCGAGATTGAAAGGCAAGAACCAGGCGCTGGGTTGGTAGAACTCTCCCGTGCCCGACGGAGCGTTTGGATCCAGGTGACCGGTAAAAAAGGATGAGTTGTCCTGACTCGGCGCCCCCGCGCCGTTGACAGGAGGTATGGAGGGGAAGGGGCTTGGGTCGAAGCCGGTGAATGCGCCGTACACGAACTGCCGATCGAGCTGCGGGAGTTGGTCGGCAGCAAGACCGAAATCGAAAGTCGAATGTCCAAACGGCTGTGTACGGTCGTGAGAGTACATTGCCGGCTGAGGGAAGCCGGGGGCCGACGACCCCAGGACGCCGGGGTTGTTTGCCATGTTGACCTCCATGATGGGTGCGGGCGGTGAAGCTTGATCCATGCCCGGGACGCCTTCGGGCACTTTGCTGCTCCTCCTCGCCGGCCGTTTCTGGGGCGCAACGTGCTGTGGTGTCGATGGGGACAGGCTGGCAAAGAAGTCTTCGACACTCTGCAGGTCGGGCTTTTGTCCCATGACGGCATCGTCGCCGCTTTCCTTGTGGTGCTTCGTATCGGGATCCTCCCAGTGTAGCCTGGACACCCCGTGAGGATATTTATCGAACCAGTCACCATATTGGAACATGGGCGGAACTGGGCCGTTTTGAGTGGCCACGGAGCCGCGAATGGCAGCGTCGGCGAACTGGCGGTAGCGGTCCTTGGCGCTTTCGACCATATAATGGAACATACCCCAGTATTTCTTCATCTTGTTGAGGTATCGATAGGTATGACGCAGGTTCTCCTTCGACCGCGCTTCAAGCTGCGCATTCTTGGAGAATATGCCCCAGATATGCACGGTACTGGCCGAATACGCACAGTATCCTGCAAATGGAACGGTGAGAGGGTATGCGGAGGCACGGTCGATCAGGACGGAAATGTGATGGGCGGCCTCCACTGCCGCTCGACCGGCGTCACTGAGGAAGGCCTTGGGCATGTCTCTGGGCGGCCGTCCTCCAGGCGACAACGGGATCGCAAACTGATTGAGAAAGAGCATGTTTTGATGAATGATGATATGGAGTAAGAGAAACTGGTTTGCGATCTTCTCCGCAGCATGTATTTGAAGGTTTTCATACGTGAAAAGCAGCGAGCTTGGTAATGACGCGTGGAAATCTTCGATCTGCCGTTTGAGGCGCATGTATCCGGATTCTGGCGACCACAGCGGGTGTGCATCCTTCCGCTTTCCTCCCAGGTTGAGGTAGTCCACGATGCGACCCCAAAGGACGATGGCTCGGATGATGTAGGCCGAGACGCCCATGTTCTCTTTGGCGCTGGACACCTGGCCGACGTCCTCGGGAACGGGATTAGGCACATTGCCATCCAAGTCTTCCGTCGGCCCTGGTATCTCCATCTGAAACTGGGACTCTTTGATGGGTAGCTGTATTTGCAGGAATTTCTCATTGCCGATGGGCGGGCGCTGACTTCCGGAGGAGTTGTATCGATCCATCAAAAAGCAGGCCCACATGGTGCGTCTTCGAATTTCGCGGTCGATGAAACTGAGCTCGGTGCCACTGCCATTGCTCGTGCTGAGCATGGGATCGTGGTCGAGTTCTCGGTGGAGTTGCAGGGCATAGGCCATTCTCAATGCCTGGCCACCAAAAGACCAACTTCTTCCACCATGGCAGGTCCCAAATTCGTGTAACCCTAGAAGCAAGAATACCGTCAGAATCGTGATATTGGGCTCGTCATGCCGGCTTAACGCTATGGCAGCGGCCGGGTTCGCCCAGTTTTCGCCGCGCAAGAACGGCGGTTCCGAATTGATTTGCGGGTGCGTCGAGAATCGAGCGGAAACGGCACAGACGGCCAGGATTAAAACGGGTGGAATGGTTCCAGCTTTCAATCTCCGCATGAAGCTGGGTTTGTGAAGCAATAGGTAGGACTGTCCGTAGACGCAATCGAAGAATACTTCGGCGAGGTGTTCCTGGATCTCCATCGAGGGCAGGAACTCCGAACCCTCCGTCAACAAGCCAGTGCCCCCGTCGCCGGACTTGACATCGCGAGACATGGCAAACGTATCCAGCGCACTGCCTCGATCGGGTCGAGTCCAACCTTCCATCTCCGACGCAAAGGCTTCGTCGGCCGACCGCTTCTTCTGGGTCTTCGAGGGCTGTCCGGGCGGGGTAGGTTTCACCACCGATCTCCCAATCGCCGCCATATCCCTGGTTTCCTCCTTGGGAATGGTCTTGATGACCCTGTCCTCCATTCTCTTCAAGCGTTTATCCAGCATGGCCATGTAGTCCGTCCGAGGGGCCGCCTTCCTCGTGGTGACTTTGTAAACGCACGGTATTCGCGACCGGAAGCAATGTTTGCATGCTGGCTTCTCTCCCGAGCATCGGATCTTCTTTCGCCTGCAGGCAATGCAGGCAAGCGGTAGACGCTTTCTTTCTTTGCCAGCTTTCGTCTTCAATTCGCTCCATGCCGGCTTTTCCCCCTGGTCCGGCTCCTGGTTCGGGGCATTCTCGCCAATCTGGTTATTACCCGATCCCCCATCCAGCCCTGTGCTGGCTGGATCGCCGGCAGTCTGCACGTTGCCGGGGTCTCGGGAGCTGGCATGGCTCATGGAATCGATGTCGTCCAAGGGCGGCGCATCGTCGGGGCCCGTCGACGCAGCGAGCGTGACCAGCGGCGATGCGTCGGATTCTGAAGGTATCATGACGGGTGGCGGTACCCCACGAATGAAACCCGAAGCATCATTCGAGGTCGTGGGGAAGGTGAGGTGTGCCAAATGGTGCGCCTGGCGAGGGCTGAAGTGGTACGGGAGAGTGCGATTGCGAATGTGAATGTTCGGGGGGAACGGAGAGCCAAAATGGCGGGATGGTTCAGGCTCTGGTGGGTATGGGGAAGCAGGAGTGCCTTCCTCCAGTGGCGGCTTGGCGGCCCAGCGCCCATCGCTGGCTGCAGTCATGGTGAACCACTTCGTGGACAGTAGTTAAATCAAATCAAACAGAATCGAAAGAGAAAGGAACGAGAAACAATAAAAAGAAACCACTTCCATTAACTATTCTCCCCCAGTTCTCCCCAGATTATTTCGACTAGGATTGCATATTCGATATCATCCGGGTGACTCGGTCTGGCTCCCAAACTACCGGAAAGGTAAAACTAAAGCCACAAGGGATTGCTTCACCTGCGTCCGGATTGGGCGAACCTAAAAGAAATCCGGGACCGACCGGCCTTGGATTGTGGTCTATCAAGCCAACACTTCATCCCCATACCTCGTATGATAACCATAAAACCTTCTAGAATTAATAGTGTTCCCAGATTTACGGTCATTGACGATGCGATATCAATAGTCCCTTTTTTTCTCGTGTTGAAACTTGAAAAAGCAGATTATCTCTTTGTTTTTCGTTAACCCATCAACTAGCGCCGATCATCGGACCCAACACTTATGCCAGTAATCCCAAATGGATCGACAATAACTTTCTTCCTCAACTCGACCACCACGGAGAGTCGCACTTGGTTGACATCAAATTTGACATATTGGCAAAGCGGGGAACATCCCTGCAAATACGGACCGACGGAGCACTACACGAGGGGGAAGGGCTGAAGAGCCCGACGGATGACAGAGGACAAGAAAAAGAAAAGTTGCGGGGAAGCTTGCGCACGTAAGAGGAGTGACAGACAGTGCATTCTTGACAAAGAGAAATCCATGAATCATATACTGATCAGCTTGTAATTAGAATAGGATTGGAATCAGTCGATCAAAGGAGAAATCATATTAAACATTAAAGGCTTCCAACAAAGGGGGATTATGATCCTAGGGTTTATATAAAGCTGAAAATGAAGAACAGTAAATCCCAATAATATCGAAAACCAACGAATCCTTCTAATCCTCATTCCTATATTAAGTATCCCAGCTCAGCTCACCTGTCATCATTCAGACCGGTCCCTGCATCCTCTGCTGTATCCATCATGATCCTAAAGGTTCAGTCAACTGGAATTTGTGCCTTGATTTTCGAGCGGGCGCGAATATCTCAAATTGGCCTCCGTTATACACGGCACCGGTTTCTGGATTATACATACTATCCAACCAGTCTGAAATGCCCGGCAATGATCAAGGAAGGCAGGGTTGACCCATCCATATGATGCTCTAAGCCATATGCCACAAAACCCTGTTCTAAGGATGCCGACATAGCAAAAGATATGGAGCTCAATCATTTCATCAGAGGTAATTGTCACATAGTATTTTGTCCGACAGTCACCGCAACGACGGACATCACCTGGACTCATATCTCGGAGAAAACGCTTTGCAAGCACATTAATTCTCCAGTGTGGACATATTGAAAGCCTTGCAACCTGGCATAGATAATCAAAGCCAACCAGACCAAGATCTGAGAGTCTCCCAAGGTAGAACCGGGATAAGAGATGCATGGTGTTTAGATTAAACTCCACATGCTCTGAAAAGCAGCCACCAGCAGGGATCATAATAGATGATCCAACTTTCTCTTTGCAAGTCTGCATTCCACCCACTAGGGTCCGGAGCTCAGCATATGTCATTTCATGGCACATACCAACCCAGATTTTCCTGCCTTGAAATTGGCAGCTACGGGTAACGGCAGGTGAGCAGTTTACCCTCTGCTCTTCAATTGAGAACTTCAAATTGACAGGTTTCTGCACGGAGGAAAACCATGATTTTCTGTGAGTCCTCATACACGCCCAGCAACAAAAAGACCTGATGCCTTTCCCACAAAGTTTATCAAATTCCATCAGGCGGAGGATATGAAAACGTGCTTCAATAAGCCCCCAGCTATTGTAGGATATTGCATCCAACCGCTGTTGCACATGGACAAAAGCTTAAATACTGGTTCTTGCATGCCAGAAGCGAGCACAGCTTATCATCAGACAGAAGGTCTCAGCGATAGGAAGATATCGACAGATGTGGCAGATCAACTCTGCAGGGAGACAGTATAGAGATGCTGGATTTTGCGCATTAAGGGTTTGTACTGTGTTCACTTGTACTGAATTGGCAATTTTCATTAATGTTTTGAAGTGCCGTCTCTTGTAACCGATCAGAGGCATTTTGTAGGATAAGCATAGGATCAAGGACAGATTGAGAACTGGTCAACAAAATGTGAGGGGCACTGGCCTTAAGTAAACCCATTTCCATGGCCATCAGGTATATTACATACTCTGAACGTAATACAGACATAGCTGAAGTTAAACTGTACCGAGATCGCAGCTGCCTCGCTTAAACGCATACATGGCCCATGGACCCATACTCGACGAATCAACGACTCGACCATAATGAAGTGGATGCATGATCATGGATGATTTATTATTTCAGCTACATCAATTCTTTGTTGATCTCTCCGTCGAGTATTCAATTTTAGATCACTGGATGTTTTTGTTGATCTTCTCTTCCCCTGGATCAACCAATTCGCTTCGCAGTCTCAGGGACAAAGGTAGTTCCATCTTTAGCCCCTAGGACGACTTGGACTGACCGCTCTTCCGGAGCGGCGTTGCACTCTCAAGCGAGCTCAGAATCTCATTACCAAGGACGTAAATGTTGTAACCCGGGAAAACGATCCACAGGCCACTAAGCGCGCTCATGTCAGCAACCCTTTGATAGCCCTGGTTCGGGGACAAAACGTACTTTGGTATGATCCAATAGAAGAACAGAGTCACTGCGTCGTTGTGTCCGATGTTATCAAACCCCGAGAACAATTCGTTCAACCCTGAGAGATGGTCAGTAGGATACACGAGGGAGCAGACAGAAGCCGCGAAAGAATGGCGATATTGAGAGAGGCGAAGGAGGAATCCACTCACAATAAAGAACCGTCTTGCTGACCGTCATGATCGAGGCACTATATGCGACAAGAAGTGCCATCGCCCCCGTACGGCCAGAAACCACCTTCTCCTCTTTCAGCAACCACATCAAGCCCTTCCCGGCCTTCTTGCCGCGAGCAGTGCCTGATACTGATGCCCCATACATGCAGACGATGTAGAGGTAGTAGAGATAACCGGCTGTCTCGACAAGGTTCATGACCGTTTGCGCGGCAGTGAATCCGTTCCGCGCATTGAATGCCGGCCAGCCATAGATATAGTCAATGGTGCCATACAGCGCATATGGTGTCCAGATAGGTGAGTGGAATTTGCCGCCGGGCATACTATGCGGCCTCAACAACACATAGCCCGCATCCCAGCTAACCAAGGGGACCGAGAAAAGGAGCCATACAGTCAATGCAGCGGATGGAGTGTGCACCGGTTTGCGCCCAGGGCTGGTGGGAGGCGGAGTAGACCTCGTACTTTCCTTCGCGCTCGAGGGCGTGGCTGGGGGAGGAAACTCCTTGGGATGGTGTCGCGTGGAGACCATGATTGTCTAGTTTGGTTCACCAGATTGTTGAATGGGAGGATTTTTTTTCCTTTTTTCTGCGATCACGATCGATGCGTAGTCAATATCATGGGAACCAATCTCAGCTGCACAAGAGCCTGGCATCGAAGGAGATGGATGAGATTGTTTTCAAATCCATGCTGGTGTTACATTGCGGCGGAGGGACAGTCTGGGGAAAGGCGGTGACGTGATGTCGGGTGGCATATTTTCGATGAAGGTCCGGCGATCGTAATGATCACGTGAAACGCCCAACCGACCAACCAGCCGCTCCGCTGGCGACATGAGACGAATTTTGGCTTTCGACACTGAACCGCATCGCTCCTCGAATCGAATTCCTGAAAGCTACGCCCTGATGAATCGAGGACTGCAAGAGATGATCCAGAATCACTGCTTATCGATTCAATAACACTGGGTGTTCAACGCCAGTTCTCTCTTCTAGGCGTTCATCATTCTGGACACTTCCCAACATCTATCGGTGCCGCCTCAGACAGAAATGGATCCTGAGAGTATGGACCTCGAAAGTGACCAAAAGGTTGCAGGTTTTGAATACCAGTACGCATGGAACTTGCTGATCTAACTAGAACAATAGAGACTCGATCGACTCGCTCGAGTCCGAGAAAACCAACGCAAGAGTCGTGCAAGGAAGCAGGAGTACATCCGAGAGCTGGAGGAGAAATTGGCAGCCTGCAAAGATGAGGTGCGCCGGAAGGATGTTGAACACAGATTGGTCGTCCAGAGACTCGAGGCGGAGAATAGGAAACTGAGGCGTCTCCTCTCTGGCTTGGGCGCGCAACCTGGCACCATTGACGAATACTTGCGTGTGGCTGATAATCCAGCTGCGACCCAGAAAGTGGCCATTCCTGCCTTACCCCGGCCTGGAGCGTCGTCCGCAGCACGCTGCCAAGAGAGCAAGCGCTGTGGCCCGTCTACCTATCGCCCGTCTCCATGCGAAAAGCGAGCCCCAGAACCCACCCCAAGTGACGGTAACGAGACCGTCAAGCGAGTCAAGGCGGAAGAGTCAGGAACAATACACAGACTGGAACCTTCCATCAGCGGCAGCAGTCCCGAGAATAATGACCCCGAGAGCGCCCAGCAAGCCTCAAATCAGGAGTCTCGGCAGACATCAATCTCACCTGAAGATGAATTTGTCTGCGGTTGTTCGTCTGTCGATGAAGAGAGCGCTGAATCTTGGCCTGCCAACCAGGACATTCTCAACACTACTCTTTGTGCTATGGCTGGGGATTTGATTCGCCAGTACAATACTCGAGGCGTCGACATGGCAGAAATTCGGGCGAGACTTCGAGACGGCTTCAGGAAGGGCCTTGCCGCCGGCGAGGGGTGCAGAGTGCAGAACCAAATCCTGTTCCAGGTTTTGGATGAAATCAGCAACAGCTTCTGAGGAACTCGTCATTTCGTACGCTTTCGCGTGACATGCACCTGATTGAGATAAATCAACATTCGAGGCTACCTCTTAACGAGTAGTCCGCGGTTAACCCAACGTCATCCGAGCCACCAATAACCCGGTTGGAAAAGAATGACCATCGTTGCGATTAAGACCGCCGCAATATCCCATATCGGACTTGTACAGAATGGGGTATATCATGACCAGCAGCCGGATTGCCGCCAGAGAACACATTCGAAAGCATCTTAGTCATCTTTGATGATTTGTGAGCATGCCTTTCTACCCATGGGGACGGAAATTTCAACAACCTCAACAACCTTCCCCTTTTTGCATGGTCTTACTGGTCATGAGTATAATTATCAACTGGCACCACGAGGAAGATCCAAACAATAACCCTGTCGGGGTCGCTTATAATCGCTTACCTTTTCTTAAATTCCTTCCGAAAATATTCTAGCGTAATCAATACCCTAGTTTATAGTATTTTTTTAGAGATATTCAATTCAACAATTACACAGTTAGCTCACCCATCTAGTTTCTTTTGCGAAGCGCGGAACCTTTGGATCGCGGAACAAGGGCAAAAGAGCCCGACTTGGAACGGTGCAAGCACTGATGAAATCGCTCCTCGCCTGTAATGGTTTTGGCCATTCCAGATCCGACCCCAAATCTCCAAAACCTTCCGTCGATGCCCCAAGCGTGGCTTTCTTGGAGGAAATACATCCCGCGGATCTTATTGATGCGGGGTAATGAGGGAATGTTCGGTTGATCTGATATCCATATTAAAACCCAAGCAATTGCGCCTAATCATTCATTCTGACTTCACTTCAGCTCCTGTTTCTTCGTCAACCTTCGATTGGTTTGCTACAGACCATTCGTACGATTGATCAACAATGCCCGTGACGCGCATTGCGACGTGCCATGCATCCCCGGTCTTCCTCTCGGCCCAGAAGACCACCGCGAAAGCCATATCCCTCATCCACGAGGCGGCCAAAAACAATGCCAACGTGATCGTCTTCCCGGAGACCTACATCCCCGCGTTTCCCGTCTGGAGCTCCCTCCGCCCACCAACGGAGAACCACCACCTCTTCGCGCAAATGGCCAAGGAATCCGTCTACGCCGACGGGGACGAAGTGCGCGCCATCCGCGCGGCGGCCAAGGCGACGCAAACCATCGTCAGCATCGGCATCTCCGAGAAGGCGCGCTTCAGCCCCGCGACGCTCTGGAACTCGAATCTCCTCATCGGCACGGACGGGCAAGTCCTCGTGCACCATCGGAAGCTGATGCCGACCTTCTTCGAGAAGTTGACCTGGGCGCCCGGGGACGGACATGGCCTGCGCGTGGCGGAGACGCCGTTCGGCAAGATCGGGCATCTGATCTGTGGGGAGAATACGAATCCCCTCGCGCGATATGCGATGATGGCGCAGGGGGAACAGATACATATCTCCACTTGGCCGGCCGTGTGGCCTACGAGAGTTCCTTCGGCGGCAGTAGACAGTGGCGAAGAGCATGGGGAAGGGAATGATGGCAACAATCCTGCCGATTCTCACCTGTCAAGCGTCGGCCGTAGGTCGAAGAACTACGACAACGTGGCCGCCAATCGGACCCGAGCCGCGGCCCATTGTTTCGAGGCGAAATGTTTCGGGGTGCTGTGCTCGGGATTCCTGGACCAGGAAGCCACCGAGGCGGTTGCGGCAGGCTCGTCGTCGCCCGGCGCGATTGTCGATGCCCTGAACCTCTCCCCTCGTGGCGCGTCAATGTTTCTGGATCCCACGGGGGCACCGCTCCCCGCGTTCACGATCTGTCCCCGAACCGGAGAACGGCAGTACAAGGACTGCTTGCAGTACGAAGAGGGCGTGCTGTATGCAGACTTGGACCTGGACGATTGCATCGAAGGCAAACAGTACCATGACGTGGTGGGCGGATATCAAAGACTGGACGTCTTCAATCTCACGGTCAATCGCTCTCGTAGGGAGCCTGTCACCTTTACAGATGATGTGTCGGCTGGAAAGCAGGATAGTCCATCCAAGCTTGAATCTAAAGATGCGAGCCTTGTACGCTTCGACTGAAGTATAGCGTGTCCAGACTCCTTTGCAAGATGTCCTAGAGAAGACTGTCACAACGGGCCAGCAATGGCAATATCATCAGAAATCTGGATAACTCCTTGATGAAGTATATCCGGTTCTTCTTCTTTCCATCTTTGCCCTCTCTTCTTTTCGTTGGACTTTTTCTGTCCTTTGCGTCTTTCTCATTTCTCTCCGCTTCTATCCCCGCACTTAAACCTCTTGGCTATGGGGCAATGCAACCCCAGATGGATAACAGCGAGTAACGATAGATGTAATTATTGTAGACACGATCAAGCAGCGTTATTCCACACAAACCTTCCGTTTTCACGGTTAAGCTTCGGCAAAACTTGACCAACCCGCGTCATGAGGGGAACAAAGTTACTTTGTGTCAACCGCGGTGTATCCACATCCTGCAAGTCTCAAGAAGCCGAATAACAGTCCGGGCCGTGCTTGGACCGGTAGGTAAAAGAATGCAATGTAGTATTCGGAGAACGTCGACTGGATTGTACCTTTAAACGTTACCACCGTACTGAGTTCTCTTGTGGATGTACGACAGTACGCGAACCACCGGGGAATCTGCGGGGCGAGTATTTCATTTCCCCGGTCTAGTTAATCATGTATTAATGCGACTCGTGTGTGCAGTATTCGCGGCCTTTCGGTATGAAAGCCTCGGTACGAGGGAATGGTCCCATCTCGAAGGGAAACAAATAAAGTGACGACATCATTGAGATCGGACGGAAAAGCAAACACCCAGAAAGCCGTAGCTGCTAGCACCGGCTGCCAGACGTCAGTCGCAAGGGCTAAAAAACGATGCGCCGTAGAGTCTCTCCAGATCCAGTGCTATGTCGCCTAACGCATGAAATGCAAGGGTCGTTGTTTTTCCTCCAAAGATTGGCAAAGAAGGGCCTTCCGAGATATGTTTGCCAACGGTCCAGACCCCGCAAAAAAAACCCCCCATTAATAATCGCAGCAAAAGGTGGACCGGAGGCAGGGATTTCTCCACAACTCCGAAGGAGTCGAATCGTTGAATGTCACCATTGCCCTTGGAAGTTGGGGCTGGTTTACTCGAGTCTCCATGATCGGAATTCTTGCTCAGTTGTTTTCTTACGTCCGAGTCCTCTGTGTAGCCCTCCCTTGTTTTTGCTTCTCCTTCCCCATTTCGCTGTCCCTGACGTTAAGATTAGCAACGTTCAAATGCAAGGTAATGCCTTAGCCAGCATCGAGAAGTTAGAACTCCCGGTGTGATGACGAACAGTGCGTCAGCGCTGTCAACAAATTACACTACCTTGCTTCTCGGATGGGAAGAGAGCTCCATTTGATGCACTCAGCCATGGCTACTGCATGTATGAGTTCTTCTGCATCTATTGATTCGCATGACGTGACTGGCTGTTCACTGTCTACCCGGTACCGTCATATGTAGTACCCGTGGACTCGGTGAGTAACTTCCGTCAAGGGACATCAGTGGGTATTGGCCCTATTGGGTAAACTCCGGGAACCAGGAGGTTCCTTCGATGATTTGAAAACAGTTCAAGAGATGTTCACTGTCATGCAGCACCATGTGGCAATGTGGATGATCTTTGGTTCGTACTCCGTACTTCGTAGAACAGCATTAGAGCATCTGTAGAACGTCGATGATGGTGATGATCACTTAAACTGCTTTTCGCAAGATCTTCAGGGGTTTGAGAACAGGAGACCTGCCAGGAGGAAATACTAACGACACGGTGACAACTGTACGTGCAAAGTACTCTGTTCGTTCAACTTCGAGGTTACCTACCTGGATGCGTTCTACCTCTGCTAATGTGACGAGGAAGTTCATTTTTCCTGTACTGCATGCCGCATCAGTAACCTTTTCGACCGATCTCAAGCCACAGCGTGCCGTACGTGTTATAGCGGGAAATGCCGACCGTTGAGTTTGGAAATTATCCAATCGTACAATTTGCTGGTACTCCTCCGACGTCCGTCCTCTGTAGACTACGATCAGTACGATGAGAATTGCCAGATCGTTGTAGAATACTACTAGAATTGAGTTGGGCGGCTTGGCCCATCATTGTAGCGTGACTAGCGTCCAAGGGTATGATTTGATTAGGCAACCAAACTGCAGATCATGGCGCGCGGAGTGTCGGCCAAAGTTGTCTGGCTTGCATCCTCAACAGCCGAAAGGAAGCTGATCCCCGATATTTCTCCAGACCAGGGTTGTGGAGAAACGTGACGTCGAGGCCCCGAGGGTTTAGCACGGCCACACCGGTCTTAATATCGCGCATGTTGAGGCTTGTCCATAAGAGGCAATACCGTATTGAAGGAAGGTAGGGACCCGACAGTGACAATCGCGTATCCACAACTTTTTTTTGACTCAGGCGCGAGGGTTGAGCCCTTGCGAGTGCAAGATGGACATCAGCAAGGCGTTGTTATGATGTGCAAGCTGTATGAGAGGGTGAATGCTTGACGGTATCATAGACGGTATATTGTTCAACTTGGCTGGGTGTTTACAGTTAGTATAGTACTATGTTCGTACAGAATTCATACTTCCGGACGAAGCCATCGGAGAATTAATGTAAAAAGAAATAGGGTCTTGGATTGGTACTGGGCACCCGGCATTGTGACATGTTCTGACTAGAACTTCTGACTCGGCTCCTTTCACCAGTCCATTACCCGATTCCTTGACTCTTTGTGAGATCGAGTCAATGTTCTGGTGGGGCGGGTTCGCCAGAGACATTCCCTGGAAAGATTTCTCCTTCCCAGTGGTTCCGTCCAGACCCCCACGCGTCGACATTATAGCACGTGTAAGCAAGTAAGGACAGTTATCACGAGACGCGAGTTGGAGTGAGAATGGAGGGATGAAAGGACGGGACTGTCTTGAATTGACCAACATCAGGCATGCATGTCAAGATGCGTGCTTCTCACTGCCAAGGAAAGAGGGACTGACGGTATTGCTCTGTATGGCTGGTCCGGCCCGACAACCCGTTTCTTGCCATGTTTTGTTTCGTTTCACGATCATTCATCCAGTGGGGAATCGGGCCGGACCCTGTATGAATGTGTATTGGTAGGTAAGAAATTAATTATTACTCTGTAATTGGATCTGTAGGCTTCCCCAATGTATGTATGTATGGGTTGCGGGGAAAGGGTCTGCCTACACTTACGGTACAACCAACTTCCTAGTAAATAATGGACGATATCGAACTTACATATCGTTTGATCGGCTTCTCGTCACGGTTGGCCGGATCAACAGTAGTGGCGTAACTGTTCCATTGCGCGAACGCCCATTGATTGTCGAGGCAAGTTCCACCGGCTGACACCGAGTCAATGAAATCTTGGAGATCTGGGGATCAGCATGCCGTTACCACAATAGCCTGCGGAGGACCTGCGATGCCATGCTATGTTTTATAGTTTTACTTCCCTTTCCCGAGCTAATTCCTGAGCTTTGACGTGCATCACGTTGCTCCCTTTTTTGTATTTAACATCGGCCTGGAAACCCCCCCATCTCTTCAGGTTGAGTTTCTTTTCATTCTTTCCTTTTCCTATCCTCATCTGAGTGAAGGGTTGCGCAGTCAATTGCTTCTCACAGTGCTTTTACCCAGCAACCACAATGAAGCTTGGGTGGTTTGAGGTGGCCGCGCTTGCGGCAGCCACCACTGCCAGTGCCAAGGTACCGTCTCTCCTTATCCTAAACAACCTTCCAACTACTTTACTTTATTTCTCATGGCGCTTTTCTTCTTGCCTTGCATGCGGGAGAAGAGGAATTGGGCGCAATTGATCGCAATTGAAAAATGAAGACATGCTAATAGAGCCCCTCCAATTAGGACCTCGCTTACTCTCCCCCATTCTACCCATCGCCATGGATGGACGGCCAAGGAGAGTGGTCAGATGCGTACCAACGCGCAGTCGAATTCGTCTCAAACCTGACCCTTCCGGAGAAGGTCAACCTTACCACCGGTACAGGGTAAGTTGACTTCAACTCAAAAGGCTTCTGCAGAAGGCCTTACGGATGCAGTTTTGCTGACTGCCAACAGCTGGATGCTGGACAAATGTGTCGGCGAGACTGGCAGTGTACCTAGACTTGGACACTGGGGATTGTGCTTGCAAGACTCTCCCCTTGGTGTGCGTTTTGGTAAGCGCTTAATAGACGAGCCTGATCTTTTGTCGCTTCACTAACAGCATGTTCTATTCAGGCGATTATTCCTCTGCCTTCCCCGCCGGTGTCAATGTAGCTGCTACTTGGGACAAACACCTTGCCTACCTGCGAGGTAGAGCGATGGGTGAAGAGCACCGTGACAAGGGTGTTGATGTTCAATTGGGACCCGTCGCGGGTCCCATCGGTCGTTCCCCCGATGGCGGCAGAAACTGGGAGGGCTTCTCGCCTGACCCTGCGCTGACTGGCATCATGATGGCCGAGACTATCAAGGGTATCCAGGATGTCGGTGTCATTGCTTGTGCTAAGCACTATATTGGCAACGAGCAGGAGCACTTCCGCCAAGCTCCTGAGTCCCAAGGATATGGATTCAACATTACGGAGAGTGTGAGCTCTAACATTGACGACAAGACCCTGCACGAGTTGTACGTCTGGCCCTTCGCCGACGCTGTTCGAGCTGGCGTGGGCTCGGTGATGTGCTCGTACAACCAGATCAACAACAGCTACGGCTGCTCTAACAGTTACCTCATGAACAAGGTGCTCAAGGCTGAGCTCAACTTCCAGGGTTTCATCATGAGTGACTGGAGTGCGCACCACAGTGGTGTTGGCGCTGCCCTGGCTGGTCTGGACATGTCGATGCCCGGTGACATTACCTTTGACAGTGGTACCTCCTTCTGGGGAACCAACCTGACCATTGCCGTCCTGAACGGCACCGTCCCCGAGTGGCGTGTTGATGATATGGCCGTTCGCATCATGGCTGCTTATTACAAGGTCGGCCGTGACCGTGTCCGCAGTCCTCCCAACTTCAGTTCCTGGACCACGGACGAATATGGCTATGAGCACTTCTACAACAGCCAGGGCCCCGTGGTCAATGTCAACAACAGGGTCGATGTGCGCCGTGATCATGCTGCTCTCATCCGTGAAGTTGGTGCGGCCAGTACTGTCCTTTTGAAGAACGAGAAGGGTGCACTGCCATTGACCGGTGACGAGAAGTTTGTCGGTATCCTCGGAGAAGATGCTGGATCCAACCACTATGGTGCCAATGGTTGCGCTGACCGCGGGTGCGACAATGGAACGCTTGCAATGGGCTGGGGCAGTGGTACCGCCCAGTTCCCCTACCTTGTCACTCCAGAGCAGGCTATTCAGAATGAAGTTCTTAAGAACGGCAAGGGACAAGTGTTCGCCGTCACGGATAACTGGGCCCTCGACTCGATGAAGTCGATTGCATCCCAGGCCAGGTAAGCGTCAATTTCCGGTTTCACGAAGCGACTTCGTTCTAATAGAGTCTCATAGTGTCTCTCTTGTCTTTGTCAATGCCGACTCTGGTGAAGGCTTCATCAACGTTGATGGTAACATTGGTGACCGTAAGAACCTCACCCTCTGGAAGAATGGTGAGGAGGTCATCAAAACGGTTGCCGCCAACTGCAACAACACCATTGTGGTCATGCACACTGTCGGACCTGTCTTGGTCAATGAGTGGTACGAGCACCCGAACATTACTGCAATTGTTTGGGCTGGTCTTCCTGGCCAGGAGAGTGGTAACTCCCTCGTTGATGTTCTCTATGGTCGCGTCAACCCTGGTGGAAAGACTCCTTTCACTTGGGGCAAATCTCTCGAGTCGTACGGTGCACCTTTGCTCATGGAGCCCAACAATGGCCAGGGCGCGCCACAGGTGGACTTCACCGAAGGTGTCTTCATTGACTACAGACGCTTCGATAAGTTCAACGAAACTCCCGTCTACGAATTTGGCTACGGTCTGAGCTACACCACTTTCAACTACTCCAACCTTCACATCCGCCCACTGAATGCCTCGGCATACACTCCCAACTCTGGCAAGACGGAGGCTGCTCCTACTCTGGGAGAGGCTGCAAAGGCCTCGGACAACCTCTACCCCAGTGAACTGGAGAGAGTTTACGGCTACATTTACCCATGGCTGAACTCTACCGACCTTGAGAAGTCTTCTGGGGACCCTGACTACGGCATGGAGGCGTCTGAGTACATCCCAGACGATGCAACTGACGGGTCCCCTCAGGACGTTCTTCCCGCAAGTGGTGCTCCTGGTGGTAACCCCGGCCTGTGGGACGATCTCTTCACCGTGTCCGCTACCATCACCAACACCGGCAAGGTTGCCGGCGATGAAGTTCCACAACTGTATGTGTCCCTTGGCGGTACTGACGACCCCAAGCTTGTTCTCCGTGGTTTCGATCGCGTCACCATTGCACCTGGACAACAAGTGGTTTGGACCACTACCTTGACCCGGCGTGACATCTCGAGCTGGGATGTCGCGGCCCAGGACTGGTCCATCAGCCGGTACCCCAAGACGGTGTACGTCGGCAGCTCTTCACGCAAGCTGTCCCTTAAGGCAACACTGCCTAGGGTCCACTAAACTCAACTGCAGGTGGCAGTTCTTGTACAGATATCGTGCGCTCCGGATTTGTACAGGCCGGATGACGACCTTTTTTTTTTTCTTATTCATGGGCTTGAATTACGCGAGTAAATCGCGTTGGGAATGGCATGATCTTTTTAGTTTTAATGATTTAGACAGCCCACATAGCTGATCTAGGGAGAATAACCCTAATGACAAGGAATTTGGTGGCAAATGCAACAGAGTGTGTGACCAGAGTTTTGGTGGCTCCAGTAGCTTGGTAGTAGGATCTTAATTGTGTTTCGCAATGTCGACGTGGATTGCCCTGCTATGGACGGCACGTGGCCGCTTTACCTAATTTGGAGCCTCGGAAACTGGACCAACCGCCGACGTCATCTCCAAGATGCATCCAAGTTTCCATCTTCTCAGTTCAGACCACACAATCTTTCCTTTAGTGCTCGGGGGTCTCCTGAATTTAGAGATGCCTAATCCCTACAATTGAGATCCATCTGACATTTCTCTACTATAAATTTTCCACACCCATCGCATTCCGTGCCCCTTTCAGGAGAGTCAGGAAAAACATGGCCTCTCCAGACAGTCTCCGAAGGGGAACACCAACCACTTCGACAGCGACCATGAACACGCCAATGCGTCCTTTTCCTCATCCTCCATCCGCCGCGCTTCTCCTTTACCCAGTGACCCTGGTCATCGGATCCCTCTTCTCGTTGATCTCACCCACAGCGCGTGGTCACCACCACCATCATCACTCCGAGATTGCAGCGGACCCGAACCTTTCCAAACCCTCCTCGCAAATCCCCGTCAACTACTTCGCTCGCAAGGACAATATCTTCAACTTATACTTCGTCAAGATCGGCTGGATCTGGACCACCTTGGCCTTCGTCTCGCTCCTCCTTTCCCAGCCCGCATACACCGCGCCCTCCCTTCAACGCGGGCGGCGGGTCGCCCAGGCGGTCCTCCGATACAGCCTCGTCACGCTAGCGTGGTACCTGACGACGCAATGGTTCTTTGGCCCTGCGATCATCGATCGCGGGTTCGTCATCACGGGCGGGAAATGCGAACGGGTCGCGCACACCCCGGTCTCCCCCGCGCGTCCAGTGGCGGGGTTTGAAACGCTGCTCACGGCTGCCGCGTGCAAGGCGGCGGGCGGTGCTTGGAGAGGCGGCCACGACGTGAGTGGTCATGTTTTCATGCTGGTCCTTGCGTCGGCGTTTCTGGCTTTCGAGGCGTGGGGAGTCGCGGCGTCCGCGTCGGAGCGTGGCAGTGTCGTGGACGGGAGTAAAGAGAAATTGGACAGCGATGGTCCAGTGGAAAGGTCGGGCACCGCGTTGGATTCCAATGACCATACGGTGAGAACTTGGTCGTTGCGGTTCGTGGGGGTGGTCGTTGGGTTGAGTTGGTGGATGCTTTTCATGACTTCCATTTGGTTTCATACGTGGTTAGAAAAGGCGAGTGTACCAAAGATTATGGCTCATGCGACTCGTTCGTGACTAACATTTTATAGTGGTCTGGATTATCCATTGCATTGGGCACTGTCTATGTCACCTACTTCCTCCCGAGAACCCTCGGGTCGTGGAGGGATATCATCGGGGCCCCCGGAGTATAAGGAGATGTGGGCACTCTGTTTATGACTCTATCATATGCCGCGCATTCCGTGCAGAACCATGTATAACTATACGATACAGCATGATGGACCCTACCAGGTTGGCGTGGAATCATTTTGGGCTAATCAAAACTAATCAATGTACGTTACATAGTGACATTTGCTGCTTATAGATGCTACTGAATTGACCCAAGTTGCATGATCAAGCCGGAGTGGCCTGTGGCTCTGGTCCGAGATAACCGGATCGAAAGGCTAGAAACCAGATAGCTAGTCAGCAAGTTTCAAGCACACACACGACCGGCAGCTGTTCACTGGACGTTTTTTTTTTCGCCTTCTACTGCAATGCTTCCACATTGACCGAGGAAGTAACTTACCTCCAGGAATCAAAGCCGACGCATACATCACCCTCGTGATGGGCCGTAGGTCATCCGGAGTCAACCCCGAGTTTATCGACAGCTCCATATACGGATCCCAGGCCGTGATGATCGCATCTGCATACACCTTCAGATTGACGGCTTGTTCCTTCTCCGTCGACTGCTCCGAATGACATTGGATGCCGACGCAGGTCCCAAACTCCCGAAACGCAAGTCGGTACTTGATATTCCGCTCGAGAAAGCGGTTGATCTCGAACAACTCATCTGTACGGGGGTCGCGCAAGGCATCAGCAACCACGGAATCATCGATATCTATTCCCTCTCTCATTCTTCTTTCGATTTAAAGATGAGGGGAAAAAAAGGAAAAGAGGGGGAAAGGGGGGAGACAATTACAAATCTGCTCAAAACACCTCCCCGCCAACTTGGCCGCCCAATCCTCCTTCTCCTCAAACCAATGCGCCGTCCACAGCGTCATGCCTAAATCCAAGGGATCGCTCGAGACGAAATGCTCCCCCTTCCGCGCCATCACCCTTTTATAATCCTCAATCTCCTCTTTCAACACTCCTTCCCCCTCGCCCATCTCCCGCGCCGCCGCCTCCAGCAACCGAAACACCACGAACCCGTCGATGGGATCCAGATTCCCCTCCGACGCGACCAGCGGCGCCGACAGATCCATCGCCATCTTCCACACCATGCGCGGCTTGTCGCTGTTGCGATTCACGAAGAACTTGGGATGGATGGCTTTCGCCAGCGCGATCGCCTGCCGGTTGTAGCTCGGATCGCCCGCCGCCAGCGACAGCCGGTTCAGCGCGAACATCCAGATCGTCAGGTAGTGGTGGTACTGGCCGTCGCCGTCGGGCCCGCGCTCGTCGGTCTTGCCGATGCGCAGCCCGCCGCCCAGCGGGTTGGCGTCCGAGGCGCCGGGGAGGCGCGCGGTGCCGTCGCGCGTGCGGCCCAGCACGTCGTGCACGTTCTGCACCAGCCGCCGCGCCAAGGTGAGGTAGCGATCGTCCGGGCTGTCGGCCGAGGCGCGCACGTATTGCTGGTGCAGGGTGAGGAAGTTGATCACGCCGAAGGCGTCGGTCCAGAGGTAGCGGCCGCGGTGGCCGCCGGATTTCGGCGGCGGGGTCCAGGTGTGCGGGTTCGTGATGCTGGAGAAGCTGCCGTAGAGGGATTCCATGGCCTGGGTGAAGCGCTCGAGGCGTGGCGTCGATATGGTGGACATGCTGGGTGGTGGTTGGAATGCTTTTTTGCTGCAGCTAGTAGGGTTTATTCGAAATCCTCTCAAATAGCGCATTTACTTGTTCATACACGGGGTACCTGGGTAGTGAGAGTTTGTCTTTTTTCAGTATGTGTTTTCTTTAGCGTAATTGTTCTGCTTGTTATTGTTGTTGCACGTGAAGTCATGATGATTGGGAAGTTACGAGAGGCGATGATCTCATAGGTAGGTAGCTCTTGCCTCGGGAGGGGACGGGGATTGAAAACACTTTAAGAAGCAGATGATTACTTCGGGATTTTTTGGCTCGTGTTTTTCTTTATTCTTCGAAGAGTGTTCAATGATGAAGAACTGAATGTTCCTATTTATTTCATGAGACTACCGTTTGTATTCCAGTCGAACTCAATGACTGCACAACTCCAGGAGCTATTTACAGCCGCAGCGCGTCCGCTGCCTGCTATTACAGCGCCTGATTTCGCTCAAAACTTTGACAGCTTTGGAAACTACAAGTGTGTGCTTCTGGGCGATGGCAGTCATGGCACGTCCGAGTTCTATTCCGCCAGAGCGGAGATCACGAAACGGCTCATCGAACAGCATGGATACACTATAGTTGCCGTTGAGGCCGACTGGCCGGATGCCGAAGCTATCGATCGATATGTACGGCTGCGCCCAGGACCGCAGTCGCATATTGGTGGAAAGGCCGGGGACATTGAACCTTTCAAGCGATTTCCAACATGGATGTGGAGAAACCGCGAAATGCAAGATCTTGTCGAGTGGATGCGCAACCGCAACGCCAAGCTACCTGCTGAGAGGCGGGCAGGCTTCTATGGTCTCGACCTCTACAGTCTGGGGGCATCCATCCGCGCTGTCGTCGGCTACCTCGATCGCGTAGACCCGAGTGCAGGAAAAGAAGCTCGCCGGCGCTACGGCTGCCTGCAACCGTGGGTGGATGATCCTGCAGCATACGGACTGGCTTCCCTCCGCGGAATGGAAAACTGCGAAGGTCAAGTCATCCAGATGCTGCGAGATCTCCTCGAGCAACGGATGGAGTATCCGAAACGGGACGTGAGAGATGGCGAGGAGTTCCATAGTGGGGAACAGAATGCCCATCTCATCCGGGATGCAGAGCGGTATTACAAGGCCATGTACTACAGCTCTGCCTCGTCATGGACACTGCGAGACACGCATATGTTTGAAACCCTCCGACGGATATTGGACCACAAGCCAGATGCCAAGGCCATCGTGTGGGCGCACAACTCGCATGTCGGAGACGCTCGGTATACGAGTATGGGAACTCGGCGCAACGAGATCAACATCGGCCAGCTGTGTCGCGAACAACTCGGTCGACAGAATGTCGCTATCATAGGGTGCGGAACCCACACGGGGACGGTCGCGGCAGCCCATGAATGGGACGATGATATGGAAGTGATGGACGTCAATCCCTCTCGACACGATAGTTGGGAGATTCTCGCACATAACACGGGCATCCCAAGCTTTGTTCTCGACTTGCGAAAGGACCGAGTTGATCCCGTGCTGCGATCTGCAATGGCGGCAGAGAACAATCGTCTTGAACGTTTCATCGGGGTCATTTATCGTCCGGACACCGAAAGAATCTCTCACTATTCGCAGGCGTATCTGCATAATCAAATGGACGCGTATGTCTGGTTTGACCGAACTGAGGCTGTCAAGCCTTTGGAGGTGATTCAACCTGCAACACCGTTGAGTACCGGGGAGACCTATCCATTTGGTGTGTGAGGAAGGAGGTTTGATGGCATCGGATCTGTACAGCCATTTGTGTAATGTTAGTCAATTGTCAATCTCAAAAGCAGCATCTGCAAGTTTTCAAAAGTGTCCAGAAAATCTTAAGACATCATTTTCGATATGTTATGCATGTGCAATGTAAGCGAGAGGAGTCTCGACTCGATGAAGATCAGAAATAACCGAAGGAGGCCGCCCACGGCTGACGTCAAGCGCCGCACACCGCCAACGTTTGTTTACTTTACCCTTTTTGTTTACGTCTGCGTCTCAAATCTATTTTCTCTCCACAACCCTCCCTTGATCCAATCCCTTGATAACCCCAACCACGTCAATTCCTCAGATTCCATCAGAAATCCTCGCTTTTTTTCAATTGAAAATCGAACAAAATGGCGGTTCGCCGCTCCGCCCGCCTGAGAGGCCGCTCGTCGTCAGCCGAGGTGAGCCGCATCCCATCCCACATTCTGACATAGCAACGCCATGTCACCACGATGAAAGGCGTCCCTATGTCATGCCTTTCCCTTTTTCCTAACTAACATCCAGTTTTATATAGGTTCAGGAATCAGCCTCTAAGCCCGAAGCCCCGAAGCAATTGCTGACCATCATGGAACGCGAGGTGACTCCTGGCGAAGTCGAGACTCACTCGGCCGTAATACCCGCCCGCACTCCTCGCAACGCCTCTGTTCAGAAGACACCCAACACAGCCAAGACGCCTAACGCGTCGACCAAAAAAGATGCCTCTGCAAAGACTCCCACCACCGCCTCAGCGATTCGTCCCCCACACGAAGAAATGCACCCCAGCAAGGTCCGCCAAAGCACAACCAAGCAGCCGGACTCAGGTCTCATTCTGGGATTCAACCCCGTCAAGCGGGATGCAAATGGCAATATCGTAAAAGAAAGCCTTGTTGAAAATACACCAACCAAAGCCAAGGCTTCTCCATCGAGCCAATTTGGTACACCAGGGTTCGAGTTCAAATTCAACTGCCAGGAGTCTCAGCTCAGCGATGAGGCCAAGAAGCTCATGGACAGCGTTCGAGAAGACGTTGCTCGGATCAAATCACAGATGATCCAAGACAAAAGCAAGCAAGATCTTCAGGATGAAGAAGCAGAGAAACTTCGTGGAGAACGGAAGATCGCGAAACCAAAGGGCAAAGCTGGCCGTTTTAGCGATGCTCACATGGCCGAGTTCAAGAAGATGGATTCTATTGCTGGACACGCATCCGCTTTCAGAGCTGTGCCTGGTCGATTCCAACCAGTCAACAAGTCACTCAAGAGAACCAACTCCAAGGCGCGTCTGGATGAGCCGGAGACCCAGAGTTCGCCCTCGAAATCGCCTTCGAAGTTGCCGACTGCGTCAGCTGCGACCGGTCCCAAGCGTGCCAAACAGGAGGCAACTGATGATGCGTCCACTCGCCGACCATCTCCTCTCGAAGCAGAAAATGCCACGAAGCCTGCAACCCCTCGTCCGAAGTCGGTTCGGAGCTCTCTCATGACCCCAACCAAGGCCTTCAGAGCGCGTTCTTCAAGCGTCCGACCCCCAAAGACCTCGATGATTCCCTCCTTGGCGCGGTCTCCAGCACCCAAGGCTGTTGCTCCCCCGCGCACCCCTCAGACCGAATTCAATCCCAGACTCAAGAGCAACTTGCCAACTCTGGGCCACCTGAAATCTATTCTCCGCCGTCACCAGCCTCTCTTCTCCAACGATCCCGCCAAAATCGCTGCTGGTACACATGTTGCGGCCCCAAACTTCAGCTCAGATATGCTACTTAGCACTACCCGCGACTCTGCTTTTGAGGAACATAACCAGACACCATCCCCGAAGAAGCGAGTTGAATTCACACCTAGCGTCAAATCCCGCTACGAGCTCGCCCAGGCTTCGCCTTCACCCTCCAAGATCCCAACTACATTGCCCCGTACCTCCGATGACGTTGTCTATCCCACTTTGCCAACTTTGACTCCCGAGAAGGACTCGATTGCTACAAAATCGCCCGCCACGAAGACAAAGAGTCCAACTGTCCGCCAGGTTCGACCATCAGACGTATCGTCGATGACGACTACTGTCCCGGACCTGCCCACTGTTCCCCATGGAATTATCAACAAAGAAAGACGCCGCTTGTCAGGTGGGAAGCCCAAACCTTCAGAAGGCTCGACAGAGCCAGCTCCTCTCCCAGAGTTCCCTGCCGTTCCCCACGGCATTATCAACAAACAGAGACGCCGCGAGATCACTGACAAGGTCCGATCATCTCAAGCCCCGTCAGAGGCAAAATCACTACCGGAATTCCCTACTGTTCCCCACGGCATCATCAACAAGAAGCGACGGCGCGAGGCAGATGACGAGGCAGATGCTGAAAACGTTCCTCCAGCTGAGTCTACTTCCGACGAGCGCGACAGCAAGCGAATGAAGATGAGTGCGCCTTCTCCTGTGAGATCAATGCCAACTCCGAGTCCTGTCAAAGTCCGTGCCATCACACCTGCTCGGGTCACTCCTGGCAAAACTCTCAGCAAAACTCCTAGTAAAACTCCCAGCAGATTTGGAACGCCTGCGAGCGCTAGACAAAAGAGCCGGGGGGTGCTTAGCTTGAGCCGGTTGCACATGCTCGCCAAACCCAAGGAACGTCGTTAATCCGACGTCGTGATCTCGCATCCGAGAAGAAACTGGACAGTTCCTGTGACCTTGGCACGTTTTTTCCGCTGGCAAATATTCCAAGCCAAATATTTAGAGTGGTTGATTTCCAATCACACCTCCACTTCGTCATTTCTATTCGCCAAATGTTTTTCGAAGTAGAATTTATTCCAAGACCGCGACACTTGAAGTTGTCTGTGTATCTAATCATTGGGTTCTGGTTCCTGTGTCTAGTTTCCTTTTTTCTTTTTTCTGTCTGTTTCATACTAATTGTGGCGCTCGAGGCATCCGGCATGCTGGAGATTCTTTTTTTCTTTCTATCGGATAGGGCTGGCGTTCCTTGGCTGTTTGAGCATGTTTGTTCGAGATCTTCTTTCTCCCGTTGTCATGATGACCATCACACTGTTACGATCGTTGTTGCTGTCTCGAGTCAGAGATGATATGCAATACATAACAATTCGTTAAGGTTCTTATTGGCGCTTTACTTGTTGTAGGTCCCATGACAATGTATCAGCTCGAGTCGGGTTGGGGAAAGAGTAGTAAGCAAGCAGCCCACGCGTACTTGCACCACTCGACCAAATATCACGATTGAAAGACATTGGAATTACGTCCAAGAGCAGAGAGTGGAAGCAGTTCTGAACATCGCTCATGTTGGAAGAGGACGATGCATCTCATTTTAGAAGTAACAACGCAACACCGACAGTAGTCGGTCCGAGTGCCATAAGTGTTTTTGCTTTCCATGCGATCCCCGAGAAACCCACGGACCCAAGAATGAATCATATACTATATGTACAGTATGAATATGAAAACGACAGAACTCGAACAGGGGGGGATCAGAAAGGACATAGAATACAGGGCCAAGGAATCAGAAAAAAAATCAAGGCAAAGACACAGGGAGGGGTGGGCTATTAGCTTTAAAAACTAAGGTGTTGCCTCTTTCGGTAAAGTAAAGGCAGTATGCGTGTGTGTTGTGTGGGTGGTCGTATTTCTCCGAATCATTCGTGTCAAATCATCCCAACTCCAAGGTCAATCAGAATTGCGATGAGCGAGAACCAAAAGAGGAGAGTGTTGCGAATACAACAGACGTGAAAAAGTCAAAACAGTGGGGAATAATAACAACATATCTATCACAAGGTCATTTTTCATCGCGTTCGTTTGCAAAAGATTTCTAGAAGCCACTCCTGCTTCGTGGAGGAGCTTTTTGTGGATGAAAGAGTGGGGTCGATGACGTTTCGTCAACGAGAGAGAGACGAATCACCCTTTCATGGTAGCCAGGAAAGAGTCGAGGTTGTACTCTTCTTGGTACTGCCTGTCGTCCCAGAGCTCGCCCAAATCGTCAAGCCAGCCCTTCTTGCCCTTTTCTTTCACTTCGCCATCGATGTCGACCATGTCGACCTCGTTGCCAGCAGCATGGTCGCTGGGTTTCTCGGCACTTTCGGCCGTTTCGCCGAGATTGAAGAGATCCAGTAGTTGGTCGGTGTCCATGGTGCCCAGGCCGGCGTTTTGTTGGTTGACCACGGTGGAAGCAACGTCGATCTTGAAACGTTGGAGACTGGAGAATCACAATTGTTAGCATTATGGGTCTGATTCACCCACGCTGGGAATATACTTACTTCAAGATCTTCTCTTCCAAAGTGCCTCTCGTGATCAGACGGTACACGTTGACGACCTTCTTCTGGCCGATACGATGGGCCCGGTCCATGGCCTGGATATCTTTCTGAGGGTTCCAGTCGTGCTCCACGAATATAACGGTGTCAGCACCCGTAAGGTTCAGACCCAACCCACCAACACTGGTGGTCAGTAGCAGGACATCGTAACTGGGATCGGTGTTGAATCGGTTGACAATATCCTGGCGTTTGGTGGCTTCAACACCACCGTCCAGGCGGAGGTATTGGACGGACGGAAGAAGTCTCTTGAGGACGTCGTTCTGCACGATGTCCAGCATTTCTTTCATCTGGCAGAAAATCAGCGCTCTGTGAGGGCTGACGTAGCTGGCGCCAGTATCCAATTCGCCTTCGGTCGCAGGATCCACGCCGATGCCGCAATCCACCAGGAGATCGCGCAAAGCGGTAAGTTTGGGGGCATGAGCCACGTCCCGAATGTTGGAATGCTTCGAGGCGAGGAAGCTTTGGACCTCATTGTATTGCTTGTGTCCTTCCTTGACCACCAACGCGGGCGAATTGCAAAGGCGACGCATGTATTGTAAAGCTTGGAAGATGTGTTCCTTGTCGGCTTTCTCGGAGCTGCCGACCTTGTCCGCCAGAGCCTTTTGCTCCTTCTTGGTGAAGTCCTCGAACAGTTTCTTCTGAAGCTCACTTGGATCACAGTAGTAGTTCTGAATGATCTTCGGTGGCAAATCGTTCAGCACCTCTTCCTTCAGGCGACGCAGCAAGAATGGAAGTACTTGTTTATGCAATGCCTCGATGGCAAGCGCGCCCGCCTCTTGTTCTTTCGAAGACGATTTGCTAAAACGACTTGCCGCAATTGGTTTGGCGAAACGATCCAAGAAGACCTTCTCGGTTCCCAAGAAGCCAGGCATCAGGAAATCGAACAGTGACCACAACTCCAGGACGTTGTTCTGGATTGGCGTTCCAGAGAGGATCAAGCGGTGATTGCTGACTAGCCGCTTGACCGCTTGTGTGATCTTGGCTTTCGGGTTCTTGATCAGGTGGCCTTCGTCCAGCACACAATAATTCCAGCTGATCGGACTGAGAGCGTCGTTGTCATTTCGGCAGATATCGTAGGATGTGATGACGATGTCCGCCGTCGCAAGCGCGGGTTGCAGCCTGGTCCGCTCGCTCGGAGGACCGACATAGGCAACGCAAGACAGGAACGGCGCGTATTGCTTGATTTCTTGCTGCCAGTGTCCAGATAGTGAAGGAGGACACACGATCAAAGATGGAAGCTTCCTGACTTCGAGCGCCTGAGTTTTAGCGAATTCCTCCGCTCTCATATGATGGTCACTAGCCACAATGCAAATGGTCTGCAAAGTTTTACCGAGGCCCATGTCGTCGCAGAGGATGCCATGCAGGTTGTAGCGGTTAAGGAATGCAAGCCAGTTGACACCTTCTTGCTGATAAGGTCTGAGTTCTGCCTTGATCGTGACTGGAATCTGGAAGGACTCCACTTTACGCACGTCCAGCATTTGCGACATGAACTTCCGTTCCCGATCACGTCCCTTGAGCAGCTCTTCCGAAAGACCGGGTGGATCTGGAATTCCAGCCTCAAGAGGAACAAGCTTCACAAGCGTCGCAAAAGATGTCGTGGCGAGGAGTCTGACATCGTTGTCGGGATCGCTCATCCTTCCGAGGACTGGAACCACCAAGAAGATAACGTATGGCAGGATTCTATCTTCCATCACATGAATTAAGTGGTAAATGCACTCGATGGCTCCCTGACGGTGATGGACGTCCAAGGCATTATTGATGGTGGGCAGTACCTTCTCCACCAACATGGTCATGCCTTCAACAGTTATGACACTACAGATAGTGGCAAAGCATTTGGCAGCCGCATAACGGATCACAGACAACCGACACTGAAGCGCCTTGGCAATAATCGGCATGAGATCGATAACCCAGGGATAAAGGCCGGGATCGAATTTGGGAAGAAGAGCACGCAAAGTCGACAATCCATCCACGATTTGCTGACCAAGCTCGTTGTCGGGGTCATGGATGTTCTGGGGAAGCTCCTCAGCAAGCGCATCCCTTACTTGTCGTTCAATTAACGACGCAAGATTAGGGACTTTCTCCAGCAGCTGCGAGCCGAACTTGATGGCCAGTTGCTCAAGTGCATCTTTGGCACCTCGCCGCATGATCCTCGCCTCTTTGGCCTCTCTTTCGAATTTGGCCGCGTCGGGGTGGTCGCGACGATCTTCCTCTTTGCGCAGCGAGAGGATTGACTTTTCGAGTCCTGCGTTAATGTGAAATTCGGGGGTTTCGGACGTGTCAACACAGCAATATTTGACCAGATTTACAATGACCTTGTCAACAGGTCCACGTTTGGTAGCAGCCGTGTAGTGCTCAACCAAGGCGGTGATGGCCATAGCAGAGCGCTTCTGAAGCTCAGCGTTATCCTCATTCTTGATGCTGTCCATGATGCCCTTAATGATCTGACCGGGCTTTTTCGGGATTTCGCGCAGAACGACCAAAGCGCCAGCCGCTGCCGCCCGGATGCGCAAATCTCTCTGTTCTCTAATGTTCTTTGCCTCTTCAATCGCGGATTCAGCAGTTGCACGGGTATCGTTCAAGACTTGGAGAGCAGTGACCCGTTGGGCGGGCGTCAAGCTCTTCTTCAGACGCTCGAAGTCAGGTCCTATGACCTTTTCGGCGTCTGCCAGAGAGAATGCATTTGGACCGGCTTCGGGATCGCCTTGAACGACAACAGCCAGCGTTGGCAGCCTTGAGGGAGGTACATGGGCATGATCTCGGAAAGTATTGAGCAACGAATGGCATTGCGCACGTGCAACATGAAGATAGCATGCAATGTCACTGTACCAAGACGGACGCTCTGCTTCGACGAGAGGACGCAGGTGCTCGGACAATGACGGGGTATATTTACTATCAGCCCCAGATAATTTGGCGTATTCTTCGACTATCATGGCGGAGGAAAGCTGCGAGGTGGACGCGGAGAAGTTGAGACCATCCAATATAGATTGCCAGAGACTAGGCATCTCGTTCTTATCCCAGAAGAAGAGCAGCTGGCCTAGCGCCTTTGCGGCATAGATTTTCGACCTTAGCATTGTATCAGCACCCACCAAATCAATGTCTCCCTGAAGCATGTGTCCGTCGACATTATGAGCGGAAGGAGGCGCAACCTCCTTCTTTTCGGACTTGCGTCTGCGTCCCTTGCCGGTCTCAGTGCCCACGTCGGTGGCACCCGGAGAGGATCTGGCGGGGGCAGCAGCAGCAAGTGAGAAGGGTAGACCAGACGGCTTGATGAAAAGAGAAGTATTCATAGGAATTGGGTATCTAGGTACGCCAAAGGGACCCATGGTTAGAGTGACCAACGGCTGCACATGGTTCAATAAACCAGATTCTGGCTTGAAGAAACCACGATGTTCCAGAACCTTGAGCATTTCAGACCAAACCTGGAGGGACAGCTTCAGAACACCTTCATTCCGCTCAACTAGCAAGTTCTGAAACACTAGTCGCAAGGCTTTCCCGTCTACCCAGTCATTTGTACCTTCACCTTCTAGCTGCAGGAACGTCATGAGGGCACGCAGGACAGCAGAGCGAACGCTGGTGATAGTATGCCGCAGGAAAGGGTAGAGACGAGGCACCAACTTCTCAAAGGAAGATTCCGGGTCCTCGGCGGCATTTGCTTTCATAGCATTGAGGACTTGGCGGAAGGTGCAGAGTTTGGCTAGGAGATCCATCACTGACCCGGTACTGGCGCTCAAATCATCCTGCAAATTCGACAGGCAGTCCCAGACAATGTTCATCAGGAGACTTAGGGTTTCAGGGCGGGAAGTGACAAATTCTTCAGCGATGGGGACCAGCGTAGCTGCACTCACAGCACGAACGTCATCGTCGTAGTCACCCAAGCCCTTCATGACAGCCTCAAGCACACCGTCCATTAGCTTTGGATCCTTCACAAGCAAATCCTTCCGGACCGCGACCAAATATCGGAGACCGATCATGCCACCGTGGCATACTTCCCAGACAGGACGATCGAGTCCCAGATCCTTCTGCATGATGATTCGATAGAGGCACCGATAAACAGCAATCACGGATTTCGATGGGAGTTGCGAGATGAGTGCACCGAGCGTTTGGCCAACCGTTTCACGGATAGGTGCAACCACGTTGTCGGAGATGTAGTCGCCGAAACGGTCAAGCATGAAAACGCACAGAAGACGACAGGCGAGATCGTCCAGCCATTTGCGATTCAGAACATCATTTTCTGCTCGACTCTTGCCTTCCACGCGCCCGGCACCTGCGCCTTGGACGCGAATAACCTCTCGGAGTGCCATTGCAGCACCATGACGGATCTCCCAGTTCGGATCGAAGAGATCAACCTGGAGGAATTCACACATGTGCTCAAAAGGCCAGCCAAGACCTTGCTCCTCGAGCTCCATTTGAACGATAGACTTGTCCGGGGCAACTGGGCCTTTGAATTCTGAAACGATCTTCGAGTCATCGTCACCTCCGCTTCGATCAAGTGAGAAGTAGTCGGGCTTCGCATCTCCGTTCCAGTCTTCTCCATTCTCGGTCTTGATGGGATGCGGCGTCGCTACGGAAGGTGTTGATACAATCTCGGAAGTCCTTCTGGAAGACAGGTCAACGACGCGAACTTTGTTTGCGCCCATCTTCGCATTCTGCTTGTTTTTCCGTTTGAGCTGGTTCAATTGTCGTTTACTAAGACCAGGTTCTTCTCCATTGGGATGTTCACTGGGTGATGCAAGTGATTGAGCAGTTTGTAGACTATTCTCTCGAGAAATTGACGGAACGGAGGTATCAATTTTCGGCGTCGGGAGGGGCTTCAAGACAAGATCACTATCGTCGATCAACGCATCTTCCAGGTATTCACCCGCAAGACCCAAGCGGGAGGTCAGGGTCTTCTTCTGATACTGCAACCTTGCCGCAGGATCCATGGCGGCAAGAGAGTACTCATACTCCTTGCCAGCGCTGCCAAGCAGCTTCTTTCCGTATTTTAGAACGGCGGCGATGTCGAGATGCTCGAGCCGAAGCAAATCGTCGGGCCACGACTGCAGTTCTTCTGATTTAATTTCGACCTCATCTTCGTCCTCGGCCTTCTTGATCTCTTGGCCATCATCACGATTAGGATCGTAGATTTCAGTATTGGTCACAATAAGACCGATGGCCTTGGCAGCCGCTGTGCGGGTATCCCACGACTTGGATCTGAGATAAGGTAAGATGCGCCCCAGAAGATTAAAGAGTTCATCAGGATGCTGCTTCTGAATATCGGCCAGCTGTTGAGCAGCAGTGTTCCTGATCAGCTGAGTACTTCCGGTCTCTAGTAACCTGTATGATGATTGGTCAGTTCAGGAAGAATCTCGGAGCCGTAATACCTGGGGGGCCATGTAACTCACGTGACCAAGCGATCGAGTCTAAGCAATAAAAGGTTAGCGTCGTGTAGCGGACAACAACGGCATATGATTGGATGGTGGAAGGCTTACCTGGAAGTCATGGCGCTGGTACGCCGTCACTATTGCAACACGACGCGCGTGGAAAATAGAAAGATGAGTGGAAGGTAGTGTCAACAGGGCAAAAAAAAAAAAAAAAAAAACCAGTGCAGATATGAAAGGGGGGCAATATCACAGCGGAGTGAGAAACTCCAAGGTATTAGAGAGATTAAAAAAAAAGAAAAAAAAAAGAAACAGACACAATCATTTGAAGCAAAAGCACCCCGGACGCCCAAGAGGTATATAATAATTTACACCCGCGTGTTGTCCATCCACCTGCGTACCCGGCTTGTGTAGGCTACCAAGAAGAGTAAGGTGAGGTAAACCCAAGCACAAGAGAGGGGGGAAGGTTGGGAGTGGAGAGGCGGGCTAGCCTGAGGATAGCTTTTTAAGGGCTGAAAGGGGCGGGTAGCTTGTCGGTAAGCGCTGCTGTAAAGAAAAAATAAAAAAAAATGCGCCGCTGTAAAAGTACCTCTGGCCTGGCCTGTCCTGTCCGTGTCTTGGATCATCGAAATTTCTCGAGGTCACGCAGGCTGTTTATATCATTGGGACATCTTTGGTCTGGCGCGCTTACCCATGTTTGCGCGCCGCACACTAGTCCCCTTCGGTGCCTAGCGCCTCCACTCACGTAAAGGTTTTCTGAAAGTCACGTGATATGCCCAGCCAGAGCAAAATCCTTTCCTTCCTGCAACAAATGAGATACGAGGGCGGCAGCGCCGGATCCATCATCCCCATGTCGTTTTCCCCTTTGTGTAGAGCATCGACATACCCAATGCAGCTTTATCTCTCTAATTTCTCTATAAAAAAAGAAAAAAAGATAGGAGTAAAACGTGGATCAAAGACGATAATACTGTCCATATCGCATCTCCAGGATACTAGGGCTATGCTTGTTTTGCTGGATGAAAATGCCAAGAAATGCCAGATGGCCTCATAACTACTCCGTACTAGAACCTAGGATTCCTCGTCAGCCAACGTCGGCCTAGAGACCACGAAGAAGCATGTTTTGCGGGAACTGACCATCTGTGCTCTATCCTGAAATCATTACATCCATGCATCCATCTCTGTAACGGTAAACATCGGTCATTCTTGCACACAAGTTTATTTCTCCTAACAGATACATCCTCCAATCAGATCCCATCTATTTTTGATCGTCCCTGTAAGCAGGCAATAGTATCATTGCACCTTGGACTGCCTGACGAACGCCATCCATCGCCAAACAAGGAATTCAAAAGCATACAAACAAAGAAAAAGGAGAAGAACCCGATAGAATCAGTCAATCAATTTCGAAGAAACGATCAGGCGGATAACAAACCGAGACTTCATGCTCGTTGAATTGGCGTCATCGCTGCTCGTTTTCTCGGTGGTAAAAACAGTCCTACATTGGCAAACGGCGCATTGCTTTTGCTACACAGGCATCTCATAAGAGTGAAGCTCCAAGTGAGGGCAATGCCAAAGGATACCTGCATTTGATCCTCCGTAAGTCTGCTGCCCAAGACAGTGGTGTAATGGCCAATTGAATCTCTTCGGACCACTCGCTGTAGCTCTTGGCGTCCTATGCCAACGCCTAGTGAAGGTTGCCCGCTGAACGGCCCATATCCTTCGACGGATGGGGACTTGATGAAGCCGGTAGCATATCTCTTTCTGACGAGGAAACTCGAAACCAGGGATATTGATCATTTCTATACAGTTGAAGGCTCCGGCGTGGTAAAAAGGAATAACAAACAATTCAAAATAACAACCGCGCTCCCGAATGCCCATAACGCTTCAAGTTCGTGCCAGCACGGCAGCTGCCTCTTCTTCCTTCCCTAGCAGACCCAGACTCCGGATCTGCTCTGCCTTGGGTGCGTTCTCGCGAGGGTGCGAGGCTTCAGCCTTGCGGTAGGCGGCTTGCATCTTCATTGTGCGAAGGGCCTGTAGGGGCGAGAACATCAGATATTAGCGATTGGCATCTCAATATGCATTTTATCAATCCGGTCGAATCGCGAAGGGAAATCCATGCTGATGGATGCGAACGCTCTGTTCCGCATACCTCTTTTCTGTGGTGTAGGCACTCGTGATAGTCCTCCAGAGCTGGCAAGCACTTCTTCTTGCCAGCTTCGCCATCTCCGGCATTCACGACATAGCAGCCGAGCACTTCTTGCCAGAAGTTAAAGCAGCGGGAGGGGCCTGTAGAAGAAGAGCTGCGGATTAGCCGGTGATCATCGACGAAAGAACTGCACTGCGGCAGAACAGAATGCAATTGCAAAGGGAAACTTTGGTACATAGCCAAATGGAAGGCACATACCGCCATTGAGACCGAAACCAGAAGCCATTTTGAGAGTGAATTGGAAGATATGGAGGACCGAGGGGGGCTCGTTGACGATGAGGGGGGGAAGTTGAAGCCGGAGCGACTCTGCTTCTGGTCTCGTTCCGCCGGATGGTCCGAGCTTCGAGCCTTTGACGTTGCGGAAGGGAAGGCGGACTGGATGGCGGCCACCTCATCGGCTCCCCAAGACAACTAACTCTCACCCATCTTCACATTTGGCTATGGAAGCTGATCGCCATGGCAGATCTCGCAGGGCTCTCGAATGCTCATGCGATCCTTCTGGCAGCTAATCTCTGTGCCACGGGTAATATCGCTAGCTTGGGACACTTGCAGGCCCAGTTTCCCACGACTTTACCTCTCGAGCGCCTCTTGCGCATCATATTGACCTTCCTCCCAGAAAGCACGGAGCCTCAGCGCTACACATCAGTCCTGCAGGAGGTCGTCGATGGCCTTCAAACTCAACCTAGTGATGCAAAAATTGACATCTCTTCAGTGAAAGACCTGTCTGAGGCAGGAGCTAGGAAACGCGTGCGGAAGCTACGCCTGCGACCATTGAAGTACGATGACCATGAAGATGAAGATGAGGACCCTCTAACTCAATTCCTGATTCATCGGGCGCATTTGATTGACTCGGAAACTGCCCTTCAACCGCTCATCCTCGATCTCCTCCTACCTTTTTATCAACACTCATCAACAATCCGAACGTGGCTGATCTCGAGTCTATTACCGCTGCTACGGTTGAACTATGAATATTACCCCAACAGAGAGGAAGGGCTATCATTAGATGTTCTCGAGTCTATGGATGGTCAGACGGCAATCAACGTACTTCTTTCGATGACCGGTCCACAAAGAGATAGCATGGATTTAGTACGGAACTTGCGCGGACTTGTTGGTCCATGGATCTCTGGCAGCAAGCTGTCGAAGAGACGGAAGCTCAACGAAGCAGCACGACATAATTCAATATCCCTTGTTTCGGAGGATACAACCCCCCAAGGCAATTCTGGCTGGCAATACGTCAATGAATGGCTGCTTGCGCGGAGTCTCATTGATCATGAGAGTGTGGTTAATGCATTCAACAATTGGAACGGGCCCGATGATGTGGACCTAGGCGGTTACGGGGAGGAAACCCAGCAATTCAGTGCTGATGAGATCGCAAATCTCAAGCTCCGTTACGGCCAGTCCGGCATTGCAACTATATATGCGCATGCGGATGCTAGCAAGCCCGCATTGGAGGGCTCCATCCAGATTATCACGCGTGTTTCCAAATTGCTCAGGCTTGAGGAACATTTGTTTGTCACGCCCGAGACTTCGACACTTCCGTCGTTGAAGTTTGACATCGAGCCTATCTCTTCAACTTCCAGAGCCTCCCTTCTACAAAATGCGCTCCTTGTACCCTCGAATCCATTGACGCTTCCCTCGCCATCCTCGATTGCATTCCTCAGCGCCATATTACTCTCTCTTCGAACGCTCAATGAATTTGGCCATTCCATTCCTTGCAGGACAGCGGCGAACATATGCCTTCATAGCAGCGAGGACATGCAGTTGTTGGACCTGCGGAGCGTTGTGACCTCTGTCACCCAGCAGACCCGATCCGGCCGCGACTGGAGGAAAACTCGCGAGCAGTTGCTCTGGCTTCGAGGCTGGCAGGTGCATGAGCCAAGCAACGAAGAAGAATCCGACTCATGTTATCATGGTCTTTTCTGGCGGATCTCGTGGGATACTGTCGAAACAGAAATATTGAAGGCGTTGTTAGCGGTGAGAGGTAAAGATATGTCCCACAAGCAGCCTGTATCAGCCTTAACGCTAACATACCCCAGAATATCAACTGGCAGTCGACATATATACCGACTGGAACGCTGCTCTTCTTAGTGCTGCTCAGGTAGAATCAGCCGTTGAAGACGCCATCTTTACGGCATATGACAATGCAAGCAACGGCAATAGAACACGAGGCGGAATGAAAAGAGCATATGATATGTAAGTTACTGATGCATTCCGAGCTGCTGTATGGGATGCTCACGAATTTTTTTGATCAATCTAGCCTGCAAGCCTTTCAACCGCACTTCCCAGACTCTGTTTCTTTCAAGCAGATCGGAGCTCTCATATCAGCGACACACGCTTTATCATTTTATTCCCTTACTCTACAACACGGTGTTCCTTTCCAGCCCGTCAGCATCCGTGTTCATCCCGATCCCCTGTCTCTCATCGAAAAGGTACTCGATCAAAACTCTAAGAGCTATACCAAGCTGGATGATTTGCTGTCCATCGGTCGCAATTTGGTCGCCGCTGGTCTGCCGACCTCTGCCTCACCTGAAGAAGATTCGCACCACGAAAAGTCCACTTCTATCCGTCGGGATGAAGCAACCATCACGGCCGAGCGACGTATCATTTCCCTAGCGATCTCATCTGCTCTTTCGTCCAACGATTTCGGTACCGCGTACTCCTACATCCTCACACGCCTCACGCCCCCTTCACTCCTTCCGACCTCCTCGCCACTTACCAACCCCGACGTCAAGGATGACATCTCCTGGCGCGCCGTATATAACGCCGGTCGCTATCGTTCGACCGCTCCCTCGTCACCTAGCCCCAGCCTTGATTCCCAGATCACTCGGCTCTCCCAGCGCATGGAACTTCTTTCGCTTGCGCTTGTTCTTGTCCCTTACCCTGATCCATTGCCAGAAATCCTTGGCGCCTGGCGTCGTTGTGACGAGGAAATGACGGTGCTCCGCGCCCGAGAAAGCGAAGAAGCCGAAATTTGGGATACCAAGGGCGATACCCTGTCCACTGTACCCGGTGGCTTCGGTCCGACCGACAGCGAACGTGACGCCTTCGAGACCGCGCAGCAGCGCGCTAAACGCGCCCGCGCTCGGAACGGCCGTTCGCAACATGCCGGATACGAGGAAGCTCCCATGGGCCTCTTCGAAGTCGCACGGGGAGCAGCAAATGCTCTCCGCAAGAATGCGTTTCCCCTCCATGGCGCCGCGACTGCCGCCGCGTCCCGGTCAAGCTTTGATCATGGTGCTGATGAAGCTTCACCTGCTCCCTCCGAGCAGGCAGAGGGTAGAGTGCGCAAGAGAGACGTCGTCAGTAATATGGTCACAGGAGGCTTGGCGAGCGGTATCGGTTGGGTTCTAGGTGCTCAACCGGTAAATCGCTGATGGGAGATAGCCGCAAAAACGACTCAAATCAACCTATGGAAGTCAGTAACCATTGGAAACCGCCCGTTCCATTTTGGTCTTTGGCTCTTTGCCCCCCACCTTTTTTTTGTTTTTCTTCTTGACGATGAAGATGAACAACATGATTCGGTTTTCCTCATCATGGCAATGCACTATGTAATGGTTGTAATGCAAGACTCTTGTTTTTTAGGCATAATATACAGTACATATATTTTGGGTATTCGTTTTCCGGCTTCACTGAAAATCTTTGATCACATCAATAACGAATGTTATGCTGACGAGATATCTTGAGGATCGTTTTCACGCGTTGGAAGCCGGTAAGAGAGATATATATACGCACTCGAGTCGGGCAGTCACGCCTACACCATAACCTAACACAACACACCTAGTATAAAGTCCAAGAGTACCAGGTACCATTTAGAAAATACCAAGTAAGTCATTTACGAAAGACACTGGTACTTTGCAAATTATCCAGGCGAAAAATATTACTCGAAAGAAGTGGCTAGACGGACGAAACAGCAACCCAAAAGGTAAAAAAATGACTCTCATTTGCACACCCCCAAACTTTCCGGAGTGAGGCATTTTTGAGTATATATAGACAAATATGTACCTAGAAACCACATCAGGGAAAGTAACAATCTCCATATACCCGAGCAAGAAAATAAACGAAAGAGCCCTTTGGGGGTCAGCACCCCTGGCCGCTGAAGTCGACTTCAACATATCCACACACACACACACACACACACACACACACACACACACAGACAGAGAGAGAGAGACGCACCCAGCTGCTCGAGATGAAACCTGCTCAGACGAAATGTCCCGCGCCAGATAGCGGCTTCCGAGAAGCATGCGAAAGAAAGAAAGGAGTGGAAGTACCACGGCGATTGTGAATATAAAACACGAAGAACCCAAAAAGACAAGTCGAAAAGTATGTGAGGGGGATCGAATCCCGCACAATCCAAAGGAAAGAGGTGAATAGAAAAGATATCCCAACTCCGTGAGTCTCGCAAGTAAAAGGATCGACAAGAAGAATTGCGGTGATGCTAAATATCAATGTAAAGGAGCCTCGTCATGATACAATGCGCATATAAATGGTCGTATTTGACATCCTGGTCAATCAGTCGATGAGGCCCAGCCGCTTGTTTACTGTAGAAGGTATCATAGTCAAGGAAAGACGGCGAGTACGCAATGGTGGTATTAAAGGCGGAATTGCAGTGGCATGAAAGCGGGAAAATCGTGGTTCGGGACGCATAATGGACGGTTGCAGGTCGATTGTATGGGCCTAGTCGTCCCAGCCCCATACCTGCTTCACGAAAGCAGCCATGTTTACTTTTTTCTTGTTCTTCATTTCGAGCATCCAAGGATGTTCCAGCATCCGCCAGGGAGTTGCTCTTCGTGGAGGCTCTTTCTCGAGACTGGAAGAGACGTCAGTTAAAGAACAACCACGAAGCGAGTGTTGCAACTTACCAGCACTCAATGAAATATTTGAAGTTTTCGGACCAGCGAATCCCATTTTCAGGCTCATCTTTTAGCTTGGGAATAGGTTGTCGGACAATATATGTGAGAAGATCTATTAATCCAGCGCGCGGTTGCATTTCTGTACCATCGGCGGGAAAAGGGAATCGATGCTGAGCAACTTCCAGCAAAGACACACCAAGCGACCAAACGTCGGAAGTGATAGTATAGGATTGACCGGTGATTCGTTCGGGAGCCATGTAATACGAGGTGCCGATGAAGGTGTTGGCATCTCCCTTGGTGCCAAATTCTCCGCTCACGCCAAAGTCGCAGAGTTTAACCTGGCCGTTTCGGCATAGAAGGATATTCGATGGTTTTATGTCTGCAAACCAAGTTAGCCATTTAAAACAAAGATGGAGTTCGACTAAGAACGTACCTCTATGGATGATCTTTCTGCTGTGAAGATATGTCAGACCGTTCAAAACGCCCTCTGCAACCTTTCCCAGGACTTTTTCTCCGGTACGTCCACCCAGCTTCTTCACTTCTTTGTAGATGCTGTCTAAGCTTCCTCCCTCACAAAGCTCCATGGCGATCGAGATCGTGCCGGTGGACTTGTCCATAAACGCTCCATAATAGCGACAAATGTGCTCGGAAGCGCAATCCTTGTTGAAATTAAGTTCTCTAACAATCTGCTTTTTAACATCGGGATTCGGATCGGTGGTGATGATCTGCGATAAAAAAGATGGAGAAATTAGCTTATGAGAGTGATCGGCCACAGAGCAAACACAACCCACCTTGAGTGCAAACACTGTGTTTCCACCCTTGAGCATGCATCGTGTGACAGCACCTCCGGCTCCCTCTCCTAGATTTCCCAGCTCAACGATTTTTTTCTGCTCGCTGGCTGCTAGCCAACCTTCATCGTCCAAATCCTCCACATCGAGAGGCCGGCCCTTCTCCAAGCTTAGCTTTTCCAGATCGGGTAAAAGTCCATTCATGCTGTTGTCCCGCTCCATCGACACACCTCCTTCCCGGTCGGAATAGACTGAGCTGATAGCCGAGGAAGGATCGGGGGTGCCGCCATGAGGCTGTCGGAGGCCCATGGCAAATGAAAGGGCCGAATAGGTCGACGATGACGCCGAAGCAGGACCACTGGCTTTTCCATCGAGATGGGTAAAACTACCTGTCCTCGAATGTCCATTCGTTTCGCCCGATCCGCTTGTTGATCCTCCAGCGAGAGGTTGTGGAGGAGGCCTTCCGTTGGGCACGAAGGACGCTTCCTGCGGGACATTCCCACTACTACCCATGGGAGTTGCTAGTCGCAACTGCGGAAGAGCTGGTCGAGACGGACGCTGGGATCCCTCGGAAGCGGCAGATACTCCATTGCCATTGACAGGTTTACTGTTGGGCGATGGTGGGATTCCCAGAGTCAGTTTGGGAGCACGAGAGCCACTGCTGCTGCGGGAGCCTGGGATCGGCGGTCGGAGAAGAGGGACCGGGGAAGAAGACATTGCGAGATTGTTTTGCCTCTCACCAGGCAAGAACAACTCGTTTGGGTCAGCCAGAGTCGCCAGCTCGTCGACTTCGACGGGAAACGCGATGGGGAAAAGGTGGTGGAAGGGAGGTCGGAACACAGGACCGCGGGGCGGTTGCACACGCGGCTGTGTTGGTGTTGGGAGGAGGGGGAGAAGGAGGAAAGTGGGTAAGTTGTGACCAGCAGGAAAGCGAGAGAGAAGAAGAATATGATTATGGGCTGAAAGCCAGGAAGACAAGGAAGATAGATGTTCAAGTCATGAAGAGAAAAGAATGGTATGGAGAAAAGAGAGATGGGGAAGATCAGATGGAATAGTTAGTTGGTTAGTTAGTAACCAACGGTGAGATGGCGCCGGGTGGGCAGGAAAGTGATGGATCGCAATCGCGGCCAACTACGGTAGGCCACCCGAACGTCCCATCTGTTACGGAGTACAGCGAAAAATAAGTACTGTACCTAACGTCTCAGCCGCTCCGAGAAAAGAAGTTGACTCCGGCAGACGCCCAAAACCAGAAAAGGTCAAAACTGGAATTAGAAGAAAAAGCTTTGGTGGGATCGCGCTGGGGCGAGCTGCCCTGTCTGGCTCCGAGGCTGTGGAACCTGACTGTTTCGAAAGGCGCTGCCAGAACCTCCAGCTGAAACATGGTCTGCTGTGACGGGCTTGTCTTGTCTCGCCTTGTGACTGTTGAAAAAAACCTTACGAATCTGGCATTTTTACCCAAGACAGCCCTACAATCATTGGTACGGATTTGCTAGTTATGGCTGATACTGATAAGGATCTTTGGGCAATCTTGATCTTCAGAATCATGATTATTGGAGATTTCTTAGCTGCAGATCTTCAAAGTATTCCGACTAAAGACTTAGAGATATCATTGGGAATGACGGGAAGGATGAAGACATCCCGAATAGGTACCGGCACCAAGTCTACCTGAAGATATCTCAACCCCAAAGCAACACTTGAGGAATTTACAGTGCTGAGCTGGATGGCTCTATTGACATTGAGGAAGTAAAGAAAAGTGGAGCGAAGCATCAGGACAACGAGCAACTCCATCGCATACACGTAAACTCAATTGACAAGCTCAGCGCACAAAACTTTCCAGTTCACTCTTGAATTTGCATCATTCATGTTGTCTCTATGGTCAATTCTGTATATTATTATCTCGTCAAAAAGTGGTTGATCTTGATTAATTCATTTCTTACATTTCGGTGCGCCTTCCATTGCAGTAATCAAAACAGGCATTTGGAAGTTGCAGTTGTATCTCCCGACACTTTTATACAAACGCGAATTGCTCAAAAAAAAAAAAAAGATTCCCATTGTACGGACTTGTTACCAAAGCTTTTAGTCCTTTTCCTCCTTCATCTTCCTCTTCTCGTGCGAGAAGACTTCGAGGCACTCTGTACATCAAGGCCATAATATCCAACCCGTGACAACAAAGAGCACCCCTCCTTCCATCTCTTCAAGGTACGGTACTTTCTTTTCTTCGGAACACGTCACTTGTCAACAAAGAAAATCCAAGAGAAAACCTTTGCAAAGCTTCCTACAGTTGTCAACCACAACAATACGATCGCAGAGTACAATGCAAAGTTACAAACAGACATAATTACACTAAGAAAAAAACTCATACAAGTTCGAAATGCATCTGCCTAAGGCCGGCGAGCCGCTCGCCCCCACTCGCCCGTTCTCGCCCCTCACGAACCGCCGTCAAATGCCCGGTTGGCGCTTACACTGGCGGGGTTCTTTACATCATCGCAGCCGGGGAGAATCATGCGACGCTCAAATGAACTGGTGCACACTGTCCAGTACCACATATTAATTAGACGGAATTTGAGAAAAAGATACAAGTGGAACTACCGAGTACTCCATACTGCAATAGCCTAATAGGTCACCGTTGCGTTATGTCTGCAATGGTTCGCCTAGTTGTTGCAACACTGCGTGGTTAGATGATCGCCGTTGTTGCGCCTTATAGGTATGTTTTTTGTCTTTGACTCGCCAGCCCAGTGAGGAATGAATGAAGACTCCTGGAGGAGCTTAGCGAGTTGACTTACACCTGGGGGAAGTGGTATGGATGTGTGCTGACACTGTATGCTGTGTCCAAAGTACCACGTGCAGTCGAAATAGCGAAAAAGCGGCATGCGGTTCTTCAACATATGTTTATAATAAATTACAGTTGACTTTCAGATATTTCCGAAAGGACTAACTCAGTCCGAGATTCAATGATTTTAGAATCTGATATTCCAGATTATTTACTTAGACGGATATTCGGAACGACTTGAATCTAATGCAGACTAATCATTTACTCAATAGGGACGATAGAGAGAAGGAACAATCGAGAAAGAGGTCTCTCGTGACCGTGACCTCATCCTGAGATCTCCAAGACCAACCCTTGCCGTCCATTTCATTCCCATCGGATAATCGATTCAATCAGAGCCGATCGATGACATCTTACCAAAAAAAAAAAAAAAAAAAAAAAAAAAAAAAACAAGATTCACCACTACTAGCCAAGATAAAAAATCTCTGTTTCTAAACACAAGTGACAAGATACGTCCGCACTCCGCAGTCAACAATGGCTACTCCAGAGTCCAGAGTCCAACGGCGTTACTAACTTACTATTCGAAGATATCACTCAATGGATCCAAATTGAGTTTCCTAAATCTTTCTGACCACTGATAGACAGGTAGACGCGTGGCGCGCATTGAAATTCAGGGATCTCGCACGTCCCAAGAACCAAGCGAAGCGACGATCTTTTTTTCGGTTTCCTACATAACGTCCTGAAGGCTGATGGAGTTCATGGGAATCTTCCAAGACTCGTCATCCTTGGGAAAAAGGTGCAATTGAATTATGGACTCACGGGCAACCCAGTCATAGCCTCGCTGGAAGCTGACGAACCGTGGACGGATGCCGAGAGATGGGGGTCGCTTAGCCGCCGAAGTGGATCTTGTTTCTTTTTACGGAATTATTATTGCGAGACAAACGGCATCACGGTTGCTTTCTCCAAGAGTGAATCATGATTCATCAACTGGAAAATTAGGAAGAAAGAAGAGAGAAAGAACAAGTTCGGAGTCTGGGCAAACCGAGTACTTACCACTTACCACTTACCACTTACCATCTGCCCACTGCCCAGTGCCCACTGCCCAGGCACAGGCGCACTGCACATGCACAGGAACCAAACCTGTCCTTCCCGATCCCCTCTTTCCCACCCTAAATTTCCCCTGATGATCGGTGGGGAATGACCAAAGTCAATTTTTGTTCTTGCATTCGTTATCAAAATTCGGCACAATCTTTGCGTTAGTACGGAGTAAAGCTTGCGACTATTGGATTGATGTTTCTTTTTTCATCCATGCGCGTGCTACGTACGGAGTACTCCGTAGACGGTAGATTTGACAGCGGGGAATATGGAGAAGAGTTGTATCCAATATTCAGTACGGATTCCGGATGGAATGATTTGCAATCCGCGCTAGTAAAAGCGTGTTATCCAATGTCCGATGTCGAGAATCCAAGGTGTTGGCGAGGAGAGGACTCCGTAGGTACGGAGTAGACGGACTCATGCCAGTACTCTATGAGTCTATGGTCCTATTGAGCTCACAGAGAGATATTCTCGCAATGGCTGCTGTTTTGCAATCAGCATTGCTTGCTCTGTACGGAGTAGTATCTCTTGCTACTTGGAGGTAGCGCTCTTCGGGTTTCTCCTTAACCCACCGATTTCTAAGATCGAATCCAGCAGAGACACAGGAAAGCAGACCGAATCAGAGGGGAAGACCCTTTTTGACATACCTTGAACTTCAATGAAGATATCAATCCTCGTGCTACCCCACAGAAAGGGAGCAGCCTCTCAAAATAGTAATAAGCGCATGGATAATTCAAGACTCACTGGTAGTTTAAACAAATAGCTCCGTATCTCCAAGAGAATCTAGAAGGGAATAGTTCCTTCACGAGGGTCATCTGCTCAAGCCAGGACGAGTTATTGAAATCTTGTTTTTGATCCTTTAATAGAACGAGACTCAGAGATTGTTGAACTCTTCTCGACGATTGTCAATAGTCGCAAATAAGCTCTGCGGTCCTTCAAGGTGTGTTTGTCCAGCAACGGTGCATGTCAAATCTCCCTGATATTGCTGCTCCGGATGATTTTAGCCGGGAGAGCGTGACATGATAGATCAAAGCGCTAGACTTCAGCAAATTAGCATTACATGTGTACCTGGAGATGGAGATTGGTGTCGTCCCAGCTTCCCAAATGACTGAGAAGAAATGGCTCTTACGTATGGACTATGGAGTAACATGGGTAATTTGCTGTTGAGCCCGAGCATCACATCTCGAATAATAAATCCACCAAGCTTTGATCAAGCAACTCAGGGCACCTGTCATGATTGGTGGCGCTCCATGAGGTTTAACCGATTCCCTAACCCCGGGGGCATTTTCCCTTCATAGTCCATGGAGGAATCTGCAGGTAAGACCTGAGCTCACTAGCGTGCAGCCATGTACCTGCCTCGAGTCTGGACTTTCTAGTTTTTACTCCGTACCGTCTCAATAAACGAAATATTGCGGCGAGTCGCAGTGGACAGCGTCCTTGACTTCCTACAAAAAGGTCCCGTGCTTTCGGCTGGTCTTAGCAGGACTGGCGTAGGGCCGAGATCAAAATGAAAATAGATGACTAAGTAATATGCGAAATAACTTATAGCATTCAGGGTTCAATACTTCGCAATGGGTGTATTTGGGATCCCTATGACTTGAGGCTGGTGACTGATCCACTGAGGCTGAGCGCATTTGTAGGATCCAATGCGATTGGATTGAGAAATTTTGGCAAGCAGTCGGTGGTTTCACATTCATAAGAGTAATATTTTCTCACAATCCTGTGTAATCAACGCAGTGAACGCACGTAATTAAGTGCTTCTCTCTCTTATTCTACAATGAGACGAGAAGGTAACATCTGCTGGAGAAACAGGGGGGAGGGGAAGTGGACCTCGAGTGAGCGGGCATTGTCAGGCAAGTGCGAGCCATTGGTTGGAAGGCGGGGGATGGGAGCCACAGCGGGATCCATCCAGAAGTTATTAGTGGCTGACGGTGCTAGGAACGGACCGGCAGCAGCTCTGAGCAGCGCCGCTCACTGGATACCGCCAAGGATGCGGGCTGGTACCTGAAACACATGCAACTGCGGCCTCCCAACGTCCTTGTGGCTTGGCCAAGTTGGCTGATGAAGTGCCAGCATCCCAGCGCTGTCTCTCATTCGTCTCTTTCCCCTGGGAATTGGATCTCCAGCGTCCAAACCCAGTAACCCCTTCGTTTACTCCGCGTGCCCATTGAAACGGCAGCGTTCGATTTCCATTGGAACAACAGAACAGGTGGTTCTCGTCGATCTCGATGCAATCCTACGTCAGCTTGCGGAGAGCCGGAGGGTTCGAAAACTTCGAATGGCGTTTGCCAACGAAGTGAACGGGAAGAGTGTTTCGCAACGACTCCTCAGCAGCATCATGGAGAGAACTGAATAATCAGAACAAATGGAAAATAGAAGCCGCGAGGTTCCTGAGAGCAGAAACCGAACAGCGGGATCAACCCGATGGTCCACCTCCATAATGGACTCGCCACAAGACCGTCCTTCCACGAGACGGCACAGGGGCGTTTCTGGCGTCGACGATGGGTGATGGAGCAATCAATGGTCAATCACCCTGGGCACACCGCATCGGCGCTCGATCCTCCGTCGAATTGTTTTGGCACTTGTTCTTCTAGGGCCGGATCTAGCAACAGACTCTACCAGTACCGGTCGAGGACTCCGTCTTCCCGCACTGTTGTTGGAAGCTTGTCCTCCACCCCTCCCCTTTTTGGGGCCTCCTTTGTCCCTGGGACGATCTCCAGCTTAATCTCCCTGCTCATACAAAGGCTCAAGGGTTCCCTCCCTTGAAACTGTTTCCTTCCCTTCTCTCAAGTCCAGACTTCCTTTCGAGCTTGACGCATCACTACACTCTTTTGACTTCGGTCAGCCACTCTTTTACCAACTACCCACGCTCTCTCAGCACCAAACAAAACTTACCTCGTTTCTTCCAACAACCTTGACGGTTTTCGTATACCAATCAAATCACAGCCAAAATGCGTTTCACTGCTGCCACCGTTGCCCTCTTCGCCGGCCTTGCCGCTGCCCTCCCCAACGGCGTTGAGACCGTCTACGAGACCCAGGACGTGACCATCACCTCCTGCGCTCCTACCGTCACCAACTGCCCTGCCAATTCGGCCAGCGCTCCCGCCACCTCTGGCGTCCCTGCTGTCTCCACCGGCGTTCCTCCCGTCGCCAGCAGTGCTCCCTCCAGCGCTGCCCCCGTCGCTCCTACCAGCGTCCCCGTTGTCGTCCCCAGCCCCAGCGCCCCCGCTGGCAGCATCTCTGTCATCGCTGTGACCACCTGCGTCCCCACCGTC